>OY294018.1:2900247-3525600 GCA_958510785.1 Exephanes ischioxanthus | reverse complement strand
CAAGGAACAAAAAAAATCTACAGGGGTCGATGAAAAGAAACATTATTAAAAAAAATGTGTCGTGTATTATGTCGATCAATATGTGGGTGAATATCTATATCAATATTGGGGGAAGATGTTCGAGGCTGTAGGGGTGTTTGCCTACATGCTCGTTCGTATCTGAGATGAGCACGCAGGACGACCTTGGGACGGTAAGTCGAGGGCCCGTCAAGGGCCACACCGGTCGAGGGGCTGCGGCCAGGGAATACAGGGATGCCTGATTTCCTGAGAATCTCCCCCCTCCCGCCATAGCTCGCATATAGGTGGGGATGTAGTAATTTGTCGGCTTGGCAAGGCGGCTGGCTCCGGACTGATAACGGGGGGTGGTCCATTCTCCTACGATTCGAGACCCTCGCAGCCATCCCGTTCCACTTAGAATCCCCTCCGCGAAACCAACCCCCCCCCCCCCCCCCCCTCACCGCCCCGACCGAACCCCCCTATCGCGATTCTCCATGTAAGACGTACCCTTCACTCAATTCTTCCTCATTTTTTTTTTTTTTTTTTTTTTTTTTTTCTATGCCCTTTCCTTCTATAACCTTTCTTTCTTTCAGGGATCGTGATCCTTGCCTAAAAAGAATTTTTTTTTACCAATTTTAGAGGAAGCTGACAATGGCGAAGGTTCCAAATCCGTCGGATCGATTTAAGAAACAATTCACCATATATGGATGGCTTTTTGCCGACCGGATAAAATTGATATTCATGTGTGGAGCTTCGGTGGATTTGGTTGTGTTTGTCGGTAAATTTCGATTAGAGTGCAAGAGTAATTGAATCACTTTTTTTCTATAACCTTTCTCACTATACTTGCCTACAAATGTATTTTCTTTTTTACGAATTTTAGAGGAACCTTACAGCGGAAAAATCCACATCCATCGTATCGATTTATCAAATATGGATGGCATTTTGCCAACCGGATAAAATTGATATCCATGGATGGAGCTTCGGTAGATTTGGTTGTTTATTACTTGTCGGTAAATTTCGGGTAAAGTGCAAGGCTGAGTGAAACTCTTTTTTTCTAAACCTTTTTCGCCATCCTTACCTAAAAATACATTTTATAACCAATCTTAGAGAAACCTCTTAGCGGCAAAAGATCCAAATCCGTCGGATCGATATCAGAAACATTTCACCAAATATGGATGACTTTTTGCCTACCGGCTAGAATTGATAATCGTGAATGGAGTTTCCGTGGATTTGGTTGTTTATTACTAATCTGTAAATTTCGGGTAAAGTGCAAGCCTTAATAAATCCCTTTTTTTCTATAACCTGTCTCACCATCCTTGCCTAAATAGTACATTACTCCACGAGTTTGCAGTACGAGCCGAAGGCTAGTGCTGTAATCAGACGAGTTAGAAAAAATATTTCGCACGAGGGATGTACGAAATTTTTCATCACAAGGTGCGAAAATGGCGGTTTTACGCACGCGAAGCGGGCGGAAAAGTGGCCATTTCCGCACCGAGTGATAAAAATACATATTAAAACGAATTTTACACAAACCTTTCAGCGGTAAAAGATCCAAATCGGTCGGATCGATATAAAAAACATTTTACCAAATATGGATGGCTTTTTGCCTACCGGCTAGAATTGATAATCATGAATGGAGTTTCCGTGGATTTGGTTGTTTATTACTAATCTGCAAATTTCGGGTAAAGTGCAAGCCTTAATGAATCCCTTTTTTTCTATAACCTGTCTCACCATCCTTGCCTAAAAAGTACATTACTCCACGAGGGCGAAAAACGTTTTTCTAACGAGTGTGAGTTTGCAGTGCGAGCCGAAGGCTAGTGCTGTAATCAGACGAGTTAGAAAAAATATTTCGCACGAGTGATGTACGAAATTTTTCATCACAAGGTGCGAAAATGGCGGTTTTACGCACGCGAAGCGGGTGGAAAAGTGGCCATTTCCGCACCGAGTGATGAAAAATACATATTAAAACAAATTTTACACAAACCTTTCAGCGGCAAAAGATCCAAATCGGTCGGATCGATATAAGAAACATTTTACCAAATATGGATGGCTTTTTGCCTACCGGCTAGAATTGATAACCATGGATGGAGCTTCGGTAGATTTGGTTGTTTATTACTTGCCGGTTAACTTCGGGTAAAGTGCAAGCCTGAATGAATTTCTTTTTTTTCTACAAACTTTCTCACCATCCTTGCCTAAATAGTACATTATTCCACGAGGGCGAAAAACGTTTTTCTAACGAGGGATGTACGAAATTTTTCATCACAAGATGCGAAAATGGCGGTTTTACGCACGCGAAGCGGGTGGAAAAGTGGCCATTTCCGCACCGAGTGATGAAAAATACATATTAAAACAAATTTTACACAAACCTTTCAGCGGCAAAAGATCCAAATCAGTCAGATCGATATAAGAAACATTTTACCAAACATGAATAGCTTTTTGCCTACCGGCTAGAATTGATAATCGTGAATGGAGTTTCCGTGGATTTGGTTGTTTATTACTAATCTGCAAATTTCGGGTAAAGTGCAAGCCTTAATGAATCCCTTTTTTTCTATAACCTGTCTCACCATCCTTCCCTCAAAATACATTTCATAACCAATCATAGAGAAACCTCTTAGCGGCAAAACATCCAAATCCGTCGGATCGATATAAGAAACAATTTCCCACATATGGATGGCTTGTTGCCAGCCGGCTAGAATTGATACCCATTAATGAAGCTTCGGTGGATTCGGTTGTTTATTATTTGCCGGTGAATTTCGGGCAAAGTGCAGGGCTGAATGAATCTTGCCGGGAAACGAAGCGTACCGGTGTTTCAGCGCGTCTCGACACAATTCGTCGGTAAATCTGCACAGTAGATGGGGGGGGGGGGGGGGGGGGAGGGAGTGCGAAGCAACACAGTACGTCTGGCTGATTGGGCTGAGCGCCGAACAAAGTTGCGCACTCCCCCTAATCTCGTTACCTTCGCCGAGAGTCGTTTCGAAATTCCGTACGCGACGAATGGAGAACGGGCGAGAAGCGGGAGACGCTCTTCCGTCGCGCGTACAACTATACATACCAACATCCGGCAAGTTCGGGAGGAGGCCCACGCGTTTCCCAATCAGTTTAACATTAGCGAAATCTATAGACCGTGGAAAAGTTCTAATTACTCGGTGTGCGCCGAATAACCATTACTTTGGACGGCTTTGAGAAAACTTTCGCTCAGTTAAAGTAGCTTAACCGCCAACAGAGGTGGAGATGTTTCGTTAATGAAAATACTACGAAATCTCGGCACCGGAACCCCCCACCCGTGGGGGGGGGGGGGGGGGGGGGCGGTTGACGTGACTGTCGTTCTCAAACAAAATGCCCTTTCGTGGATCATTCTGGCAAATTAGGATGGAATTTTTGACGAAAAATTTGCAAATGCGATTCGCACTTTGATTATAGGGGAGACCGGGGCAAAATGGCACAGCGGGGTAAAACGGGACAGTAAGGGCAAAACTCAGTATTCCAATAATTTTTGGATGCCCTATTTTGTCCCAAACATCCTTCGGGATTTTCAAACCCGTTTTGCACGACGCACCACCATTGCAACCATCCAAAAGTTATTGAACAATTGCCTTTCGCCTGGTAATCCCGTTTTGCCCCGCTGTGCCATTTTGCCCTGCTCTCCCCTACGATTGTTTTAATTCATGTTTTTTTTTTTTTTTTTTACAAAGTTCGTCGACCTTTTTTGGCTTCCTCGTACAGGAAGTGCATATTGTGAAGGACGAGGTAAAAATGGTACAACAATTACTATCAAATTTCAGCTCGATTAATCATTATTCATCGAGGTGAGAATTGTAACGATTATTTTATCGGTGAAGTTTCGAAACTCAAAGATGTCATCGAAATTTAGAGTCCTCGATGAGTTTTCATAATTCAATTAATATTTTGCACTAATTGCAAAGAAACAGCAATCAAGAAAATGAAAACAGCGGAAACATGTGCCTTACGACGTTTGACACGTATCCGTCATCCTGATAACCCACTACACAACCCTCGCAATACTCTGCTGTATGAAGTTACTGGAATTACACCTATAAGAATGAGAACCAGAGAACTTGCCAAACGATTCGCCTCAACTCAAATAGAAAATATAAAACCATTATGCATACAACCCATACCTAACACGATACACACATTCAAACACCCAACATGTACAACGTACCAGCAACTCGAAAGATTAAAAAATGAAGAAATTAACTGACATTTAATTTTAAGTACTAATACTTAAAATAATAATAAAACATTTTCATGTTAAAACGATGAAAAATCGTGGCTGAAGGACTTCGGTCGATGGCCAATTGGCAGCATATGTGCAATATAAGTCTGTTATGTATAATGAAAAAAATGAAAACTGTTCCATGTTATTTACTGCTAATAAATTACTTCTACTACTACTAATATTTTGGGTTCTCCGACGCCAAAATCTGAATTTCTTTTTTACTGCGAGCAGCCAAAAAAAAAAAAAACATACAAAAAAAATATAGCTTCCTCTATGAGGAAGCGAAAATTTGACGCGAACTCGTCAAATTTTCCTCGCGTACGCAGGAAGGATACGAGCAAGATTTTTTAAAAGCAAACTGAAGCATTAAAATTGATGGATGCTGATGATGTAAAATAGATGACAGAAGAATGGAGGGGGGGGGGGGGGGGGGGATGAGCTGGCCCGATCAATCTACATCCGTTACCACTTGCCCGTCCGAACGAACAGCAACGTGAAAGCTCTCGTGACATTCCACCCTCCTCGCCGTCGTAACGTGCACCGAAATACTGCATCGTGTCTGCTGTACCGACGCAAGCTTCTCGCGATGCGTGACAAAACACCGTATATATTTTTTTTTGGGACGCCCCTTTTTTTCGGACCAACACCTCGTAACTTCAAACCGCAAGAGTCACAAAGAACGAAAGATGTTTTCCCGTTCGTTTTTCGTGTTTTAACATATTTTTTTTTTTTTGGCCGATGTTATTTTTTCCCAAAGATTTGAAAGTGGGAAAGTCGCTAATGGTCGAGCGATGCGATCGGTTAGGCAAGTGTTGATGGCAAAGGGATTTTTAAAAGCGCACACAACAGCGAGGCGGAATCGACGTGGAGCAAGGTTGGCCAGTTTGTGGAGCATTGAAACGGTTAATTCATAACTGGGATTAACATTTTTTTTTTAGAACACGTATTTTTTTTTTTCAATCTGCAAGAGTTTCTCTTTTTCGTTTTCATTTTATTTGTTTGGTGTTCTTCTTCCGAAAGGGTTGAAAGTGGGAAAGAGTTAACGGTCGAGCGATGCGGTCGGTTGGGCAAAGGGATTTTTAAAAGCGCACACAACAGCGAGGCGGAATCGACGTGGAGCAAGGTTGGCCAGTTTGTGGAGCATTGAAACGGTTAATTCATAACTGGGATTAACATTTTTTTTTTAGAACACGTATTTTTTTTTTTCAATCTGCAAGAGTTTCTCTTTTTCGTTTTCATTTTATTTGTTTGGTGTTCTTCTTCCGAAAGGGTTGAAAGTGGGAAAGAGTTAACGGTCGAGCGATGCGGTCGGTTGGGCAAAGGGATTTTTAAAAGCGCACATAACAGCGAGGCGGAATCGACGTGGAGCAAGGTTGGCCAGTTTGTGGAGCATTGAAACGGTTAATTCATAACTGGGATTAACATTTTTTTTTTTTAGAACACGTATTTTTTTGTTCAATCTGCAAAAGTTTCTCTTTTTCGTTTTCATTTTATTTGTTTGGTGTTCTTCTTCCGAAAGGGTTGAAAGTGGGAAAGAGTTAACGGTCGAGCGATGCGGTCGGTTGGGCAAAGGGATTTTTAAAAGCGCACATAACAGCGAGGCGGAATCGACGTGGAGCAAGGTTGGCCAGTTTGTGGAGCATTGAAACGGTTAATTCATAACTGGGATTAACATTTTTTTTTTTTAGAACACGTATTTTTTTGTTCAATCTGCAAAAGTTTCTCTTTTTCGTTTTCATTTTATTTGTTTGGTGTTCTTCTTCCGAAAGGGTTGAAAGTGGGAAAGAGTTAACGGTCGAGCGATGCGGTCGGTTAGGCAAAGGGATTTTTAAAAGCGCACATAACAGCGAGGCGGAATCGACGTGGCCCAAGGTTGGCCAGTTTCTGGAGGATTGAAACGGTTAATTCATAACTGGGATTAACATTTTTTTTAGAACACGTATTTTTTTTTCAATCTGCAAGAGTTTCTCTTTTTCGGTTTAATTTTATTTGTTTGGTGTTCTTCTTCCGAAAGGGTTGAAAGTGGGAAAGAGTTAACGGTCGAGCGATGCGGTCGGTTGGGCAGGTTGATGGCAAAGGGATTTTTAAAAGCGCATACAACAGCGAGGCGGAATCGACGTGGAGCAAGGTTGGCCAGTTTGTGGAGCATTGAAACGGTTAATTCATAACTGGGATAAACATTTTTTTTTAGAACTTATTTTTTTTCTTTTCAAACTGCAAGAGTCGCAAAAAATGAAAGATGTTTTGACGTTCGTTTTTTGAGTTCTTCGTGTTCATTTTATTTGGTAGATATTTTTTTTCCGAAGGGGTTGAAAGTTGGGAAGTAGGTAATGATCGAACGACATTGCCGGTTAGGCAAGTTGATGGCAAAAGTTGACATAACAGGTAGGTGGAAACGATATGGCGCAGGGTTGGCAATTTCTGGAGGGTTGAAACGGTTAATTGATCGCCAGTATTAACACATTTTTTAGGACAATTGTTTTTCAACCTAAACTTCGTACTAACTTCAAACAGCAAGAGTCACAAAAAAAAAAACAAAAGATGTTTCCACGCTCGTTTTTCTTGTTTCCGCGTTAGTTTTATTTTTATTTTTTCCAACGTTATTTGTTTACAAAGGGGTTGAAAGTGGGCAAAGAGTTAATGGTCGAGCGATGCGGCCCATTATGCCAGTTGATCGCAAAGGGCAAGGCTGGCCAGTTTCTGAAGGATTAAAATGGTTAATTCATCGCCGGGATTAACACTTATTTTATAACGCTTCTTTTTTTGCTTCCTCATAGAGGAAGCTTTGTTTTCGTAAAAATAAAAAATGGAGATTTTAATGTCAGAATACTTAAAATAGTCTAAAACGTCGAGAAATATGATTTTTAGCTGGCGTCCGGATGTATGTGTGTGTGTATGTATGTGTGTGTGTATGTGTACACACAGGAAGCCAACATTACAGAAAATGCTTCTTCATAGAACCAGCTTCGCAAATAAAGGAACATTATAAGAAGGTCATATGAAAATTTCAATTTGCAGCTTTTATGAGAAAGCCACATGAAAATTTCAATTTGCAACTTATATGAGGAAGCCATATGAAAATTTCAATTTTCAACTTTTATGAGGAAGCGACATGAAAAATTTAATTTTCAACTTTTTCGTTTCAAACTGCAAGAGTCACAGAGAACGAAAGATGTTTCCACGTTCGTTTTTCCGGTTTTTCGTGTGAAACTTTTTTTCCAGAAGGGATGAAGTTGGGCAAAGATTAACACTTACTTTATAACGCTTCTTTTTTTGCTTCCTCATACAGGAAGCTTTGTTTTCGTAAAAAAAAAAAATTGCGATTTTAATGTCAGAATACTTAAAATAGTCTAAAACGTCGAGAAATATGATTTTTAGCTGGCGTCCGGATGTATGTGTGTGTGTATGTGTACACACACGAAGCCAACAATACAGAAAATGCTTCTTCATAGAAGAAGCTTCGCAAATAAAGGAACATTACAAGAAGGTCATATGAAAATTTCAATTTGCAGCTTTTATGAGAAAGCCACATGAAAATTTCAATTTGCAACTTATATGAGGAAGCCATATGAAAATTTCAATTTGCAACTTATATGAGGAAGCCATATGAAAATTTAAATTTTCAACTTTTATGGGGAAGCGACATGAAAAATTTAATTTTCAACTTTTTCGTTTCAAACTGCAAGAGTCACAGAGAACGAAAGATGTTTCCACGTTCGTTTTTCCGGTTTTTCGTGTGAAACTTTTTTTCCAGAGGGGACGAAGTTGGGCAAAGAGTTGACGGTCGAGCGATGCGGCCGGTTAGGCAAGTCGATGGCAAAGGGATTTTCGAAAGCGGACGTAACAGGTCGGCGGAATCGACGTGGCGCAAGGCTGGCCAGTTTCTGGAGGATTGAAACGGTTAATTCATCGGCGGGCAACCCGGGGGAGAGTCCGACAGGCCGGAGGAAACACAGGGAGGTCGCGGAGCGCTCGGAGGTGGAGAACTCGCCATGCCGTCCACTGTGCAAGGGCTTTGCCCGCTTTGGTTCTCCGGTGTCAGGTTGGCGAAGGCGCAGAACGCGGACCATAGTCGCATCTGTGTGTAGGGCTGTTTGCCTGCGTGTGGGCGGGAGTTTGGATGTGTGCGGTCGCACAGAGCCTCTCAGGAGCGTTACCTGCACAGCGGCATCAGCGATACCCTGTCAACCCCAGGGAGGCCAAGACCAACAGGCAAACCCTCCCCACATGCCGTACCCGAGTCCCACAGAGACTTGACTTCGACGTACGTCCGAGGCGACGAATCTTTGATCGCGTTTGACCAGTGAATGGCGGATATCGTCCGTCGGAGTGGCAAACCCGACTACCCGACTCCGACCACTGCTGTTCGCACGATTCTATCAGCGAGCGTGTTTGTACACCCGGAAAAAAAATTTATTTGACGGCCACCGTTTAATTGGCTTAAGGGAAATATTTATCTGATTTAAGTAAGATATTTGTTTGATTAAAATAAATATTTATTTCATTTGAGTAACTATTTACTTAACTCAAATAAATATTTATTTAAGTCAAATAAATATTTATTTAAGTCAAATAAATATTTAGTTATGTCAAATAAATATTTATTTCATTTGAGTAACTATTTACTTAACTCAAATAAATATTTATTTAAGTCAAATAAATATTTAGTTATGTCAAATAAATATTTATTTCATTTGAGTAACTATTTACTTAACTCAAATAAATATTTATTTAAGTCAAATAAATATTTAGTTATGTCAAATAAATATTTATTTCATTTGAGTAACTATTTACTTAACTCAAATAAATATTTATTTAAGTCAAATAAATATTTTACTTAAACCAATTAACGGTGGCTGTCAAATAAATTTTTTTTTCCTGGGTGTAGTGAGAAAAAACATTTATTGGAAAAACGATTCAATGTTTCTCGCTGTGGTCGCAACTTTCCATTTACTGTGAACACTCTTTCGGTAATTATCGTGGGGATATTTGAATTGCGCAATTGAGATTCGTTGAGTTTTGGCGCTTGGTTAATCTTTTATGGTGCTTCGCCGAGGTCGGTGTATATGGTTAATTTTTTTTTTTTTGGCATAGATTTATTTTTTCGACTCACCATTTTGCGATGCTTTTCTCGGGCAGGGATCTGTAACAGAGGAAAATAACGATCCGTTGTAATGCTGAATAGATGGGAGATATTTTTGAAATTGTAAAAATTGAAGAACGAAACGGGATATTTCGAAATTCAGAAACATAAATGTCATCCGTAGGAAAAGAACTTACTATGTCAATACGGAGATATTTTCAATACAGACACTGTTTTTTGTTGAAGAAAAAACGGAAACATAGAAATTCAGAAAAATAAATGGGGACATCGGTAGGAAACTGGTGCACTATGTCGATACAAAGGTATGCACATGAGCGTTTTAAATAAGTTTACCTCAAAAATACCAAAAAAAGGTAATTTGCACCTCGGTCCCAAATGGATCCGAAAAGAGGAAAGGCAAAAAAATTAAAAAAAAAAAGGTCATTCGGACCTTCATCCAAATCCAAAGGTCATCCGAAAACTGAAATGGTCAAAACGGGGCCATTTTGCACGAAAACAGCAAAAAAAAAAAATGGACATCATGAGCAGATAGTCAGAAAAGTATGTCAGCATTAATGTGTGGATCGTGAAAAATTTATACAAAAATCCGTAACGATCTGGATATTATTGTTTGAAAAGCCTGACGTTGGACGGGAGCGTGGGGAGGGGGAGGGAGGTGGGAAGGGGGGGGGGGGGGGGGGGGGGGCTATTCGTTGGCCGGCCTGAAACAATACTGCGTCGCCACGGCCGGGCACGGGGCTTCATAATTTTTATTATACGAGTTGACGGGGACCAGCCTGGCACATAATTATTTTCCTTCGAGCTTCAACCATTGTCTGAAGCAGAGTCGGTCACGCGGAGCTGCATCTGCGCGCGGTCCATCCCGCCTGGCCCCCGCGTACCTCGACGCCGGCTATTCCGATGCCGACCGGAAGTGGCGGCAGCTGAGACCCCGGATGCAAGATGGCGGATACAACGTCGAGCCGCCCGTTAGCCGCGGGCCACCTCCGAGTTTTAACTCCGCGCGATATCGCTCACTCTATCTCTCTCTGCCTATCCGCAAGATCAACTCTCCCCGTTACGCTGCTTGGACCATCGAATTTCCAACAAGCTTCATCCAATCTCGTAATGCTGCGTGAATTTTTTTTTTATTTTCCAAATATTTTTTTACCTAGAAAAAAAAGAAAACAATAAAATATTATTATTATTGTACAATCTTTTTTTCACAATATCGCGCGATATCGCTCTCTGCCTATCCGCAAGATCAACTCTCCCCGTTACGCTGTTTGGACCATCGAATTTCCAACAAGCTTCATCCAATCTCGTAATGCTGCGTGAATTTTTTTTTTTATTTTTCAAATATTTTTTTACCTATAAAAAAAGAAAAGAATAAAATATTATTATTATTGTACAATATTTTTTTCACAATATCGCGCGATATCGCTCTCTCTATATCTCTCTGCCTATCCGCGAGATCAACTCTCCCCGTTACGCTGTTTTTGGACCATCGAATTTCCAACAAGCTTCATCCAATCTCGTAATGCTGCGTTAATTTTTTTTTTTTTCCAAATATTTTTTTACCTATAAAAAAAAGAAAACAATAAAATATGATTATTATTGTACAATCTTTTTTTCACAATATCGCGCGATATCGCTCTCTCTATCTCTCTCTGCCTATCCGCAAAATCAACTCTCCCCGTTACGCTGCTTGGACCATCGAATTTCCAACAAGCTTCATCCAATCTCGTAATGCTGCGTGAATTTTTTTTTTTTTTTTCAAATATTTTTTTACCTATAAAAAAAAGAAAACAACAAAATATTATTATTATTGTACAATCTTTTTTTCACAATATCGCGCGATATCGCTCTCTCTATCTCTCTCTGCCTATCCGCAAGATCAACTCTCCCCGTTACGCTGTTTTTGGACCATCGAATTTCCAACGAGCTTCATCCAATCTCGTAATGCTGCGTTAATTTTTTTTTTTTTTCCAAATATTTGTTTACCTATAAAAAAAAGAAAAGAATAAAATATTATTATTATTGTACAATCTTTTTTTCACAATATCGCGCGATATCGCTCTCTCTATATCTCTCTGCCTATCCGCGAGATCAACTCTCCCCGTTACGCTGTTTGGACCATCGAATTTCCAACAAGCTTCATCCAATCTCGTAATGCTGCGTGAATTTTTTTTTTATTTTCCAAATATTTTTTTACCTATAAAAAAAAGAAAAGAATAAAATATTATTATTATTGTACAATCTTTTTTTCACAATATCGCGCGATATCGCTCTCTCTATCTCTCTCTGCCTATCCGCAAGATCAACTCTCCCCGTTACGGTTTGGACCATCGAATTTCCAACAAGCTTCATCCAATCTCGTAATGCTGCGTGAATTTTTTTTTTTATTTTCCAAATATTTTTTTACCTATAAAAAAAAGAAAAGAATAAAATATTATTATTATTGTACAATCTTTTTTTCACAATATCGCGCGATATCGCTCTCTCTATCTCTCTCTGCCTATCCGCAAAATCAACTCTCCCCGTTACGCTGCTTGGACCATCGAATTTCCAACAAGCTTCATCCAATCTCGTAATGCTGCGTGAATTTTTTTTTTATTTTCCAAATATTTTTTTACCTATAAAAAAAAGAAAACAATAAAATATTATTATTATTGTACAATCTTTTTTTTCACAATTATTATTATTGTACAATCTTTATTTCACAATTATGATCACTAACTCAGCCGCCTGGTTAGCAAACTCGTTCGAGGTCTTCCTAAATGTATTCCTAAATGTCTTCCTAAAAAGATAGTGTTTGGACCATCGAATTTCCAGCAAAATTCGTAAAATGTAATGCTGCGTGAATTTCTCTCTTTTTTCTATTTCCCAAATATTTTTTCAACTATAAAGAAATAGAATGATAAAATTTGATTATCTTATTATTCCGTAATTCTTCTTTGCAATTATGATCAGCGTTTCGGCCGACCGGTTAGCAAACTCGCTGGACGTATTGTTCTTCGTAAAAGCATAGAGTCCCGTGTATTCGAATAAAATATAACGATAAAACAAAGAACAATGACAGAATGGGACAACGTACAGCCGGGTTGAAAACATAAATTTTTCAACAACGCATTGGTGAGCTTCGAGCAGGGCGACAGAGATAGCAACCGAGGTTGTTCGTTTGATCGATACTGGACTGACTTCGCTCGGTCGCAGCCACCCCGCTGATACGCATTGGCTCGTCGAGTCCGCCGACTGACATCACCCAAACAATTTTCGATGCAATCATTTACCACGAACTCTCATAAATGACAACCGTGCAGTGATATTTTCATAAATAATCATCCACATATATTTTTTCCGAGTGTTAAAATTCCGAGCAACAGCGAGCACAATGTCGGACCCGAAGCGGGCCAGCCGGATCAGCAGAGCCGTAGGAAAAATGAGATTCGTAACGAGAACCAAGTAAGAGTCATCCCCGAATACCAAAAGTGAATTCACTTTTTTCAAACTTTTTCGAAAAACTTTATACGCGAATATATCAATGTAACAATATTAATATATTAAGGTAGTCCTAGCGGACAACCTGGGCCCACATGAGTTCAGAGAGAATTGAGAGAGAATTGCGAACACTTCTCGATGGGATAAAAATTCGAAAAAAATCAAGCATATGGAAGGTGCTGAAAAGATTGATTTTACATAATAATAACTCCAAAATATTATTAACAAATGCATAAAAAAAAAATTGCTCAACCAATTTCCCGGCAACTTAACTTTTTGTTCATATAAAAACAATTTGTTAATCTTTAAATTTAATTTTTTAAAATCACTTTTTTTTATTAACGAAAAACGCAATTTTCAAAAATTAGACAAAATTCTGAAAAAATTCATACGTATTCAAAAAGATTAACTTATTGTTTTTATACGAACAAAAAGTTAAGTTGCCGGAAGATTTGTTGAACAATTTTTTTTTTCATTCATTTGTTAATAACATTTTGGAATTATTATTATGCAAAATCAATCTTTTCAGTACCTTCCATATGGTTGATTTTTTTCAGATTTTTATCTCATCGCGAAGTATTCGCAATTCCACTCTCAATTCGCTCTGAACTCACGTCACTCACTCACTTACTTGGTGCTACTCCAATACTTAGTAGCAGTAAGTGTGTGTACACTTACTGCTACTAATATATTAATATAACAGGTTATATAGGGGAGAGCGGGGCAAAATGACACACCGGGGCAAAACGGGATAATGAGACAAAACGCTATTTTCCAATAACTTTTGGATGGTGTCGATGGTGGTCCGTGGGGCAAAACGAGGTTTAAAATCCGGATGTGTCGTTGGGACAAAATGGGGCATAAAAAAATTATTGGAAAATTGAGTTTTGCGCTCACTGTCCCGTTTTGCCCCACTGTCCCATTTTGCCCCGCTCTCCCCTATTACAGGTTGTTACATACACCGATAAAAAGGTTTGGTAATATCAACTGAGCTGCGGTTGCGGGTGGCGAAGGAAATGTTTTGGTCAATAGAACAAAATATTTTTCACAATCAATAACAGAACAGTCAATTCAACTAAATATTCGGTCACACGACAAAACATCCGTTCAATCAACTAAATATTTCTTTCAATCGATCCAAATATTTCCTTCGCCACCCGCGACCGCAGCTTAGTTGACATTGCCAAACCCTTTTATCGGTGTATTAATATAACAAGTAGGGGAGACCGGGGCAAAATGGCACAGCGGGGCAAAACGGCACTGTGCGGGCAAAACTCAATTTTCCAATCATTTTTGGATGCCCCATCTTGTCCCAACGATACATCCGGATTTTTAAAACCGTTTTGCCTGACGTACCACCATCGCCACCATTTCAAAGTTATTAGAGAATTGCGTTTTGTCCCAACATCCCATTTTGCCCCGGTGTGCCATTTTGCCCCGCTCTCCCCTAGATTACGAGAAAAAGGATTTAAAAAAAAATTCTTCGAATTGCCAGATGGGAGTTGCCGATCGGCGGTTCGAAGCCGTACTGGAGGAAGATCTGCGAGGGTATCGAGTCGAGAGTCGCGAGAGTAAGAGAGTCATCGGTTTCCCAATCGCCTATCCTCAATCCGGCGGTATCCGCCTCGATTCGTTCCTCGGCGGGCGGTCCCGACATAAACGTTTACGATTTCGCGGAGGATAATACCGCGACGGGGCTCGACGGTTCTCCCGTCGAACCGATCGTCACGGTGTATCCGCCCCCGGCGCGATCGCCCGAGCGCACTGATCGGCGCACGGTAAAATTTCTCTACGACCCAGCGAAAGAGCCATCGAACGATAACCCGGAATCGCCGAACTCCTTGCGGAGACTCGAAAGACTATCGAGGATGACGAAACTCGTCAACGATTTTCTCTCGAGTACGCGGAATCGCGTGCGACCGGCAACGTCGAGGAGCCAGCGATCGATCCGGCAAAGATCGTCGCGCTCGAGTTGCGGAGCCTCGACGAGAGAACGATCGCCTGAGGACCGATCCGGGATCGACGCTCCTCGGCGCGACTCGCCGATCGTCCCACCGACGCCTCAACCGTCGCCACGAGAATCCAAGAAAGAGGCCATCGAGACCGGCGAAGAATCGATCACTTTCGCTGGAAGGACCGTAGGCTTTTCGGACGACATCGCGGAAAGGGATCGTCAGAGATTCGACCCGGTTAAAGAAGCCCCGAGTCGGAGGATGGAGAGACCGAGAGCTCCCAGCCTGAGCGTCGCGAGCGCGCTGCCCAGC
This sequence comes from Exephanes ischioxanthus, assembly GCA_958510785.1. Lineage (NCBI taxonomy): Eukaryota > Metazoa > Arthropoda > Insecta > Hymenoptera > Ichneumonidae > Exephanes > Exephanes ischioxanthus. The sequence goes on along the minus strand of OY294018.1, from coordinate 3,510,515 downwards.
TTCGGCAGGGTCGTCATATCGATCGAGGACACAGACTCGAATGAGGAGGCCGAGGAAGAACCGGCAACCGGAGAAAACCTCATCACCGACGGCAACGATCTTCATCGGAAAGATGGTCTTCCGTCGATTCCCGAGGATCGAAAGCCGTCCCAAGATTACCTGCGAGTACCGGAAGTCAGAACCGCCGGACACGCTTCCTATCCGATCGAGGATCGGCCCAAGTTCCGGCGGAAGATCGAGACGGAGGCAGCGAGGCTGCTGGAGAAGTCGAGGATCATCAAGGAATCCCAGGTTCTGCGAAGGAAGCGTGGTTTCTGGCCCCGAGAATCCTTGATCAACGTTTTCCGGGCTCTCAGGGCGATGAAGCACGGACTGCGTTCGAAGGCTCGGATCGAGTCGGAAACGAATCGGTTCTTCGCTTCGCCGATGGAGATCTACTCGCCGAGCGGCAGATCGTCGATGTCGAGCGAGGAGCGCGCCGATTTCGTCGAGGCGCTGGAGGAGAACGACCTCAACGAGGGAACCGAGTACGGAGAGGCCGACCGATCGGATGGGAAGATCGGTGGCGAGTCCGAGTCCTCTTACGCCAGCGTTCGCGAGAGATTGATGCGAAACGCCCGATCCCGTTTTGGTGAGGATTTCCAACCAGCCGGAAGTACCGGTGGTTACGACGCGGAGGATGCCTCGAGTTTCTATGACGATTCGAGCGGAGACGAGCTTCGGGGAAAGCCATCTCGCGAGGCGAGGACAAATGCGTTCCGTCCCATCGACGTACCGAGGCTGGCGAGTGTCTTTCCCAGGATAACGGCCGACAGGTGTCTCGCCTGCATGTGCCGATCGCTGGGAGAGGCAGATCGGTGCCGGAGACCGGAAGCTGGGGGGTTTCATGAAAACTATACCGAGTCGGTTTTAGTCGACGATCTACCGATCGAGGATCTCAGGATGCGTTCTTCGAACGGGACTTTGTTGGAAGGATCTTACAGGCAGTTCACTGGAAATATCGAATTCAGGGAGACGGTGAAGGAGGATCCTGATGGAGAGACCGCGGTTAAGATTCCTCCGGCTTCGGTGCCGATTTCTGAGGATAAGGCGCTGAAGAGGACGACATCGGTGGTCGATGATCCGGATAGATCTCGGGCGATCGGTAAATCATCGGGAAAACATATCATCAATGTCAAATCGCTGGTATCGTCGTTGTCGCTGGTGTCGGATCGTTCCAGGTCGATTTCCGATCAGGAGGACTCGGATCAGGGATGCGCCGATGCCTCGGGAAACGAAATCGGCCTGGCGGCAGGCTCGACCTCGAAGTATCTGGCGCCCTGCCACATGCCGATCAATCTCAGGCCTAGTCTGGAGCCCTTGAAGGCTCTGAGACACAAGAAGTCCCGATCGATCGGCTCGCGAGTTGCCTCAGCGGAAAAATCGGTCGACTCGGCCAACGACGACGACGACGACAGCGTCGACGACGGTGCCAGCAGAAAGTTGCCGGTCAGATCGGATGTCGATCGAGCTTCGACCAAGATCGGGCGTTCCGGAGAGAAATCGGCGATAAGCGCGGACATGGAAAGGGAACTGCTGCGATCGATGATCGGTAACGGAAGCGCAACTGCGACAAGTAAGAGCGATCGAAGCGATTTTCGTCGGGACGAGGAAATCATTACCGATCGCGAAGTTCTGGAGATATCTATAAAGTGCATAGGGGAAAATAAAACTACCAGGGAGATTCTCGAGACTTTGGGGAGGGAATACGCGAAACGGTTGTCGGAACGGAGTTACCGATCAAACCGCGCGCCGAACGCTCGTAGGAACGAAAGAATTGCGAAAAATTTACTAAACCTCCTCGTCGATTCGAGGAATTACTTGAATCGGGGAAAGTGGCCGAACCAATTTAACTCCGATCTGTCTTTCTCCTCGAAACAGCCGGCCCTGACCAATTCCCGTCAACTTCGACGCATCCTTCCCTTGAAATCCTACAACCTTGTCGCGCCTATACTGGGAATGGCGGAGTGGTATCCACGCCGGAAGAACGTAACTCGGGAATCGACCGAGAGAAAACGTCGACTCGTTAGACACACACCGGAGGATTCTCCGCGGAAGGAATTCAGCGTCAGTGCCTACGATTTGATAGTGAGCTTTCACCATGTGTTCTATAATAGTCATTTTTGCCATTTTTAGTGCCTGTAAAGCGTGCTAACAGTGCCCATGCACCGAAATTTCTCACACCCGTGCGAGAAGCAATATCAGCGTCAGACAAGTAATATAGCGTGCAGGAAGTAAAATTGGCGGGCGAGAAGTAATATTAGCAGGGGAGAAGTAAAATTGGTGGGCGAGAAGTAATATTAGCGTGCGAGAAGTAAAATAACGTGCGAGAAGTAAAATTGGTGGGCGAGAAGTAATATTAGCGTGCGAGAAGTAAAATAACGTGCGAGAAGTAATATTAGCGTGCGAGAAGTAATATTAGCGTGCGAGAAGTAAAATAACGTGCGAGAAGTAAAATTACCGTGCGAGAAGTAAAATCGGGCCGATGGGCACATGCGCAGCGCCATTATAGTACCCCTTGCTGTAAAGCGCCACTTTTGCCACACCTTACAGGCATGAAAAGTGGCACTTCTCATGTATGCGTTGCAAAAAAATATGCAATTTTTAATCACTTTCTCGTGCCTTTTTTAATATTCTAGGTACATCCGCCGTCGAAAATCGGTCAGGTTTCCTTCGAGAAGAGCTGGAAGGATAAGCGACCAAAGCTGAGTCCGTATTCCCTATTCCTGACAAAACCGAGACGCAAAGTAAGCACATCGATTGAATGAACCCTTTCAAATGCGGTAGAGCCGTAGCGTGGCAAAAGGGACTTATGTCCTCCATTTGAGATTAAACTTTTTTTTCCACGCAAGAAAATTGGCAAAGATGATCCGTTTTGCCTCGCTCTTCCCTATTGCATATATTTAATCGAGCATTTTTTTTTTATTCCGAACGCTCGATGTTCGGATATTAGGCGGTAACCTGGCGTCCTCTGACGGAGCGAGATCTCGAGGGTTACGATCCCGAGGCAACCCTCAAAATGCGCGCAGCCAAGATTACCGACGGGATATGCGAGGAGTTTTGCCAGTGGTTGGAAAGTTTGGCCGCCGGTACTAACAGGACCAGCGGCATCGACGCCGAGGTCCTCAAAGACATGTTCGAGACTGATTTCTCCGCGGAAGTTTGCAGAACTATGCAGGTAGGATAACAACAACCTTAAGGTAGATTCCGCAATTTACCAACCGACCGCAGAAAACGGGAAATTCTGTCGATTCTGTAAAAGGCAACGCGATTCCGAGCAACCCTCGATGAAGTCGGTATCCCTAATGGAAAAAAAATATATGCGTCAATTCCGAAAAATATATCTGTGACATAAAATAACATATACATACCCTATAAATGATATGAATAATTATATCAATATTTCTGTAATTTTTAAAAATGTTGGATATGATTTTTTTAATATGTAAATAACATAATATTAATAATACAAAAACGCTTAATTCATTATAGTTAAAATATATTTTTAATGAAAGTATATTTTTTGCATATATTTTGATTTCCATTTAGGGTACGTTGTTTCCGAATTTTTTGTAGATATGTGTTTTCTGCCTTTTCTGCTGTCGCGAAATGGACAACAGCTATCAATAAGCGAGATGCCGATGGTACCGAGGGCCGTTGCTCTGGCGCGAAACTGCCCGGGCGCTGCCGAATTGGCCCTCACTAGGAGGCACCTCGTCAGGGACGCCAGAGCCGAGAAGCGGCCGAAGAGGACGGTCGGCTTCGGTACCGCTTTGCCCGATCGGTTAAAGTTCGTACCGCCCCGCAATCGGGTAAACGAGAAATGGCTGGAGTGCGAAAATGTCAGAAAAGACCTCGAAACGATGGACGCTGTTTGGAAGGGTATAACTCATCTCAGCAGCGTCAAGGGTTTCATTGACTGGCTGAAGGCCCATCCGGAGGTCAGTTTGCAGGATAGCACATTGCGCAGTGGCCATTGAAATCAATCAAAAAATGCCATTATCTTTAATTTTCCCTTTATTCCATAATTCTTTAATTTTCCCTTTATTCCATAATTCTTTAATTTCCTTAATTTCCTTAATTTCCTTAATTTCCTTAATTTCCTTAATTTCCTTAATTTCCTTAATTTCCTTAATTTCCTTAATTTCCTTAATTTCCTTAATTTCCTTAATTTCCTTAATTTCCTTAATTTCCTTAATTTCCTTAATTTCCTTAATTTCCTTAATTTCCTTAATTTCCTTAATTTCCTTAATTTCCTTAATTTCCTTAATTTCCTTAATTTCCTTAATTTCCTTAATTTCCTTAATTTCCTTAATTTCCTTAATTTCCTTAATTTCCTTAATTTCCTTAATTTCCTTAATTTCCTTAATTTCCTTAATTTCCTTAATTTCCTTAATTTCCTTAATTTCCTTAATTTCCTTAATTTCCTTAATTTCCTTAATTTCCTTAATTTCCTTAATTTCCTTAATTTCCTTAATTTCCTTAATTTCCTTAATTTCCTTAATTTCCTTAATTTCCTTAATTTCCTTAATTTCCTTAATTTCCTTAATTTCCTTAATTTCCTTAATTTCCTTAATTTCCTTAATTTCCTTAATTTCCTTAATTTCCTTAATTTCCTTAATTTCCTTAATTTCCTTAATTTCCTTAATTTCCTTGGCCAAATTATAATTTTTTTGGACAATGTTTTACTTTCTAATCATAGGTAATTATTGTTTTTATATTTTAATCTTTGAACAGGTGAGCCGTCCCAAAGCTCTGGAGAACGCGTTGACCTCGAGGGAAACTCTGGTAACGAGACAATCCCAAGAGCTCGTCGGTTACGAGCTCGATCTCGATCAGATAAAGTACCTCAAAGTCGGAGACAACGATCCGGACGCCAACTAGACATCGGTCAATATAATTGTTCTCATTAACGTTCGTAAAAATTGAAAGGTACATGCGCGCTATTTTTTCGAGAGAAACTATAAGAAGAATTTGTCAATGGAAGTATAAAAACGTTAAAAAATAAAATAAAAATAAACCCCAGCCGGATCCCTCGGTACCGCAAATGAGGCTGGATGCACCGAATCTCTGGATGTGACAGAGATCTCCCGGAAGCCCGCCCGTCCCATTCACTCCTTTACAATATATTTCATCCCAACATCTCACGGAGACGCTTCTCCGTTTCAATATTACCAACCTTGACTTAAACCACGACAGTGGAATGATAAAAAAAGATTGAAACCCAGAAGACCTTTGCAGATCCCAATTTGTCAGATCCAAATCCAAGAAACAATTATCGTCTTAAAACAATAACAATAAAAATTACTAAATAATAAATAACTATTATTTATTACAAAATTGATCAATCTTTTTAAATCTGACATTTCGTATATTCGGCGTTTCCCAATAGCGTATTTTATTAATTTTTGCCTAAAGTGAGCGGTGCGCGATGACTGAGTTCGAAACTTTCGTCGGTGTTAAAAAAAAACAGAACACTCGACGATATATTTTTTTCTTTTTTGTTTAGAAGAAATTCGATTCCGGGACGTTCACATGCGTGTACATGAGAGTGCTCTCAATCGTGAAGGGCCGAGTTGACGATTAAAAGCGTATTGTCTACAGGGTACATCGCGCAAAGAGAACAAGGGTAGTGAATACGATAAAAAACTAAACGAAACAAAATCGTACACTCCCTTGTAGAGTGGACACTTGAGTCTCAAGTTGCGATCGGGATTAAACTTGCTGCGAGCCAGTTCGCACGGAATAACGAATGGGCTCCATATAGATTTTTAATTTGCGTTCACACGTAGCGCGGAACACTTGCCGATGATACCTCTCGTGTCCTTTTTTTCGCCGGTCAAATCTCTTTGGCGATGAAAACAGGCCGAGTTGACGATTCCAAGCTTATTGGCTACAGGGCAAATAACGATGTGGACACGCAAAGAGAACAAGGGTAGTGAATACAATTTTTAAAAAATTTAAACCTCATAAAGTTGAAAATAGAAATTTTCATATTGTTTTCTCATAAAAGTTAGAAGTTGAAATTTTCATATGACCTTCTTATAAAAGTTGGCGATGAAAACAGGCCGAGTTGACGATTCCAAGCTTATTGGCTACAGGGCCAATAACGATGTCGACGCGCAAAGAGAACAAGGCTAGTGAATACAATTAAAAAAAAAAATTGAAACCTCATAAAGTTGAAAATAGAAATTTTCATATCGTTTTCTCATAAAAGTTAGAAGTAGAAATTTTCATATGACTTTCTTATAAAAGTTGCAAATAAAAATTTTCATACGACTTTCTCATAACGTTCCTTTATTCGCAAAGCTTCCTCTATGAGAAAGCATTTTTTGTACTGTTGACTTCCTCATAGAGGAAGCTTCGCGAATGAAGGAACATTATGAGAAAGCCGTATGAAAATAAAAATTTGCAACTTTTATAAGAAAGTCATATGAAAATTTCAATTTGCAAGTTTTATGAGGAAGCCATATAAAAATTTCAATTTTCAACTTTTTCAACGTCAACATCGTGTTAGACTTTATGCAAAACGACTTGCCGATTCAGGTTCTGCGTGAAAAAATACACGAACGCGCGTCACTTTTCCAGATCTGTGCATCTACTTAGTTTAACGAAAATACGGGGTCTTAGGAAATATTTTTTTAATCCAATCCAATATTCGCCGTTTTGTGGCCATGTCTAATGTATTTTTCCCCACTGATTACGAATCTCGAAATTATTTTCCTCCTGGAGCGATATTCGATGCAGAAACTATCGTCGGACGTAAAATAAACATTTTCCGAAATATTCAAAAATGTAGAAATCTTATAAAATCTACACGGTTCAATCCATTTTCGCAAAATTTAATACCAAACATTGTACAGTATTAGTCCATTCCCGTGTCAGATTTAAGATCGATACCTCCAAGTTTACTCAAATTAGACAATTTTTAGTCATTTTTCAAAAAACTCAAAAAACTCAAAACCCCATATAATCTTACCACTTCGATGGATTTTGACCAAATTCAATACCAAAGGTCTTTGATCAAAATAGTATATTTGTGTGCATTTTTATGACAATAGCTCCAAATTTACGCAAGTTAGAGCTACCACAGAGAATTTTCAAAAAATTGAAAATCGCAAAAAATCTCCAATTGGGCCTCAATGTTCACGAAAATAGCACTGAACGAAGCGACGTGATCGCTCTACTACTGTACCAAATTCCAACTCGCTGTCTCAAGCCATTTCCGAGTTATAGTCATTTTAAACGATGCAACACACGCACGCATGCATGCACGCACGCACGCACGCACACACGCACACACATCCGGACGCCAGCTAAAAATCATATTTCTCGACGTTTTAGACTATTTTAAGTATTCTGACATTAAAATCTCAATTTTTTTTTTTACGAAAGCTTCCTCTATGAGGAAGCAAAATTCAAACCCAGAACACCTTAGCTGATCCGAATTTTTCCGATTTGTTGTCGATTACGACCCAAACCCAAGAAATAGTTATCATCTTAAAATTATAATAATAATAAAAATGAATAAATAATAATTAATTATTTATTCATTTTTATTTGCCAATAGTACTTCCCCATATTTTACAAACCCGCCCAAAGTGAGCAGTGCGCGATGACTGAACTCGAAACTTCCTTCGATGTTCGTTTGTCTTCCAACCAATCGATGAAAAAAAATGCAAACCTGTTATCGAACACGACTCAAATCCAACAAAAAGCTACCATCTTAAAATAATGACAATAAAAACAAATACATAATAAATAAATGATTAATTACTCATTATAAAATTAATAATTTTCTTTAAATCTAAAATTTCCCAAAATCGGCCTTTGTCGATAGCGTTTCCCGTATTTTATGAATTTAAGCCTAAAGTGAGCGCGGTGCACGACGAAACTTTCTTCGATGTTCGTTTGTCTTCCGCCCATTGATAAAAAAAATGCAAATCTGTTATCGATCACGGCCGCAATCCGACAAACAATTACCATCTTAAAATAATGAGAATAAAAATAAAGAAATACATAAACAAATAAGTAATTAATTACTTATCATAAAATTAATAATTTTCTTTAAGTCAAAAATTTCCCAAAGTCGGCCGTTGCCGATAGCGTTTCCCGTATTTAACAAATTTAAACCTAAAGTGAGGGCGGTGCACGATGAAACTTTTTTCGATGTACGTTTTTCTTCCGCCCATTGATGAAAAAAAATGCAAACCTGTTATCGATCACGGCCCCAATCCGACAAACCATCTTAAAATAATGACAATAAAAATAAACACATAAATAAATAAGTAATTAATTACTTATCATAAAATTAATCATTTTCTTTAAATCTAAAATTTCCCAAAATCGGCCTTTGCCGATAGCATTTCCCGTATTTTACGAATTTAAGCCTAAAGTGAGCGCGGTGCACGACGAAACTTTCTTCGATGTTCGTTTGTCTTCCGCCCATTGATAAAAAAAATGCAAATCTGTTATCGATCACGGCCCCAATCCGACAAAGAATTACCATCTTAAAATAATGACAATAAAAATAAATACATAAATAAATAAGTAATTAATTACTTATCATAAAATTAATAATTTTCTTTAAATCAAAAATTTCCCAAAATCGGCCTTTGCCGATAGCGTTTCCCGTATTTTACGAATTTAATCCTAAAGTGAGGGCGGTGCACGACGAAACTTTCTTCGATGTTCGTTTGTCTTCCGCCTATTGATGAAAAAAAATGCAAACCTGTTATCGATCACGGCCCCAATCCGACAAACAATTACCATCTTAAAATAATGAGAATAAAAATAAATAAATACATAAATAAATAAGTAATTAATTACTTATCATAAAATTAATAATTTTCTTTAAATCTAAAATTTCCCAAAATCGGCCTTTGCCGATAGCATTTCCCGTATTTTACGAATTTAAGCCTAAAGTGAGGGCGGTGCACGACGAAACTTTCTTCGATGTTCGTTTGTCTTCCGCCCATTAATGAAAAAAAATGCAAACCTGTTATCGATCACGGCCCCAATCCGACAAACAATTACCATCTTAAAATAATGAGAATAAAAATAAATAAATACATAAATAAATAAGTAATTAATTACTTATCATAAAATTAATAATTTTCTTTAAATCTAAAATTTCCCAAAATCGGCCTTTGCCGATAGCATTTCCCGTTATTTACGAATTTAAGCCTAAAGTGAGGGCGGTGCACGACGAAACCTTCTTCGATGTTCGTTTGTCTTCCGCCCATTAATGAAAAAAAATGCAAACCTGTTATCGATCACGACCCAAATCCGACAAACAATTACCGTCTTAAAACAATGACAATAAAAATAAATACATAAATAAATAAGTAAATTACTTATTACAAAACTAATCATTTTCTTTAAATCTAAAATTTCCCAAAATCGGCATTTGCCGATAGCGTTTCCCGTATTTTACGAATTTAAGCCTAAAGTGAGGGCGGTGCACGAAACTTTCTTCGATGTTCGTTTGTCTTCCGCCTATTGATCGAGGGAGAATCCCCCGTCCCCGCGCGAGGAGTTTAGTTCAATAGTCGTGTAAACAATCGTCCGCTTTAGAAACAAGTGACATAATAGATATGCATACAGGCGTACAGAGCGGCTCGCTATCGCGTATGGATATATGGTGCGGTGGATGGGTATGGACGTCGGGCCATACGGATTGAACAGACGTACACATTGAGGAGCTTCAGCCGACATCCATTCATCAGAACGCACACGCATTATACAAACATAAACGCCGCCATACACCGAGTCAAACCGGTTCAATTCACGTCAGATTGCCAGTGCGCATCTACGCTCTACCCACACGAGCGTTGTTCTATGTGTGTGTGTTTTTTTTTCTTTTATTTTTTTTTCTCATTTACCAGCGTCACGTGGAAGATATCGAGGTGATACGGCTCGTTACGCACCGCTACGGCTCACTTACACACCCGAAGAACGCTCGCGCACGCTTCTGTCTCTCCCATTCGGAAATCAGATAGGAACGACTTCCGCTCGTTCATTGACAACGGTCAATCGCTGGAAGGATACGGAAAAACAGTGGGCGCGGTCTGGCACACATTGTCCGTACCGTGCGACCTTTCGTTATAAAAAATAGATAAATAAATTTAAAAGTAAATTGAATTTGATTAAATTACGTTTAAGGTAAATTCATAAATTTTGATAGTTCTTGGGTGGAGAAATTTGTGGTGAATAGGGCATGCTCCGTATGTCGCTTATTTGCGTGCTGATCGACCTGGACCGTATTCACCAATACGGGGGAAAAATAAATGGTAAAGGTTTCGTAAAATTTGATAAAATTTAAAATTTTAAAGGGCGAAAAGTGAAGATGTCACGTTTTTAAATAAATTTAAGAAAATTTCTAAATTTTGTTAGTTTGCCGACAGGACAACGGAAAATACGGAATAGAGAAAATTTCTAAATTCTGTTAGTTTATGCGTCAAGCAAAAGTGATGAATGTGGACCCGGGCCATATATCACTGATTTGCGTGCTGATGGAAAAAATGGAGGGTCAAAGTTTCCTAAAATTTGGTAAAATTTGGAAGTCGATACTGGGTGAAAAGCGAAAGGAATGTTACGCTTTGAAATTTGGATTAGTTGATTTGGTTCTGGAATTTGGTTTGGGCGACAAGTGAAACGGACGTTACGTTTTGAAGATAAAATAAATGTAAGATTATAATGAAGATAAAATAAATGTAAGATGATAATGAAGATAAAATAAATGTAAGAAAATTTCTAAATTATGTTACTTTGCCGATAGAGCAAAGGTGGAAAATACGGAGGAATATAGAAAATTTCTAATTTCTGTTAGTTTATGCGTAAGGCAAAAGTGGTGAATATGGACCCGGGCCATATATCACTGATTTGCGTGCTGATGGGAAAAATGGAGGGTAAAAGTTTCGTAAAATTTGGTAAAATTGGGAAGTCGATACTGGGTGAAAAGTAAAAGGGATGTTACGTTTTGAAATTTGGTTTGGTGGATTTGGTTTGGGCGACAAGTAAACGGACGTTACGTTTTGAAGATAAAATAAATGTAAGATTATAATGAAGATAAAATAAATGTAAGATGATAATGAAGATAAAATAAATGTAAGAAAATTTCTAAATTCTGTTACTTTACAGATAGAGCAAAAGTGGTGAATGTGGACCCGGGCCATATATCACTGATTTGCGTACTGATGGAAAAAATGGAGGGTAAAAGTTTCGTAAAATTTGGTAAAATTGGGAAGTCGATACTGGGTGAAAAGTGAAAGGAATGTTACGTTTTGAAATTTCGTTTGGTTGATTTGGTTCTGGAATTTGGTTTGGGCGACAAGTGAAACGGACGTTACGTTTTGAAGATGAAATAAATGTAAGATTATAATGAAGATAAAATAAATGTAAGATGATAATGAAGATAAAATAAATGTAAGATGATAATGAAGATAAAATAAATGTAAGATGATAATGAAGATAAAATAAATGTAAGAAAATTTCTAAATTCTGTTACTTTACCGATAGAGCAAAAGTGGTGAATGTGGACCCGGGCCATATATCACTGATTTGCGTGCTGATGGAAAAAATGGAGGTTAAAAGTTTCGTAAAGTTTGCTAAAATTGGGAAGTCGATACCGGTTGAAAAGTGAAAGGGATGTTACGTTTTGAAGATAAAATAAATGTAATATGATAATGAAGATAAAATAAATGTAATTCTGAATGTCTAAATTCTGTTAGTTTACCGCTAGAGCAAAAGTGGAAAATACGGAATATAGACATTTTCTGAATTCTATTAGCTTATGGGTAAGAAAAAAGTGGTCAATATGACTCGTTCCATCCATCACTGATTTGCGCGCCGATCGAACTGGGCCATGTTCGCCCTTCTCACCCTACAGGCTCAACAAATTAACGATCAAAGTTTCATAAAATTTGGCAGTCGATAGTGAACGGAAGGTCATGCGGATATTCCGTTTTGAAATTTGTACGCGAGTGGCCACAGGGGCAAGGGGGTGGGGGAGAGATGCAGCGATGCGACGAGGTGTCACGTCGTCTGGCCGGTACCGGGCCAGTGCCGCGCCAGGCCGCGTTTTACCATAAATTTTCGCCCTCGGTGAGCTTTCCATGCCTCGAAACCTTCATAACCCCTCCCCCTCCCCCCACCCCGGATTCTCTCCTTCACCTTCCTCTTCTTCCTGTTTTAATCTGCTGGCTCACGAGGCTGCGACTCCACGCAGTCTCTCACCTTACTCCACTCTTTTCCGCCCTGTCCCCTTCCGCACAGCGCTCCCGGAATCCATTCAGCCAAGCAGGCTCCACACCTCTCTATCCCACCTGCACCCTTCGCCCGACAGTATTTTTTTTTTATTATTATTTTTTTTTTCCCAGAACCTCCGGAGGTTCAACCTAAAAGAAAAAATCGCTGAATTTTCGTTCGATAGCTGCGAAGAGGCAGGCTCGACCTTCTCTTTATTTTCGATCTTTTTGATTTTTTTTTTTTTTTTTTTTTTACATGCGATTAATAACCCCACGGATGTTGGATGAAAGAAAAAGATGAGCTCCGACGAAGTGGGGAAGATTTTTTTGATTTTTTTTTAGGCAGATAGAATTTTGCCTTTAATTAATTTCGTTCGGGCGGAGCCTCGGCGATGGAACGGGGCGATGCGTGGAAAAAAGAACGATTTAGCCGTAACGTTTGACGTGAACACATCCGTTTCGTCGGCCGGCCGGAAGGACGCTCCCGCGTCCGCGTGTTCAGTCCGCACGATATTTCGTTAAGCAATTCGTTCCGTTTCGTTCACGCTCTTTTCCCGTACGCACTGCCGGCGCCAAGTGTTTTTTTTTTTTTTTTTTTTTTTTTTTTTTTTTCATTCATTCTTTTTTTTTTTGACCTATTACCCATGCATAGCACAGAAGGTAATGAGCTACCGTGAGCAGGAGCGGCAAAAAATAAAGGTCGCGAGAGGCCGGAGAGCGGCGAGGTGAGAGGCGAGGCAGTCCACGGCCGACGGTCAGTCTCTCAGTGTGCTTTGATCGCGCTACATCATATCATTATCCCTCGATTCGAAAAAAATTAATTTGCATACATATATTTTTTTTTTTTTTTTGTTAAAAAAAAATTATAAAAAAATAATTATCATTTTCGATGGTAGGAAATCGCGCTGTGATTAGCATAATCAGGCGACGAGAAGAGGCGACGTCGGGCGTAAAGAGTCGGGTGCGGAGTGCAGCGGGCTCGCCCAATCGAATTACCTGCCTGTATGCCGCGAGTGTTTGATTATTCATCAGTTTTTTTTTTTATTTTTTTTTTTCGATTTTTTTTTTTTTCATACCCAGCTTTATAACGAAGCTAATTAAATGTCCGAGTGATTAGGAGTCTTTTTAGCTCTCCGAGCTCCCCCGCCGGGGTTTCACGATTCACTGAAACGAAAGGGTGGAAAAAAAAGGGAGACAAAAAAAAGGGGACAAAATGGAAAAGAAATATGTTCGCCGGGTTCGCGGCGAGTGGGGAAGCGAGGCGCGTGAGAGGGACGGAGAAGGCGGCTCTCACAAAGCGGACCGATGGGAACGCACATTCGTCGGTTGTGTGTGCACGCGTCACGGCGATGTCCCATCGCTTTCCATTTTTTCGACCCCTCGCGCGCGCGCGCAAAGCCCGCTCCAAAATACGCCACCGAGCAATTAGACAAACGAACGGACGAGGAAGAACGCCTTCGTTTTTCGCTCGATTTAACACAAAAATATATCCGTCCGAAGTGCTTCGCCGTCTCTTTCGCTGGAAAGATGCAGATTACGTCATCGGCTGCTCCTTCAGAAAAAAAAAATGCATTTTCGCGTGCGGGTAAGTTCAAAAAAAAATTATTGCGGAGAAGGAACCGTGAAGTCCTTCGTTTTTCACTCGATTTAACAGAAAAATGTATCCGTCCGAAGTGGTTCACCGTCTCTTTCGGTGAAAAGATGCACACTGCGTCATCGGCTGCTTCTTCAAAAAAAATATTTTTCTCACTTACTCGCACGCAAAAAAATATTTTTTTAACTTACTCGCACGCAAAAAAATATTTTTTTAACTTACTCGCACGAAAAAATACTTTTTTGCTTACGAGTAAGTTTTAGAAAAATGATCAAATACATTTTTTAGAATATCCTCGAATATTTTTTCGCGTGCAAGTAATAAAAAAAAAATTTTATGAAATAAATTTTTGAAAATATCCTCGACTAAGGTAAACGGCCCACTTTGGGACAATGTCCCAGTTTGTGACGGGTATCTCTAGCATAGTCGGCTCCCACCATTTGATATGCAGCCAATGGATAGCGCGCGTTCGGGGGGTAACAAACTGCGACACTTGATCCTACTTGTTTGTTCCTATGATTTTAAGCGCTTAAGGTAGACAGGCTGAGCCCACTTGAGTTCAGAGAGAATTGAAAGAGGACTTGCGAACACTTCTCGATGAAATCAAAATCAGAAAAAAATCAACCATATGGAAGGTACTGAAAAGATTAATTTTGCATAATAATAATTCCAAAATGTTATTAACAAATTAACGCAAAAAAAAATCCCAACAAATCACCCGGCAACCTAACTTTTTTAAAAATGAAAACGATTTGTTAATTTTTCTGAATACGTATGAATTTTTTTTCAGAATTTTGTGTAATTTTTGAAATTCGCGTTTTTAGTTAATAAAACAACGTAATTTTCAAAAATTACACGAAATTCTGAAAAAATTCATACGTATTCAAAAAGACTGACAAATTGTTTTTATATGAACAAAAAGTTAAGTTGCCGGAGAATTTGTTGAACCATATTTATTCCATTCATTTGTTAGTAACATTTTGGAATTATTATTATACAAAATTAATCTTTTGAGTACCTTTAATATGCATGAATTTTTTCATATTTTTCTACAATCGAGAAGTGTTCTCAAACTTATGTGAAATGAGCGCTAAACGACCAAACTCTTCGCGTTTTTCAAAGCGTTTTTCTGAAACTTGTCATATTTGAAGTCCGTGCTCACGATAACTCAAAATCTACTGGACCAATCGTTTTGAAATTTTGCACAGTACTTCTTCACATAATTCACCAGGTATTGTCGAGAGCTTTTTTGTAGTTTTTTATAATTACTAATTTTTCAACAACAAATAAGCCGATTTTTTTAGCGCAAATCGGTTTTTTGACTCCCAAGTGCTACGAAAAATTGAAAAATCGAAAAAAAAAAATCCTATCGTCATTACCTCGAGAAACATCTCCTTTAACGAATGCATTTTAATTTTTTTGTTTTGGATGATTCTGTTGCGAGTTATGATGAACACCGCAAATCAACTTTTTTTCGAGGCGCCTCCGGAGATTCATTGTCACTCGCTCAATTTTGAATATTTTGCAATGAAAATTTAAGAAAATGTTGTTCAAATGTTATATTATTATATGGGAATTTACTTAATAAACGAACACTATCTGTATCGCCAAAAAAAAATCTTAAAAACATGCCTTTTTTTCACCGAATTAACCTTACCCCGCCGTTAATGTGAGGGAGCTGCGTAGAAGCGTCATAAACTGGGCCTTTTACCTTATTGGTTGTTTTAGGAGGGCGAGAATTCCGGCCGACTGCTACAGTAGAACCCCGATTAACCGGGATGCTCGGGACCGAAAGGCCCCGGATAATCAAAATCCCGGTTAATCCGACCTAGTCAGCGAAAGTATACAAGTCAATAATGGCCAATGATACAACGTCATTTTGACTAGTTACAATGACATTTGGTACAACTTGCACATAATTGTTAAATAGTGTGAACGAGAATGCAAAGTTTTGGATATTTGTTTTCATTAAGGTAGTCCTTGCGGACAGCCTGAGCCCACGTGAGTTCAGAGCGAATTGAGAGTGGAATTGCGAATACTTCGCGATGAGATAAAAATCTGAAAAAAAAATCAACCATATGGAAGGTACTGAAAAGATTGATTTTGCATAATAATAATTCCAAAATGTTATTAACAAATGAATGAAAAAAAAATTGTTCAACAAATCTTCCGGCAACTTAACTTTTTGTTCATATAAAAACACTAAGTTAATCTTTTTGAATAGGTATGCATTTTTTAAGAATTTTGTCTAATTTTTGAAAATTGCGTTTTTAGATAAATTGTTTTTATATGAACAAAAAGTTAAGTTGCCGGGGAATTTGTTGAACAATTTTCTTTTTTATGCATTTGTTAATAATATTTTGAAGTTATTATTATGTAAAATCAATCTTTTCAGCACCTTCCATATGCTTGATTTTTTTTCAAATTTTTATCCCATCGAGAAGTGTTCGCAATTCTCTCTCAATTCTCTCTGAACTCATGTGGGCTCAGGCTGTCCGCTAGGACTACCTTAATAGTGCGTAAGCCAGTCTTTTTTTCAAGTACTCAGTGACTTTGGTTTGCTTCTTACACTTCCTTCGATTTTTGTTTGATTTTTCCGCGCTCCGTGTATAAAAAAAAAGAACCTCGGAAGACGCACGGTTAATCCGCTTTCCGGTTAATCCGACCCCGGTTAATCGGGGTTCTACTGTACGTATGAAAATTGAATTAAAAATATTAAAATTGAATCAGATAAAAATGTTCTCCCAGTTTCGTCGCAATTTGCCCACTGCGACGATATTTGTAATTCAAACGCTCCGAGGACGAATTTTCAACGTAGAATTTGGAGGGTCGGAAGCCCTAGGAATTCTACGTAAGATAGCAGGATGGAAAATTGGCTACCGGTGGATATACCGTATATCCCACCGGTGTATATGTTTCGAGTTGTCTGTCACGTACATTCGAGAGCATTACCTTCCCGTAACGACATTTGTCATTTGCATAGAGGCGGTCAAAGCGGAATTTACATTGGGCGCGGAGCTCTATCCGAGTGGCCACAGCCAGTGGCCCGACGTTGGACTCTTCGGCAAAGCTGTTAGATCATCCCGCTCTACACCCTCCCTTCTATTCCATCTGCTTCGCCTACCTCATATATACAACTCTCCACATACATACACAAATATACATATATATAAATAAATAATATATAATGATTATTATGTATGTATATAAATTATATATTATTTGTTTTATATAAATTTCGAATTCCTGTCCGAGTGAGCTCTAATATATTATAAATCATAGTTTCGGTATTGATTAATCTAATATCAATAAACCACTAATATGATCGATGAAAAATGTGGCCAGTCGGATCGCGGATTAGCCCGCGGTAAATCGATGCAGATAAATATAAATTTATATATACATATGAATTTCGGATTTCTGTCCAAGGCAGCCCTAAAATATGATACATTATAGTTTCTGTGTTGATTGATACAACATCAATAAGTCACGAATATCGATGAAGAATGTGGCTAATCTGATCACGGATTAGCTCGAGGTAAATCGACGCCGATAAATATACATTTAAATATGAATTTCGAATTCCCGTCCGAGTCAGCCCTTAAATATGATACATCGTAGTCTCGGTGTTGATTGATACAACATCAATAAGTCACGAATATCGATGAAGAATGTGGCCAATCTGATCGTGGATTAGTTCGAGGTAAATCGACGCCGATAAATATACATTTAAATATGCATTTCGGATTTCTGTCCGAGTGAGCCCTAAAATATGATAAATCATAGTTTCGGTGTTGATTGATACAACATCAATAAGTCACGAATATCGATGAAGAATGTGGCCAATCTGATCACGGATTAGCTCGAGGTAAATCGACGCCGATAAATATACATTTAAATATGCATTTCGGATTTCTGTCCGAGTGAGCCCTAAAATATGATAAATCATAGTTTCGGTGTTGATTGATACAACATCAATAAGTCACGAATATCGATGAAAAATGTGGCCAATCTGATCGCGGATTAGCTCGAGGTAAATCGACGCCGATAAATATACATTTAAATATGCATTTCGGATTTCTGTCCGAGTGAGCCCTAAAATGTGATAAATCATAGTTTCGGTGTTGATTGATCCAGCATAAATCACGAATATGATCGACGTAAAATGGGGCCAATCGTACCGGGGGTTAGCTCGAGGTAAATCGACTCACATAATTATAAATTTATATATAAAAAAAAATTATATAAAAATTCATATATGAATTTCGAATTCCCGTCCGAGGCGGCCCTAAAATATGATACATCATAGTTTCGGTGTTGATTGATCCAACATCAATAAGTCACGAATATGATCGCCGGAAAATGTGGCCAATCGGATCGCGGATTAGCTGCTGGAGGTAAATCGACGCCGATAAATATACGTTTAAATATGCATTTCGGATTTCTGCCCGAGTGAGCCCTAAAATATGATAAATCATAGTTTCGGTGTTGATTGATCCGGCATAAATCACGAATATGATCGACGTCAAATGGGGCCAATCGTACCGGGGGTTAGCTCGAGGTAAATCGACTCACATAATTATAAATTTATATATAAATAAAAATTATACAAAAATTCATATATGAATTTCGAATTCCCGTCCGAGTCAGCCCTAAAATATGATACATCGTAGTCTCGGTCTTGATTGATCCAACATCAATAAGTCATGAATATCGATGAAAAATGTGGCTAATCTGATCACGGATTAGCTCGAGGTAAATCGACGCCGATAAATATACATTTAAATATGCATTTCGGATTTCTGTCCGAGTGAGCCCTAAAATATCATAAATCATAGTTTCGGTGTTGATTGGTCCAGCATCAATAAATCACGAATAGGATCGACGTAAAAGGGGTCCAATCGTACCGGGGGTTAGCTCGAGGTAAATCGACTCACATAATTATAAATTTATATATAAAAAAAAATTATACGAAAATTCATATATGAATTTCGAATTCCCGTCCGAGTCAGCCCTAAAATATGATACATCGTAGTCTCGGTCTTGATTGATCCAACATCAATAAGTCATGAATATCGATGAAAAATGTGGCTAATCTGATCACGGATTAGCTCGAGGTAAATCGACGCCGATAAATATACATTTAAATATGCATTTCGGATTTCTGTCCGAGTGAGCCCTAAAATATCATAAATCATAGTTTCGGTGTTGATTGGTCCAGCATCAATAAATCACGAATAGGATCGACGTAAAAGGGGTCCAATCGTACCGGGGGTTAGCTCGAGGTAAATCGACTCACATAATTATAAATTTATATATAAAAAAAAATTATATAAAAATTCATATATGAATTTCGAATTCCCGTCCGAGGCGGCCCTAAAATATGATACATCATAGTTTCGGTGTTGATTGATCCAACATCAATAAGTCACGAATATGATCGCCGGAAAATGTGGCCAATCGGATCGCGGATTAGCTGCTGGAGGTAAATCGACGCCGATAAATATACATTTAAATATGCATTTCGGATTTCTGTCCGAGTGAGCCCTAAAATGTGATAAATCATAGTTTCGGTGTTGATTGATCCAGCATAAATCACGAATATGATCGACGTAAAATGGGGCCAATCGTACCGGGGGTTAGCTCGAGGTCAATCGACTCACATAATTATCAATTTATATATTAAAAAATTATATACAAATTCATATATGAATTTCGAATTCCCGTCCGAGTCAGCCCGTAAATATGATAAATCATAGTTTCAGTGTTGATTGATCCAGCATAAAATCACGAATATGATCGACGTAAAATGGGGCCAATCGTACCGGGGGTTAGCTCGAGGTAAATCGACTCACATAATTATAAATTTATATATAAAAAAAAATTATATAAAAATTCATATATGAATTTCGAATTCCCGTCCGAGTCAGCCCTAAAATATGATACATCATAGTTTCGGTCTTGATTGATACAACATCAATAAGTCACGAATATCGATGAAAAATGTGGCCAATCTGATCGCGGATTAGCTCCTCGGTAAATCGACGCCGATAAATATACATTGAAATATGCATTTCGGATTTCTGTCCGCGTGAGCCCTAAAATATAATAAATCATAGTTTCGGTGTTGATCGATCCAGCATAAAATCACGAATATGATGGACGTAAAATGGGGCCAATCGTACTGGGGGTTAGCTGGAGGTAAATCGACTCACATAATTATAAATTTATATATAAAAAAGTTATATACAAATTCATACATGAATTTCGAATTCCCGTCCGAGTCAGCCCTAAAATATGATACATCGTAGTTTCGGTCTTGATTGATCCAACATCAATAAGTCACGAATATGATCGCCAGAAAATGTGCCCAATCGGATCGCGGATTAGCTGCTGGAGGTAAATCGACGAGGAGACGGTGAGAGCGGAGCGGAGGATCGAAGAGACAGCAGAGTCGAAATCGACGTGTCTGTACATCATTACGGGTTGTCGCTTCCAAAGAAGATAGCTACCGCCAGTATACACGCCAGTGGTTGATATCGAGCTATCAGGTTGTTGCTGCTGCCTTGGTAGCCCCGGCATCGGAACCGAGACTCGGATGGGGCTGTTCTCTGGTTAGGATGGAAATTGAATTCCACCCCCCTGTCATTCCTCATCTCCCTTACAGCCCCTTGCCTTCCCCGTCAATCTCTCACTCTCTCTCTCTCTATCGTTCTCCCCGTCGTCTCTCTCGCTCTCCGCGCAAACCATCTCTCCTCGAGTTCCCTCTCCTTCCGAGCGTACAGCTTCGTGCCCTGCAGCCTTTTCGACTTCAACACCGCGAACGATCGCGCGGAATCAACGACGAGACACAAACTTCGCTACTTTTTCCCTACTTCTCCTATAATCGTCTTTACCGCTGAATCTAAAGGCGAAATACGATGTAGGTCGCGTTTTTTTTTTATTTAAAAAAATTTAATAAAATGGAAATGGAGTTCTTAAAAATGAAACTGGACTTTGTTTTTTTTGAAAGGGGGCGGTTGCTGAGGATTATTACTCCACTACTATCGCTACTCTAACAAAATGTAATGTTGAAATAGGTCGCATTTTGGAATTTTTTAAATTACATAACATGGATTTGGTATTTTTGAAAGTGGGTGGTTGCTAAGGATTACGTACTCTACTACGATTGATACTCTTTCAAAATGTAGGATTTAAATACGATGTAGGTCGCGTCTCGACATTTTTTTAATAAAAAAAAATTTAAGTTGCTATTGGAATTCTTAAAAATGGAACTGGACTTTGTTTTTCTTTTTTTAAGTGAGCGATTGCCGAGGATCGTTACTATGCAGCGATTGGTACTCTAACAAAATGCAGTCCGTTAATAATTTATAATCGTCTTTACCGCTGAATCTAAAGGCGAAATACGATGTAGGTCGAGTTTTTTTTTATTAAAAAAAATTTAATAAAATGGAAATGGAGTTCTTAAAAATGGAACTGGACTTTGTTTTTTTTTAAAGGGGGCGGTTGCTGAGGATTTTTACTCCACTACTATCGCTACTCTAACAAAATGTAATGTTGAAGTAGGTCGCATCTTGGAATTTTTTAAATTACATAACATGGATTTGGTATTTTTGAAAGTGGGTGGTTGCTAAGGATTACGTACTCTACTACGATTGTTACTCTATCAAAATGTAGGATTTAAATACGATGTAGATCGCGTCTCGACATTTTATTAAATAAAAAAAAATTTAAGTTGCTATTGGAATTCTTAAAAATGGAACTGGACTTTGTTTTTCTTTTTTTAAGTGAGCGATTGCCGAGGATCGTTACTATGCAGCGATTGGTACTCTAACAAAATGCAGTCCGTTAATAATTTATAATCGTCTTTACCGCTGAATCTAAAGGCGAAATACGATGTAGGTCGCGTTTTTTTTTTTTTATTAAAAAAAATTTAATAAAATGGAAATGGAGTTCTTAAAAATGGAACTGGACTTTGTTTTTTTTGAAAGGGGGCGGTTGCTGAGGATTTTTACTCCACTACTATCGCTACTCTAACAAAATGTAATGTTGAAATAGGTCGCATTTCGGAATTTTTTAAATTACATAACATGGATTTGGTATTTTTGAAAGTGGGTGGTTGCTAAGGATTACGTACTCTACTACGATTGTTACTCTATCAAAATGTAGGATTTAAATACGATGTAGGTCGCGTCTCGACATTTTTTTTAATAAAAAAAATTTAAGTTGCTATTGGAATTCTTAAAAATGGAACTGGACTTTTTTTTTCTTTTTTTAAGTGCGCGATTGCCGAGGATCGTTACTATACTGCGATTGGTACTCTAACAAAACGCAGTCCGGTAATAATTTATAATCGTCTTTACCGCTGAATCTTAAGTCGAAATACGATGTAGGTCGCTTTTTTTTAATTAAAAAAAAATTAATAAAATGGAAATGGAGTTCTTAAAAATGGAACTGGACTTTGTTTTTTTTTCAAAGTGGGCGGTTGCTGAGGATTATTACTCCACTACTATCGCTACTCTAACAAAATGTAATGTTGAAATAGGTCGCATCTTGGAATTTTTTTAATTACACAAAAAACATGCATTTGGTATTGGAATTCTCAAAGTGCAACTGGACTTTGCTTTTTTGAAAGTGGGTGGTTGCTAAGGATTACGTACTCTACTACGATTGATACTCTTTCAAAATGTAGGATTTAAATACGATGTAGGTCGCGTCTCGACATTTTTTTTAATAAAAAAAATTTAAGTTGCTATTGGAATTCTTAAAAATGGAACTGGACTTTTTTTTTCTTTTTTTAAGTGCGCGATTGCCGAGGATCGTTACTATACTGCGATTGGTACTCTAACAAAACGCAGTCCGGTAATAATTTATAATCGTCTTTACCGCTGAATCTTAAGTCGAAATACGATGTAGGTCGCTTTTTTTTAATTAAAAAAAAATTAATAAAATGGAAATGGAGTTCTTAAAAATGGAACTGGACTTTGTTTTTTTTTCAAAGTGGGCGGTTGCTGAGGATTTTTACTCCACTACTATCGCTATTCTAATAAAATGTAATGTTGAAATAGGTCGCATTTTGGAATTTTTTAAATTACATAACATGGATTTGGTATTTTTGAAAGTGGGTCGTTGCTAAGGATTACGTACTCTACTACGATTGTTACTCTATCAAAATGTAGGATTTAAATACGATGTAGGTCGCGTCTCGACATTTTATTAAATAAAAAAAAATTTAAGTTGCTATTGGAATTCTTAAAAATGGAACTGGACTTTGTTTTTCTTTTTTTAAGTGAGCGATTGCCGAGGATCGTTACTATGCAGCGATTGGTACTCTAACAAAATGCAGTCCGTTAATAATTTATAATCGTCTTTACCGCTGAATCTTAAGTCGAAATACGATGTAGGTCGCTTTTTTTTAATTAAAAAAAAATTAATAAAATGGAAATGGAGTTCTTAAAAATGGAACTGGACTTTGTTTTTTTTTTCAAAGTGGGCGGTTGCTGAGGATTATTACTCCACTACTATCGCTACTCTAACAAAATGTAATGTTGAAATAGGTCGCATCTTGGAATTTTTTTAATTACACAAAAAACATGGATTTGGTATTGGAATTCTCAAAGTGCAACTGGACTTTGCTTTTTTGAAAGTGGGTGGTTGCTAAGGATTACGTACTCTACTACGATTGTTACTCTATCAAAATGTAGGATTTAAATACGATGTAGGTCGCGTCTCGACATTTTATTAAATAAAAAAAAATTTAAGTTGCTATTGGAATTCTTAAAAATGGAACTGGACTTTGTTTTTCTTTTTTTAAGTGAGCGATTGCCGAGGATCGTTACTATGCAGCGATTGGTACTCTAACAAAATGCAGTCCGTTAATAATTTATAATCGTCTTTACCGCTGAATCTAAAGGCGAAATACGATGTAGGTCGCGTTTTTTTTTTTATTAAAAAAAATTTAATAAAATGGAAATGGAGTTCTTAAAAATGGAACTGGACTTTGTTTTTTTTGAAAGGGGGCGGTTGCTGAGGATTTTTACTCCACTACTATCGCTATTCTAATAAAATGTAATGTTGAAATAGGTCGCATCTTGGAATTTTTTAAATTACATAACATGGATTTGGTATTTTTGAAAGTGGGTGGTTGCTAAGGATTACGTACTCTACTACGATTGTTACTCTATCAAAATGTAGGATTTAAATACGATGTAGGTCGCGTCTCGACATTTTATTAAATAAAAAAAAATTTAAGTTGCTATTGGAATTCTTAAAAATGGAACTGGACTTTGTTTTTCTTTTTTTAAGTGAGCGATTGCCGAGGATCGTTACTATGCAGCGATTGGTACTCTAACAAAATGCAGTCCGTTAATAATTTATAATCGTCTTTACCGCTGAATCTAAAGGCGAAATACGATGTAGGTCGAGTTTTTTTTTATTAAAAAAAATTTAATAAAATGGAAATGGAGTTCTTAAAAATGGAACTGGACTTTGTTTTTTTTTAAAGGGGGCGGTTGCTGAGGATTTTTACTCCACTACTATCGCTACTCTAACAAAATGTAATGTTGAAGTAGGTCGCATCTTGGAATTTTTTAAATTACATAACATGGATTTGGTATTTTTGAAAGTGGGTGGTTGCTAAGGATTACGTACTCTACTACGATTGTTACTCTATCAAAATGTAGGATTTAAATACGATGTAGGTCGCGTCTCGACATTTTATTAAATAAAAAAAAATTTAAGTTGCTATTGGAATTCTTAAAAATGGAACTGGACTTTGTTTTTCTTTTTTTAAGTGAGCGATTGCCGAGGATCGTTACTATGCAGCGATTGGTACTCTAACAAAATGCAGTCCGTTAATAATTTATAATCGTCTTTACCGCCGAATCTAAAGGCGAAATACGATGTAGGTCGCGTTTTTTTTTTTTATTAAAAAAAATTTAATAAAATGGAAATGGAGTTCTTAAAAATGGAACTGGACTTTGTTTTTTTTGAAAGGAGGCGGTTGCTGAGGATTATTACTCCACTACTATCGCTACTCTAACAAAATGTAATGTTAAAATAGGTCGCATTTTGGAATTTTTTAAATTACATAACATGGATTTGGTATTTTTGAAAGTGGGTGGTTGCTAAGGATTACGTACTCTACTACGATTGATACTCTTTCAAAATGTAGGATTTAAATACGATGTAGGTCGCGTCTCGACATTTTTTTAATAAAAAAAAATTTAAGTTGCTATTGGAATTCTTAAAAATGGAACTGGACTTTTTTTTTCTTTTTGTAAGTGGGCGATTGCCGAGGATCGTTACTATACTCCGATTGTTACTCTAACAAAACGCAGTCCGTTAATAATTTATAATCGTCTTTACCGCTGAATCTTAAGTCGAAATACGATGTAGGTCGCGTTTCCCAATTTTTTTAATGAAAAAAATTAAATAAAATGGAATTGGAATTGGAGTTCTTAAAAATGGAACTGGACTTTGTTTTTTTGACGCTGGGTAGTTGCTGAGGATTCTTACTCCACTACGATCGGTACTCTAACAACATGTCAAGTCAAAATACGATACGTTGCATCTCGGAATTTTTTTAATTAAATTTAAAAAAATGAATTTGGGATTGGAATTCTTAAAATGGAACTGGACTTTGCTTTTTCGAAAGTGGGTAGTTGCTACGGATTACTTGCCCTACTACGATTGTTACGCTATCAAAATGCAAGATTGAAATACGATGTAGGTCGCGTCTCGATATTATAGTATTAAAAAAAAAATTTTAGTCGGTATTGGAATTCTTAAAAATGCGACCGGACTTTGTTTTTCTTTTTTTAAGTGAGCGGTTGCCGAGGATCATTTCCATACAGCGATTGGCACTCTAACAAAACGCAGTCCGTCAATAATTTATTTCTCGGGCATCGAGCAAATTTGCCGCCGGAGCAAAAAAATTTGCCGACAGCGTGAAAAATTTGCCGCCGGAGCAAAACAATTTGCTGCGAGCGTGAAAAATGTGATGCCCTAAAAAAATAGTTTTTTGTCCTTGTACGAAGTAAACAAATTAATTACGGTAACAAAGTTCCTGCTCTGCCAGCAATTATTTGTTTCTTTTCGTGCGACAAAAAAAAATCTTGCTCCCTTATCGGAACTCGCGAGTGCTGCCCTCTTGCGGACGGTCCGCCAAACTTCGAGTCAACCATCAAAAAATTTTAAGATTTGCATTTAGGATTTTTTTTTTTTTTTACAAATATTAAATCCCCTGCTATTCCGGACGCGTCTGAAATTCCCTGACCTTTCCAGATTTTCTAAAGGTTTTTCAGGTTTTTCCGGACAGCAGCTATCCCGTCGAAGTTTAAAGGTCCGGTATCATAGAGAAGAAGAATATGTGTTCCGGGCTGGAGCCGCAAGGCCGTCGGTTGGGCGAGCGAGGGGCGGGGTTAATTGCGTGTCGGCTCTGACTTATAGCGTCTAAATCAGTGTCATCCGAGACCCCTCTCGGGGCTCTGCTAGAAATCGAGCGAGCTTTCGCCACGGGGTGTGCTACAACCTTGCGCACCCCTTTTCCTCCGAGCTCCCAACTCTCGAATCCTTCATTTCGCTTCCTCCCATCGCTAAAAAAATTTCACACAAAACCTACCCTCCCGAATCTCTTTATCGGATTCACGAAAAACCCCATACGGTATTTTTTTTTTTGGGAACTTTTGGTTGATTCGATAATAATCTTTCTCAGGGGAGACTGGCCCAGTGTCGGTCAGGCTCACTTTGCAAATAAACTACTAGATAAAGTCCAGTCCCATTTTTAAGGATCCCAATTCCAATGCCACTAGTTTTTGTATTTATTTATTTTTTTTATAAAAAATGCCATAATCCAAGAATAAAACGATTCGGTCCTAATTAAGCGATTTACCTGGTGCGGACCAGATCAATGTCCCAAAATGTCCCAAACGCAATCATTAAGGCCTTGTGAAACAGACTCGGTCGGTAACGAGTCGATCTCCCTAAGTTTCTTTCCACTCCTCTTTTAATCGACTGCACGAGTGCCAAAAAAAAGTCCCAATATCATCAGCATTATGGGATTATATGTGACCGAATACAGAAGAAATAAATTTCCCCCAGCGGTCTTTTCTGCCGCAGCATCGGACAATTTCCTCGACGATTCCGCCTCCGGTTTCCGGATTAAAGTTCCGAATGCTTAACCGTTCGATTTCGTTCTTTCGTCGCTCTGGGCGTTAGTGTCACAGTCGCCGTGGTTTGGGACCCGTTGTTGAGGAGGGCACTTTAAGTTATTCCTTGCGGACAGCCTGAGCCCACGTGAGTTCAGAGCGAATTGAGAGTGGAATTGCGAATACTTCGCGATGAGATAAAAATCTGAAAAAAATCAACCATATGGAAGGTACTGAAAAGATTGATTTTGCATAATAATAATTCCAAAATGTTATTAACAAATGAATGAAAAAAAAAATTGTTCAATAAATCTTCCGGCAACTTAACTTTTTGTTCGTATAAAAACAATAAGTTAATCTTTTTGAATACGTATGAATTTTTTCAGAATTTTGTCTAATTTTTGAAAATTGCGTTTTTAGTTAATAAAAAAATGTGATTTTCAAAAATTAGATAAAATTCTGAAAAAATTCATACGTATTCAAAAAGATTAACAAATTGTTTTTATATGAACAAAAAGTTAAGTTGCCGGGGAATTTGTTGAACAATTTTTTTTTTTATGCATTTGTTAATAATATTTTGGAGTTATTATTATGTAAAATCAATCTTTTCAGCACCTTCCATATGCTTGATTTTTTTCGAATTTTTATCCCATCGAGAAGTGTTCGCAATTCTCTCTCAATTCTCTCTGAACTCATGTGGGCTCAGGCTATCCGCTAGGACTACCTTAAGTCACGCGCAAGATGCTGACTGACATTAGGCCGACTTTACAAATAGTCAACCAGTCATGCGAGAACTTTCCCCCAATGGTCTCCTCTACCAGAACAGCGGCCAATTTCCTCAACGACTTCACACCCGATATCCGGATTCGAGCAGCCAATCTGAACCGTCCAATGTCAAGCAATCATCCAAGAACTTTCCCCCAGCGATCTCCTCTACCAGAACATCAGACGATTTCCTCAACTATTCGGCATCTGGTTTCTGGATTCGAGTCGCCAATGCCAAAGCATCCAATGTCGACCACTGATCTAAGAACTTTCCCTAAACGGTCTCCTCTGCCAGAACATCGGCCGATTTTCTCAGCGATTTCGCATCCGGTTTCCGGATTCGAATCGCCAATCCCAAACCGTCCAATATCATCCACTCATCCAAGAATTTTTCACCAGCGGTTTTCTCTGCCCAAATAGCGACCAATTTCCTCAACTATTTCGCATCCGGTTTCTGGATTCGAGTCGCCAATGCAGAACCGTCCAATGTCAACCAGTCATCCAAGAACTTTCCCACAATGGTCTTTTCTACCAGAACAGCGACCAATTTCCTCAACGATTTCGCATCCGGTTTCCGGATTCGAGTCGCCAATACCAAAGGTTCGATTTCCTTCTTTCGCCGCTCGCAGCGCCAGTGTCATTGTCGCGGTGTTTCGGGGCCCGTGCCGATGGAACCTCCGCACCGTCCCTATGGGAAAGGGTGAGTACTGGCTCGCCGGAAGGGGATGCTTTAAGCCCCTACCCAAGACATAGGCTCACATTATGCTGACTTCACATATAGTCAACTTCTGCCAGAACATTGGACAATTTCCTCAACGATTTCGCATCCGGTTTCCGGATTTGAGTCACCGATACCAAAGGTTCGATTTCGCCCTTGTATTGTCATTGTCGCGGTGTTTCGAGACCCTAGCCGATGGAACCTCCGCACCGTCCCTATGGGAAAGGTCGAGTACTGGCTCGCCGGAAGGGGATGCTTTAATCCCTAACCCAAGACACAGGCTCACATTATGCTGACTTCACATATAGTCAACTTCTGCCAGCACATCGGACAATTTCCTCACCGATCTCGCATCCGGTTTCCGGATTTGAGTCGCCAATACCAAAGGTTCGATTTCGCCCTTGTATTGTCATTGTCGCGGTGTTTCGGGGCCCTAGCCGATGGAACCTCCGCACCGTCCCTATGGGAAAGGGTGAGTACTGGCTCGCCGGAAGGGATGCTTTAAGCCCTCGCGCAAGACACAGGCTCACATTATGCTGACTTCACATATAGTCAACTTCTGCCAGAACGTCGGACGATTTCCTCAACGATTTCGCTTCCGGTTTCCGGATTCGAGTCGCCAATACCAAAGGTTCGATTTCGCGCTTGTATTGTCATTGTCGCGGTGTTTCGAGGCCCTAGCCGATGGAACCTCCGCACCGTCCCTATGGGAAAGATCGAGTACTGGCTCGTCGGAAGGGGATGCTTTCATCCCCAAACCAAGACACAGGCTCACATTATGCTGACTTCACAAATAGTCAACTTCTGCCAGGACATCAGCCAATTTCCTTAACGATTTCACATCCGGTTTCCGGATTCGAGTCACCAATACCAAACGTTCGATTTCGTCCTTGTATTGTCATTGTCGCGGTGTTTCGAGGCCCTAGCCGATGGAACCTCCGCACCATCCCTACGGGAAAGGGTGAGTACTGGCTCGCCGGAAGGGATGCTTTAAGGCCTCGCGCAAGACACAGGCTCACATTATGCTGACTTCACATGTAGTCAACTTCTGCCAGAACATCGAACAATTTTCTCAGCGATTTCGCTTCCGGTTTCCGGATTTGAGTCGCCAATACCAAACGTTCGATTTCGCCCTTGTATTGTCATTGTCGCGCAGTGTTTCGAGGCCCTTGCCGATGGAACCTCCGCACCGTCCCTACGGGAAAGGGTGAGTCCTGGCTCGCCGGAAGGGGATGCTTTAAGCCCCTACCCAAGACATAGGCTCACATTATGCTGATTTCACAAATAGTCAACTTCTGCCAGAACATCGGACAATTTCCTCAACGATTTCGCTTCCGGTTTCCGGATTCGAGTCGCCAATACCAAAGGTTCGATTTCGCTATTTCGCCACTCGCAGCGCCAGCGTCATTGTCGCGGTGTTTCGAGACCCGTGCCGATGGAACCTCCGCACCATCCCTATGGGAAAGGTCGAGTACTGGCTCGCCGGAAGGGGATGCCTTAATCCCCAACCCAAGACACAGGCTCACATTATGCTGACTTCACAAATAGTCAACTTCTGCCAGAACATCGGACAATTTCCTCAACGATTTCGCTTCCGGTTTCCGGATTTGACTCGCCAATACCAAACGTTCGATTTCGCCCTTGTATTGTCATTGTCGCGGTGTTTCGGGGCCCGTGCCGATGGAACCTCCGCACCGTCCCTATGGGAAAGGGTGAGTCCTGGCTCGCCGGAAGGGGATGCTTTAAGCCCCTACCCAAGACACAGGCTCACATTATGCTGACTTCACATATAGTCAACTTCTGCCAGAACGTCGGACGATTTCCTCAACGATTTCGCTTCCGGTTTCCGGATTCGAGTCGCCAATACCAAACGTTCGATTTCGCCCTTGTATTGTCATTGTCGCGGTGTTTCGAGGCCCTAGCCGATGGAACCTCCGCACCGTCCCTATGGGAAAGGTCGAGTACTGGCTCGCCGGAAGGGGATGCCTTAATCCCCAACCCAAGACACAGGCTCACATTATGCTGACTTCACATATAGTCAACTTCTGCCAGAACATTGGACAATTTCCTCAACGATTTCGCTTCCGTTTCCGGATTTGAGTCGCCAATACCAAACGTTCGATTTCGCCCTTGTATTGTCATTGTCGCGGTGTTTCGGGGCCCTTGCCGATGGAACCTCCGCACCGTCCCTATGGGAAAGGGTGAGTCCTGGCTCGCCGGAAGGGGATGCTTTATGCCCTCGCGCAAGACACAGGCTCATATTACGCGGATTTCACAAATAGTCAACTTCTGCCAGAACATCGGACAATTTCCTCAACGATTTCGCTTCCGGTTTCCGGATTCGAGTCGCCAATACCAAAGGTTCGATTTCGCTATTTCGCCACTCGCAGCGCCAGCGTCATTGTCGCGGTGTTTCGAGACCCGTGCCGATGGAACCTCCGCACCGTCCCTACGGGAAAGGGTGTGTACTGGCTCGCCGGAGGGGGATGCTTTAAGCCCCCGCGCAAGATACAGGCAGTTAAGGGAGCGATACGGTTAGGACCACGGCGTTGCGGCGAATGGTGTTTTCCAGAGGGGCAGGAGGGATCGTTGTCCGCCAGGCTCCGGCGGGTGGAGGATGTTCGACTCTCGCACTCCAAACCCCCCCCCCCCCCGCACCCCCAGCCCCTCCCTTGCCCCCTTTCCCTTTTACCGAAGTTTCGATTGTACGACTCCGCGTTCCACCCCCGTTCGCCGCTGCAGCGGCAGCGAGATGCATCCGCGAGCCGCCGCGAGCAAACGATTCCGTCTACCTTCCCGTTTAACGGCCAACCGTTACAAGCCAACTATAAACACCAACGACGAGTACCCACTCTCCCGGTAAAGCGGGCAAACTCCATCGAGCGATATTTCTCTAATTATCTCGAGCCGACGCCTGCCTCCAGCCTCCTTCTCGCTTATTATGAGCATAAACATCGAGAGAGCGTTACAAGGGAGCCCGCGCAACGGGAAACTTCCTCGTTTTATCGCACGGACCCCCCCCCCCCCCCCCCCCCCCCCCCGACCCGCGATCCCGGATCGTCCAGCTACGAGAGAAAAAGTACTCGTTAACTGGCTGGCACAAAGCACCGAAAGTTTACCATTTCTGATGGTAGTTTTTTGTTAAAAGTTTCCGATTTAAGGATATCCAGGCATGTATCGCGATTGTAGGGGGGTTACATCTCCGAGCCGGAAGAGGATGAGAAGGGGGAGGGTGAGACACGCATTTTTCGAAGGGATTGTGTAAGGGGGAGCTAAGTGTGGTGAAAATAAAAAGTAATGAATTTTACCATTTCTGATGGTAGTTTTTTAGTAAAATTTTTCGATTTAAAGATGTTCATGTATATATCGCTTTTCTAGGGGGGTTTAAATCTCCGAGCCGGAAGAGGATGAGAAGGGGGAGGGTGAGACACGCATTTTTCGAAGGGATTGTGTAAGGCGGAGCTAAGTGTGGTGAAAATAAAAAGTAATGAATTTTACCATTTCTGATGGTAGTTTTTTAGTAAAATTTTTCGATTTAATGACGTTCATGTATATATCGCTATTCTAGGGGGGTTTAAATCTCTGAGCTGGAGGGGGTGGCAAGGGGGAGGGTGAGGCACGAATTTTTCGAAGGAATTGTGTAAGGGGGAGCTAAGTGTGGTGAAAATAAAAAGTAATGAATTTGACCATTTCTGATGGTAGATTTTTAGTAAAATTTTTCGATTTAATGATGTTCATGTATATATCGCTTTTCTAGGGGGGTTTAAATCTCTGAGCTGGAATGGGGCAGCAAGGGGGAGGGTGAGGCACGCATTTTTCGAAGGAATTGTGTAAGGGGGAGCTAAGTGTGGTGCAAATAAAAAGTAATGAATTTTACCATTTCTGATGGTAGTTTTTTAGTAAAATTTTTCGATTTAAAGATGTTCGTGTATATATCGCTTTTCTAGGGGGGTTTAAATCTCTGAGCTGGAAGGGGGAGGGTGAGGCACGAATTTTTCGAAGGAATTGTGTAAGGGGGAGGTAAGTGTGGTGAAAATAAAAAGTAATGAATTTTACCATTTCTGATGGTAGTTTTTTAGTAAAATTTTTCGATTTAATGATGTTCATGTATATATCGCTTTTCTAGGGGGGTTTAAATCTCTGAGCTGGAAGGGGGTGGCAAGGGGGAGGGGGAGGAACGCATTTTTCGAAAGAATTGTGTAAGGGGGTGAAAATAAAGCTAAGTGTGGTGAAAATGAAAAGTAATGAATTTTACTATTTCTGATGGTAGTTTTTTGGTAAAATTTTTCGATTTAAGGATATGCATATATATACCGCGTTTCTAGGGGGGGGGGGGGGGGGGGGGGGGTGTTATCTCTGAGCCGGAAGGGGGTGGCAAGGGGGGAGCTAAGTGTGATGAAAATGAAAAGTAATGAATTTTACCATTTCTGAGGGTAGTTTTTTGTTAAAGTTTCCGATTTAAGGATATTCATGTACGTATCGCGATTTTAAGGAGTTACATCTCTGAGCCGAAAGGGGCGGGCGAGGCACGAATTTTTCGAAGGGATTGTGTAAGGGGGTTGAACTGAGTGTGGAGAAAATGAAAAGCCACGAATTTTACCATTTCTGATGGTAGTTTTTGATTAAAAGTTTTCGACTCAAGGATATCCATGTACATATGGCGGTTCTAGGGGGAGGTCTTGGAGTCGGAATGGGGGGCGGGAAGGGGGAGGGTGAGTCACGAATTTTTCGAAGGTATTGTGTAAGGGGGGGTGGGCTGAGTGTGGTGGAAAATAAAAAGTAATGAAAATATTCGATGATCGTCACGCAGCAGTTTCGGAGGTAATTACGTGTAATTTATATTACCGGCCATTGAGATGGAAATTTTTGGACGAGGGGTAGGTAGTAGGAGTTCTCTGGCCGCGAGCTCAAGCCGCATGCGAATCTCTTCGACGCCGGAGCTTCAATTGCCCGACTGTGCACCGGCACATTTTCATACCTACGGAGGTCTCTCCGAGGGGCTTTTATCGTCACCCCGCCGCATCTTTTTTGCTCCCTCGGCGAGTCATTACTGGACCTATTTCCTCCGATTTCAAACCCACCACAGCGAGGGAATGTTTTCTGACATTTATGTCGATTTTTTTAAATTAAATTCGTAAAAACTTGCTCGAGCGATTAAAACAAATTATCACCACACGTAACCCTAAAAACCCGAAACTTAAAAAAAAAAACATCCGTCCAAAAAATTAAGATAAAAAAATAAATTCATTTTTTTAATACCGATAAACTATTTGATATATCTGCGTGCACGTGTCAGGATGACTTTGGAATTCGACAGCGGTCGAATGTTTTTCGGACATCAGTGTCGCATATTTACAATTAAATTCACAAAAGCTTGCTCGAACGGTTAAGAAAAATTATTATCACACTGAATCCTAAAAACCCCAAAGACAAAAAAAAATCACAATTTTTTTTTTAATTCCCAGTAAAATGTTCGATATTCCTGAGGCCACGTGTCAGGACGCCTTTGGAATCGGACAGCGACGGAATGTTTTTCGACATTATTGTCACATATTTATAATTAAGTTCGCAAAAGCTTGCTCGAACGGTTAAGAAAAATTATTATCACGCTGAATCCTAAAAACCCCAAAGACAAAAAAAAATCCCCATTTTTTTAAATTCCCAGTAAAATGTTCGATATTCCTGAGGCCACGTGTCAGGACGCCTTTGGAATCGGACAGTGACGGAATGTTTTTCGACATTATTGTCACATATTTATAATTAAGTTCGCAAAAGCTCGCTCGAGCGGTCAAGAAAAATGATTATCACACCCAACCCTAAAAACCCCGAAAACAAAAAAAAAAAACACCCACCAAAAAAGACAAAAAATAAACTCCTAAAAAAAAAAAAATGTCAAAATGTTTGATAACGCTGAGGGCCACGTGTCAGGACGCCTTTGGAATCGGACAGCGACGGAATGTTTTTCGACATTATTGTCACATATTTATAATTAGGTTCGCAAAAGCTTGCTCGAGCGGTCGAGAAAAATGATTATCACACCCAACCCTAAAAACCCCGAAAAAAAAAAAAAACACACCCACCAAAAAAGACAAAAAAT
This sequence comes from Exephanes ischioxanthus, assembly GCA_958510785.1. Lineage (NCBI taxonomy): Eukaryota > Metazoa > Arthropoda > Insecta > Hymenoptera > Ichneumonidae > Exephanes > Exephanes ischioxanthus. The sequence continues at coordinate 3,475,906 of OY294018.1, read as the reverse complement.
AAACTCCTAAAAAAAAAAAAAAATGCCGTCAAAATGTTTGATACCGCTGAGGGCCACGTGTCAGGATGCCTTTGGAATCGCACAGCGACGGAATGTTTTTCGACATTATTGTCACATATTTATAATTAAGTTCTGCAAAAGCTTGCTCGAGCGGCCAAGAAAAATGATTATCACACCCAACCCTAAAAACCCCGAAAAAAAAAAAAAAAAAAAAAACCCACCAAAAAAGACAAAAAACAAACTCCTAAAAAAAAAAATGTCGTCAAAATGTTTGATAACGCTGAGGGCCACGTGTCAGGATGTCTTTGGAATCGGACAGCGACGGAATGTTTTTCGACATTATTGTCACATATTTATAATTAAGTTCGCAAAAGCTTGCTCGAGCGGTCGAGAAAAATGATTATCACACCCAACCCTAAAAACCCCGAAAAAAAAAAAAAAAAAGAAAACCCACCAAAAAAGACAAAAAACAAAAATGTCGTCAAAATGTTTGATAACGCTGAGGGCCACGTGTCAGGATGCCTTTGGAATCCGGCAGACCGTCCATGCACAATAGATGACAGTGTCGAGGCTATAAACGACGAAGATCTTTCGAAGCGCGTCGGAACAACCGCTCGAAGGATAAAAATATTAAACACATGGAGAGGCACCGTAGTTGAAAGGGTGGGTCGAACGGGGGGCCGGGAGGGGGTCGGCGTGTTCGAAAGCCACGGGTGAATTGGCGTGGCGCGTCGTGCCTCGCGCAGTCTTTTGATGTAAACTAAAATACGGAGGCCGAAACAACAACCGGGGACCAAAGGGATATCGGCTCAAAGTGCTTTTGCCCGGTTTCAAAGTAGAATTTACGCGGACCGGGGGGGGAGCGGGGAGGGGCGGAAGCCGAGAGGTTTTTGCAGAGGGGTGCCACACCGGCAGCCCGCTCGTCCATCTAGGAACGACGCGTCGCGTCGATGCCGGGCACTGGCCCTGTACTGGCACGGCCTCACCTACCATCACCCCATCTATACATGCATACACACATACATGTCTGTATACATGTGTGTGTATATATATATATATGTATATTTATGTGAGTATATATATATATATGTATATTTATGTGAGTATATATATATATGTATATTTATGTGAGTATATATATATATACATATGTTTGTATATGTATAGGTGGCGTTTAGCAAGTGGCGGATATATAGATATAGTGGGGGGAGTCGCGAGCGCCAACGGCATGACGACATAGCCCAATGACCAATTATCTTTGTATCTTTGCCGATGTCTAGCGAAGCACGAGGTTAAACTGTGACACGGCTCTGTCGCGGATACAACGAACGTGAAAGGGTTTTGGCCACATAAGGCTCGTACGCGAGAGGCACCTGACGGAGTTACTCCGATTTTTTCGTCGTCGGGTTTCCAACGACCATCGACAACCCCCTGCCGCGCCCCCCTTGCTGTCCCCCGCCCGACTGTTATACGCCGGCTCGACTCCTCTTTCCTACAGGGTTTTTATTGAGCTCCTTTTTTATTAGTCTTTTTTTTTTTTTTTTTTTTTTTTATCTATTTTGCAGACGCTATTTTTCATTTCTCGCTTTAACTTTATTTTCGTCGAGCGACGGAGCGGACGTGCCTGCATGCGGCAAAGTGCATCGCGTCGGCCTCCTGGACTAACCCTGTTATCGACAACACCACTGTTTTATATTGGTTGGTGATAGAAAAATAATAATAAATTCGGGAGTTGTAACTTGTTGTTGGTGAATTGGGGATGCTTGGCGGGATTTATGGGAACTTTGAGAAACGTTGAGTGAACCATTTTTGGCATGAAAATATGTTTTATTTTTTTCCCCGGTGAAAAACCATTGGGTCGAAAATCCCCCGCGTTCGACAGTTGTCAACGGAGCTTTCATCATGTAAAAAAAAAACACCAGATCCGAAGGTACAAAATTGTTGAAGAAAATCCGATTATCTTTTTTTTTTGTGTCCTACACTTAAAAAATATTGCACCCATCCTACAATTTTCAAAATTGTATTGTGATAATTTTTACGCACGCTCACAATACCGTTACGAATGACCAGTCGTGGGGATCTCCGTCCCAATGTTTTATCAACGAAAGATGAAAACAGAAATAAAAAATTTGCGCAGAAATTCGAACTGTTTGAAAAATAGTGTCAAAATGTGTTCAACAAAAAAAAAAAAAAAATTCTCATCGTTCGTATATCTAAAATAAGGCAAGATTGTCTCAGAGGCGCGAACGGAACGTTGAGTGATCTATTTTAGAGAAAAAATGTTTTATTCATTTATTTTTTTCTCGGTAAAACACGACTGGGTCAAAAATCCCCCACGTTCGATAGTTCGTAACGGGGCTTTCCTCGTGTAAAAAAATCACCAGGTCCAAAGGTACAAAATTGTAGGAGAAGAGCCAATTTTTTTTTCTCGATATTCTTATTTTGTCTCCTCTTAAAAAATATTGTATCCGTCTCCTAAAATTAAAAAAAATGTACTTCTGGTAATTTTTTCTCGCACTCGCAATACCGTTGCGAACGACCAATCGTAGGGATTTTTGTCCCAATGGTATATAAACAAAAAAGGCAATAAAAAAATTTTCCCACGAATTCAAACTTTAGCAAAATAGTCACAAAATGTGTAAAAAAAATATATATATAAAAAAAATTTAAATGTTCATCGTTTCGACATCTAAAATAAGGCAAGACTGTCTGAGAGGAGCGAGAAGGGGACTCGTGGAAGACAATGGAGCTCTAATGCGAGCTCTCGACGAATCGCCAGACCTTTAATAGTAAAATCGTTGGGGAAAATTCGCATCGAAACACCGTCAAGATTTTGGTGTCTGAGGTCACGGGAGCCGCGTATAGTCGATGAAGAAGACGCATGACCCTTATAGGCGAGATGTGCAGGGGGCTGAGGTTCGAGGGAGGGGGGGGGGGGAGGGGGGGAAGGGGCGCTCACATGCCAGTAATTCCAAATTGGTTTTGGCGGGCATCGCACGAGGCGAGTCGCTTCTCTCGTTGAAGGTCCGTCCCGATCCTCGAGAGCGTGATTTGAGCGTCCTGCACGGCCCCCGCATGCAGCGCGAAGGATCACCGATCCCTCCAGGATACCCGGCTTAGTACCCTCGTAATTACGCGACGGTGGCGGGCTTAGCCGATCCTTATTTATATCAGTCGAGCGACAAGCCTCCCTCTATCGCCCCCGACATTCAATCAAGGCCCATCTACCTACCCGCCCGTACTGCGCCAATTCGAACTCATAACTTGCTCCGAATTTCATTAAAGTGTTAATAAAAAATTTATAAAAAAAATTTACATAATTGATCATATTTATCGATGAATAAAAAAGCAGTGGAAATATCTGCAGCATAAATAAATTCTTATAAAATTCATTTACGTTGATAAATATGATTAACATAAAATTTATTTATGCGGATAAATATTATTAATATAAAATTTATTTATGCGGATAAATATTATTGATATAAAATTTATTTATGCTGATAAATATTATTGATATAAAATTTATTTATGCTGATAAATATTTTTAATATAAAACAATTAATAATATTTATTGATGACTTATTGAAAATGTTCGCAATTGGGTGATTATCGTGGGTTTTACTCATGTCGGAAAAAAAATGCGTAAGATATGATAAAATTAATTTTTAAAAAATTGACGACGGTGTCTCCCAGGAGGTCAGACGCCGGAAAGCTCGAATCCTCGTATCGCGAAGTTGCGAGTAGCGTTTATGCGCTATTTACTCGGAGTTTCGAAAGCGACGCGCGCAACGCTGCGGACCCGAGGCGCCGGCGCCTCTCCGTGCTCTCGGCGCGAGGCGACGGTGGTGGGAAATTCACCCCCCCTCCGGACTCGGGCACATCGGAGCAGCGAAATACAGCGCGAGACCAGAAGACGACACAACCAAGATTGAACAATCCCATTTAAAATAAAATAAAAAAAATAAATAATAATAATAAAATTAAAACTACATCATATTTTTTTCAGATTTCTTCGACGAGAAGAAAACAAAAGAAACAAGAGAAAAAAAAAGCGAGCTTTCGAAGAATCCCATTTAGAATGAAATATAATAAAAATAATAAAATTTAAAAAAAACTAAATAATCATATTTTTTCAGATTTCTTCGACGAGAGGAAAATAAAAGAAACAAGAGAAAAAAAAATCGAGCTTTCGAAGAATCCCATTTAGAATGAAATACAATAAAAATAATAAAATTAAATAAAAACTACATAATCATATTTTTTCAGATTTCTTCGACAAGAAGAAAATAAAAGAAACAAGAGAAAAGAAAAAAATCGAGCTTTCGAAGAATCCCATTTAAAATGAAATATAATAAAAATAATAAAATTAAATAAAAACTAAATAATCATATTTTTTCAGATTTCTTCGACGAGAAGAAAATAAAAGAAACAAGAGAAAAGAAAAAAATCGAGCTTTCGAAGAATCCCATTTAAAATGAAATATAATAAATATAATAAAATTAAATAAAAACTACATAATCATATTTTTTCAGATTTCTTCGACGAGAAGAAAATAAAAGAAACAAGACAAAAAAAATCATACTTTCAAAGGATCCCATTTAGAATGAAATATAATAAAAATAATAAAATTAAATAAAAACTAAATAATCATATTTTTTCAGATTTCTTCGACGAGAAGAAAATACAAGAAACAAAAGAAAAAAAAATCGAGCTTTCGAAGAATCCCATTTAGAATGAAATACAATAAAAATAATAAAATTAAATAAAGACTACAAGAACATATTTTTTCAGATGACCTCTTCGGCGAGAAGAGAAAAAAAAAGTCGAGCTTTCGAATCTACGCTGCAAAACACGAGCGCCGCGTAGAGGGGGGCCGGGGGGGGGGGGGGGTGGTAGGCGAGGGAAGTGGGTGGTTAAATGGCGAAAGACGAGAAAGTGCGAGTGAGAGGAAGATACAAAGAGCGCAGGCTCTGGACCAAGGAAGCTTCAAGGGTGGATGGGGGGGGAGGGTGGGGTTGGGGTTCGCTGCGTCGGGGATGAAGGTGGACCGTTGGTGGGGGGGCTCGGAGAGAAACCTAGTGACGGGTTAGCGAAGGGACAGGGGTGCACGAGAGGGTTGGCTGGTGGTCGTCGGTGGCCCAGGGTACGTCGAGTAACACAGTCGCGCGCCGAACTCACCGAGAGACGCACGTCCTTCCGGCTCCGTCCCGGAGCTCGATCGAGCTTTTAACACCCACTCGTAACCGAATACCTCAGCGCACTCGATCCCTCGCTCTGCACTGCGCTCCAGTCAGGCACAGAGAGAGAGACCGACACTAAAAAAAAAAAAAATTAAAGACACCGCCTGTGATAACTATGACGATGGACCGGGCATCTTCGAAGGACCGATCAGCGAGTATCGACGCCGCTCGAGCCCCATCGGTGACGCAGGAGCCGACGGAGGAACGGTCTGCCTCCGAAAAAAATCCGCAGGTCTGTTAAAATTTTTATCAGTTATTTTTTATTTTTTAATTCGCAGATGGAGGATCGATTTGTACTTATATGAGAAAAAAAATTAAATGTAGAAATGATGTTTTTTAACATGATAATTAGATTGGGGGAGGATTATGAGAGGGGTCGAAACACGTGACTTCCGGTTTTGTTTGCATCGAAAAATCGGAGCGTTGAGAAATTGAACTGGGGACGAGCAATATTTTTTTAGGCAGATTTAAACATTTCTTAATCGAGACTCTGAGGGGGTTGCGTGATAAATAAAATAGAGGATCGTTCGAGGGGTCCAACACGTGACTTCCGGTTTTGTTCGTATTGGAAAATTGGAGCTTTAAAAAATTGATCCAGGACCGAGCTATTTTTTTTTTTTAATACAGCTTAAATTTCTCATTGAAGACTAAGAGGGTTGCGTGATAAATAAAATAGAGGATCGTTCGAGGGGTCCAACACGTGACTTCCGGTTTTGTTCGTATTGGAAAATTGGAGTATTAAAAAATTGATTCAGGACCGAGCAATTTTTTTCACCTACAGTTTAAATTTCTCATTGAAGACTAAGAGGGTTGCGTGATAAATAAAATAGATTGTTCGAGGGGTCCAACACGTGACTTCCGGTTTCGTTTCTGTCGCGCTATCGAAAAATTGACCAATTTCTTTTTGAAGTAGATTGAGCAATTTTTTTTTTTTCAAGTCGTCGGAGTTAAAAATTAAGTCTTGAGGGGGTTTGTGAGAAATCCGATAGGGTGTGAAAATAGGTGGAGCGGAAGGGAGAGTTAGTTATGATAATGCCGCGGGCGCTCCGAGTCGCCGAGCTGCGGAATCAGATATATGTTTATGTATGTGTACAACGAAGCGCGGGAGTAAAACGTACGGCGAGGTCTTCGCACAGCGTCGTCGTCCTCCGCGTAGCCCGCTGACTACCGTGTGAACGTCTCGTTAACGGGATTAAGTGCCAATTAATTTTCTCGTCCCCACCCAGACGGGGCCACCGAGCCACCGAGATTCCGCGGAGTTTCCGCGCGGGTAACGCGCTCAAACTTTTAATTCGATAAGTGCCTGCTAATTCTCGAGGCTTACACGATAAACCCACCCCGGGAGCTCTCCAGACGACTCACTCGTACCGAACTCCTCGAAACTTTGTCGCGTATGTTTTTGTTGCTCGATGCCACAAAAGTTGAAAAAAAAAAAAAAAAAAAAAAATTGCTGAATGATTTCCAATTATTGCCGACTATTAGCAGGAAAGAGAGACATTTCTCCGGTACGAATCTTTCGGCCGCAAAAATTACTCACTGAAGGCCATGTAAAGATTTATTTATTTAAAATAAATAATCATTTATTTGAAATAAATATTCATTTATTTGAAATAAATATTCATTTATTTGAAATAAATATTCATTTATTTGAAATAAATATTCATTTATTTGAAATAAATATTCATTTATTTGAAATAAATATTCATTTATTTGAAATAAATATTCATTTATTTGAAATAAATATTCATTTATTTGAAATAAATATTCATTTATTTGAAATAAATATTCATTTATTTGAAATAAATATTCATTTATTTGAAATAAATATTCATTTATTTGAAATAAATATTCATTTATTTGAAATAAATATTCATTTATTTGAAATAAATATTCATTTATTTTTAATGAATAAACATTTATTTGAAAAAAATGTTTAATTATTGTAAATAGATAGTTACTTGTATTAAATATTTGAAGAGCGGCTCGTAACTAAATATTGTTCATTTATTTATTGTATTAAATATTTATTTACGGGGCGCTCTTAAAATATTTAATTTTCCTGATTCTGAATAATCCCACGGTTGATAAACGTTGATTTTTCGCGAAGTCTGAGATACGCGCTGCGCGTTCAATTCACCGGGTCGGACGAAAGTTATTTGGGAAAAAAATTACGGTTTTAAAGTTGGGAGTTTTGCCGGAACGAGAAAATTACGACGGTGACGAGGGTTCGGGGAGGGGGGAGGTGAGAGAGCCCGCCGGCATTTAACGCAATTGGCGCTTATTTAAAAATCCCATCAAAAACGCACTAGGGATAGAGCCATATCTAACAGCTCCTCTTCCCGTAAATCTCCCTTTCGTCTCTCTCCACCTCGCCTCGTTCGTTTCTTCGTTTTACTTTAGTTACCGCGAGCCCGGCTTCTCGCTCCTCCCCCCTGAAAATCCTCCCTTCTCACCCGGCAACCCTTGCACTCATCCCCTCGCCGGGGAGAGCCTCAGGGCGAGACAGAGACGGATCCCGTCTCGTGATTGGATTGGAAGCTCAATTTACCCTACCTCTCTCTGTCTCCTCGCCTACAACTACTCACCCACCCCTTTTTTCGTATTTCAACAAATTCACTCAACTGGGTTGCAAGGTGAGCGATGCATAAAATCCGAGTCAACTGATAGTGCATATATTTTTTTTTTTCAAGCATCTTTGGCAAAGCATTTATCTTTGATGTACTTGAAATAACTGAGTTGTGGGATTCATGATTTAAAAAATCTTGTTTCAACAAATTCAAACAACTGGGTTGCAAGAACGAGCGATGCATAAAATCCGAGTCAATTGATAGTGCATATATTTTTTTTTCAATTACGTTTTGTTGCGCATTTATCTTTGATGTACTTGAAATAACTGACTTATGGGATTTGTGATAAAAAATTATTGCAACAAATGCACTCAAGTAGGTTGCAAGGACGAGCGATGCATAAAAACCAAGTCAATTGATAGTTCACATTTTTTTCAATTACGATTTGTTACGCATTTATCTTTGATGTACTTGAAATAATTGACTTATGGGATTTGTGATAAAAAATTATTTCAAAAAATGCACTCAAGTAGGTTGCAAGGACGAGCGATGCATAAAAACCAAGTCTATTGATAGTTCACATTTTTTTCAATTACGTTTTGTTGCGCATTTATCTTTGATGTACTTGAAATAACTGACTTATGGGATTTGTGATAAAAAATTATTGCAACAAATGCACTCAAGTAGGTTGCAAGGACGAGCGATGCATAAAAACCAAGTCAATTGATAGTTCACATTTTTTTCAATTACGATTTGTTACGCATTTATCTTTGATGTACTTGAAATAACTGACTTATGGGATTTGCGATAAAAAATTATTTCAAAAAATGCACTCAAGTAGGTTGCAAGGACGAGCGATGCATAAAAACCAAGTCTATTGATAGTTCACATTTTTTAAAATTACGATTTGTTACGCATTTATCTTTGATGTACTTGAAATAACTGACTTATGGGATTTGCGATAAAAAATTATTTCAAAAAATGCACTCAAGTAGGTTGCAAGGACGAGCGATGCATAAAAACCAAGTCTATTGATAGTTCACATTTTTTTAAATTACGTTTTGTTGCGCATTTATCTTTGATGTACTTGAAATAACTGACTTATGAGATTTGTGATAAAAAATTATTTCAAAAAATGCACTCAAGTAGGTTGCAAGGACGAGCGATGCATAAAATCGAAGCCAATTGATAGTTCACATTTTTTTCAATTACGTTTTGTTGCGCATTTATCTTTGATGTACTTCAAATAACTGACTTATGGGATTTATGATAGAAAAAATTATTTCACCAAATGCACTCAAGTAGGTTGCAAGAACGCGCCATGCATAAAATCGAAGCCAATTGATACTTCACATTTTTTTTTAGTACGTTTGGTGAAGTATTTATATTTGATGTACTTGAAATAACTGACTTATGGGATTTATGATAGAAAAAATTATTTCAACAAATGCCCTCAAGTAGGTTGAAAGTACGAGCGATGCATAAAATCCAAACCAATTAATACTGCACATTTTTTTCAAGCACCTTCGGTAAAGCATTTATTTTTGATGTTCATGGAATAACTGACTTAGGGGATTTATGATTATTTAAAATTTGTTTCAACAAATTCACTCAACTAAGTTGCAAGAACGACCAATGCATAAAATCCAAGCCAATTGACAGTGCACATTTTTTTTCAAATACCTTTGGTAAAGCATTTATCCTTGATATTCTTGAAATAATTAACTCATGGGATGTATAAATTTTTTTTGGTTACGTTTATCGACGGCGAATATATCGGAGTATAGGGAATTTCGCCCTTAAACGATAACCGAAAATGGAGCAACTTTTTGTGCGAAAGAGATTAAAAAAAGAAAACGTATTCGTTGGGGCTGAAAGGCTGTTCGGTTGATACAAACGGGAGTTTGCCTTCGGCACACTCAGCCCTGAAATTCGACAATCCTAGTTCGAAAGAGCATCGATTTCTCTCGTCCTCTCGAGAGGACAATAATATTTTTTAAAAATCAAATCCATTTTTTTTCATTTTTAAAAATTATTTTATTTTATTTTCATTTAGAAAGATAAAGTCGCCGAGCAGCGGAGTATGCGGGGTATGCGGGGTATGCACAGTACGCTATCGAAGCGCGCGCAGTATGTGCCCCGGAACGGGAAAGAGTAATGAATGATTCGATGATTGGATCGCCCCGAGTGGCGAAAATTCATTTTCCCCCGACGCGGTATTCGCGGTTCCCGGTATATTTCTCGCTCGGCCAATGAAGAGCCATGCGCTCTAACGAACCTATTGTCCCTACCGGTAGAGATTTTGTTTTCGGAGGAATCATCCCGATTACGTCCTTCCAAGTCCCCGTATCGCATCTGGCCAGAACCTCGCTCGCGAGTGGCTTCGACCTTTCATCGAAAATTTCTCCCGACTAATCCTCCGAAATACAGGATTAATTTTCACGCACGGCCATACGACGGTGCGACGAACGATCTCAATTTTTATAAAAATAACCCCCGTACGAAAATATAGTGACAAAAGTAAAGCGCTGAACATTTTTTTTCATTTCACGTCCCTTTGAAAAAGCTTCCGGTACGAAAAACATATTATGAATTAAATTTATATTTATATTAAGAATTAAATTTATTGTTTGTACACGCTATTTTATTATTTATTTATTTCGCTTACAAAAAAAAAATTTCGTTCTCGGGAAAACATTTTTTTTACTATATAGTCAATAAAAAAAAATCTTTACGAGAATATTATGAATTTTGCGACGAACACTAAATAGCAAATATGAAAAAATAATAATAATAAAATTATAAATCATAATTACTCGTATTCAAGGTAAAAATTAAAGCCCAAAATTTGCCTCTTGCGCCCGGAAAGCGCGGCATGAATTGGCCCCGAGGGGTTGAAGATACAGATATAGGTTGGTCGGTGGACGAACGGAGGATTATAACACGAGACTCGGAGGTGAGAGGAAGAGGAGAGTTTATCGACTCGACTATCAGCGGGTTGAATGTGAGGGTCCTCTCTTTGGTCGCGGGAGGGTGGGGGGGGGGGATCGCAGCCTCCCCTTTCACCTCAACTTTTCCCAACGTGAAGTATCTTAATCTTCAATTAACGCGGCCACCAACTTAATTATTACGTAATTGCCATTGGGACGAGCATATCAGTGGGGACAATTACGTAAAAGTTTTCCACGTCGGGCTCAGATTCCCTTGTCCGGTCCGCAGCCGCGGTATCAGGAATAAAACCAACCCCCCACCCCCCCCCCCCCCCCCCCCCCCCCCAAAATATTTTGAATCCATTTTTCTCCGAACTATTTAAATAAAATAAATAAAATAAATAAAATAAATAAAATAAATAAAATAAATAAAATAAATAAAATAAATAAAATAAATAAAATAAATAAAATAAATAAAATAAATAAAATAAATAAAATAAATAAAATAAATAAAATAAATAAAATAAATAAAATAAATAAAATAAATAAAATAAATAAAATAAATAAAATAAATAAAATAAATAAAATAAATAAAATAAATAAAATAAATAAAATAAATAAAATAAATAAAATAAATAAAATAAATAAATAAATAAAATAAAATGATGTGGGAATCAAATGCTTTAACACTTCACCAGCTGATGTTAGGAGAATATGGAACCAAAAAGATTTTAAAGTACACCTAAATGAACACGTTTTGATAGGAATATAGATCATTGATAGCGATATAAAGTAGCTCTTTGGTGCAATAGAGGATCTCGAAAATTATATTTATTATAACTACACACGGAGAAAAAAAATTGTTGGGACAGCAAGAATTTTGTTACCATAACTCATTTATGCCATTTTGTTACCATACTCACCTGCTTAACATAGGGACGAAAAAATATTTTGCTGTGGGAGCAAATGTTTTTGGGCCCACAACAATAAATTATTAACGATCTACATTTTGTTAGAGAAACAGAAATATTTTTCTCCGTGCACTAATTGTTAGTATAACTTAGGGTTTTAAGATAAGCATTGCGGCCGCGCACAAGCGTATGAGCGTTTAGGCGACCTGCCCGTGTTGATTAATTCAATAGTTTAATAATAATTAAACTATTGAAAATGTAATACCGTTAAGAATCTCAAGACTGTTACCGTAAAATGTAAAATGTATAATTGCATATGCAATGAGCATCAAATAAATTATTATTATTATTACCACTATAAAAATATATAAAAAAAAGATCGTAAAATAAAAAATAAATTGCGGGGCGCACTGCATATTTGATTAACGCAGTGCAGCCCGGAATTCGTTTTTCATTTTATGGGATCGTTTCGGGGAGAAATGGGTTCGAAATTTTTCCTCTGTCTCGCACTCATACGTGTTTAGCCAACCCTTAAGGGGGAGAATATTTCTTCTCGCGGTGAATTTTTTTTAGCATGATTTACGGCGATAAACGTGAGAAGATTATAATGTGGTTGGTGAGGAAAAATATAGACGAGGCTGGTGCACGAGCTGAATACACTATCGAGTCACGCTATGGCGACGATGCGTGAGAGCGTAATTGCTCGACGTGATCGAAGTCTATCTATGTCCCCCTCTCTCTCTGTCTTCCGGGCTCGCATCCATACATATTGCTGCTTAAAGTATAAGGGATCGCCTTGGGATAACTGGGGGGAGGGGGGGAGGGGGGGGGGGGGGGCAATCTCGACCAGCCGAGATTAAGAAGCCGAAGCGTAATGTTCTCGCTCTTTTCCACGCTCGAACGGCCCCTCCTCGATCTTCCGAACTCGCTCCTTCCCCGGACTATCAAAAATTCCTGCAGCTCGATAAGCCATCAACGCCACGGGGAGGTCAAACTTTAATTTCGGTCCGGGATCGAACCTCGAAATTATTCAAATTGTATTGTGGATCAAGTTTGAAAGTCTCTTTTTTTTATTTTGGAAGGCGTCTTTTTTAGGGGATGATGAGATCGGCTCTGAGGAATCTGTGACTTTCGGATTAAGCTGGATGATAAATAAATTATCTTTCTACTTGCAAGAAAGTAAATATAAATTCGTTGGCTTGTTTCCCTTGGCATACAACATTTTTGGCATAGGGTTTTTTTTTTTAATCTGAATATCAGACGAGCTACCGATGAATTGACTTTGGAGAATTTTGAGTATCTGCATTGATCGAGGAGTCATTTTTTTATTTACCGGATATAATGAATATAATTATCGAGAAGATAACGCGAAGTGTACTTCCAACCCTAAGAATTAATTGTGAAATTATTGGCGTATAATATTCACCCCTATCAGATTTCTCGACTAAGCGGTACAACTCGAGTTGCTCGAGTTCGCATAATTCAGTTTTGAGCATTGAGATTCTAATTTTATTGTGGACCGACTGAATTTTTTTTTAAGGTTTCTTTTTTGGGGTATCGTGAGATCGGCTCTCGCGAATCTGTGACCTTCGGACGATGATGGAGGATAAATAAAAAAAAACTATTTTTCTACACGAAAGAAAGAAAATACAAACTCATTGGCTTTTTTCCCTGCACATACAAGATTTAAGGCATAGGGTTTTTTTTTTAATCTGAATATCAGACGAGCTACCGATGAATTGACTTTGGCGAATTTTGAATATCTGCATTGATCGAGGAGTCATTTTTTTATTTACCGGATATAATAAATATAATTATCGAGAAGATAACGCGAAGTGTACTTAAAACCCTAAGAATTAATTGTGAAATTATTGGCGTATAATATTCACCCCTATCAGATTTCTCGATTTAGCGGTACGGCTAGAGTTGCTCGAGTTCGCATAATTCAGTTTTGAGCATTGAGATTCTAATTTTATTGTGGACCGACTGAATTTTTTCTTAAGGTCGTCCTAGCGGACAGCCTGAGCCCACATGAGTTCAGAGAGAATTGAGAGAGAATTGCGAACACTTCTCGATGGGATAAAAATTCGAAAAAAATCAAGCATATGGAAGATGCTGAAAAGATTGATTTTACGTAATAATAACTCCAAAATATTATTAACAAATGCATAAAAAAAAAAATTGTTCAACAAATTCCCCGGCAACTTAACTTTTTGTTCATATAAAAACAATTTGTTAATATTTTTGAATACGTATGAATTTTTTCAGAATTTTATCTAATTTTTGAAAATCACGTTTTTTTATTAACTAAAAACGCAATTTTCAAAAATTAGACAATATTGCGAAAAAATTCATACGTATTCAAAAAGATTTACTTATTGTTTTATATGAACAAAAAGTTAGGTTGCCGGAAGATTTGTTGAACCATTTTTATTTCATTCATTTGTTAATAACATTTTGGAATTATTATTATGCAAAATCGATCTTATCAGTACCTTCCTTGTGGTTGACTTTTTTCAGATTTTTATCTCATCGCGAAGTATTCGCAATTCCACTCTCAATTCGCTCTGAACTCACGTGGGCTCAGGCTGTCCGCAAGGACTACCTTACGGTTTCTTTTTTAGGGTATCGTGAGATCGGCTCTCGCGAATCTGTGACCTCCGGACGATGATTGAGGATAAATAAGAAAAAAACTATTTTTCTACACGAAAGAAAGAAAATACAAACTCATTGGCTTCTTTCCCGGGACACAAAGAATGTAAGGAAGCGGGTATTTTAAAATCTAAATACAGGAAAACCTACCGATGAGTCGAGTTTGTCGCCCTTTGAATATCTGCATCTATCGAAGAGCTGTTTAAGTTTCATTTCCAGTTACCGGAAATAATGAAGATAACGTAAAAGTGGACTTCCAACCCCATGAATGCATTGTAAAATTATTGCCGTACAATATTCACCCCTATCGGATTTCTCGATTCTGCCGCAACTTCGGGCCCTTTAAATTTCATTTGTGCTTTCCGGAAATAATGAACACAAGTATCGAGAAGATAACGTAAAAGTGTACTTCCAACCCCGAGAATCTATTGCAAAATATTGCGGTATAATATTCACCCCTATCAGATTTCTCGATTTAGCGGTACGACTCAAGTTGCTCGAGTGCGCATAATTCAGTTTCTTGAGCATTGAGATCTAATTAGACACTTGCGTGTTCGCTGACACTTGAAGAGCTGCGCAGCTAGTGGTCCGCATTAGACCATCCCCATACGTGCACACATTCCACTACAGCATGCATGCATACATATATATATATATATATATATACATACACGTGTATGCATATAATACGCATATATGTGCACATCCTACAAATCCTATGAACCTAACACATAGGTACATAAGTCTCGGATTTACCGTATGTAGTATAGGATATAGATACAGCCTAGTACGAATTATCGGATCGCGAGCTAGGCGGCCTCCTGCAAGTGCACTGCGCCATACACGTACACGGGATGCTGTAGGCATAAGGACGGCTCATACGTTCTCGCGGGAGGGTAGCCCCGCGCGTATTACGCCCGGCGAGATGCCGAGGGTGTGTCTGGGTAAGGGATTAAATTCGCGCTGAAAGGAAGGCGGAGAATCGAATTCGCTGAATCGGAGGCGACCTCGCTCCCTCGCACTTTCTACCTCCATTTGGGCTATCCATACCTATAATAATAATACGAAAGCTATCTCGCTCTACCTATTATACAAGCACGAGATGTAAGCGAAAGTACGTGAAAATCCTTCCGCGGAAAATAAGCCTCGCACCGCGGTTTGGAGGGGGCGGGCTCGGGGGGGGGGGGGGGGGGGGGGGCGTAAGCTCTCGAGGTCAAAGCTCAGAGGTGGCGACGATGTCTCGGGAAATCGCGAAAAAATTATTTCTTAAATGGGAGATAATCGTTTGCTCTTCCGGCCATTTGGTTTTTTGGTCCAGTAATCAGTGGCAGCAAAGAATCGATTTTTTTGGGTCGGGAAATTAAATTGCTCGCCCGGTTGATTAATCGGTTGCGTCAAAAAATTAATTTTATTGACTCGACACCTCGACTGGTGGACCCAGATGATTAATCGGTTGCGTCAAAAAATCAATTTTAAGGGCCCGACACATGAACTGGTCGATTCAGCTGATTAATCGGTTGCGTCAAAAAATTTATTTTATCGATCCGAGACATCAATTGGTCGATCCAGCTGATCAATCGATAGCGTCAAAAAATTAATTTTAATCCCTCGACACTTGAACTGGTCGATTCAGCTGATTAATCGGTTGCGTCAAAAAATTAATTTTATCGATCCGACACATCAATTGGTCGATCCAGCTGATCAATCGATAGCGTCAAAAAATTAATTTTAATGGCCCGACACATGAACTGGTCGATTCAGCTGACTAATCGGTTGCGTCAAAAAATTGATTTTATCGATCCGACACATCAATTGGTCGATCCAGCTGATCAATCGACAGCGTCAAAGAATTAATTTTAACGGCCCGACACTTGAACTGGACGATTCAGCTGGTTAATCGGTTGCGTCAAAAAATTAATTTTATCGATCCGACACATCAATTGGTCGATCCAGCTGATCAATCGATAGCGTCAAAGAATTAATTTTAATGGCCCGACACTTGAACTGGTCGATTCAGCTGGTTAATCGGTTGCGTCAAAAAATTAATTTTATCGATCCGACACATCAATTGGTCGATCCAGCTGATCAATCGATAGCGTCAAAAAATTAATTTTAATGGCCCGACACTTGAACTGGTCGATTCAGCTGGTTAATCGGTTGCGTCAAAAAATTAATTTTATCGATCCGACACATCAATTGGTCGATCCAGCTGATCAATCGATAGCGTCAAAAAATTAACTTTGTCGGCCCAACACAAACTGATCGATCCAGCAGCTTAATCAGCCGCGTCAAAAAATTAATTTTTCTGCTACTATCGGCTAACACCCTTATTACTTGTTTCTCGTATTGGAGCGATGAATCCCACAAAAAAATTGAGGACCGATCGCGATGGGGGGAAAAACAAAAAAGGACGAGAGGATTTTTTTTTAATAAATGAGAGTAGTGGACGATGACGTTGCCCAGCGTAGGGCGGGGGGGGGGGGGGGGGGGGGGGGGGGAGAGAGAGGCGGGTGTGAACCGATAGGAATGGAATTCCGAGAGGGACGTCCGGGATTTCAACGGCCCGTCGTCCCCGCGCGCGGTTCGCACACAGAGCGAACGAGCACGTACCGCGCGAGATATCCGAGCAATAAAACCATGCTCTGCCTCAACTAACCCTCCCCCGAGGGCTATCAATCTCGTCACTTCATCACCGCTACCGCACCTCCGCGGTGGTGCAGACACAAACCCTCCTCCTCGTCCCTCCCGGACGGTATAGACCGGGTGGCTCTTCCGCCCACCCCCTCCGGCTCCAGCGTGCGCTTCATCCAACCGAGATTAATGACAGAAGCCTCAAACTGTAGTGAAAAAAAAAAGAAAAATTAAAATTAACGCTTTGTCCACAACGGATAGAGCAAACTTTCCAGAAATTAAAAAATATATATATCAGTGTGTACATGACGAAGCCGGGATGATTAATTATCGCTCGAGTAACACACGAAGTTATTAATCGTTGATGCGAAAAAAATTAATGAATTTTATACGCGTATATTTTTTTATATATTAAACAGAATGATGAATATATATTTGTTCCGTTTTTCCACCGTATAGCCTTCTGGGTTTTTACGGAACCCCGTCCCGATTCCCCCCTGGCACTCCCTACCCGCACTCAGCTAAGCTGCCTAACTAAAAAGATGAATATTTTTTTTATTACTGTAACAGTATCGCTGCATGCGGTCGGTTGAGGAAACTTCCGATTCCAATGTCCCGAAAGGAACTGGAAACAAGCGCTTAATTTACATTAACGCTTTGTCCACAACGGATAGAGCGGACTTTCCAGAATTCAAAAATATACATGCAGTTGTACATGGAGGAGCCGGATGATTAATTCTCACTCGAGTAACACCCAAAGTTATTAATCGTTGATGCGAAAAAAATTAAAAATTTTATACACGCATGTTTTTATATATTAAATAAAAAGATGCTTTTTTAAAAAAAATATTATACTAATATCGCTGCATGGATATTAATTCTCACTCGAGTAACACCCAAAGTTATTAATCGTTGAGTCGAAAAAAATTAAAAATTTTATACACGCATGTTTTTATATATTAAATAAAAAGATGCTTTTAAAAAAAATTATTATACTAATATCGCTGCATGGATATTAATTCTTACTCGAGTAACACGCAAAGTTATTAATCGTTGATGCGAAAAGAATTAAAAATTTTACACACGCATGTTTTTATATATTAAATAAAACGATGCTTTTTTCAAAAAATTATTATACTAATATCGCTGCATGCGCTCGATGGAGGAAACTTTCGCTCCAATGTCCCGAAAGGAACCGGAAACAAATTTAAATTAACGCTTTGTCCACAACGGATAGAGCGGACTTTCCAGAATCCAAAAATATACATGCAGTTGTACATGACGAAGCCGGATGATTAATTCTCACTCGAGTAACACGCAAAGTTATTAATCGTTGATGCGAAAAAAAATTAAAAATTGTATACACGCATATTTTTATATATTAAATAAAGGGATGCTTTTTTCAAAAAATTATTATAATAATATCGCTACATGCGCTCGATGAAAGAAACTTCCGGTTCCAATGTCCCGAAAGGAACCGGAAACAAATTTAAATTAACGCTTTGTCCACAACGGATAGAGCGGACTTTCCAGAATCCAAAAATATACATGCAGTTGTACATGACGAAGCCGGATGATTAATTCTCACTCGAGTAACACCCAAAGTTATTAATCGTTGATGCGAAAAAAATTAAAAAATTTTATACACGTATATTTTTATATATTAAATAAAGCGAAGAATATTTTTTTACTATAACAATATCGCGCGGATGCGCTCGATGGAAGAAACTTCCGATTCCAATGTCCCGAAAGGAACCGGAAACAAATTTAAATTAACGCTTTGTCCACAACGGATAGAGCTGACTTTCCATTATTAAAATATGTCTCGCTCGAGTAACACCCGAACTTATCAATCGTTGATGCGAAAAAAATTAATAAATTTTATACACGTATATTTTTATATATTAAATAAAGCGAAGAATATTTTTTAACTATAACAATATCGCGCGGACGCGCTCGATCGAAGTGACTTCCGGTTCCAATGTTCCGGGGAATTGGCGACGATTCGAGTAAAAAAAAAAAAAAAAAAAAAAAAAAACAAGGAAGTGAATCTCCACTAGCGCCGGACGAGGGAGCATAACCGGTCGGCAAAAGTGCTGCTACGTTGCAATAAAATTAGAGCCAAGAAGCCTTGGCGGTGGGGAATGAAATTTTATTTTTATTTCCGGAAAAGCAATTGGACGAGCTCTCTCTCCATGACCATCTCGAGGTTTGGCCGAGCTTGAGCCTATGTGCGGTACACACGACTCCCACCGGAAGTACCGTGCGACCACTGCTGTTCCTGTTACGTGTAAGCTATATGCACCGAGTAACCATCCCGTGCCATTATCGCGCACACCTGCTGGCCCTCCACGGTCAACATGCTCGTGTTGCACTGCTCTCCGCACACACACTCCACTATTTACACTTTCTCCACTATAACCATTTCACCCTCGCGATATAACCCTGGCGACGTATACTCGTATTCACGGGGTATTCGCGTGTAGAGAGGAAAAAAAAAAGTAAGGCGTCCGTAGGTGCATCAGGTAAGGTTGATTACGTGAGGGTACTTGGTGTGCGCACACGCGCACAGGGTGCGGGAGAGCTTGGGAGAAAAGTCGCCGGATATAGCAGAGTCGCGCCAGGCTTTCGTAATAGCCTTGGGACGACCATCTGCCGGAAAATCTCTTTACAACTGTGTATATACGTATATATATGTATATATATATGTGTATATATGTATATATGTATGTATATATATGTGTATATATGTATATATGTATGTATATATATGTGTATATATGTATATATGTATGTATATATATATGTGTATATATGTATGTATTCATACTCACGTAACGCGCGTAGATGCCGTGCAATCCTCTCGTGGGCTGGGCGAAGCGGCGATAAGGAACTTCGAGTACAATTCGAGTGCATTCGATTTCTGATCGGTTATCGAAATTATCTATGCCACTTTCCGACATTTTCTGGAAACTGGAATAGAACTTGTGCATTTAGAATCACGCTGAAACATAAAAGAATTAAAATTGTAAGAGACGGTGGAGCACAGTGCATGTTTTTATATAATTTTTTTTTAAGTGGAACGTGTACGTGCCCACGGCTATAATCAGCTTTTTGTTTAGTGCAAATGCGTCGAAAATTTTTGAATTAATTGCCGGACGAGCGCCAGGCTTTCGTAATAGCGTTGGGAAGACCATCTGCCGGAAAACCTCTTTACGACTTTGTGTGTATGTGTGCGTGTGTATATATATATATATATATATATGGATTCTTACTTATGTAACGCGCAGATACCGTGCAATCCTCTCGTGGGCTACGCGAAGCGGAGATGAAGCCATTCGGAACTCACACCGGATGAAGCACAATTCTCGAGTGCACTCGATTTCTGATCGTTTATCGAAATTATCCGAGCCATTCGCCGACATTTTTCCGGTAAGCTGTCCAATTAGGATCGCACTGAAAAATAAAAAAAAAACAAATTTAAAGACAAAAATTTAAATTTTAAGTAGAACATGGTGCAAGTTTTCTTTATTTTTTAAGTGGATCATATCATTGCGCATGGCAACATAAATTTTTTTTTAGCGCAACTATTTCGAAATTTTTTGTATAAATCGACAATCTCGCAATCGACACAAACGGATTGCCGATTTTAATCTACCTCCGGTATTTTTTATTTCCCGAACAAAATTGACGATATGTTATTTCGTTGGATGTCGTCGGTCGCGGGGAAATAACGTTCACGGCTAGCTTTCGCCCGATCGCCAAGCCCGGACGGTCTCCGCAAAGCTCGCGGATCGTTCGACGTAAATCTGTTCGACGATCGGTAAGCCGTAAATTCGGTAAATACCCTGGGTTTCCGGTGTATAAACGCTGGACTACCATCGAGTCCTAGGTAGATTCGTTTGGAGGGGCTTGAAGGGTTCGCCGAAGCGCGGGCGGAGGGGGGGGGAATATGAACTGGAAAAAAAAAATGAACGCTGGAAGGCACGACGGAGCAGTAGAGCGAAACGTCCCCCTCCCGTCGACGGATAAAATCGTACTAAATGACCGGTTGATCCCGGTAATCCCGCGGCCCGCATGCGAGCGCACAGTAGTTCTCGTATGTAGTTTCGCGGAGGGGCGGTAACGCGTATATCGTTCGCATACACCCGGAAACGATGTACCTACCGATGTATCCCTATCCCTATCGCACGCTAGAGGCAACTCTAACGTTTTCGCGCAAACGGCTTTCCGTCGCTGGTTAACAAACACCCACAGGCGGACATGGGGGCCGAGCTCGGGGCGGGACGGAACACCGGGGCAAATCGGACTTGTAAGCGAAGTCGACGAATATCATTTTTAAAGGTATTGGGGATCGTCGCCAAATTAAGAGTGAAACTCAAGTTTGCGATGCGCAAACTGAACAGTTCATTCAAAGAAGCAGAATGAATATGTCTTCTTATAAATACATCTGAGAAGAGTTGCTAATTTCTCCGAACATGAGCCTAACTCTGAGACCAAATTCTGTTCTCCGGTCCAAATCAGTAAATAACAAGTTTAGTCAAAGAAACAGAATATGTCTTTTTATAAATACATCTGATTCGAGTTGCTAATTTCTCTGAACATGAGCCTAACTCTGAGACCAAATTCTCTGTTCTCCGGTACAAATCAGAGTGGCAATTTCTCGATCGTTTGTGAAATACAAACTAAATAACAAGTTTAGTCATAGAAACAGAATATGTCTTTTTATAAATACATCTGATTCGAGTGGCAATTTCTCGATCGTTTGTGAAATACAAACTAAATAACAAGTTTAGTCAAAGAAACAGAAGATGTCTTTTTATGAATACATCTGATTAGAGTTGCTAATTTCTTCGAACATGAGCCAAGCTTTGAGACCAAATTCTCTGTTCTGGGGTACAAATCAGAGTGGCAATTTCTCGATCGTTTGTGAAATACAAACTAAATAACAAGTTTAGTCAAAGAAACAGAATATGTCTTCTTATAAATACATCTGATTAGAGTTGCTAATTTCTCCGAACATGAGCCTAACTCTGAGACCAAATTCTCTGTTCTCCGGTACAATTCAGAGTGGCAATTTCTCGATCGTTTGTGAAATACAAACTAAATAACAAGTTTAGTCAAAGAAACAGAATATGTCTTTTTATAAATACATCTGATTCGAGTTGCTAATTTCTCTGAACATGAGCCTAACTCTGAGACCAAATTCTCTGTTCACCGGTACAATTCAGAGTGGCAATTTCTCGATCGTTTGTGAAATACAAACTAAATAACAAGTTTAGTCAAAGAAACAGAATATGTCTTCTTATAAATACATCTGATTAGAGCTGCTAATTTCTCTGAACATGAGCCTAACTCTGAGACCAAATTCTCTGTTCTCCGGTACAATTCAGAGTGGCAATTTCTCGATCGTTTGTGAAATACAAACTAAATAATAAGTTTAGTCAAAGAAACAGAATATGTCTTTTTATAAATACATCTGATTCGAGTTGCTAATTTCTCTGAACATGAGCCTAACTCTGAGACCAAATTCTCTGTTCACCGGTACAATTCAGAGTGGCAATTTCTCGATCGTTTGTGAAATACAAACTAAATAACAAGCTTAGTCAAAGAAACAGAATATGTCTTTTTATAAATACATCTGATTAGAGTTGCTAATTTCTCCGAACATGAGCCAAGCTCTGAGACCAAATTCTCTGTTCTCCGGTACAATACAGAGTGGCAATTTCTCGATCGTTTGTGAAATACAAACTAAATAACAAGTTTAGTCAAAGAAACAGAATATGTCTTTTTATGAATACATCTGATTAGAGTTGCTAATTTCTCTGAACATGAGCCAAGCTCTGAGACCAACTTCTCTATTCTCTAGTAGAGTTCGGATCTGCGATGTGCAACTTGATGCGTCTGCAATTTTGTTCTATGCCCATATTTAGGCCAGAGCTGGGTAAATACATTAAGTATTTGAAGAACGTATCGAAGTCTCTAGTACTGAGTCAGCGGCCAATACCCAGGACTTCAGCAATTCAGTTCCGTCAATACTCAGTACGTCGGTACTCAAAAACTACCCAGCGCTCAGTACTTAAAGTACTTGATACTTCAATACGTACTTCAAGGGGTATTTGCCCAGCTCTGATTTGAGTATCGTGGATCGAACGTCGCCCGATTATTACTCTGCAATATTGGTCCGTGCCCATATTTGGATGCGTGAACCGAGTACCGTCCGATACTTGCTCTGCAAATTCGTACACTTGTCGGTTTCGCGACTCGGTGGATTTGCGAGTCAGTATTACCCAATTTACTTTATGAATTTATTTCTATATTAATAATGAAAAATAATTAAGCGTACAACAGGACCAGTACCGACTTTTCGCTGGACGTGTAAACGATGGTCCGTTTTGCCCCGATGTGCCGTTTTGCCCCGTTCTCCCCATACGAGCTATGTATACATGTACACATACGCACATATATCCCTGTAACAAGTGAAGGCACGGTGCTGCTCAGCGAATTTGAATCGATTGTGTGCGTTTCTGTATGGAAAGTGGAATATGTGGCTTTCGGTGGAAAATTCATCGTGCGTACAGCCCCGGCCGAGCGCCGAACCCGTATGTTTTCGTTACGTTACGTTTGCGCACGATCTATCGCTCGGGGCGCTTATCGCGCGAATAAACCGTGAAACTTACAATTTCCCCGCCCACAAGCAGATTTTTTTTATCGCTTTCCAAAGTTCGCCGTGCGGCGACGCGTTGCCTGGCACGAATTCGCCCTCTTGGCTTTCTTGCGTCTAATTACTTTGACTACTCGCTGTGTTCCTTTATTTATTTCTTTTTCAACGTCGATGTGACAAACCGGAAGACGAGATGGAGCGAGACGGTCGGGCGACGGGCGCGAGGGTCGCCGCGCGTTCGACCTGCATGTAATTAAAGTCTCCCGGAGGCGAAGTTAGATTAGAACGAATTTCGAAGTATCGCTCGAAGAAGCTGCCCGTGGAGAGGCGACGGGGAAAAGTTGTCGATGGCGAGCCGTCGACGAGAGACGCTGATGCTGTTTCAGTGGGAGCCCCGACTTCCGCTGCAACCAGACTGCAAAATGGAGAAGAAAAAAAATGAGTTTCAACGAAACAGTCGTCACTGTCGAAATAGTAGTCGGTTTGCCGACTAACGATAAGCAATTCCGTTGGGAAGCCTCCTTTAAAAATATTAACAGTCAGTTACCGACTGAGCTTCGTCGGTAAAGAATCGAAAAAAAATCCCAGACCGAGGTTGGTCGGTAAAGAATCGAAAAAAATTCCCAGACCGAGCTTGGTCGGTAAAGAATCGAAAAAAATTCCCAGACCGAGCTTCCACATCCCCTGGTTACGTGATTAGAGTCCGCGTCTTCGTCTCCGTTTCACCATGTGCCTGATCGTACGGCACATTTACATCTCTACCTCTCACAACTCTACAAGAAAACATTTCTCCCCAAACATTTATACCAGAAAACAAGTCTGCCGGATACTAACTCTACCAAAAAAGAGAGCTCTAACAAGTACCACAAAACATTTCTGCCATATTACAACTCTACTTTCTGGTAGAGATTTCAGAAGAGTTCTAATACAGTAGAGTTCTAGTGTGATGGAGATGTTTTCTGGTAGAGTTGTTATGTTGCAGAGTTGTTAAAGACTTGTTTTCTGATAGAGTAGTTACCTGGTAGAGTTGTAGGTGTAATAGATAGAAATGTAAATGTGATGATGGTACTAGTGCAATATGTAGCCTCAATCTATATTCAAAGGGCTAAGATGTCTCCCGAACTCAGAAACATCTATACCAGAAAACAAGTCTACCGGATAATAACTCTACCGAAAAAGACAGCTCTAACAACTGAGCTGTCTTTTTCGGTAGAGTTATTATCCGGTAGACTTGTTTTCTGGTATAGATGTTTCTGAGTTCGGGAGACATCTTAGCCCTTTGAATATAGATTGAGGCTACATATTGCACAAGTACCATCATCACATTTACATTTCTATCTATTACACCTACAACCCATTTATTACACCTACAACTCTATCAGAAAACAAGTCTACCGGATAATAACTCTACGAAAAAGACAACTTTAACAACTCTACCACATAACAACTCTACCAGAAAACATCTCCATCATACTAGAACTCTACCGTATTAGAACTCTTCAAAAATCTCTACCAGAAAGTAGAGTTGTAATATGGCAGAGATGTTTTGTGGTAGAGTTGTTAGAGCTGTCTTTTTCGGTAGAGTTATTATCCGTTAGACTTGTTTTCTGGTATAGATGTTTCTGAGTTCGGGAGACATCTTAGCCCGTTGAATATAGATTGAGGCTACATATTGCACTAGTGCCATCATCACATTTACATTTCTACCACAAAACATCTCTGCCATATTACAACTCTACTTTCTGGTAGAGATTTCAGAAGAGTTCTAATACGGTAGAGTTCTAGTATGATGGAGATGTTTTCTGGTAGAGTTGTTATGTTGCAGAGTTGTTAAAGCTGTCTTTTTCGTAGAGTTATTATCCGGTAGACTTGTTTTCTGATAGAGTAGTTACCTGGTAGAGTTGTAGGTGTAATAGATAGAAATGTAAATGGGATGATGGTACGAGTGCAATATGTAGCCTCAATCTATATTCAAAGTGCTAAGATGTCTCCCGAACTCAGCAATTAATTTTCGCAGTGTGACTTCTCATTGCTTTTACTTATTTATTTGTTTATTCCTCTACTGATTTATTTATTTTATGTAAACACTACTCGGATATTTTTTTCATCGTTTGTGTCTAGAAATATTGTATGTGTACATACAATACTTCCAGACAATAAACAATAAAAAAAATATTCGAGTAGTGTTCATATAAAATAAATAAATAAATAGATGACTCGTCTCAGAGTCAAAATAAATACCGCTTTCTCTCCCTCTCTTCCCTGCGTTCGATTGTAGTCTTCCGACCCTAAATCTGCACCCCGCAGAGCCCGAAACTGCGAACGCGAATCCTTCGTCCGTGAAAGGATCGTTGCAGTCCGCGCACTTTCTTCTCCACCGTTATTACAGGTAAATTGTCGGGAGAGATCGCTTCCGGGCGACACGTTCACGCTGCCCCGTAAACCCACCCGACCCACGCCCGATATAATTGGCCCTACGTGCCGCGAATTTTCCTTCCCCCGGCACAAAGAGGAAACCATCTCGCGGAAACCGAAACGATTTTCACGTAGCCAAGGGACTTTTCGGAAAGCCATTAAAAGCAAATGTGACGAAGAGAATCGGCAAGGGGGTTTTATACGGTATTCGGGGGACGTTAGAATTTCGAACGAGGCTCCGTGTACGACCTCGACGAGGGAAACCCTTCCACCCCCCCCCCCCCCCCTTCCTCCTGGCCCGGACCGAGTTTTCAATGGAAAACGATGGAAAAGTGTGTGCGAGAAAGGCTGAGAAAGGAGACCCAGTCCAACGCCTGCGGCGGCCTCGTCAACGACGTTGAAAATTCACGGCTTTTACAATCGTAAAATTTGAAATTGCCCCCCCCAGCCCCCCCCCCCCCCCCCCCCCTCCCCCCTCTCGTCCTGCGAACAACCTCTTTTCTCGCTACGTTTTCTACGTCTACGTACCCGCCGCGACTACGATTGTATTTGCATTTTTGCGTTTTGAGGGTGACGCGCGCGCCGTTTTCCACGGAAAATTTATTCGTCGCCGGGTCTTCGAGAAACTCCACCGGTGAACCGAAGGCGAAAGCCTTTGGGGGGGGAAGATGCCTCCTGGTTCGTTGAAAGTTTGCGACTTGCAAAATTTCGCTTACGATTAGACTGGAGCGTGTGAGAACAGAACGTGAGAATCGCAAGCCGGACGTCCCGGTCACTGACCTGTGAGCAGTAAAAAATACAAAGAAATTATTCACTGAATGTAAACTATTTTTCGTTGCCGGTGATAGTGTTTTTTGGATATTCGGGATTTTTTTAAATAATTCATCGCGCGACTCGACGGGTAGTTTACATGGACACGCACGCCTGCTTATTCGTTGGGCTCGATGAGCACGCACGATCGGAGTTGTGTATCGACGAAAATCTGCGACGCGCTCCGCGACGCATGATTTTTCGGTGCGCTCGATCGACCGGGATTTCGCTGTCGCGCTCGACACAGACCGACCGGGAAAAAAAAAATTATCGTCGCACCGAGGAGTGAAAAATAAAGTAATGAAAAAATAGAGCAAAATAATTTTAAAAAAAATTATGGACTGAATGTAAGCTATTTAGGCGATTTTCTTTTTTTCTCAGTGACATTGGTTTCCAGTTCTTAAGGGTTTTTTTTTTTTTTAATAATTCATCGCACCAAAATCATTGCATCAAAAATAAATGAGTGAGAAAATAGGGCAAAATAAAAGAAAAATTATGGACTGAATGTAAACTATTTAGGCGATTTTCTTTTTTTCTCAGTGACATTGTTTTCCGGTTCTTCAGGATTGTTTTGTTTAAATAATTCATCGCACGGCTCGCCGGGTAGTTTACATGGACACGCACGCCTGCTTATTCGTTGGGCTCGATGAGCACGCACGATCGGACGCGAGTTGTGTATCGACGAGCATCTGCTACACGTTCCGCGACGCATGATTTTTCGGTGCGCTCGATCGACCGGGATTTCGCTGTCGCGCTCGAAACGGACCAACCGGAAAAAAATAAATAAAAAAAAATAGGTGAAAAAAAAAATAATAAAAAAAGCCATCAAACATTCAAAGCTCGCGCCCGCATATCGGGTTCGGGGCGTACGAATTGACTCCCGGAGTCCTGTCAGCCGGCCGGATGGATTTCGACGGACGGTGAAATCCACCGTGCCCGAGAGTGCGTGTGACGGCCAATTTTGTAAAATGTAAATTTTAAACATCTCCAATTCCCGAGACTTGTCGGTTTCGTCAAATTTTAATTCCGTGAATTCCAAATTATGCGAATCGTAAATTTCAAGAACAAAAAATTCCGAACCACTAAAGTATCGATACAAATTCGCGTCCCGCGGCTGTCGAGATACTTCAAAGTCATTATAGTCTGTTTTTTACAAAGTTTAATTTAAAAAAAAAGGCGACTGTAAAGTAGTTTGAAAAGGTATCCGCCCGGCTTGCGGCTGCGATGCGGCCCGGGATTGAATCGAAGCAGGCCAATCAGGCACGGTTTAAGCTCCATCGAAGCCCGTAGCTTCAAATCCTCAAATATAATAAGTATAAATTTACCGATCGAGAGAATACCCGCTCTTAAATGGACCGTGCAAATATATATACATATATAAAAAAATTATATTATATACATATATATAATATACACTATAGCGTCGTATATTCTGACAATCGCAACAGCATTATAAATCCTAAGATAAAATAAAATTTGCTCATAAAAAGTCGCGAAGAAAGCTCCGAGAGACTCCCCCACCCTGCCCCCCTCCCGTCTGCGGATTATAAGCCGAAAGGTTTTGACCCTCGCTAACGTCGTACCCGGCAATAATCTACTGTCCGCTGTTTTTTCATTTTCTCGCTGGCTCGGCTGTTTGAAAGTTCGCCGGTGCGCGCGACACGAGCGACGGGGCCGGAGCGGCGCCGCGAGAACGAAGAGCCCGAGGGTCGCAAAGGGGTGAGGGTAGATGAGCGTAGGAAAAAAAAAAAAAATAAAAAAATAAGAAAGAAAATAAGAAAAACAAGTGAGCGAAGAAGAAAAAAAAACAGTGAGTAAATAAATGAAAGAAGCGAACGGGACGCGAGGTGGCGAGTGAAGGGGGAGGATGAAAGTTTTCTCGTCGACCGGGCGCGAAGAAGAAAAGTTTTTTAGCCGTGCCAGTGTTCCGTATCCACCCCTCCTTTTTCCGCCTCGTACTCCGCGTCGTTTGCTTCGCGGTTTCGTTTTCTTCTTTATCTTCGGCGTGCCTTCCACTCGTTATCGCTCGCCTATCCCATGACAAACTCGCCTCAGAGCAGACGGAGAGCGATTTTCTTCTCTCGGATCTCGTCCGGTTGCCGGGGAAGAAACCGATCGGACGGAATCGCGAGCAATCGAGCTGCGAGATTAAATCCAACGTTATCGCGTTTCAGGCTGCTTGTGCGAAACATCTGATGTGTCCTTTGCCGGACGACTGTGCACGTGACGAAGATCTCGTTCTTTGTATTTTGAGGAGCTGAAAACATGGAAACTGTTATTCGAGCCAAGTGTAATTTCATTTTTAAGTATACTCTTTTTTTTAATACCGTAATATACACAAACTATTATTCGGGCAAAATCTGGTTTAATTTTTAAGTGTACTCTTTTTTTGGAGTAGCTAAAATTATAAAAATAAATTCGGGCAAAATCTGCTTTAATTTTTAAGTATACTCTTTTTTGGAGTAGCTAAAATTATGAAAAATTCCGGCCAAATCTGGTTTAATTTTTAAGTATAATTTGTTTACCTTTGCTGACGTGGCTTCCACTCGTTATCGCTCGGCTATGCCGTGACAAACTCGCCGGAGAGCAGACGGAGAGCGATTTTCTTCTCTCGGATCTCGTCCGGTTGCCGGGGAAGAAACCGATCGGACGGAATCGCGAGCAATCGAGCTGCGAGATTAAATCCAACGTTATCGCGTTTCAGGCTGCTTGTGCGAAACATCTGATGTGTCCTTTGCCGGACGACTGTGCACGTGACGAAGATCTCGTTCTTTGTATTTTGAGGAGCTGAAAACATTGAAACTGTTATTCGAGCCAAGGGTAATTTCATTTTTAAGTATACTCTTTTTTTTAATACCGTAATATATACAAACTATTATTCGGGCAAAATCTGGTTTAATTTTTAAGTGTACTCTTTTTTTGGAGTAGCTAAAATTATAAAAATAAATTCGGGCAAAATCTGCTTTAATTTTTAAGTATACTCTTTTTTTGGAGTAGCTAAAATTATGAAAAATTCCGGCCAAATCTGGTTTAATTTTTAAGTATAATTTGTTTACCTTTGCTGACGTGGCTTCCACTCGTTATCGCTCGGCTATGCCGTGACAAACTCGCCGGAGAGCAGACGGAGAGCGATTTTCTTCTCTCGGATCTCGTCCGGTTGCCGGGGAAGAAACCGATCGGACGGAATCGCGAGCAATCGAGCTGCGAGATTAAATCCAACGTTATCGCGTTTCAGGCTGCTTGTGCGAAACATCTGATGTGTCCTTTGCCGGACGACTGTGCACGTGACGAAGATCTCGTTCTTTGTATTTTGAGGAGCTGAAAACATTGAAACTGTTATTCGAGCCAAGGGTAATTTCATTTTTAAGTATACTCTTTTTTTAATACCTTGATATATAAAAACTATTATTCGGGCAAAATCTGGTTCAATTTTTAAGTATACTCTTTTTTTGAAGTAGCTAAAATTATAAAAAATTTCGGCCAAATCTGGTTTAATTTTTAAGTATACTCTTTTTTTGGAGTAGCTAAAATTATGAAAAATTCCAGCCAAATCTGGTTTAATTTTTAAGTATACGGGAACTGAATTACGACCTAAAAACATGAAAACTGTCATTAGGGCAAAGAGTAATTTAATTTTTATATAAACAATTTTTTTACTTGCTCGACAGAGTCGGTGCGGCTTACGAGGCGAAATCTATCCAGTTGGCTATCAGGCTTATCTGTAAACAATAAAAAAAAAATTTATGTAGCGTACATCGACAGATAACTGAGAAACATATACAATATACTTTTGCCAGACAATTTTATGTTTTTGATATATTTTTTAATGTAGTTGTGAAAATTGATGTATTTCAAACACATTTCAATTTATATCTCGATCAAATATTAATCGTATAGAAATGCTGAATCTAATATATTTCGACTATGTTTTTTGGAATCCATTTGATTTTCATGGAGCAGACGACATAGACAGCTCGATTGGTGACGACAATGTGGTGTCCAGTTGCTCTGAATTTTTCATTTTTCACTCCTCGGTGCCTGCGATCAGTTTTTATTTATTTTTTGTTCGGCACGTGTTGAGCGAAATTCGGACGAATCGAGCAAACGAATCATCATGTACCGGAACGTATCGCAGATTTCCGTTGGGTACACACAGCTCCAGTTCGATTGAGCGTGACCCGAGCCCGGGGGATGTTCACGGGTCTGTCTATGTCAACTATACGACGCTTCATGCGAGGAATTCATTATTGAAACGCGTAAAAGGATCGGACAAAAGGTGTCACTGACGGGGAAAAATTGGCAAAAAAATGTGGTACGCGTGTATTGCTGATGGTAGGATGTGAAATGGCTTTTCAGCAATGTAATATTCCAAATGTTCTACGATCCAACTAATATTACCAATATTACCAATATTACCAGTATTACCAATATTACCAATATTACCAATATTACCAATATTACCAATATTACCAATATTACCAATATTACCAATATTACCAATATTACCAATATTACCAATATTACCAATATTACCAATATTACCAATATTACCAATATTACCAATATTACCAATATCACTAATATCACTAATATCACTAATATCACTAATATCACTAATATCACTAATATCACTAATATCACTAATATCACTAATATCACTAATATCACTAATATCACTAATATCACTAATATCACTAATATCACTAATATCACTAATATCACTAATATCACTAATATCACTAATATCACTAATATCACTAATATCACTAATATCACTAATATCACTAATATCACTAATATCACTAATATCACTAATATCACTAATATCACTAATATCACTAATATCACTAATATCACTAATATCACTAATATCACTAATATCACTAATATCACTAATATCACTAATATCACTGATATCACTGATATCACTGATATCACTGATATCACTGATATCACTGATATCACTAATATCACTGATATCACTAATATCACTGATATCACTGATATCACTAATATCACTAATATTAACAATAAGTAACAATAAGTAACAATAGTACGAATATTAGTAACATTAATAATATGACTAATATCAGTAATATTGTTAAATCCGTTGCTTTCCGTGTACCGTTCGTAGTAAAATAGTAGCTCTGCCAGGAAAAGACAGACTAAAAGACGGCTAAAGTTTTGCGGCTAAAACTGTAGCGTTACCAAAAACAAAAAATTTCACGTTTACATTATTATCATTATTACTGATATTACTGATATTACTGATATTACTGATATTACTAATATTACTGATATTACTAATATTAATAATATCACTAATGTCACTAATATGATTAAATCCGTTGCTTTCCGTGCACCGTCAGTAGTAAAATTGTAGCTCCGCCAGGAATAGATAGACTGAAAGACGACTAAAGTTTTGCGGCGTTGCCAAAAGCAAAAAGTTTCACATATAGTCGCGAAGGGAGTCTGGAAGGATCGTCGAGTAGTTGGACGAAGCCTGGAGTGTCCCAGAAATGCGGGAGTCGCTGGTTGTTCGGGCTGAATGATTTCGCCCAGAACACGAAGAGGAAGAGAGGGAGCGAAAGCGATAGAGTGGAGAACCGCGCAGACGTCCTCACGAGCCTCCGGAGTCCCGACACAATCGTATCGCTAACGGAAGCGGCGCGAGCCTCTATTGTTTCATCGCCCAACGACGTTTGACGTCACGACGCCGACGACATTTCCTTCGCGCCTCGCTTCCGGTCCCGGCGTGTACGACGCATCAAAACCCCGACTGTAACATCTCCATCCTGTGCGACTACAAACATCCCTCCGTTCCTCCCATTCTGCACTTCACTTTCGACACTCCGAAATTGTGAAACACATTCTCTAGCCGACACGAGCCTCCTCGTCGTCGCCGCTATATTCAATTTATTGTACGCTGTTATATAGACGCATTATATATGTATACATGTTTCTGTGCGGTAGAAACAATGGCGAAGACGGAAATTGTATATCTTGAAAATGGTGAAAAAAATTGTTCTTCCTAGCGGTTGTTGATGGGAATTCGATACTTCGGGCTATCGACAATTGGTCGATCGGAAAAGTGACTTTCAGAAGGTTTGATCGGAGCACGGTTAGGGCCACTTAGAAACAATGACGACGGCCATATTGGATATATTTAAAATTCAACAAAAAAAAAATGGTGTCTCTTGCGTTTATCAATAGGAAATCGATACTTCGTGTCACTTTAGACACAATGACGGCGGCCATATTGGATATCTTGAACATTTGTATAAAAATTTTGTTTCTGGCGTTTATCAATGGGAAATCGATAGTTCGGGCTATCGACAATTGGTCGATCGGAAAAGTGACTTTCAATAGGTTTGATCGGAGCACGGTTAGGGCCACTTAGAAACAATGACGACGGCCATATTGGATATATTTAAAATTCAACAAAAAAAAAAATGGTGTCTCTTGCGTTTATCAATAGGAAATCGATACTTCGTGTCACTTTAGACACAATGACGGCGGCCATATTGGATATCTTGAACATTTGTATAAAAATGTTGTTTCTGGCGTTTATCAATGGGAAATCGATAGTTCAGGCTATCGACAATTGGTCGATCGGAAAAGTGACTTTAAAAAGGTTTGATCGGAGCACGGCTAGGGCCACTTAGAAACAATGACGACGGCCATATTGGATATATTTAAAATTCAACAACAACAAAAAAAAGGTGTTTCTTGCGTTTATCAATAGGAAATCGATATTTCGTGTCACTTTAGACACAATGACGGCGGCCATATTGGATATCTTGAACATTTGTATAAAAATTTTGTTTCTGGCGTTTATCAATGGGAAATCGATAGTTCAGGCTATCGACAATTGGTCGATCGGAAAAATGACTTTCAAAAGGTTTGATCGGAGCACGGCTAGGGCCACTTAGAAACAATGACGACGGCCATATTGGATATATTTAAAATTCAACAAAAAAAAATGGTGCTTCTTGCGTTTATCAATAGGAAATCGATACTTCGTGTCACTTTCGACACAATGACGGCGGCCATATTGAATATCTTGAACATTTTGTATAAAAATGTTGTTTCTGGCGTTTATCAATGGGAAATCGATAGTTCGGGCTATCGAAAATTGGTCGATCGGAAAAACGCTTTAAGGTAGCTATTTCGGTACGCCGGAG
Organism: Exephanes ischioxanthus; assembly: GCA_958510785.1. Lineage (NCBI taxonomy): Eukaryota > Metazoa > Arthropoda > Insecta > Hymenoptera > Ichneumonidae > Exephanes > Exephanes ischioxanthus. The sequence continues at coordinate 3,441,899 of OY294018.1, read as the reverse complement.
TCAGACATCACCGTCTATATGAGATAAAAAATTAATGATGTGTAGTACTATTTGTCTGCATCAATAATATTATAATAATATAGTATCTATGAAAATTTTCACAATCAGATTGACCCGATTATTTGTAAGCAGATTATTTTTTCAGTGTGGATTTGACTTCATTTTTACGACAATTGGGTTAGAAAACGTCATCGGTCCCGAAATTGTGCACTTTGATCGCAGTTCTATTGAACATTAATCCGATGACTTAACTTTTTTTTTGTTGCGCATCAATTCCTGATTGATTCGCGAGTCCGCAGTACTTAATATTTTTTCTCTATCTTTGATCTAAGTATGTTAATTCTCGATTTGAAGATCAATTTCGCCAGCTCTCCCGTAAGCGCCGTGTAAAAAGACCGATTTTTCAAGATCTAATTATTCATTCGAATGGTCGGTAAAAGCCTTCGAGATTTTGTACAAGTAAAATTAGATAGTTAAATTACAACATGTCAAAAGTTTATTCACATGACTTTGGATTCGCGATATAACTACCTTAAAAAAGGTTTGATCGAAGCAATGTTAGGGCCACTTAGAAACAACGACTACGGCCATATTGGATAGATATCCAATATTGAATATTCAAAACTCTTTAAAAATTTTCTGGCGTTTATCGACGGGAATTCGATACTCCGGGCTATCGAAAATCGGTCGATTGGAAAAATATCTTGTAAAAGGTTTCATGAGAGTACTGTTAGTGCTGCTTAGAAACAATGAAGACGACCATATTGGATCCGCGAAAATAAAAACAAAAAATCGTCTCTAGCCTCTATCGATAGGAAATCGATAATTCAGTGTATCGAAAATTGGTCGACCGTAAAAACGGCACCAAATAAGTCAATATCGAGCTTCACTTTACAATATCAAGTTTCTCAAAACTTAAAAGAATTCATTTCTCTCAACTACTCGAATAACTCCCGAATGAAAAATCGTCGAAAAATCTCAATCTTACGAGAATCAATTTCTCAATTTTTACACCGAAACAGAAAAAAATACTTCGGTAAAAAAAAAAAAAAAAAAAAAAACATAAAAATCCATCTATCAAACGCTCTACCTGCGCGCGCTTCCAATGTCTTAATTAACCCCTTCCTTCTCCACTTCCCACCGCCAACTTTTCATCTTCCACCTTCCAAGTCTCCCAGCATTTGCCCATCGCCCAAAACACGCGCATCGGGAGGAGCCCAAGAGAGGAGTTTGCACCCAAGAACCAGAAGCCGACAGTGCGTGCCCCAACTTCCGGAACGGCAAGAGAAGGGGGAGGGGGAGGGGGGGGGAAGGGGGGGGTCGGGTCTTGCGTCGAGAATTCGTCAAGAGAAGCGGTTTGCCGGCGCATAGCTCGAGGCATTTGTAACATAGGAGATGTCGAGTGGAAGTGGGTTGGGTTTTGGGCGAACGGCCTTCCTCCGGTAATTCGGTTTCTCCGAATTTAAGCATCAGCGAGACGAGGGGAGAGGAACGTGGAGACGGGGGAAGATGGATGGATGGAGAGGATGGGCCTTAATATCGTTAAACGAGTTGTTTGCTAATTCGGTTAAATTTCGGTGGGCGGCCACGCGCAAACCGCGTGGACGACCGACACAGAGCACGGGAGGGCAACAAGCAACAAGAGGAACGTTCGCGATTGAGAGAGCGCGGGAGGCAGACGGACCGGGAGGAAGGGTAATGATAGAGTGAGCGAAGTGGAGAGAGCGCTATGGACCATGTCCGTGGCCTCGCATGTACGGACTGATGCTCCGAATCCTACCACAACACACACGCTGATGGTTCGATGCGGTTATTGACGTTTCGGCTAGAAATTAAATTACTCGTTCCACGTACTGGCATTGCGTTCTCGTCACCCACCCACCCCCTCCTCGTGCCCTCCCGTCGCGAACCCCTGCAAACCGTGCAGTCACTGTGGAGGAGTCCGTCGACGGGCTCGACAATCCCTCAGCTTTGTTCGATCTCACCCAAAGTTCGAAAAACCATACCATTTTTTATTTTATATTTTTTATTTTTTAAAAATTCAATATTTCGCACTTGTTGTACTGAATTACACATCCGATCGTTCGCGGAGGATTTTTTTTTGTAGGTGACGGATATAGTGGGGAGTCCGTTGACGGGCTCGACAATCCCCCAGCTTTGTTCGATCTCACCCAAAGTTCGAAAAACCATACCATTTTTTATTTTTTATTTTATAATTTTTATTTTTTTTAAATTCAATATTTCGCACTTGTTGTACTGAATTACACATCCGATCGTTCGCGGGGGATTTTTTTTGTAGGTGACGGATATAGTGAGGAGTCCGACGAGGGGCTCGACAATCCCCCAGCTTTGTTCGATCTCACCCAAACTTCGAAAAACCATACCTTTTTTATTTTCTATTTTTTGTTTTTTATATTTTTTTTATTCAATATTTCGCACTTGTTGTACTGAATTACACATCCGATCGTTCGCGGAGGATTTTTTTTTGTACGTGACGGATATAGTGGGGAGTCCGTTGACGGGCTCGACAATCCCTCAGCTTTGTTCGATCTCACCCAAACTTCGAAAAACCATACCTTTTTTATTTTCTATTTTTTGTTTTTTATATTTTTTTTATTCAATATTTCGCACTTGTTGTACTGAATTACACTTCCGATCGTTCGGGGGGATTTTTTTTGTAGGTGACGGATATAGTGAGGAGTCTGTTGATGGCCTCAACAATCCCTCAGCTTTGTTCGATCTCACCCAAAGTTCGAAAAACCATACCATTTTTTATTTTCTATTTTCTATTTTTTATATTTTTTTTTTATTCAATATTTCGCACTTGTTGTACTGAATTACACTTCCGATCGTTCGGGGGATTTTTTTTGTAGGTGACGGATATAGTGAGGAGTCCGTTGATGGCCTCAACAATCCCCCAGCTTTGTTCGATCTCACCCAAACTTCGAAAAACCATACCTTTTTTATTTTATATTTTTTGTTTGTTATGCAATATTTCGTACTTGTTGTTCTGAATTATACTTCGGATCGTTCGGGGGCATCTTTTTTTTTGTAGGTGACTGATATAGTGAGGAGTCCGTTGATGGCCTCAACAATCACCCAGCTTTGTTCAATCTCACCGAAACTTCGAAAAATCATACCTTTTTTTTTATTTTTTTTTTTAATGCAATATTTCGCACTTGCTGTACTGAATTACACTTCGGATCGTTCGGGGGGATTTTTTTTTTTTTTTATATAGGTGACTGATATAGTGGAGTGTCGTCCCAGGTGTCCAGCCGATGGGAAATCGTAACGCGTACGACGGATAAAAAGTTGGCAGCATTTTTTTAACGAGTTTTCTCGGTCCCGGAGAGTGACTTGTTCGGCTGTTCGGATGAATTTGCTCGTTCGGTAAGTTATTCGGACGAGCTGGTCGGGACGAGGGTGGGGGTTAATTCGCGTGGATAAAAGGCACTCGTTCTATACGCGGTAAAGTGGAGTCAAAATGTAGAAAAAAAATTTTGCGAAAAAGAAAACAAAAATTATAAACAAATAGCGGACCCGGGAGTTGTTAATCCGCGGAAAGGCTTGAAATCATTTTACAGATAACTTGTACAATCATGCAAGTTGTATACATTTTGTAACGAGACGAATTTTCGTTATTTTGGCATTTTTATACGAATTTTCTTTTATTGCATTTACTTTGTTCAGCAAATATATTTACTTACTTCTGCTATTTCTGTGTCACGCCTACAATTGGGCCAAGCCCGTCAATATACCAATAAATTAATTAATTAATTAATTAATTAATTAATTAATTAATCAATTAATTAATTAATAACTTCTTCACCGTAAATATCTAAAAAATGTATATTTCTTTTCAGAATTTAGCATCGCTTTTGCATAGATTACATTACATTATAAATTGTATACATTTTGTAACGAGACGAATTTTGGTTATTTTGGCATTTCTATAAGACTTCTTTTGTCGTTATTCTTTCACTTTGTTCAGCGAATATATTTGCTTATTTCTGCTATTGTCCGTTTGTACGCTTTCGTATCCCGCCTGCAATTGTAAATATTTAAAAGATGTTTAAATCGTAAATATTTAAAAGATGTTTAAATCGTAAATATTTAAAAGATGTATACATACAATTTTCCCCTTTTAAAAAATAAACCATTTGTCGATAGCTGTTTCTTCATTTTTTTAAGTTACATTTTCTTTTCAAAATGTAGCTTCGCTTTTGTACACAAATTGTATAAACTTTGTAACGAGACGAATTTCGGCAATGTTAGCATTTCTATAAGACTTCTTCGATCGTTATTCTTTCACTTTGTTCAGCGAATATATTTCCTAATTTTTGCGGCGTATTCCATCAATCTGCTATTGCCCGTTGCCCGATGCGTTTCCGTATCGAGCCTGCGATTGGGCCGAGCCCGTCAATACACCAATAAATAAATAACTTCTATACCGTAAATATTTAAAAGATGTATACATAAAGTTTTCCCCTTTTAAAAAATAAACCATTTATCGATAGCTGTTTCTTCATTTTTTAAGTTACATTTTCTTTTCAAAATTTAGCTTCGATTTTGTACACAAATTGTATAAATTTTGTAACGAGACGAATTTCGGCAATGTTGGTATTTCTATAAGACTTCTTCTATCATTATTCTTTCACTTTGTTCAGCGAATATATTTACTAATTTTTGCGGCGTATTCCATCAATCTGCCATTGCCCGTTGCCCGATGCGTTTCCGTATCGAGCCTGTGATTGGGCCGAGCCCCTCAATACACCAATAAATAAATAACTTCTATACCGTAAATATTTAAAACATGTATACATAAAATTTTCCCCTTTTAAAAAATAAACCATTTGTCGATAGCTGTTTCTTCATTTTTTAAGTTACATTTTCTTTTCAAAATTTAGCTTTGCTTTTGTACACAAATTATATAAATTTTGTAACGAGACGAATTTCGGCAATGTTAGCATTTCTATAAAACTTCTTCTATCGTTATTCTTTCACTTTGTTCAGCGAATATATTTCCTAATTTTTGCGGCGTATTCCATCAATCTGCTATTGCCCGTTGCCCGATGCGTTTCCGTATCGAGCCTGCGATTAAGCCAAGCCCCTCAACACACCAATAGATTAACTTGCATGTCATCAAAATTAAAAATGTACAACAATTTTCCCCTTTCAAAAAATAAACAAATTTTTCGATCTTTTTTTTTATTTTTAAATTTACATTTTGTTTCTGAATGTAGTTTGGCCAGTCGGAATCCGCAACGGGTTTGGAGGTGCAAAATGGAAGCGGGGAAGGGTCGATTCGTCGGGCCCGGTAATAGAATAATTCGACTTGGCCCTTGAGGAATTCCAATCGCGTTTGACAATCGACAGGTGCCATCGACAATTATCGCGATAATTATCGGCGATTTTGCGAAACGTCAGATTGCGGGATAAAGCGAGACGGATGGGAAATGAATCAGGCGTCATCGTTCCGGCAGCGAGCCCGGAGGGTGTGCCGGGAGTGTTCGATTGGATATTCGCGAGTACGTTCTCCATCGCAGCATCCCCGCGCGCCGGAGCACGCACGCCACGTACGAAGCGTATTACAGCCGCGTTACCTCATTGGATTTTCAGCGTGTGTACGTGTTGGCCGAGCGGCGATAGCTCCGTCCGTGCGGCCGTGTCTACGCTGCGCTCCCGACTGGCACGTCGGACTGCCCGCGCAATATCGCCGCTCGGGAAATCTCGCGTGCGTGCAAAGGCGACGGAACGGTTCGTCTATTATTATACCGAGACGTGTCCGGTAATCGATACAGCGCGAAACGTTATCTCACGAGATTTCTCGAACGAGAATGCACGGCACGGATATCGAAAAATTCGAGAACCCGCGAACGAAATTTAACATACCGGGATGTTTTCGGCTAATGAGAGAAGTTGATTTATATATATTTTTTTTTTTTTGTCAGCATTTTTAGATAGGTTTTTTTTGTAATTTTTTTATTTGATTTTTTTACATGGCTTTACGGAAAGGATGGAAATTTTATTGATTCAAGAAATAGATGATGATAATAATAAAAAGATATACAGATATTTCTTTTTTGTTTTTTTCGTTATTATTAAGGGTGTAGTTGAAAAAATATCTGCGTTAATTTGCGGGTATTTGTTAATTAAATTTTTTTTATACATACGATGATTTTTTGAGATTTCTAATTTTTGGGGACTTTTTTTAATTTGATGATTGTAGGATGGAGTTTTTTTTTTTAAGTCCTGGAGCGTTTAGAGTTAAAGGAACGTGGGTAATTTTTCAAGTGTGAAAGTGACCGAGGAAAAAAATAAAAAGCGTTTTTTTGTCAATTTGTTTTCGCCCGAAGTACATGGGCTCGACCGACCAACCGACAATGCCTGCCACAGTATCGAACAATTTTACACAGCGGGAACAACCGTCCATCGCGGGATGTTTTCGGTTAACGAGAGAAAAATTATTTTCCACTCTTAAAAAGTAAACAATTTTTTGATAGATTTTTCTTAATTTTGTAATTTATTTTTTTTATATCGCTTTACACGATATAAATGTAGTTTATGGAAAAGCACTTAATAATAATACAAAGATCTACATCGATATGCAGATATTTTTTTTATTTATTACTAAGGCAGTGCTTGAAAAAAAAAAAATACCAGCATCGATATGCGCGAATTTTCAATTTTTTTTTTTTTTTTTTTTTAAATAAATCCGATGCAATTTGTGATGCTTAATTTTTTATGATAAAGTTTGTGTATTCGACGATTGCACGATGAATTTTTTTCTATTCCTGGAGCGTGTATAGTTGAAGGAACGTGGATTATTTTTTAACTGCGAAAGCGACCGAGGAAGGAAAATAAAACGCTGTTTTATTTATTTTCGCCCGAAGTAGATGGACTCCCCTGACGCTAAAAGTGGACTGGGCTCGGGTCGGAGTACATCGATATCGTGGGAGCGGTATCGAATTGAAAGTCTCCGCGATATCAGCGATTTAACCGGGAGAGCTCCAGTTCGATTTTATCTGCCTCGCGAAGGGTGCTCGGCTCTCCGGTACTACTCGAACCTCTGCCCCTAATGAAATTGCAATGTTACTTTGCTGAAAGACAGGCCACGGTGTTGCGGCGCGGCGTGGGTCCTGTTGAGGCAGCGAGAGTATGCAAAGCCTCGGCCTTGCCACGAGATACTCTACCCTCCCTATATATATGAATATATATATAAACGGTATATACGAAAAGGTATGGATAGTATACCATATATGTATACATATATATATACATATGCACCATGTATATATACATATAATCTTATATTTATTTTGGAAAATTGCGGATTTGTTTGATGGTTTAGATGTTTCACCCCCCCCCCCCCCCCCCCCTTTTCGGTGACTGACTTATTATTATATTATTTTATTATTATTATTATTATTATTTTTTTGCTATTTTTTGGCTTATTTTCTTTATGTGACTATTATGCGGTTTAGGTTTAGCGCGTTAGTTGTAGTGTGTTATATCTTTTTTGTATTTATTCGGTATTCATTTGGTTTATTGTTGGGTGATGTGCCTAAAGGACCCCAGGTTCTCCAGGCACATCACAATGAATGCATATCTATCTATCTATCCCCATTACCCCCCCCCCCCCCTGCTATTTTTCTCAGTATATAAAATAGATTTCGAAATTCCGTAATTTCATTCCACATGCTATATTTTCGAAAGCTCAGTTTTCATAACATATAGAATGGATTTCGAAAATCCGAAATTCGATTCCATGTTCGATTTATTTCACACTGAGAAATAAAAATTGGTTGGATTAACCAAAAGACGCGGTGACACACGTTCAAAGCTGTTACATTTTTGGTACAAATAAAGCATTGTTTTGTTAAGCGATTATTTGCTTCAATTTATTCAAAATTTGTCGATTGAAACAAACATATGTGTCGTACCAACAAAATACACCATTGAACGTATGTCACCGCGCATTTGCTTAATCCAACCATTTCTTTTTCTCAGTGCATGAGTTCGATTCTTAAAGGATACATAATGGATTTCAAAATTCCGAAATTCCATGTGTCACAACTTAGGTTTTTGTAGAGTTTCGAAAATCCGATTACCATCCCATATTCCATATTTTCAAAAATTCGTTAGTTCCATTCCATATTGAATGTATTTCCGCACGCTGTGAACCATGGGAACCATGAGAGCGCGCGAACCAACATAACCGCCAGTGAGCATGTATGTTGTAACGAATATCCTACGCCCGATAGGGATACAATATATGCCGTGCATGCATGCATACGTGCATGGACCACATATGTATAAGTACATGAGCCCGTATATGGAATAAGGTATGGACAGCAAGGTGGACCCGTGGGGTGGTGAGCCATCAAGAGAGTCGAAGGACGAGCGCAGTCGCGGCTGTTCCGTTGGCGCTGTTGCTGGCGCTCATCATCGGACTCGGTTAGCTACAGAGAGCCGCGCCGGAGGATCGTCGAGCGTAAAGTCCGCCGGAGCGGTCGGTTACCGGCTAAAGTGCGTTCCCGGCACGTGTACTCTGCCTGCCCTCTCTCGCTCCGTAACAGTTTCAATATAGGCGTTTCGCAAGTAGGGGGAGACCGGGGCGAAATGGCATAGCGGGGCAAAACGGGACGGTGATGGTAAAACTCAATTTTCCAATAATTGTCGGATGTCCCATTTAGTCCCAACCATACATCCGGATTTTCAAACCTGTTTTGCCCCACGTACCACCATCGCCGCCATCCAAAAGTTATTCTAAAATTGCGTTCAGTCTCATTGTCCCGTTTTACCCCGGTGTGCCATTTTGCCCCGCTCTCCCCTATCGCCACCGTGCGTGCGAGCTGCCCTCCGGTGTGCACGCACGGAGACACACACAGGACGGCAGGGCACGTTCATCCTATCCGCGAAAGCCTCCGGACACCATCGCCATGTCGGCCTTTCTCTACTTCGATCGAAATAAAATGAAAATAAAAAAAGGAGAGAAGAAATAAATTGACGGAAGAGAGGAGAGAGAAGTTTTCGGGGGCAACGGGCTTTGCGGACAGGAAGCCTATTCATCAGGGTTCGCTGTGAGCGACAAGAAAGAAAACAAAAAAAAACATCGTTGCAAATTCGAGGGCTTTGACTAGGCCAACGGAAGTGAAAAATGGCAAAGCTGATAGCGGGAATTTGGGATTTGTAAAAAAGAAACCCCCCCAACGTTTGAGGCTTCGGAAAATCGTTTTAGCCCCGAGGACCCTATGAGAGAATTAACGGGAAAAAATCTCCCTCGCCTCGCTCCATTTTGCTTTTTTTTAGTTTCTCGGAGTCCGGCCAGGCCCTGACCAGGGCCCGACCAGTAACGCTCAAAAAGTGCCCACACACTGCACTCAAGCCATCGAATATTGACAAGACGTGAGTTACAGCGAGGTAGACTCAGAAAAAAGTTTATTCCAATCAAAGAAAATTTATTAAGGGCGAAGAAACATGTTTGTTTCATAACCTCATAGAGACTTTATTAATTTATAATATATTTATTTTTTTGATAGTATTATTCTTATTATTTAATCATGTTTATTTGAATCTCATAAACAGATATTTATGTGAAATAAATTATTTATTTATTTCGTGACAGACCTGGTACTTTCTATCGCATGGGAATAATGTGACATATGTATGACGCAGGAACGAATATTTGATTTAATAAGTCATTGTTAGTGTCAACGAAGCATCAACGAGCAATGTTTTATCATTAAATAAATGTTATCGACACACACTGATAAAAAATGCGGTTCAATCAACTAAACATTCGGGCAGGGACGTTCAAATAAATATTTTGCTGGTCGAACAGAATATTTTAATGCCTCAAAAATTATTTAGTGAAAACACCCAGAAAATTGCTGTACCAACAATACATTTATTTGAACGTCCCTGCGCGAATCATTAGTTGCTTCAACTGTATTTTATTATCAGTGCACGATTTCACTAATCTCGTCGCACATTAATTATACTCGTAACATAACCAATGTCGCCGTTGGTTCTTCCGTGACTCATTTCACAACCACTATTCGATCGAAGTACACAACTTGAAATAAACAAAGTTTCATGAAAACAAACCGATGAGTTACCTCTCTATTACAATGTAGCGTTTCCCCGTAAGCAATAAATATAGTCTTGTACACTGAGAGAAGGATCTTGTGAAAATGACGATATCGCTTGAGACATGTTACCATAGCACATAGTAGTAGGGCGCTAGGGCGCCACCTATGGTAGGAAGTAGATAGATAGATAGATAGAATAGTATCTTGTGCAACAAGGTCCAAAAGTTGGCGATTGCGACGAGTGTGAGGTTTGCTGCCCGAGCGAAGCGAGGACTGCAATCACACGAGTCACAATCGTCAATTCGACCCTCGTTACACATCATACTTTTCGTAACGAGTGCGTGAATCTACAGCACTTGGAATGGCAGTCGCGCGAGACGAACACGGAAAAGTGAGGTTATGTCTCTAGGGACGAAAACGTCGAAAGTAAAATCCCAAGGGACGAAAGTGAACGAAATGCGAACTGCGCATGCGCGACTCTGTAATTTCACCACAGGTTGACGACTGGCATGCAATAGGCCACTTTCGGCTTGCAAGACTGCCGTATAAGTGCCGCGATTCATGCAAGTGTTACGAAATAGTACATTACTCCACGAGGGCGAAAAACGTTTTTCCAACGAGTGTGAGTTTGCAGAAGAGCCGGAGGCGAGTGCTGTAATCACACGAGTTAGAAAAAGTGTTTCGCACGAGGGATGTACGAAATTTTTCATCAGAAGGTGCGAAAATGACGGTTTTACGCACGCGAAGCGGGCGGAAAAGTGGCCATTTCCGCACCGAGTGATGAAAACGTTTATTTCGTGTTCTGGGGCCCCAGCCCCCTAAGAACACCGTCCCCAGGTACAAAAAAGAACACCCGCTCGAACAAATCGAATCAATCCACATATAACCAGCATGAAATACAATATAAAAATACAATACAATCCCTGGCAAGTTCTGCGACTTGAAAAACCACCACCAAACTACCTTCAAAGCGACCGAGTAAACGACCGGTCGTTTTCGGACAAAAATACGTCCTCGAAAACGACTGTCAAAACGACTTTATCCGTGTCCGTACCAGCCGGATACGAGCAGCTTCCAGGGACGGCTTTCAGTCAGGTGGTTTTACAATTAATAAACGAATGAACTACCGCGAAAACGACTGTTCAAAAAACCCTTTCAGTCCGGTCGTTTTTTATTTTCAACCGAAGAAACGACCCCATAACGACAACCGGACTGAAAGGTCTTTTGAACGGTCGTTTCCGCGGTTGTTCATCCAGTCTCGAAATGTAAAACGACCTGACTGAAAGCTCTCTGACGCGGATGAAGTCATTTTAACAGTCGTTTTACCGGACGTATTTTTGTTCGAAAACGACCGGTCGTTTTCTCGGCGGTTTTGTTGGTCGCAGGATCTGCCAGGGATAGTACTGGATCTATAAGAATTTTTCTTAGATATTATGGTAAAAATTCATGGATAATCTGAGACTTTCCGCCATAGGTGCCTCTGTAATGCGCGCTACCGAACAATAGCCGCCTTTCTCTTGACGTCAAACATATGATTTCCTTGGCGCGAATAAACATTTATTTCATGGTACAAATCTTTGAATACATTTTTTTCACTGACCCTAAAGAATAGCAGTTGTTTGAATCTAATAAGGATTTTCTCAAGACAAGTAAACATTTATTTTATCTTAATAAACGTCATTTGAAGATCGAAATTCATTTGATTTTAATAAATCTTTTTTCTGGGTGTACAATGAGTTCCCCCGTTGCACTCGACTACATGCAGACTTGTGCCAGCCACCCTTTCGCCCCTTTCGGAAATACAGCGGGACGGGTCCGAGAGAAGCTCGAAGCTCGCTGCCTCGGAACGGTATCGGGCTATACTGTAATTATGTTAAGTACACCGGTAGCGGCTCGTGGCACGTCCAAACTGGCTTGCATAGTTGAACCACGAGGATTCTCCGCACAGGGCTCGGCATAGAGAGAGAGAGAGGGAGAGAGAGAGAGCAAAATGGGTGGAGAGGAGAATCTCGAGAATCGAGAGAAGCGGGATGGTACTCTGTGTGCAGCGCGTAGGGCAAGTACCCTATATCGAAGCTCAGTCTACTATAACGTAACGCTGTTACGAAGCAGTGCAATCACCCTTGTGATCAGACAGTAACTAACTGCGTCTCGGATGCATACATACCTAATATGCGGGGCGGGGAGGAAGGGGTGGGAAGGGGGATGAGAAACTGGTCGGGAGGGTTTCAGGCAGAGAATGAGAGGAGGAAGACCAGAGGTGGATAGAGTTTAGGCGCAAGAGAGTAACCGAGCAGGGTCTATACATGTATATATATGTATATGTGTATGGTGTATACATCGGGCTGAGCCGCACGACCCCGTCGGGTAGCGCATAAGTACCCCCACCTTTCGGTTCGCCACTTTCAAACATCCGAACGCCCTGGGCTGTACGAGCTCGCAAACAATAGCTACCGCCAACCCTACGCCCTCCCGCAGGCTCAAAGCGGCATTACATAAGGTCCTCGGTGTGCGGCACGCAAGTAGGTCATGTTTTAGAAGGTATTGTTACTTAAAAAAAAAAAAATTTTGCGTTTTTATGGAGTTGGAAAAATGTTAGTCTCGATGATTTGTTTTGTGTTGCTTTGTGAGGGGTAAGGGTTGAGATTTTTTGGGGCTCGAAGAGAAGATCCAGTTCGTTGACCTTCGGCAATAAATCTCTTTTACTATTAAAATAAGATAAAACAAAATAAATCCTATGTTTTAGAAGGTTTTGTTACTTAAAGAAAAAAAAAAATTTTGCGTTTTTATGGAGTTGGAAAAATGTTAGTCTCGATGGTTTGTTTTGTGTTGCTTTGTGAGGGGTAAGGGTTGAGATTTTTTGGGGCTCGAAGAGAAGATCCAGTTCGTTGACCTTTGGCAATAAATCTCTTTTACTATTAAAATAAGATAAAACAAAATAAATCCTAAAGGCAAATAAATCCTATGTTTTAGAAGGTTTTGTTACTTAAAGAAAAAAACAATTTTTGCGTTTTTATGGAGTTTGAAAAATGTTAGTCTCGATGGTTTGTTTTGTGTTGCTTTGTGAGGGGTAAGGGTTGAGATTTTTTGGGGCTCGAAGAGAAGATCCAGTTCGTTGACCTTTGGGATTTATTTTGTTTTATCTTATTTTAATAGTAAAAGAGATTTATTGCCAAAGTTAATACTTACAGTTATCTTCTTATACTAAATTTTATACCTAATGCTAATCTTACACCTTGGCAAAGGGCCATCGACATGGGTTCTTCAGTCCAATTTCATTTCATTTCATTTCATTTCATTTCATTTCATTTCATTTCATTTCATTTCATTTCATTTCATTTCATTTCATTTCATTTCATTTCATTTCATTTCATTTTATTTCATTTCATTTCATTTCATTTCATTTTATTTTATTTTCTACGAGCATATTTTAGGTGATGGGCGTGGGATAGTTACGTATCCGATAGAACGGATGCTTGGTAGATTCTTGGCAGCTTTTCGATCGAGTGAAATTCAACGGCCCGGCACGAATTTTAATTACCGCCCGAGCTACCGTGAAGCCTAGGGGAGTGATCGAAGCGGGGGGGGGGGGGGGGGGGGGGGTAGTCAATTTATAGTCGAGTCGATGTAGCCCGAGGCCTATGCACGGCGTGTTTTCTGGACGGTTTCTCTCACTCCCCCATCGACCGGGATTCGTCGGAGTGGCGATAAACCGCCGGTAACTCCGCATACTGGCGTTCTGCCTTCCCTACCGACGATCGATAAACAGCTCGAACGGTTTTTATTAATATGATTTTATTTTTGCTGTTTTTCTTTCTGTATTTCAGATGGAGAAAGGTGAGAATGGATTGGTCGCTGGAACGGCGACGATCGCAATGGCTGCAGACGTCCGGGTTTCGAGACAGGCGAGCCGTTTACTTGACGCTGGTTCGTTGTCGACGAAACCTGCACGATCTGCGACCGCATCGACGGTTGACTCCATCTCCCCGCCCGAAGATATTCGAGATTTACACGGACACTTTTTTTTCACTGCGAGACAAACATTGTATTGTGACGTGGAACAAATGATCGTTATTAAATTTTGAGCATTTGTTGTTGAATATATATATATGTATATGTATGAAGCTTTGACGAATTTCATTTGTGCTACCCTGGGCCGGACATTTTTTAAATCATTTCAGCAACTATTAACTTGATTGTCCATAGAGTGATGTAAAAAAAGTTGCCTTTTACCTAATTTTTTTTTTTACGATCGTGGTGTCCAAATCCGTGGGAAATAAAATTTCAGGTACTTTTTGAGGTGAAACTAAAAATCAAAGGCTCTTTAATGACTGCAAGGATCTCAAGAAAATAGACATGACGAGCCGGCGTAAAGGAAACACTGTATTAGTAAAAATTAGACGAGCAACAGTTTTTTTTTTCCACCACTTCAATTTTTTATTGTTTTCCTCTCAAAAGGCGGAATCGAGGTGAAAAATGTTCACGCACCTTTCGTAGCATTTATTTAATTTTTTTTTAACATGAATCCGGAGAGAGTTAAATAGAGGTGGCAAAAATCAAGCGAGCAAAAAGCAGTCGGGCAAGCAAAAAAAAATCAAGGGCAACGACCTTAAAGCTCTCAAGAATCCAGGCATCAAGAAGCTGCGCAAAGGAAATATATTAGCAAAAATTAGACGAGCAACAGTTTTTTTTTTTTTTCACCATTTCATTTTCTTTGTTTTTCTCTCAAACGGCGGAATCGAGGTGAAAAATGTTCACGCACCTTTCGTAGCATTTATTTAATTTTTTTAACATGAATCCGGAGAGAGTTAAATAGAGGTGGCAAAAATCAAGCGAGCAAAAAGCAGTCGGGCAAGCAAAAAAAAATCGAGGGCAACGACCTCGAAGATCTCAAGAATCCATCCATCATGAAGCTGCGCAAAGGAAATATATTAGCAAAAATTAATCGAGCAACATGTTTTTTTTTTCACCATTTAAATTTATCGTTATTATTTTCCCTCAAAAGGTGGCATGGAGGTGAAAAACGCTCTCGCACCTTTCATAGCATTTAAAATTAGTTTTCTTTAACCTGCATCCAGTGTGAGTAAAATCCAGATGGCAAAAATAGAACTAGCAAGCAATCGAAAGTGAAGGGCTCTTCGATGACCGCAAGGATTTCAACTCAGACATCACGATGCTGCGCAAAGGAAACACTATACGAGCCAAAATCAACAGGGCAACAGATTTTTTTCCGTTTAAACTTTTCGTTATTTTTTCCCCCAAAAGGCGGAATCGAGGTGAAAAACACTGACCTTTCATAGCCTTTTTTTTAACCTGGATCCAGAGTGAGTAAAATCGAGGTGTCGTTCGCAAAAGCCACGAATTGTTTTTTGAAAATGGTAAACGCCGATAGATACATACATATATATATATATATAACCATATAGGATTGCAGAGAGTGAGAGGCGATTAATATTAATGCGCGATCATGGGGTGCGGGTTTGAAAAACGATCGCGCGAGCGATGACGCCGGGAGAGTGAGAAACGAGTCGTGGAAAAGGGTTGGGCGAGGGAAAGGGGGTGGGGGTTGGAATGAAAATTCCCGTTACGCTACGTGCATCAGTGGCTTTCGAACGATTTCACCGATTGGACGGTCCACGTCCGCGAGTGTTAGATCGAAAAACGTCGAGCTGTCAGGTAAGCGGTATCGCCGAGCGGGCCCCAATGCAGGCTAGTTTGATTCGTCATCCATTGATCTGCAATCGACGAACCACCGCGTCACTGTTATCAATAATATTCGACGGCGGATATGCCGGTACGCTCGCCTCTATAATAGCGACCGATCACGTATTTCGTGTAAAAATGCTCCCGACACAATGTACATTTGTTGAAAATTAATAAAAAAAAGAATCAAAAAAAAAGAATGAAAAAATATAAAAATACAATAAAATGAAGAATCGGAAGTGGGAAATAATAATTCCCTGGCGATAAACGGATTGAATCCTGTAATATAAATTATATACATTTCGTACACTATTTGTAATCGAGATATATAATGTTAAATAAAAAAATAAAAAATTAATTGATCTACTGTATGTACGGACTAAACCCAATTTTTTTTATCCCACCGATTATATATATATATATATATATATATATATATATATATATAATTCGATACCAGAAAGCTGTGCATGGAGATACACAGAAGCAAGGAGTTTAATGGCTCTAAATCTGAAGTGGCGACACGCCGATGATTAAGGGAAGGAGGGCGGGGGGGGGGGATTGCGTAAATTATTCGGGCCGCTTGACTAGGTATCAGCAGGTAAGGTACTTGGTCGTTACGCAGTGGGAGTTTGTAATCCCGAGGAGAAGCGGCGCGATTCCAGCAGCATGCTGCACGAAGACTCCCGGCTAACCGGAGACCTTGGCAAGCGTGCATCGCCGTTCTGGGTATCCTCTCAAGGGTTTGCTTAACTTAAGATTAACTCGAGGTTAATTCAGTTGGAAGTAGTCAGCTCCGCGAAGGTCCCGACAACGCCTGGGGCTTTCAGTAGTATTACTCTGCGCGCAAGTGTATATATATATATGTATATATATATATATACGTATGATATATATACATATATAGTAAATGTATCATGTTGTTTTAGTATTGGTTTACCGGTGTCCTCTGCCGCACCGCGACGGCAACGGCGGTTGCTGGGCGAGCCTATCCTTACTCTATTAGACTACTCGCTTAGACTCCCGTAACCAAGAATCATACTCTCCGCCACCGTCTTTCCTAATCAATCGTAATTGATCCTAAGCGACCTATTCATAACGCAACGTGAGCTCGGTAAACCACTCGGCACGTTAACCCTACGAATTTTGATCACCCAAATCAGGGCTTCGTATTTTTAAGCTACGATTCGTTACCAGAGCGGTAATAACTTGTCCGAATCAGTCCGAACAGCCTAATAAGGCTGCTGGGCGAACCTATCCTTACTCTATTAGACTACTCGCTTAGACTATCATAACCGAGAATCATACGCTCCGCAAGCGTCGTTCCCAATCAATCGTAATTGATCCTAAGGGACCTATGCATAACGCAACGTGAGCTCGGTAAACCACTCGGCACGTTAACCCTACGAATTTCGATCACCCATATCATTGTTTCGTATTGTGAAGCTACGATTGGTTACCAGAGCTGTAATAACTTGTCCGAATCAGTCCGAACAGCCTAATAAGGCTGCTGGGCGAGCCTATCCTTACTCTATTAGACTACTCGCTTAGACTATCGTAACCAAGAATCATACGCTCCGCAAGCGTCGTTCCCAATCAATCGTAATTGATCCTAAGGGACCTATGCATAACGCAACGTGAGCTCGGTAAACCACTCGGCACGTTAACCCTACGAATTTTGATCACCCAAATCAGGGCTTCGTATTTTTAAGCTACGATTCGTTACCAGAGCGGTAATAACTTGTCCGAATCAGTCCGAACAGCCTAATAAGGCTGCTGGGCGAACCTATCCTTACTCTATTAGACTACTCGCTTAGACTATCATAACCGAGAATCATACGCTCCGCAAGCGTCGTTCCCAATCAATCGTAATTGATCCTAAGGGACCTATGCATAACGCAACGTGAGCTCGGTAAACCACTCGGCACGTTAACCCTACGAATTTTGATCACCCAAATCAGGGCTTCGTATTTTTAAGCTACGATTCGTTACCAGAGCGGTAATAACTTGTCCGAATCAGTCCGAACAGCCTAATAAGGCTGCTGGGCGAGCCTATCCTTACTCTATTAGACTACTCGCTTAGACTATCGTAACCGAGAATCATACGCTCCGCAAGCGTTGTTCCCAATCAATCGTAATTGATCCTAAGCGACCTATGCATAACGCAACGTGAGCTCGGTAAACCACTCGGCACGTTAACCCTACGAATTTTGATCATCCAAATCATTGCTTCGTATTTTGAAGCTACGATTGGTTACCAGAGCGGTAATAACTTGTCCGAATCAGTCCGAACAGCCTAATAAGGCTGCTGGGCGAGCCTATCCTTACTCTATTAGACTACTCGCTTAGACTCCCGTAACCAAGAATCATACTCTCCGCCACCGTCTTTCCTAATCAATCGTAATTGATCCTAAGCGACCTATTCATAACGCAACGTGAGCTCGGTAAACCACTCGGAACGTTAACCCTACGAATTTTGATCACCCAAATCAGGGCTTCGTATTTTTAAGCTACGTTTCGTTACCAGAGCGGTAGTAACCTGTCCGTATCAGCCCAAACATCACCAGTGGGCAGTTCGGACTGATTCGGACATGTCAGAACAGAGCATCGATGAAATTTCAATAAACTTCCAACTCTCAACACCATAGAGTCAAAACGACTGCTCACGTTTGCGGCCAGCTATCCGATGCTTCGAACCTCCTCGAGCTTGTCCGAGCGCACCGTTGAACGAATTCGAGAGACGCCCGTAAATAATTGAATATCGAAATCTCGATAACAAAAATCAAAATGACTGGGCTCTATCGTGTTTTCGGTATTTCTCAAGCATATTTCGTTTCGGGCATCAATGCGTCATTGAGAGAAATAGAGTGTCGGCTTGAAAATATGATATTGGAGTGAAAATTGGTGTCGAAATGGTGTCGCGATGAATCCGCACGGAGTCGTGTCAGAGTGCTCTACGTTGTACCTGGGAGTGAGTTTATGCCGGTGAAGTTCCGCAAGCTCTCTCTCTCTTTCTCATCCTCTCTCTCTCTCCCTCCCGATACTGAATAGCGGCAATTTATACGCTCGCGGAATAACGGCTTGGAGTATTGGGAGAGGCGCGAGAGCGCGGGCGGTGTGAACCATTGGAAATCATATAGCACCTGACCGTGCTCGTTGCGACTGCACGGGGGCATAACGACGGAACATAATGATGATTGTCTATCAGCCGCCGCGGATAGTCGGCCCGGTAGGTACACGCACGGGTTACACGTACGAGTCTTTACTCGTGATCGAGACACTCCACATGGGTGGGCTACTCGTGTGTACGTGACCGGCGGCAGGGGAGGGCTGGATCGTACTGCCAAGCAAGCAGTCAGGCGGCCAGACTCGTTCTCTCCATTCCCGTACCAGTGCCACTGGCTTTTCCAGCCCGTGTTACCTGTCTCTCGTTCAATACCCGCTCACGTATCAATTGTGCGCCGAGCATCCCCCGCGCCCTCACCTACACGCAGGACGTCCTGCATCGGTACTATTGTCAGGGCGCCCAGCCAGTGCCCCGCACATCAGTAGGGCAGGTCACCGGTCCTCCGCTCGGTTGACGAATCTCCGCCTCGGTCAGCCAATTTCAAACTCGCTGGACTCCTTCGCACCCGGCGGATTATTGTCTCGACACTTTTTGGTATTTGCCTCTTCGAATTGTCCTTTCGATCTTTTAGGGCGATAAGTGTATCTCTTGATGAAGGGAATCTAGCGAGGTGATGGCTTCGTGTGGAGAATTGACATTCTATGGACTTTGCCTCTTCGAATTCTTCTTTCGGTTTTTGGGCAGTAAATGTCTCTCTCGATGGAGAGAGAATCCAGCATGGAAAGCCACACTTTATGGGTGCTCCAGCTTGACTATTCACTCGTCCAGAGTCCCTTTTTATTTCTTCTCCGAGTGTTCCAATGCATTTTTCCTAAATACACTGTCGTGCCCCATGTTGCCACGATGTCCCATGTATGATAACGCTGATAACGAGCCTGAGATTAAAGGACGAGGGATTAACATCGAAAATCACGTGTCCCATGTTGCATGCGAGCTACGAATATCCGCCAGTTTCGGATACTGCAGTTATGAATGTTATCAAGCAGAGGAGAGAGGAGTGAATCGGTAGATTATCGTAAAGATCGAATTGTTCTTTCGATCTTCTAGGGCGATAAGTGTATCTCTTGATGGATGGGAATCCGGCAAGGCGATGGCTTCGTGTAGAGGATTGACACTCTATCGGCCCTTCGAATTCTTCTTTCGGTTTTTTGCGCCGTAAATGTCTCTCTCGATGAAGAGAGAATCCAGCATGGGAATTTATCCGGCTTCGAGGGCGGAAAGGCACGCTTTATGAGTGCTCCAGCTTGACTATATGCACTCGTCCAGAGTTCCTTTTGACTTTTTCCCTCAGTGTTCCAATGCATTTTTCTGAATATACTGCAGTACCCCATTTTATAACGGAGCCCAATGTGATAGAGCTGATAACTCTATTATATACGATGGCTTGGTGTACACTGTTAAAAAAATGGTCATTTCAATGAACAAGACTTGAAGTCTTAATGCAAAAACTGGTACATTCAATTTTTATGTAGAATTGTGATGAAAAATTAATCGTATATTAACAGTATATTAAAAATGTTTTTAATATACTGTACGTTCATTTTTCATTACATTTGTACATGAAATTTAACATACCAATTTATGCATAAAGTCTTTCAGTACCAGTACATTAAATTCCATGAGGATTTTTTTTTTCCAATGTACAGGATTTACACTTTATGGTCTTTGCCTCTCTGAATTCTTCTCTCGGTTTTTTTTTTGTGCAATAAATGTCTCCGATAGAGAGAGAATCCTGCATGAGAAGCCATCCAATTTCGATGACAGAACGGCACAATTCATGGATGCTCCAGCTTCACTGTACGTACTTCGGAGTCCCTTTTTAGTCACGTAACCTTACACGTGAGTAGTGCCTATTGAAATCACTTTTTTATTTTTCCTCCGAGTCTTCCAATGAATTTTTCTAAATACACTCTGGTATCCCACTTTGCCTCGGTGTCCGCTACACAATAGAGCTGACAATGAGCCTGGAATTAGAAAATGAGCGATTAGCATGGAAAATCACATGTCCATTAGTACACGCGAGCCACGAAAAATCTGCCAGTTTCGGACAACGCGCTTATCACTGTTATCATGCAGAGCTGAGAGGAGTGTCGGAAGAGCCTGACGAAGCAGGGAACACGTTCCGAGCGATAGTAAAATCGAAAGATTTTAATTACGCTCGTGTGTGTACGATAATGGGCTATCAGGATCGGCGAGCAGCGCCGAGTTGGCAAAAGCCGGTAGACCGAGTCGGAGAACGACTGGACCGAGTGTGTATGCTGGCATTCGTTTTTTCGGTTGAATTGAGACGGCGAACGGACGCGAGGACATTCATCGGCTTCCATTGATCGAGCACGCCTCATGCTAGGTTCGACACACAATGGCCCCGTCCCCGTTCGTTCTTCGCTGGCTCTCGCCTGCATTTTCTCCGTTACTCGTGTTACGACAATGACGCCGTTTATTTCGTCCCTCGAGTGTACCGTGTGCATTGCCTGAGCGTTATACCTCTATCCGCGATGCCTGTTACTGCTACTTCTTTGTATTCTTAACTCTGCCCAGTCTCGCTCGCATAAACACCGCTAACTTCCATCGACTTTCGGGCTTTTAGGAGGCTTATTTCGAATCACGAAAAATGTATCATTTTTTATTTCAAAAATGAAAGGAAATTGAGGCAGGACGGACTGAAGGATAGGCAATATTCTTTTTGAATTCTGCGGTACGTAAAGCATTTTCTAGACCGTAATTCTCCATTATACCTGCATCAACGATGCCAGTTACATAATTCTTTGTATTCTTAACTCAACTCAGTCTGGTTCGACTCTCATAAACACCGCTCTAACTTCAATGGACTTTTGTGTTTTTAGGAGGTTTACTTACAATCACAAGTAATGTATTATATTTTTTTTTATGAAAAAAATTAATGTATGACGGTTGGACGGCAGAAAGGATTGACAGACGGATAGAAAATGATTCTTTTCGTATTGTGCGGTACGCGAAATATGTTTTTGTAACTCATGCATGAAAAGTGCTGCTTAATGTGGGGGCCGGGCGCGACATAGAGTGGTGTTTTTCAAGAAGGCGTTACATAAACACTCGAAGCGTGTCGTAATGAGTATTTACGACACGCTTCGAGTATTTATGCAACGCATAAGCGTATCGTAAATACGCACGTAAAATGTACATGCGCATGCGCACGCCGTCTGTTTTTCCTTCATTGTTGCGCCCGGCCAGCAACATAACTTGGCACCTTTCATGCATTCGTCACAAGAAGTAGTATGCGATACTTGTATGTAAAAGCGGACTCCCGACGGAGGTTGTGATGTGGCCGCTCGATCCGGCTCGTGCGGCCACTTCTCAACCTTCGCCGAAAGTCCGCTTTTACGCACTAGTATCGCAAAGTACTATTTTGTAACAAGTGCACGAAAAGTCCCGCTTTTCGTGCCTGTAAAGTGTGTCGAAAGTGGCGCTTTCTAGCAGAGGATGCGCGAAAAATGCTGTAGATACTATTTTTACACGCTAGTTTGTTTTTCGCACACTTTTTTCACACTCTAGCTACTTTTGCGCACACTTTTTTAACACTCTAGTTACTTTTCGCGCTCACTTATCTGTCACTGTAGGTATTTTTCCGAACGCACTTTACAGGCACGAAAAGCGGGAATTTTCGTGCACCTGTCACAAAAAGTAGTATGCGATACTTGTACGAAAAAGCGGTCTCCCGACAGCGGTTGGGAAGTAGCCAGCATTCGCCTCCTCGAGCTACAAACGTCACTCGGCTTCGCCTCGTGCCGTTGTAGCTCCCGATCCGGCTCGTGCAGCCAACTTCACAACCTTCGTCGAAAGACCGCTTTTACGCACTAGTATCGCAAAGTACTATTTTTACACTCGGTGCGAAAATGGCAATATTACACACGCTTTGCTTTCGCAAAACTGCCATTTTCACACCTTGTGAAATCACATTTGGTACGACAGTCGTGCGAAAAACTATTTCTGAACTCACCTTCGGCTCGTGCGGCAAAGTCAGAAAAAGTTGAATCGCACGAGTATCGTAAATTACTATTCTGGACCGTAATCCGGCGGTAAATTTTTTTTATGTTATAGTAATTTCCCTCTTTAGATACTTGGTATGTGAGAAGGTGAATGAAAAAATGCCGAGTTTAGATAAACATAAAACAAGGCCGTCGCGTTCTCGTTTGCGGAATGGGGCAAAAACACGCACGAATCTCATTCCGTCTCTCGGATGCAGTTGCAACGAGTAACGGGGCGCATAGCAGGAGGTACACGCAGTCGGTCGAGTGTTGGAGAGCGACGCGCGGGGTGGCTAACTGGAGGGTGACAGCCCTCGTGACAGCCACGTGACGTCTGCGGCCATCCCGGCAGGCATCTAATTATCGCTCGGCGTGTACCCAGAGCCGACGCACGTTTCGTGCCGGCTGCGACTGGTGTTTTACGCAAACCCAGCCGACAACGGCCAACACAATTCACCCACCAAGTCTCGCGTTTGTTCCACACTCGTTTTCCAACGGGATCACGAGATTTTGCAGAACACGACGAACCCGTACTAAATATCGTGCATGAATTTCACAACTTTTCGGGACAATAATTCACTTTGTCGAAAGGACGAAACAAAATTATTTCTTTTCGATTCAATTAAAATTGACATTAAAATTGACATTAAAATTGACATTAAAATTGACATTAAAATTGACATTAAAATTGACATTAAAATTGACATTAAAATTGACATTAAAATTGACATTAAAATTGACATTAAAATTGACATTAAAATTGACATTAAAATTGACATTAAAATTGACATTAAAATTGACATTAAAATTGACATTAAAATTGACATTAAAATTGACATTAAAATTGACATTAAAATTGACATTAAAATTGACATTAAAATTGACATTAAAATTGACATTAAAATTGACATTAAAATTGACATTAAAATTGACATTAAAATTGACATTAAAATTGACATTAAAATTGACATTAAAATTGACATTAAAATTGACATTAAAATTGACATTAAAATTGACATTAAAATTGACATTAAAATTGACATTAAAATTGACATTAAAATTGACATTAAAATTTGTTAATTTCAGTTATAGAATTTGCAAAATATCGAGGGGACTTTTTTTTTTTTTGCCAAGATCGCAAAACATCGATTGGCCGCTTCACCGCCAGAGCGAGAGCAGCTTCTCAAGCAACTAACAAACGCGACACATATAAAGGTGTGTGCTGGTTCGTTGGTTGAGTGATCGCGGGGGTGGGGAAAGAGGGACACA
Source organism: Exephanes ischioxanthus (assembly GCA_958510785.1). Taxonomy (NCBI): domain Eukaryota; kingdom Metazoa; phylum Arthropoda; class Insecta; order Hymenoptera; family Ichneumonidae; genus Exephanes; species Exephanes ischioxanthus. The sequence goes on along the minus strand of OY294018.1, from coordinate 3,417,702 downwards.
ACGTCCCCCCCGGACGTATACATACAAGCCGCGCATCTCGCTTTTGCCAGCAGCAGCAGCATCAGCGGCAGCAGCGGCGCGTGAAGTTATACGTTATTTTTATCCCTCGGAACTGGAGCGGGCTAACACGTAACAGCAGCCATACCGGCCTTATCAAAAGCGGGGCGGGCTTTGTCCAACTTTAATTGAAAATATTGGAATAAATTTCGAACGATGAAAACTTGAACGCTACCCAGGATCCATTTCGCATGTACGTGTGCTCGGATAGCGAAACGGTCAGTGAATGAAGCCCCTGTATCGGCGGGTACAAAAATCAAAGAAATTAATAGAACGCCTGTGAAAAAGAACCCATCCAGGAATACAACACATTTTTTGTTTGTTTTTTTTTTTTTCAATCGGAATCGTACATTGTCCCTTCTTTCAATGAAAACGAATCAAATATCGGTAGTTCACGATAACAAAAAAAAATGAATAGATAATAAAATGTTTAAAAAATTTAAAAGAAGACACAAAAATTTGTATCTTCAAAAAATAGAGCCGTAGCGTTACTCACCCCTTAAATAAATTGATTTGCTCTCGTATGTACTATTGGATTGTGTTGTGCAATCTTTGTTAAAGCGATGGATGTCTCTCACATCGTTGATTCGACGATGGCATTCCTATCGTCCGTGTACTTGAGCCCAGCCTGTTAATAAATAAATAAGTAAATAAATGAATGAATAAATAATTAAATAAATAAAGGAATAAATAATTAAATAAATAAATGAATAAATAATTAAATAAATAAATGAAGAAATAATTAAATAAATAAATACATTTATAAAAATGATCGCTCTGACAATAAACCCAAAAATCATCGATCAGCTCACGGTAAAAAAAAAAAAAAAGAATAAAAACATGACGCAAGAATTGTCATTTATATCTTCAAAAAAATAGACCCATAGCGTTACTAAACCCTTAAATAAATTTAGCTGCCTCTCGTATGTGCTATTTGATAACGTTGTGCAACCTCTGCTACAGCGATGGATGTCTCTCACATCGTTAATTGGGCGATTGGATTACTGTCGTCTGTAATTGGGCTCAGCCTATTATTAAATGAATAACTAAATAAATAAATAAGTGAATTCATAAAAACGATCGCACTGACGACAAAAGCCAAAAATCGTCAAGCAGTAAAAAAAAAAAAAAAAACGTAAAAAATTAAACCAAAGCAGCAAGAATTTCTTTGTCGAATATCCGGCGCGTGTTTTCCAATGACCGAAAACACGGGCCTTCACCTACATAGGATATTCAAATTGGTGAAACAATTTCCATAAAGTAAATAGCCGCGGTTTCTGTTTACGTGTATAGATGATTTTGCAGTTGCGAGTCGAGAGGCAAGTGGGTTGTGTACGTGTACATTGAGGGGAAAGGGTTTGTGGCCGTACGGCAGAGCGGGAGAGTGCGAAAGGGCCGGGAGGTTTGGTCGTGTAGTTCGAACGATGCTCTCTCGCGTGCTTTCTCTGCCTCCCCTTCTCTCCCGTCCGCGAATCAAGGGTCTGTGTGTGCGTTGATAAAAGTGGGCAAGAGAGCGGAGTGGCGTACTCGATAGAGCGGGAATTCAGTTTGCAAACGGCGAGGGAGATCGAAAGCAATTGGTACGTGCCACGATTGCGCCTACTCTACTGTAAATATTGCTGCAGTTCATACACCCGGGTGTCGGGTATTCATCCATGCGTATGCATCTCCGCCGTACACGTAGCGCGCGCACACGCATAGAGCGTACACGCACTCTGATGTGTGGTCGCGTTCGAAAATCATTTTTTCGACTGCCCATTAGCCGGAGAATAATAGTCGTAGGGAATAGTGGGGCGAATGGTGACCGGAGGAGCTGTTTTGTTTTCATTTTTTGTTTGTTGGAATTTTTATTTGAACTGGCGTTGTGCAAAGTACTGGTTAAAAAATATTTAGAAGATAAGAATGAAACTAAAAGTTGAGACGTGCTTTTAATGTTAATAATTATTGATATTATGTGGAGCTCGTTCGCTTTAGTTATTATTTATTATTATAGTTATCGTATGTTTACTGCAGCTGTTCATATGTGGCGATTTGTGGCAACTAGGTAATACCCAACGAACTGATTTGTTTTCATTTTGCTTCCTCATAGAGGAAGCTACGTTTTCGTGAAAATTTTTTTTTTCGAGATTTTAATGTCAGCGTACTAGAAATAGTCGAAAACGTCGAGAAATGTGATTTTTAGCTGGCGTCCGGATGTATATGTGTGTGTGTGTGTGTGTGTGTGTGTGCGTGCGTGCGTGCGTGCGTGCGTGCGTGCGTGCGTGCGTGCGTGCGTGCGTGCGTGCGTGCGTGCGTGCGTGCGTGCGTGCGTGCGTGCGTGCGTGCGTGCGTGCGTGCGTGCGTGCGTGCGTGCGTGCGTGCGTGCGTGCGTGCGTGCGTGCGTGCGTGCGTGCGTGCGTGCGTGCGTGCGTGCGTGCGTGCGTGCGTGCGTGCGTGCGTGCGTGCGTGCGTGCGTGCGTGCGTGCGTGCGTGCGTGCGTGCGTGCGTGCGTGCGTGCGTGCGTGCGTGCGTGCGTGCGTGCGTGCGTGTGTGTGTGTGTGTGTGTGTGTGACAGCGTGCACCGCTTAGAATGACTATGACTCGGAAACGGCTTGAGATAGCGGATTGAAATTTTGTACACTAATAAAGTGGTCGTCTCTTCCTTCGATATAATTTTCATGAAGATTGAGGCCCGTTTCGAAATTTTACGCGAATTTGAAATTTTTGAAAAAAGTCTGTGTCAGCTCTAACTTTCGCAAATTTTGAGCTATCGTCCTAAAAATACATATAAATACAATACTATGAACAAAGACCTTTGGTATTGATTTTGGCCGAAATTTACCTTAGGGATAAGATTTTATCGAATTTTGATTTTTTTGAAAAATTACTAAAAATGGTCTAATTTGAGTAAAGGTATCGAGCTTAAATTTGGCACAGGAATGGACTAACACTGTACAATGTTTCGTATTGAATTTGGCAAAAATTGATCCAACCGTTTAAATTTTATGGGATTTTGAAAGTTTTGAAATTTTCATTTTTTTTTTTTACAGGAGTTTTTTATTTGTTGACATTTTTATTTGAACGGGAAATAGTCCCATTTGGGGGGAATGATAACTGGTACGGTACGAAGTACTGCGTAAAAAATCAAAGTGAAACTAAAACTGGAGAGGTGCATTTAATATTAATGAGTATAAATATTACCCATTAGCCTGAGAATAAGAGTCGTAGGGAATAGTGGGGCGAATGTTGACCGGAGGAGCTGTTTTGTTTTCGTTTTTGATTTGTTGACATTTTTACTCGAACTGGCGTGGTGCAAACTACTGGATAAAAAATACTTGAACGATAAGAATGAAACGGAAATTGGCGACGTGCATTTAATATTAAAATACGTATTAATATTATATTGAGCTCGTTGGCTTTAGTTGTTATTTATTATTATATTTATCGTTTAGTTATGTTTATTGCAGACGTTCATATATGGCGAATTTGCATTTAATATTAATGAGTATAAATATTACCCATCAGCCTGAGAATAAGAGTCGTAGGGAATAGTGGGGCGAATGGTGACCGGAGGAGCTGTTTTGTTTTCATTTTTGATTTGTTGAAAATTGACATTAAAATTTGTTAATTCCAGTTATAGAATTTGCAAAATATCGAGGAGACTTTGTTTCTTTTTTTGCCAAGATCGCAAAACATCGATTGGCCGCTTCACCACCAGAGCGAAATTTTTATTCGAACTGGCGTGGTGCAAACTACGGGATAAAAAATACTTAAACGATAAGAATGAAAAGGAAATTAGCGATGTGCATTTATATTAAAATACGTATTAATATTATATTGAACTCGTTGGCTTTAGTTATTATTTATTATTATATTTATCGTTTAGTTATGTTTATTGCAGCCGTTCATATATGGCGAATTGTAGCAACTAGGTAATACCTGACGAGCTGATTTGTTTTCATTATTGATTTGTTGACATTTTTGTTTGAACGGGAAGTCGTCCCATTTCGGGCGAATAATAATTGACGTGGTGCGAAGTACTGTTTAAAGAATAAAAGTGAAAATAAAACTGGAGAGGTGCATTTAATATTAATGAGTATTAATATTAAATGGGGCTCTTTGGCTTTAGTTATTATTTACTATTATAGTTCTCATATGTGTCGAATAATAACTATATAATATAAAATTATTATATAGTTATTATTTTTTAATATCAATCCGTATATAGAAATTTTTTTTATTTAATTTCAATAAATTGTATCCTCGTGCCAAATAAATATGATACGACTGATGGGAGAAAATAAAATGTTCATTAATTAAAGTAATATTTTTTTCTCAGTGCAGTATTTGCTGCCCGATCCTGAAGATTTCATCGGTCGCGGATTATTTATCATAGCTTCACTTCAGAGCTATACTTTTCGATGATTTTTTCCCTCGATTCCCAGCGTCGCAAATTAAAAGGGCGCGAAGAATCGCCGGAGGTCGTGCAGCGATTTGTTGAAAAAAAAGGGGGGAAAAAAATTTACTTCGGTACATAATTCGTGCCCGAGCCGTAGACAGACACTCGAGGCGACCTACCCAATACCGCGTTATCGGAGTCGATCATTCAATTTCGCGGGGCAAATTGTCCGTGCCGGAAACTCATATCCGGGCACTTCCGGTTCCCCCCGCGAATCCTCTCCCCGTCTCTTCCTGCCAGAACCCCCTCCCCCCTCCCCGCCCCCCGTTGTCCCACCGCGTCCTCGTCGTCGTCGTCGTCGCCCGCTTTAGCGAACTGGGACCAGACGCGGATGGGCGGCGAACTCACTTCCGGTTGCCGCTCCCGCAACCCTTGGAACGAACATTCTCTGATTCTACATTTCTCCGCTCCCCTCCGCCCCCCCCCCCTCCCACCCCCGGACGAGATGGCGAACAACCCTCGGATTCTCTCCACCTGCGATCTTCCCAACCCCTCCCGCCATCCACCCATCGTTCTCAGTAATTTTACGATTTATTCTTAATTAACCGGAGAGAATTGGTCCTTCCACCGAACCCCCACTTCTTTCCCTCTTATCGTATTTCAATAATCAATTTTTTTTAAATATAATAGTACTTCGGCGGAACCGCATGATTTTGCCGAATCGTCGTATGGGCGGAAGTCAAACTTCCGAACCTTCGTTTTTCCGAATCGTCAAACTGCGGAATCGTTAATTTTCCGAATTGTCAACTTTCCGAAACTTTATTTTTTCGAATCTTCATTTCAGCGAACATTACGATTCAGGAATAGTAAAATAGTCATTTAACCGAACGTCATTTTTCTGAATAATAATTTCACCGAACGTCATTTTTCCGAATAATAATTACACCGAACGTCATTTTTCCGAATAATAATTTCACCGAACGTCATTTTTCTGAATAATAATTTCACCGAACGTCATTTTTCCGAATAATAATTTCATCGAACGTCATTTTTCCGAATAATAATTCCACCGAACGTCATTTTTCCGAATAATAATTCCACCGAACGTCATTTTTCCGAATAATAATTCCACCGAACGTCATTTTTCCGAATAATAATTTCACCGAACGTCATTTTTCCGAATAATAATTCCACCGAACGTCATTTTTCCGAATAATAATTCCACCGAACGTCATTTTTCCGAATAGTTAAACTTCTAAACGTCAAGTCGCCGCATCGTCACTTGTCCGAACCGCCAATCAACCGAATCACGAAACTAAATAATATGACTACTGCATTCTAGTCTAGTCTAGTCTAATGAATCGCAGAGATTCAGTACGAATCTATTCGGATAGATGACTTTCCCGATAAACGACTTTTCAGATAAATACTATTCGGAAGAATGATGATTCGGCGACTTGACGTTTGGAAATTTAACGATTCGCGGAAACGACGTTCGGTTAAATGACAATTCGGAGGAATAACGTTCGGCCAATTCCTACTTCCGAAGAGTAACGTTCGCTGAGATGAAGATTCGGAATAATAAAGTATCGGAAATTTGACTATTTGGATGAAGTGCGTTCGGACCCATGATTTTCGGTCATACAACAAAAGCAAAACGATGTTGTTCCTTCTCGCACTCGTGCGAGAAATAAAATTAGCGTGCAAGAAGTAAAATCGGGCCGATGTGCGCATGCGCAGCGCTATTACAGTACGTATTGCTATAAACGAAAGGTCGCATTCTCATGCATACGTTGCAAAAAGATAATAATAAGAGGATGCGAATATAAAAGATTTCAGGGAAGCATCGTGTGTAGGCATGCGCGATGTTAGCACGCTTGAATTCGATTAGCCGTATCTTTAGCGGTTCGGGTCTAAACACGCGAATAATTGGATCGACAAACTTTCCGTGTCGCATCGCGGTCGGATAAGAGTCAAAGACTCCGGCGATACTTTGAACTCGGACCCGCGGGTTTTCGCTCGAAATGAAATCGTTAAGGTAGTCCTAGCGGACAGCCTGAGCCCACATGAGTTCAGAGAGAATTGAGAGAGAATTGCGAACACTTCACGATGGGATAAAAATTCGAAAAAAATCAAGCATTTGGAAGGTGCTGAAAAGATTGATTTTACATAATAATAACTCCAAAATATTATTAACAAATGCATTAAAAAAAAATTGTTCAACAAATTCCCCGGCAACTTAACTTTTTGTTCATATAAAAACAATTTGATAATCTTTTTGAATACGCATGCATTTTTTCAGAATTTTATCTAATTTTTGAAAATCACGTTTTTTTATTATAGCGGACAGCCTGAGCCCACATGAGTTCAGAGAGAATTGAGAGAGAATTGCGAACACTTCACGATGGGATAAAAATTCGAAAAAAATCAAGCATATGGAAGGTGCTGAAAAGATTGATTTTACATAATACTAACTCCAAAATATTATTAACAAATGCATTAAAAAAAAAATTGTTCAACAAATTCCCCGGCAACTTAACTTTTTGTTCATATAAAAACAATTTGATAATCTTTTTGAATACGCATGCATTTTTTCAGAATTTTATCTAATTTTTGAAAATCACGTTTTTTATTAACTAAAAACGCAATTTTCAAAAATTAGACAAAATTCTGAAAAAATGCGTACGTATTCAAAAAGATTAACTTATTGTTTTTATATGAACAAAAAGTTAAGTTGCCGGAGGATTTGTTGAACAATTTTTTTTTCATTCATTTGTTAATAACATTTTGGAATTATTATTATGCAGAATCAATCTTTTCAGTACCTTCCATATGGTTGATTTTTTTTTTCAGATTTTTGTCTCATCGCGAAGTATTCACAATTCCACTCTCAATTCGCTCTGAACTCACGGGGGCTCAGGCTGTCCGCAAGGACTACCTTAAGCGACGAATTAGTGAAAATGTATTAATTTAATTAGAAGGGGGTGAGCAGCGCGTCGGGAAATGTCAAGATATCGAGTTGAAATATGGGGAGTGTCTCGTTCGTACGATAGTGAGTAAAATTGAGCATGAGGAGCCTCCGCTTTGACACAAGAGCGTCGGAGGAGCTGCAGATATTCCGGTGACGACACTCCGATCATTTGTTTTCTCGATGTTGTACAGAGAAACTGGAACGAGGAGGTGGAGTTGTTAATTTGCGAGAAACGACGGTAACGTAAATGCAGCGTCGTCTGAGGAATCCGAACCAGTTTCACAAGGAACACGAAGCCACGGAGTGCCGCGGATCTCGTTGCAACTTCGTCCCGTTCGGCCGCCGATAGTCCGCCCCGGTAGCGACTCTACCACTGCCTGGACGCCCCGCGTCTGACCACTCGATGACTTCGATCACTCGAGAGGCTAAAATTTAAAAAAAACACACAATTTTTATCAATCGAAAAAACGTATTTTATTTATCATTGGTAAAAAATGAATCTTATTAAAAATCCCACGTTATAGGTTTTTGGTAACGGTGTTGTGGTCATGTGAAAAAAAAAATGCCCGGATCAGAATATAACGAATTATAGGAGTTCCATTTTTGATAAATCAAAAATATAAATAAAACATATCGAATGAAAAAAATTGGACTCCTCAAATTTTTTATATCAAAGCTCGGGCATTTTTTTTACATGATCGCAACACCATTCCGGATCAATCGAATGGGATTTTTGATTCAATTATTTTGTTCACATTAAAAATACCTAAATAACTTTTTTTGGCCCGAAACGGTCGAACTCTCGTGAAAATTTTCGCAAATCACCTATCGACGAATTTCGATCAGTTAAATTTAAATCGTGCAGCAAAGCAGAGCACAAATTTGAGTCTGCCCCAGAGTGGAAGTTGCGAGGCATCAAGGAAAAAGGTTCCAGAGAAGTTCCTTTCGGAAGTACGTTAGATATCGAGAACGCGGGTGGAACGCGAGAGGCAATCGCTCTTTCGCGAATGCATCAAGAGACTCTTTCGACTTTGGCATCCCGAATATTTGCGATCTCGACTTGAGGGCAAACAGGATTTCTCAAAAAGCTTGGAGAACCAACTGCGTCGAAAACCTCGAACGAAACGCTAAAGAGGAATCGAGAAAGAAAACGCCATCGGTTCGCCGAGCGTTATTCCGTTGGTTGAGTGGAAGGACGAGACGAGAACAAAACTTGCCAAGGCTTCGCCGGGCTCTTCGGACCTTCGCCACGAGCGAGTCCCAGTGCGGAAGTTTCAGGGAGCCGAGAAAAGTTGGCGCACGTCTTTCGCCGTGCCGCAAGCGCCCACAAATGGCGAACGACCCAGCTGGAAAGTAAGTTAAACTTGTATTATTTCTGCAGTCGATTGCGCAACATTCACGCACGTTCGAACGAACGATTGTCGACTCCGATATGATTCTCGCGAATTAACAAACATAAAAGAATTGCATTCCTACGATGCGCTAACGTACGAGCAAACGTCTTCGGGCAAACAATGTCGTTACGATGCGCGAGGCGAAGATAATGTGCTAAACGGATAGATTTGCCAGAGGAAGGACAAAAATAATCACTCGATTCAACTAACCGCTTCGTTAAATACGCTCCGGAAAATTTATTTGCTCGGTCTAAAAAAATTAATTCGTTCGACCGACACGGTACACTTAATTAATTAAATCAATTAAATCAATTAAATCAATTAAATCAATTAAATCAATTAAATCAATTAAATCAATTAAATCAATTAAATCAATTAAATCAATTAAATCAATTAAATCAATTAAATCAATTAAATCAATTAAATCAATTAAATCAATTAAATCAATTAAATCAATTAAATCAATTAAATCAATTAAATCAATTAAATCAATTAAATCAATTAAATCAATTAAATCAATTAAATCAATTAAATCAATTAAATCAATTAAATCAATTAAATCAATTAAATCAATTAAATCAATTAAATCAATTAAATCAATTAAATCAATTAAATCAATTAAATCAATTAAATCAATTAAATCAATTAAATCAATTAAATCAATTAAATCAATTAAATCAATTAAATCAATTAAATCAATTAAATCAATTAAATCAATTAAATCAATTAAATCAATTAAATCAATTAAATCAATTAAATCAATTAAATCAATTAAATCAATTAAATCAATTAAATCAATTAAATCAATTAAATCAATTAAATCAATTAAATCAATTAAATCAATTAAATCAATTAAATCAATTAAATCAATTAAATCAATTAAATCAATTAAATCAATTAAATCAATTAAATCAATTAAATCAATTAAATTAATTAAATCAATTAAATTAATTAAATTAATTAAATTAATTAAATTAATTAAATTAATTAAATTAATTAAATTAATTTAATCAATTAACGATAAAACCGCCAGTTTTTCGCGCCTAATGAATCCTGCACTGTGCGGCGGAGACTCTCGAACAATCTGACTTCCGTCGATCAGGGAGATGATCACGGATCGCGATGCGCGAGGTGGAGACAATGTGCTAAACGGACAGATGTCCCGATGGACGGAGAAAAATAATCACTCGATCCAACTAACCGTTTCGTTAAATACGCTCCAGGGAATTTTTTTGCACGGGAGGAGAAAAATTGTCAGGCTAAAAAATTAAATCGTTGGACCGACAAATTTGATTTACTTAACTTGAGTAATTAATTAACAGGTTGCCAAACAACGAATTTTTTGGGGCCGACCTATTTTTATTTTACTCTTCAATGTGCTCTCGCTTTGCATTATCTGAGACGTTTCTCTAGTTTCGGAACGATTGAACCACCGATTTTCGCGCCCAATGCATCCTGCCCTGTGCGACGAGGCTCCTCGAACAATCTAAGTTTCGTCGATCAGGAGGGAAGAGAGTGCGGTTATTCGTTGCCGCGGAATGGCCGATCACCGAGTCTTCGACGGCAGAGCATCGCTCTCAATACTATACTGCATCATCGTAGAGCTCTCATCGGGTAAGCTGTGTACTCAAATTTCCGAAAACGAACAACAAAAATTCGAAAGATTTTTTTGCTCCAATTTTTTAAGAACGAAACAAGGAGACCCCTTTAAGACGAATATTAGGATTTGTTGATGATGAAGTCATTTTAATGATAAAAATATATACTGTATCATCGAAGAGCATCAATCGGGTAAGCTACGCACTCAAATTTCCCACCAGAAACGAACAACAAAAATTCGAAAGATTTTTTTTGCTCAAATTTTTTAAGCACGAAACAAGGAGACCCCTTTACGACGAATATTAGGATTTGTTGATGATGAAGTCATTTTAATGATAAAAATATATACTGTATCATCGAAGAGCTCCAATCGGGTAAGCTGTGTCCTTAAATTTCCGAAAACGAACGACAAAAATTCGAAAGATGTTTTTTGCTCCAACTTTTTAAGAACGAAACAAGGAGACCCCTTTACTACGAATATTAGGATTTGTTGACGATGAAGTCATTTTAATGATCAAAATATCTACTGTATCATCGTAGAGCTCTCATCGGGTAAGCTGTGTACTCAAATTTCCGAAAACGAACGACAAAAATTCGAAAGATTTTTTTTGCTCCAACTTTTTAAGAACGAAACAAGGAGACCCCTTTACTACGAATATTAGGATTTGTTGACGATGAAGTCATTTTAATGATCAAAATATCTACTGTATCATCGTAGAGCTCTCATCGGGTAAGCTGTGTACTCAAATTTTTTAAGAACGAAACAAGGAGACCCCTTTACGACGAATATTAGGATTTGTTAATGATGAAGTCATTTTAATGATAAAAATATCTACTGTATCATCGAAGAGCATCAATCGGGTAAGCTACGCACTCAAATTTCCCACCAGAAACGAATAATAAAATCCGAAACATTTTTTTTTTGCTTCATTTTTTAAAAAAGAGACAAGGAGACCCCTTTACTACGAATATAAGGATTTGTTAATGATGAAGTCATTTTAATGATAAAAATATCTACTGTATCATCGAAGAGCATCAATCGGGTAAGCTACGCACTCAAATTTCCCACCAGAAACGAATAATAAAATCCGAAACATTTTTTTCGCTTCATTTTTTAAAAAAGAGACAAGGAGACCCCTTTACTACGAATATTAGGATTTGTTGATGATGAAGTCATTTTAATGAAAAAAATATCTACTGTATCATCGAAGAGCTCCAATCGGGTAAGCTACGCACTCAAATTTCCCACCAGAAACGAATAATAAAATCCGAAACATTTTTTTTTTGCTTCATTTTTTAAAAAAGAGACAAGGAGACCCCTTTACTACGAATATAAGGATTTGTTAATGATGAAGTCATTTTAATGATAAAAATATCTACTGTATCATCGAAGAGCATCAATCGGGTAAGCTACGCACTCAAATTTCCCACCAGAAACAAATAATAAAATCCGAAACATTTTTTTTGCTTCATTTTTTAAAAAAGAGACAAGGAGACCCCTTTACTACGAATATTCGGATTTGCTGATGATGAAGTCATTTTAATGATAAAAATGTCTACTGTATCATCGAAGAGCTCCAATCGGGTAAGCTACGCACTCAAATTTCCCACCAGAAACGAATAATAAAATCCGAAACATTTTTTTTTTGCTTCATTTTTTAAAAAAGAGACAAGGAGACCCCTCTACTACGAATATTAGGATTTGCTGATGATGAACCCATTTTAATAATAATAAAAGAATAGTGCATCACGAGAGAGTTCTTGTCAGGTAAGCTACGTTCCCAAATTTCCCACCGAAAACGAAAAAAACAGTTAATATATCCCAAAGATTTTTTGCTCCAATTTTTTTAAAACGAAATAAGGAAAACCGTTTACCACGCGTATTACAATTTGATAATGATAAAGCCATTTTTAATAGAAAAAATGAATACAAAAAAGTAGCACACCGAGTCCCATTCCCCCGCGCATTGTCGCTCGCAGGAAAATGTTACTGCCGCGAGCTTCTCACAGCTTCGACAATGGTACGTCGAACGATACGAATGTAACGCCCGTGAAAGGCCCGCTCTCGCTCTCAATACTATACTGAATAATCGCGGAGCTCTCGTCGGGTAAGCTACGTACTCAAATTTCCCACCGAAAAAGGAAAAACAACAAAAATCCGAAAAATTTATTTTGCTCCCATTTTTTAAAAAGAAATAAAGTAACCCCTTCACCACAAATATTAGGATTTTCTAATCATAAAGCCATTTTAATAAAAAAAAAAAGTAGCACATCGATTCCCACTCTCCCATGCATTGTCGCTTGCAGGGAAGTGTTACCGACGCGAGTCTCTCACAGCCTCGACAATGGTAAGTCGAGCGATACGAATATAACGCTCACGAATATAACGGCCGTGAAAGGCCCGCGTCGTTTCCTGCACGGAGGTGTAAAGCGGTCGCGTGCGACTTGTGCGCGAAGCCAAATCGAGTTTGATCGTTCGGAACAGCGTGAATCGAAGTAGTACAACAATAGGCGTGACATCGGGGATAGAGCTCGTGCGACACCCGTTGCGGTGAGTCTCCGGAGCTCTCCGTCTCTCGCCCGTTGTTTTCCAGCAGCGATCGTCGTCGCTGCCTGTCTCCGCTCCCGGAAACTATCTCGACGCGGCTCGAACAAACGGTCGCGCACAGCCCGAGACGCGCCAAGAGACTCGTTGCATTATAACACCGAACGAATAACGACGAGGAATAATCGGCTCGTACTTTCAGAGCTCTATTCTCCGGGATCGGCAGCAACATGTCTCTGCCCTCGTGCGTTAACCAGGAACAGGATCTTTCTCAGGCCTCCCAGACGATCACGAACGCTCCTGTGAACCAAACGAATTTTAGTAACCCACGAAACACCGATAGTTTCGGCAAACGACGAAATTTTCATAACTCCAATCTACTGCAACTAACGCCAGTCAACTCAGCGACCACGCCGATCAACGCTGTGGAAACGCTACCGAAAGGCAAGCTCGGAGCGACGTTAAGGATGCGTCACACATACATTCCGAATCGAAAGTGTAATTCGATCAAATTTTCAGTACTTCGCGATATGCCAAAAATCTGAAAACAATGAGCCGTATTAACGAAAAACGAAATCCGAGGTGCCTATCGTGTTCTGTGGGAAAAATACTGACGATAGGGTGCTTTTTGGAATCGTTAATTACTTTTTATCGGCCCGTCGCAGGTTGATGAAAATGGGCGAAAAAAACCAATGTGAATGGGTTTCCCTCCAGTTCGCCATTTTTTGGGTAAAAATGCAAAGAAATGTTTAAAAAATGTTCCTTAGTGAAATCCGATGGGAAATATGCTACTCGAAAACAATGGCGGCGGTTTTAATTCGATATCTCGATTTCTTTTCGGAATCCAATCTATGTGCTAACAAACCACATGTAGAAGCACGAATTTTGGATATGTTATCGTCTCGCGATTCCACAGTACACGCAAAAAGTTTCGAGGCGATTGCGCCAGCGATTCCGTAGTTGTGGCGTTAGAAATAAAATTCAAAAATGTAAGAAAGCTCTGAAAAAACTCATGTGTCTTCTAGAAAAATCGACGAATTAATTTGAAAAGAGAAAAAAAAAGTTTACTGATTATTTCTTGAAAAATATTTTCTTTAGCAATGTGTTATAGTACTTTGCGATACTTGTGCGTAAAAGCGGACTTTCGGCGAAGGTTGGGAAGTGGCTGCACGAGCCGGATCGAGCGGTACAACGACACGAGGCGAAGCCGAGTGCTGTTGTAGCGCGAGAGAAGGCGAGTGCGGCGACTTCACAACCGCCGTCGGGAGTCCAAGTTACGTACAAGTATCGCATACTACTTTTTGTGACGAATGCATGAAAGGTTATGTTGCTGGCCGGGCCCGACAACAAAGGACAAAGCGTATCGTAAATACTGTGCGCATGCGCACAGTATTTACGATACGCTTATGCGTTGCATAAATACTCGAAGCGTGTCGTAAATACTCATTACGACACGCTTCGAGTATTTATGCAACGCTTCCAGTATTTATGTAACGACTTCTTGAAAAACACCACTTTATGACGCGCCCGGCCCCGCTTCGAGTATTAATGCAACGCTTCCAGTATTTATGTAACGCCTTCATTATTACGACACGCTTCGAGTATTTATGCAACGCTTCCAGTATTTACGTAACGCCTTCTTGAAAAACACCACTTTATGACGCGCCCGGCCCCCACATAAAGCAGCACTTTTCATGCATGAGTTACAAAATAGTACTTTGCGATACTAGTGCGTAAAAGCGGACTTTCGGCGAAGGTTGGGGAGTGGTTGCACGAGCCGGATCGAGCGCTTAAACGGCACGAGGCGAAGCCAAGTGCTGTTGTAGCGCGAGACAAGGCGAGTACGGCCACTTCGCAACCGCCGTCGGGAGTCCGTTTTACGTACAAGTATCGCATACTACTTTTTGTGACAAATGCATGAAAGGTGCCAGGTTATGTTGCTGGCCGGGCGCGACAATAAAGGAAAAACAGCATGCGTGCGCATACGCACGTAAATACTGTGCGCATGCGCACCGTATTTACGATATGCTTATGCGTTGCATAAATACTCGAAGCGTGTCGTAAATACTCATTACGACACGCTGCGAGTATTTATGTAACGCATTCTTGAAAAACACCACTTTATGTCGCGCCCGGCCTCCACATAAAGCAGCACTTTTCATGCATGAGTTACAAAAATAACTTTTTGACACTATTATTATTATGCTAAATTAATGATCTTAACACCTTTAATACGGTTGAATTTTTCGAGATTTTTATAACGTGAGGAAGTATTCAAATTCTCACTGTATCTCACTTTTGGCTGGGAATTTACGAATGATGCATCCTTCAACTAAATTCGCTCGAAAAAGCTCGAAACTAAATTCGCGAGTCGAAACAAATTTTTGTAACTTTCTGTCTTTTTTAAAAAATGTTCTTTTTTAAAAAAAAAGGTAAATTCCCGGAGGGTCAGAAGACGAGAACTTCGTCGTCCTATCGCCGTCACCAGCTGAAGCATAGAGCAGAGTTGGTCTCGACGGTTAGTACGCTGTACGCAAAATTGTTGGTCGTAGTTGGGGTAGCAGTTCCGGTGACGGCGAGCGTCAGTCAGAGAGTTCCGGCGGTCCTCGACCAGGTAGGAGATCACTAGTGACTCTATTATTATATCACCCTCCCACCCTCCTCCGTCCCTGAATTCCAACCCGCTATCGTGCCGACCCGGCTTCACTGTGTACTCGTTCGTGTAACAATACTTAATGTTCATTCGCGATCGTTAATGAGCTTGGTGGGATATTACGTTAACGCGTGATCACATTAGCTCTCGCCCACCCGATGAGTTTATTTTGCCGCTAATGACTTGGCTTCGACGTTTATGGAAAAATTGATGCTAAGCCGGATATTAACATTTTTTATCATTTTGACCCCATAGTCCCTTAATCGGTGTGTATCGATAATGAGCGAAACGTTATTTTCAGCCATTATCGATCAGCCATCCATCGCGTTAAAATTCAAATTGTTCAGCGATCTCACATTTTTTCCGAACCCTCAATTTCGCACAGAGTCTGCAGAAGAATTTTGTAACTCAGAAAGATAAGAAAATATGAACCGTCAAATTAACATAAAAGTTTGATGTTATTTTGACGTTGTTTTATATCTATTTTAATTTATTGTAATATATATATTTAACTTATTATTAAATATATATATTTAACTTATTATTAAATATATATATTTAACTTATTATTAAATATATATATTTAACTTATTATTAAATATATATATTTAATTTATTATACATATACTTTTATAATTGTGTCAAGGTATTTATTCCTGTTATTGTTTCCAGGGTTTTTATCTATATCTGTATCTGGTGAGCGTCGGTTTTGTCATAACAATGTACACGACATTGCTCCGTGACAAAGCCGTGAAAAAAATGTTGGTACGGCGTGGCAATGAGGAAGGGACTTATGCCTTCAAATCTCGAACGATCCAGGTAAACTAAAGTACAATTGTTATCGTACCATTAAAGCTTCAATAAGGAGAATCGGAGTAACATTACAATTAGAGAGAACCCTCGGAGGCGGAGGCTTTGGGGGGTTTCGTGGGGAAGAAAGTACGCGAACAGATGGAGCAGAAGTAAAGGCAGAAGAAAATAAAAAAGAAGAGAGATAAAAAAAAATGATGCCGTCAGGCGCAGCAATACGGGAGCTTCTGCCTGCGACTCGGAGCCGTCGGATTCGGTGCTGGCTCGTTAGTCTTTACTGGATTGCAAATCGGTGCGGAAATAGCGTCCGGCGGTCCATTCAGGGCGATTACACCGAGCGCAAGGCTTCTACTTGTTACCGCCCAAATGCACTTCATATTCCTGAACAGCAAGGACCTCGAGCTCGCTAAGCACGGAGCTCTCGCAAAATTGGGCCTTATGCACATGATCGCCACAAATCTGTGCGAGTGGCTTCAGGTAAACCGAGTCGTAATCCTCGAGGGTCGAATAATCGAGTGAATAAGACATACCGACAACGACACACGAACCATCGAACTGGATCGCATCGTCTTTTAATCCTTCGATTCCCGATGAACGATATCTTCCACGTTGACGAAACAGCTACCTGGAAAACAAACGTCTTCAATTAGAATGAAAACAATTAATCATAAAAAAAATTAACGAACAGATAATAATCCTAACGAAAGTTTTTCCGAAAGAATTTCATCGTGAAGTTCTTGTTATTCAGATGTAAAAATTTAAAAAATGATTTTTTTGTTTTAATGATATTTATTAAATATATATTAGTACACGGACTTGAAGGGTTAAAGAGACGCGAAAACGATCTATGCGATAAGAATTCAAACTTCGACTGTCCATTTGCAAAATTAGTTTTTTTTTTTTTTTAAAGAATCTATTTGAGATTATAGAAGATTGCGATCGAGTGATATCGAGTGAAAAACTGATACAGATCTGTCTAATACTTCGACTTCAACAAAAAAATCCAGGCACTCGTAGAGGAGACGCGACACGAGATAGCTCAGTTGGAATTGCACGGTCACGAAGCCGACGAGGAGGGCATTCTCAAGACTCTGATCGGCGACGCGAGCCCTTTTCTATTTCCCTGTACAATCGAGTTCAGTCTCATTTGCGCCGTGATACTGTTCGAAATGTGGAAACGAGTGGACAAGAAAGTCGTCGTGAAGAACGACGGTGTTACGAGATCGCTGCACCAACTGAGTATAGATTGCAGCAGCGCTCACAGGTATATTAAACTCCGACGTAAAATAAACAATAATAGTAATAATCTTTGAAAGAATTTAAAAAAAATTAAATTATTTCAGAGGGCTGTTCGGTGGAATTTTGATAATCGCAGCAACGGTGCTGAGTCTCATAATGTTCTTCGTGCTCAAGAAATCAAAACCATTGATGGCCATTGAGCAGGTCACCGCGCTCGAAACAGCCATTCTAATAGCAGGTTTGCTGAGCAAAAAAAAAAACTCGAATGACTACGAAAATCGCTTCCTCTATTACAGTCGTTCTTAATCTTGGGGATCCACAGGGGATCCCTCGTGTATTTTGGGGGTCCATGGACCTCAGGTTAAGGTAGTCCTTGCGGACAACCTGAGCCCACGTGAGTTCAGAGCGAATTGAGAGTGGAATTGCGAATACTTCGCGATGAGATAAAAATCTGAAAAAAATCAACCATATGGAAGGTACTGAAAAGATTGATTTTGCATAATAATAATTCCAAAATGTTATTAACAAATAAATGAAAAAAACATTGTTCAACAAATCTTCCGGCAACTTAACTTTTTGTTCATATAAAAACAATAAGTTGATCTTTTTGAATACGTATGAATTTTTTCAGAATTTTGTCTAATTTTTGAAAATTGCGTTTTTAGTTAATAAAAAAACGTGATTTTCAAAGATTAGATAAAATTCTGAAAAAATTCATACGTATTCAAAAAGATTAACAAATTGTTTTTATATGAACAAAAAGTTAAGTTGCCGGGGAATTTGTTAAACAATTTTCTTTGTTATGCATTTGTTAATAATATTTTGGAGTTATTATTATGTAAAATCAATCTTTTCAGCACCTTCCATATGCTTGATTTTTTTCGAATTTTTATCCCATCGAGAAGTGTTCGCAATTCTCTATCAATTCTCTCTGAACTCATGTGGGCTCAGGCTGTCCGCTAGGACTACCTTAAGAACCGCTGCTCTATGAGGAAGCAAAAGTTGTCTACCTTTTTCTTGTATGCATCTAATATCGCAAAATAAAAAATAGGTGCCGTAGCCGCGATAGGCGGAGCTTTGAAGCTCAGACAACTCGAGTTGAAGAGCGCGAAACCTGCTCCGCATCTGGACGCTACATTGCTCGCGGCAGCTCAGGCCGGAGTCTACTTGCATTGTTTGTTCGGAGCTGTCGGTGGAATATTGACGATGGGCCCGAACTGGGGATTATCGTTAGGAGCTGATTTTCTCGGCCTCGTTCAGAGCACGAGTCAGACTCTCCTCGTCAAGGTTGACATCTATTTTTAGCTTCGATAACAATCGAGCATATTTACCTTTGATATTTGCTTTTATTGTTTTTTTTTCACACGTTTATTTTTCGCTCTAAAGATCGCCTGGCGAAAAAGATCGTCGTCGAGCGCCAAGCCGGGCAAGGAATTGATAACGTTCCTCATAGTCGTCAACATAGCCCTGTGGACGGTCAACACTCTCGAGAAATCCCGAGCCGACGTCAGGCCCGACCATCTCCGGTTCTTTGGCGTTTGGGCCTGGACCATAATAACCCACGTCTCGATGCCCCTAGCCATATTCTTCCGCTTTCACTCGGCGATATGTCTCTTCGAGGTTTGGAAGTCCTGCTACAAGTACCGACCGCCTGGTGTTCCACCGACGCCTTGTTAAATCCTGCGACTTTCCTGTAATTCAAATACACACCTACGTTTAAAAAAAAGAGGACATAAAAAGAAAAACTTTCGAAGTATTTTAAGCATTAAAATATAAAAAAAAGAAAACCAAAAGATGCATCGAAAATTCTACGGGTCAAAAATAAACACGAAACTGCCTACTCAAAGAAAACAAAGCTTCCTCTTATTGGGAAGCAAAAAATTGAACCGTTTAGTCGAAACGGAAGAAAGTGAAGGAGGGAAAGAAAAAAAAGGTAGGGTTGCTGTTGCTCGACTCGCCGTAGGAATCACACTTGGACAAACCGACGATTCGTTACGGTTTACGGGTAAACACATTTCATGAGATAAATTTTCGGGGAGATTTCTACGGGATAAAAATAAAAAATTAAACTGCCTATTCAAGGGAAGAAAAAAGTTAAACCGTTAAGATTATTCTCCGAAAATTCATACGATTAGTCGAAACGGAAGAAAGTGAAGGAGGCGAGGAAAAACAAAAAGGCAGCATGGTCGCTGTTGCTAGAGTCGCCGTGGAAGCGAGTACGACGTCGAACGGTGAGGTGTCGCGTACACACACAGACGGTTTGATACAGTTTACGGGTAAACACATTGTACGGGTCTAAATTTTCCGGACAAACTCTACGAGCTAAATTTTCCGAGAAAATTCTACCGGCTAAATTTTCCGGGAAAATTCTACGGGTCTAAATTTTCCGGACAAACTCTACGAGCTAAATTTTCCGGACAAACTCTACGAGCTAAATTTTCCGAGGAAATTCTACGGGCTAAATTTTCCGGGAAAATTCTACGGGCTACATTTTCCGAGAAAATTCCACCGGCTAAATTTTCCGAGAAAATTCTACCGGCTAAATTTTCCGGGAAAATTCTACGGGCTAAATTTTCCGAGAAAATTCTACCGGCTAAATTTTCCGGGAAAATTCTACGGGCTAAATTTTCCGAGAAAATTCTACCGGCTAAATTTTCCGGGAAAATTCTACGGGCTACATTTTCCGAGGAAATTCTACGGGCTAAATTTTCCGAGAAAATTCTACCGGCTAAATTCTCCGGGAAAATTCTACCAGCTAAATTTTCCGGGAAAATTCTACCGGCTAAATTTTCCGAGAAAATTCTACCGGCTAAATTTTCCGACAAAATTCTACCGGCTCAATTTTTCGGGAAAATTCTACGAGCTAAATTTTCCGAGAAAATTCTACCGACTAAATTTTCCGAGAAAATTCTACCGGCTAAATTTTCCGGACAAACTCTACGAGCTAAATTTTCTCGGAAAATTCCACGGACCCAAAATAAAACCGAAAACTGCCTACTCAACGAAAAAAAAAAAAATGTTACACCATTAAGATTATTCTGCGAAAATTCATATGTCTACTCGAAACGGAAGAAAGTGAAGAAGGGAGGGAAAAACAAAAAGGCAGGGTCGCTGTTGCTCGAGCCGCCGTAGGAGCGAGTACGACGTCGAACGGAGAGGAGTCGCGTACACACACCGACGGTTTGATACGGTTTACGGGTAAACACATTTGGGTGGCAATCACGTCACGAAGTGAGAGGTTGTTGCCGGGGTGAAGGGGGGAGGGGGGGGGGGGTGGAGGGGGTGGGGGTAGAGCACGTCGTCACTCGTCGGCGATGCGGCGGAGACAGAAGAGGCGCAACGGTGGATGAAGAGAGCGTTGCCGATGTGGATGCTTTCAGTCGAGGAGGTGGAGGAGGAAGGGGTGGGGGGGGGGGGGGGGGGGGAATGATGAAGCCAGGGGAAAGGGTGAGTGCTCGAGCGGGATGGGTCGGCAGTGAAGGGCTCTTAGGAAGCCTTTGTTGCTCCTGCTCGGTCAGCCAGGCCATCGTGCTGGCGCTGCTGCTGCTGGCCGCCAGCCCACGGCCAACGACGAGAAACACCCTCCCCCTCGAATGAGGCCTGAAACTCACTCCCTCGCTCCGCTCCTCTCTCATTCACTTGGCCTATCGAGTGTATGCTCACCCTGACGAAGATGCGTTCGAGGCCGAACTTCCCATCTTCCACTCCGCTCACGACGAGGAAACTAACCCTCGACGGCAAACTGTTGCGAACCTGGAACGTGGGCATATATAAATTTTGCTGTAAAAAAATAGTGAAAAAAAAAATACGTATACATAAAAATCAGCTTCCGAACGCTGCTTGATGAAATCTAGGATTCGAGCGAAAAAGCGGATTCACGAAGGTCCGAAGGAAATGTTGGGATTTTCGAAGTTTTTGTGTTAACGGGTAAAATTTAACTTGCGCGAGAAAATATATTCGTTTTTTTTTTTGTTAAGCGATGAAAGTTAGGTTGTAAATTCTAAGAAAATAATTAAATGTGGATACTGAAAAGAGAGGTTTTTTTTTTTTTTTTTTTTTACAGAATACGGAAAAGATGCGTTCGTTGAAGAAACAGAGATGCATCTGTCGAAGTAAAAAAAATAAAATAAATAAGCCTCCGAACACCCGTGGGAGAAATCTACGATTCAAGCGAGCGAAGAGCTGGGAGTTTCGAATTTTTTTAGCACCTAATATTTAACTTGCGCGAGAAAATATATTAATTGTTTCTAAACAATGAAACTAAGGTTGTTGTAAATTTTGAAAAAATATATACATTTTTTTTAAGGGATGAAACCAAGGTCGTAAGTTCCAAGAAGATAATTAATTATGGATACCAAAAAAAGTGAAAAAATTTTTCGACGAGAAACCGAAAAGATGCATCGGTGGAGGTAACGTAAACATAAAGGCAAAGGTAAACGAGTAGGAGAAAGGAAAATAACTGGGTGGAGAAGCGAGGTAGCAAGGACTATCGATGCAGGTGGAAGAGAAACAAAATCGAAAAGATAGACGAAGCAAGATGCTGCGAAAAAAAAATAACTAAAAAAAAACACGAGGTCACGGATAGTATCGGTAGAGAGAGAGCGAAGAGAAAACGGCAGCCCGATAGGAGTGGGCGGGGGGGGGGGGGGGGGGGGGGGGCTGAAGCGGGTGTTATACGCAGAGTCGACGCTCGAAGGAAAGAATCCTTGATATATCCGCCAAACACAGCGGTGTCCCCCGGTACACGCCTCGCGGATTTATCGAAGCCAAGCCAAGGATAATGGATGGCGCGGCTGGTCTTCGCGTCGTCCCCCGAAAGCCGAGGAAAAAACTTCTCTAAATAATGCAACGAAACATTGTACATCGCTGTACCTAAATCTGTTCCGATGTGTTCGTACATATTCTGGTGTTTCTCATCGAGAACATTTAAACTATTGCGACAGGTTTTAAAGAAAAAAAAAAACAAAGATGGCGCCGGAAATAACGGAGCAGTCCCAGGCAGCAAAAAAGCATCTCCCAAGTATGAAAAAGACATCAGGTAGGAAAAAGTCATCGGAATGGGTTACATATGTCCGCCCCGATGGTAACTATAAGCTATCCTACGTCCGAAAGTTAACTTTTAGACATAGGATAGCTTATAGTTACCATTCGGGCAGACATATTATCCCATTCGGATGACTTTTTCGTACCAGATATTTTTTTACTACTTGGGCCAGTGTGAAAATGGTACATTTTACGAGTGCGAAATACTTTTTCTGACGAGTGTGAGTTTTCTGAATCACACGAGTTCAGAAAACGTTTTTCGCACGAGTATCGAAGAAAATTTTATTTTACAAGGTGGGAAAATGGGGGGGGGGGGGGGGGGCAAAAACCGCCACTTTTCCACCCAGTGAAATAAAGTTATCTAAATGGATTGTATATGTCCGTCCGGATGGTAACTATAAGCTATCGAATGTTAACTTTTTGAATGGGTGGTAACATTTGAATACCGGACAGACGGACATAAGGGACCCATTGAGATCACTTTTTGATAACTAATTTTTTTGTACTTCCTAAGGTGACAGCAGTGATGCTGTTACCTTAGGAACAGCACGTCCCAGTCGTCGGACACTCCTATGTAGATTTCATTTATTCCGAATTTAAGTATTAGAAATCCGATTTGACATTTGTAATCGTCCCTACAAAGATTATTTGATCCACAGAAGTTATGAAAGGTTTAAGCCTAAATCATTTTCTGTTGCTAAACTTTTGTCATGGACAGACGATACAGTGTGTAGAAATTAGTACACGCGTTACTACATACGCGAACCAATAATCGGACATTTCAAAGACGGGTTAGTCAGCTTGTTGAGTTTCGCGCAAATATTATTTTTTCATTTATTTAATTAATACAATGGGAAAGAAATTCTTTTAGTTAATATGAACTAGTTGAGTAGAGATTGTCCGAAACATTGGAACATACACTGTCCGAATATCGGGACGTGCCGGCAAAACCGCGTCCGTGGATTGGTACACTTGGACTCGCCTGTTATTTTCTTCCATAATTAAAAAAATGTTTCTCTTTCTGCAATTAATCAATGTGTTTTGAAAAGTACAAACTATCAACTTCCCATTGGTTTTAATTGTTTTCACAAAAAATGTGTTATCGGCCGATTAATAACGGCTGCAATCTGGGCATGCTTTTAACCGTCCGAGCGTTGGTACCTTTACCTTCGGGTCGCGTTCGTACGAGCAAACAAATATGGCGTATTAAAAAACGGAAAAAAAAAATTATTTTCTTGTACATCTACGAACGATTATTTTCGCTAAGATTTCCGGCAGTTGCATTACATCGAAGCATTCGATAAACGGTGCTTTCATAAATTTCAGCGTCTCTCGTTATTCAAATCGTAATGGCAAGATTCAGCGGCCTCGAAATTGACGAAGTTTTACGGGAGAATTCGCGCAACGCTCGGACAGGCCGAAGCGTGTCGCGGCGGTTAGAGGTACGAGGGGGGAGGAGGCGCGTTAATAGGAAGGTCGCACTGATTAAACCTGCGGAGAATAACGAAATGAGAAAACGAATGGAACGAGTTTTACTGCTTACCGTTGGGTGAGCCTGTCGGTGAATCGGGAGCGTTCGGGAAGTGGAGGCGACGTCGGAGTTGGCTCGAGGTTTGCCCCCGATTGGACGATCCTCGGGAATGTATTTAATTCGATTGTTGGTGACGAAGAGCGGAGGTCGCGTCGACGAGAGAAGGACGCGACAGGGGGTTGGCGAAAAAAACGTTGCGAAGCGCTTGTTGCCTGGCTTTTTTGATCTGAGACGGGGAGAAGCGTCGGGCGACGATCCTCGGGAGTCCTCGACGATCCGAGAGGCATCGAGCGTAGAAGCGGGCAGGGGGCGCTACTGTTTCCGGCGGAAATGAGGCCTTCGCGACTATCGCCCAACCCACGCCGCTTCCCCGCCGTTCTCGTTGGCGTGCCGGCGGGGCGGAGGGGGGAGGAGGAACGCTGCCGATTTAACCGCCAAGCCGCCTTCCATCACCTGACTGCCCCGAGCCTCGAAGCTCTCTCCAACGGCGAAAATCGTATTTATATTCCATCTCCCGGGCGTTCGTTCGCCAGGTAAACGGGCCAGAAACTATGTAGCGAACGCGGCCGAAGGAACGAGTAGGCGGGAAGTCCCTCTACCACTGCTACGACGACGAACGCCTAACCGCGTACCGACTGACGCTCCTGCCGGCGGAATCTCTGGCGCCAGAAACACTTTTTACGATAATAGTCGTCTTGTTGGATCTAACCGCGATTGGAGAACACGACTCGACTCTGTTGGTCGATCTTAAGCTAATGACGCGAAAAAACTAACGAAAAAAAACGATGGAAAAAAAATCAACAAGACGACTAACAGGATCACTCTACAGAAAACCGGCGCGGACTGAGGGACGCTACGAGTGACGGCGAAGTGGGGACCACACGATCAGAGCGGCAGAGCGCGTGGTGGGGGTAACGCCGAATACGAAAATCGAAAAGAGTCAAGGAACAGTTTTTTTTTTTTTCGATCAGGTTACGCTATCGCATTATTCGAATACACGAGAATAGTGTGATTAGTCACGAATTCAAATAATTTATATGTTTTTTATGTTAATTTCAGAGCTTGACAGTACTTCAAGTACTATTTTACGATTTTAAGTACCAAGTACAAGCACTTTATGCGTACACGCTCACATTACGAATACTCGATGAGTTGCATGACATCCCGTTTATATTAATATATGATTATCTGTCTACACTTTTCAATGAGTATAATTTTTACGAGGATTTATATTTAAAAGGTTATTTTTTTTTAATTCCATAAAAAAAAAGAATTTTATTTTTAATGGAAAAAAGTGAAGAATAGATTAAAAATAGCCGCAAAACGACGAATCACGAAATTTCAGTTAGTGATTTTTTGCAATGAGGAAGCCATGTGCAAATTACTTCACACCTTCCTTAACTCTACGAACCTAATTGCGAAAAGTATTTCAGAAATACTTCAAGTACTTGTGATACTTTGTACTTGAAGTATTTTTTGGTACTTTGCCCAGCTCTGGTCAATTCATGTAAGAGTCTGTCTTTTTGACTCTGAGCAATTTTTAAAAAATCTCCAACCACTCGTAATCATAAACGACGGTTGACGAATAAAAAAATGAATCGCCACCGTCGAGTTTGAATGCCCAGCAATGAGCAGTATGATTGGAGATGTAATTTTTTTCTGCAATCGCGAAGATTTCGAAAATCCTCTTTGTATTGTAGCACTCAACTGAGTCTGTTTTTTCGTCTTTGAGCACTTTTTAAGAAACTCCAACGGCTCGTAATCACAATAAAAAAAAATGAATCGCCACAGTCGAGTTTGAATGCCCAGCGATGATCAGCATGATTGGAGATTTGCTTTTGCGCTCCCGCACGGATATTGTCCGAGTTCTATTGACGCGGACAATTTTCTATTCACGATTTCTCGGTGAGCAGCGAAGATTTCGAAAATCCTCCTTTTATTTAGTACTCGACCGAGAGACAAGAATATACGTATAGTTACGTGTATTTATATATATATAGATACTATGTATATACATACATACATACATGGATGCTGGATAGGGGATGAAGGCTGGCATAAAAGAGTAGAATCTGCGGGAGAGAGAATAGGGTCGGAAGAGTTGAACGAAGGAGGCCTTCCTATTTATATAGAAGAGCCAGGGTATAAGACGGCGAAGAGGAGAACCTTCGGGTAATACCCTGGTTGGTCTTTTTCGAGGATGTAATTTTCGCTGTATGCCGGGATTAGAAGCCAGTTATTCGACTACCGAGTCTGCCAGGCCTGGCAAATACTGTCCTCGTGTGCCTTGAAAAATATCGACCAATTTAACTCGTCTCGCCTCCGATCTTCCGTACAGATGTAAAAAAATTTCACCCACACAGATGCGCAGACAAACGCCCCGAGATAATAAAGCAACAAGTATTAACCAAGAAATTTTCATAATGGATCGAGACGGAACGGTTAAATCCGACGAACGCGGGGAGCACGCAAAGAGGGACGACCGCGCGGAGATGACAAAACTTTTCCGTCCCGCAAGTCCGCAGCCCGCGCGGTAAGACCGGATAATCGGATCTTCCTCGCTCGCGCGGAGGGAAGAAAAAAAGGGGTTAAAAAATTATGAAAAAGACACGTTCGCCTCGAGGCGCACGTCCAGTCTAGACTCCGTGCTTCAATAACGGCTTGGCGACAAGGCGTTAAACGGTTCGGAAATTCCTACTCTCTGCAATGAACTCGCCGTTGCTAAATCGACCAACCAACGACCTAAGATATTTAGCTAGGTGTCTCGCGCAATCCCGAAAGTCTCGAGCGCACGATAAAAACCCGAATAAAAGGGTCCATATTACTTTGACAAATTATTATTCTTCTTTTTTTATTCGTGTTTTCTTAAATATCTAAGTTTAACATAAGTTTTCGTGAGTGATAGAGACGAAGGAAATTTCGTGAATTTTGTTTTTTCTTTTTTTTTTTTCTGTAAAGCTTCGATGATCAATTAAACGTTGCACGAACGTGTCTCGAGGATCGGTTGTGTCACTATGTTATTTTAATCGTTTCGAGTGCGGGGCGTTCGATCGGGCACGCCGGAATTTCGATGCCACGCCTGCGACGGCGGAGTCTCGAACGACGAGGCGAGACCACGCAGCTGTGGGAGTCCGACGACGATTTTTTAGCGGCAGCGGGAAACTCGGAGAAATCAGACCGACACCGGCGCAGCGATTATCGGTGGCTCCGTCGTCCGTGGCGATTGGGAACATTGTTTTAGTGACCATACCTGGATAACGAGAAAAACGTTTTATTACGACGAAGTTTTCGAACTCGGCAATGTTGATCATTCAATTACGTGTCAAGTTATATCGGGTGCACGCTAAGAATCAATTTCAGATGCTAACTTCAAATGCATAAAAACTAGTGTAAATCGTAGAGCTTGAACAAAAACAAAAATTGCCAGCACGTTTTTTATATTTCGAGACCACCGAGAGATAACTTTTTTTGTTTTTTCTCAAATCAAATCTCAAATCGCACAGTAAAAAACGTTTGCATATCTGACAAACAGTTCTTGCTTGAGAAAATCAAGATTTTTATTGCATTTCTTAACTTTAGAACTTTTTTTTTATCGCCAAACCAGACGTAAAAGAAATGGTAAATTTAACAAGAAATTGTGGATGTTGAAGAATTTGTTTTTATCGGTAAATGTTTAAAATTATTTCACCATGTAAAATGTAAGTAGGTATTCAAAGCTTAACTGCTGGGTTGGACAGCTATAAACGCGTTAATTGTTTAAAACAATGGTAAATTTAACGAGAAATTGTGGATATCAGTGAATATTTTTTTTGTTAAATATTCAAGCTTTTTTTACCATATAAATGTTAAGTAAGTAGGAATACAAAGATTGTCTTCTGCCTTGGACAGTTTTAAACGCGATAGTAGTAAAAAAAAATTGTAAATTTAAGAAATTTGAATATTGAAGAATTTTTTCGTTTGTTAAATATCCAAACGTTTTTCACGACGTAAATATTGAGTGCGTTGATATGCAAAGATTAACGGCCTTTTTGGAAGGGCTTCGATCGCGTTAATTGTAAAAATAAAAATCAAGGAGCCAAAAAGCTTCAAACGCCCGTTGAAGCGAATCAGCCAAATACTCACTTTTGGAATTCCCATTCGCGATTGTCAAGGGGACAGACCTGCCTGGTCTTGAGCCAGCGAGAGATGCAATGGAAATGGAACGCATGCTGCAGAGCCAAAAGAAATTTTATACAATTAAAAGTTGTGCGCGTGTGTGTGTATACAAACACGTGACGAGCGTGTATCGTTGCGACAATAAAATCTTCCGGGCATCATCTAGAGGAACGTCTAGGCGAATAGGCAAATATTTTTCTTTTTTTTCTTTTTTTCCTTTCCCAATACTTAGAGAAACGCACGTTACAGACGCCCCAAGCGACGGTGCACTCCTCGCTGGTAGCGGACGCCTGATTCGCCTGGCATTCTATGCACAGATCCATTATGTGATTTCTGCAGATAGCACAGTTGTCCACGACGATGTCTGCAAAGCAAAACGGAACACATAAAATTTCGTTTCTTCGGCGAGTTTTTCGAAAACTGATTGACGAATAATTAAAAACTTCGAAACTCACCCCAAGCCCACAGTGCCACGGCATTCCACTGTAAAAATAAAAATAAAAAAAAAAACATAATATTATACTCGTTCAAGAGAAGTGTCATGCGCGCGCAGCCTCGAAACATCGCGATGACAAAGCGCCGAAAGAAAGACAGGTTAGAAAGGTGTATTTGGGAAAGGATTAATCGACTGTTGGACGGATTCGTTATATGGCTCGTACAGCGTGTATCAGACGGTACCTTCTTCACTTCGAAACGCTTTTTGTCTCCCTTGCCGCTGCTCGAAGTCGGCAAATCGCTTCCCTCGTCGTCAATGTCCATTGCAGAGGCCATCTTAGAATTTTGATATTTTCCACATCCCGGAGGCGGCCATGGACGCGGTCCCGATTATCGCGCACCTTACGGCTTTTTCGAGCACGAATATTTCAATTATTACCGGTCAAGATTCACGACAAGGCACGGCCACGTACAGCGTACGCCCTCTGAAGGCCATCAAGCGGTAAATAGCTCGCGAAAGAAAGAGTACACAGCGAGCAATCAGCTACGAGAATTTTGTCACATTTTGTCTTCGTGCCGGTAACACAGATAAGGCGGGAAAGGTAACAAATATATAAATATATGAAAAAGGCTAATATGAAAGGGTGTTTTCCGCACGGGAAAACGTGCAGAAAACTCATCATCGACGGATAAAAGTTTCTCTTATTCGCATCTATCCGGAATTTCGAGTAGGATCCGGCTGCTTGTTTTAATTTAATTATCGTCTGTTTGTCTCGGTTTGTCTGTTCGACAAACCGATGCACTTTCTCCAGGGTACAAATTATTCTGTAAAAAAAAAATCACTTTTTTTTACATAAAAAATTAATAACCGACGCTTAGATAATATTTCGATTTATTATTAAACGTGCCTACACGATACAAATTGGGGGACAACACAATTTTTTTGTTCGATATAATTTTTTTTATCATACGGTAGTAAACGGTAGTTATACGCGAAAGTAAGACAAACTTCTTCTTCTTTTCTTTCTTCTCTTTTACATACAGCTCTGTGTCTGCTGCTTCGCGTTTTAATGCATTTCGATCGAATAATCATAACAATAATTGTAATAATAATAATAATAATAATAATAATAATAATAATAATAATACAGTTGTTATATTCCATGATGAAGGGGATATTAATTTTCATTCAAGTTGTTGTTCAGATCATTTTTCTTTTTTTTTTCACGGACTATCACAAACGTTGATTGCTGGTTCGAATTCGTGTGTTTATGTGTTTTTTTTTTTTTTCTAGATATGATCAAGGATCGGTGTAATGGACTTACGGACAAAATCGTGTCGCTAAGAAACCTCTCGCCTATACATTACATTTCTTCTTATTCATCTTATTTTTTGTTTGTATTTTTTTTTTTTTACTTAATTTTTTTTTTTCTCAAAGTCCGTCCGTACGTAGGCAGGCAGGCAGACAGACAGGTAGGCGGGCAGGCAGGCAGAGACATAGGCAGGCTTTAGAAAACCGCGAATTGATCTAGTTACATCGCTACAGCCGCGCCTTCGAGGAAAGAAAACCTCGTTGACAAAAAACGAGGCGGTACACACGTAGAGTACAAGGGTAGGTTCGTTTTTCTTAGTGTTTTTTTTTTTTTTTTTTTTCGTTCGTATTACGACGAGGTGCTCGACAACGACGTCACGAGACCGTTACATTATCCTCTATCATACAAATACAGTGAGACACGTATTTCATTTATTTTCACATATTAAGAATATAGTATGTCTAGGTACTTTGGGGCAACGCATAGACGATACGAGTGTCGAGGATCGAGCCGGTCGTCGAGACTCACGGGAGGGACTAGGCGAGAATATACACACTCTTGTATAATCGGGTCAGTTGGCAATTGAAAAAGTTGGATATCACATTTATATTAGATTTCATTTTTTTTCATTTTTTTTTTTTTTCTTTCGCAACGACACCACCGAATCGAACGGGGCGCGTTGTTTTTTAAGGATGTTGCACTCGTACATTCCCAGTCGAAAGTGAGAGACACTTCCTAATGGTGTAAAAATCTGAAAAAATGCAACTGTATTAAAGGTGCCGAGAACATCATTTTTAGCTAATGATAATGTCAAAAAGATATTAACAAATTGGTAAAAAAATTTTCGACAAATAATCAGTAAACCTTTTTCTTCTCTTTTCAAATGAATTCATTCATTTTACGGAACTGTCGGCGAAGCTTCGTAACTTTTTGTGTGCAGTGTAGAATCGTAATACGGAAACTAATACGGAATTCATGTCTCTACATGGATTTTACAAATAAAAAAGAAAATTTTAAATGTAAGAAAATTCTTTTAAAAAATTCATATGGATTCTGAAAAATCAAGGAATTCATTCAAAATGAGAAAATAAAAAGTTGTCCGATTTTTTTCAAAAACCAATCTGTTAATAATTTGTTTTTGCATTATTATTATTATGCAAAATCAAAAGTCTTGACTTCATTAATACAGCAGATTTTTGTCAAATCTTTGTCATATCGCGAAGTACTGAAATTTTTATCGAATTAAACTTTCGGTGGGGAACGTATGTGTGAGACATACTTAATCTTCTCACGCCGAACCAGTGCGGTCGAGCAAAAGCTGCGAGATTCAGTGAAAAAAAAAACTCGCAATCAATGCCTGCGTCTCTTCGTGGACTCTCTCAATCGTGTCGTCGACACTCGTAACGTCGACGTCCCATTGCTGTTCTTGTTTTTTTATCTTTTTTTTTTTATCAATCTCCAATATATTACTAACTTTTTCAATATAATAAGTCATTACGGCGTTATCGTATAGTTTAACGCTGTGACAGCGACGACGAGAAGCGCATGCAAATTAAACTGAAACGTAACGCAAGCGGTGTGCAACTTTAAACTTATTGCCTCCTCCACTCATTCTCACTCTCGAGCTTTATCCATTTTTTGTTTCACTCAATCATCCCTCTTTCATCTCTCCCGCTATCACGATATAATAAATATCCTTACGCCTTTTTTTTTTATCATTTTCAACTTCATTTCATTCTTCTTGTTCACTTTCTTTTTTTTCTTTTTTTTTTTTTTTTTGCATATTTACAATTGGAATTTTTCCTAAAACATTTAAATCCACGTGAAAATCTTCCGATGATAAAATATCCCAGACACACGAAGATGAAAATTTGTCGTTTACTATGTTATTTGGTTGTGCATATAATCGATTCGAGCTCGTTTCACGGAGTCACACGATCTCGGGCCTCTGCGGCGTCGAGAAACGGCACCGCTATCGTGCGTTTCCGTCGACGAGGCCGAGATAAAAACTAATCGCAGTTTTGTTATTATTAATTTTTTTTTTTCTTCCACCTCGCTCTCGTCCTCCTTCTTTCCCATACAATATCTCGTATAACATTAACTCCCTTGCCGACTACGCGTTATGTAAAATAGAATTTTTGTTGTCTGTGTCGTCAGAGAAAAAAAGGGTCTCCCGGTACATCGTGACGTGCCAATGGAATGGTTTTTATTTGCTTTTTTCTTCTTCTTCTTCTTCATTTTTTTTTTTCTTCTTCATTTCGCTATAAAATTATTATCGATCACTATTTTTTTCTTGGATCTAAATGTTCAGTTTGGTATGGCACAAATGGTCTGCTCAATAATCCTTCGGATCTTTTTTTCTTTTTCTCTCATTTTTATTTTTTATCATCTTTTTCTTTTTCCTCGTTCGCCAAAAAAAAAAACGGCGGTCGTGCGCGCGCATGTGTGTTTTATGCGTGTGAATGTGTGATTTTTTATCTTGTGTTCACTATAAACTCTGTCAGTACGAGCGTGGCTCTTGTAAGCGTGTGATTGCAATTGCTACTACGGATCGACGAAAGTTTTGAAAAAAATTGTAATTAGTTCGCGAGTTCCCACGATCGAGACGCGAAGTTCACGGTTTTAGCAGCGAAGCGAACGTTCCAGCGATGGGACCGATATAATTAATTAAATATGGATCATTTTTTTCTTCTTTTTTACTCTGTGGTGAAAAAATATTTTTCTTTTTTTTTTAAATCTTGTTTACGAACACGTATTTTTTTTTTATATTTCTCGTATTGTCGATTAAGCGGGTCAACGATAATTTTAAAGCTTCGATCGCTTTGCTAAATTTTCGACTCCAAAGTATCAATTCTCTTTCCGACGACTACACCCGTGACAAATCAACGATCTTATTTGTCCTCAAGGACTCCTCGATCTACAAATTTAAACGAAAAACATTTGTTACTTCGATATCCGCGTCTCGTCGACTGGAACATCCACCTTGCTTCTTCAATTTTCCATCGCCAAAATATTAAAAAAAAAATACAATTAAAAAAATGCTACGATCATACTTTAGGCCCGATTCGGATGTACTATGCTGCACATTTTTTTTCTACGGCCCAAAAACTTAATTGCGTCGTGAAAAAAAAAAAATAAGATAAAAATAACAACATTTTTTAAAAATGAATAAAAGCGACAGAAAGCGTTGGGTTCACTTGGAGACTCGACTAATCTCTATTGTTTCTTAATATGTCTTATAAACTCGAAGCAGCCTTGTCATCACATCTGCAGGCACCTTAAACCGGCGTTTATCTATTTATCATTTATTTTCTATTTTTTTTTTCTCATATTTTTTTTCGTCCAAGAAAACGTGATCGACTGATCACAGCGTTAGATATTGTCACATCACCACGTTCATATGTAGTACATAGGGTGCAGACAATCTCTCTCTTTCTCTCGCTCTCTCGCTCGCTCGCTCTCTCTCTCTCTCTCTTTCTCTCGATCTAAATGCAACGACTGTTGAAATAGTGGCTCTGTGCTACGGGGCCTCATGTACGTTTTCACCATTGTCCTCGAGGACACTGGAATACGGCAGTTTGACGTTTTTAACCACTTAGATAATGTCTCGAATGTGACTTTTTTTTTTAACTCCTGCATCCATATTTTTTTTTTTTTTTAATCTCTCGTTCTCCAAAGATTAATGGTAACGTCACAACGTACACTGGCAACGTCGCGCTATAATTCTATATTATGTCATGGCGCCACTTATTTATCTGTATTTTTTTCCCCCATTTTTTTTCACCTCTAATATCGTATAGCAGATACGATGGAAAAGCCACGGAAATAAAAACGTTCACCGAGTCACCATCGATACCTTCACACGTATTTCTTAATATTAAGTAAAAAAATGCAACGAAACTATAATACCCATAACAACGATTGGTAAGAATTAACAATAGAACACAGACGATTTCCCGGCTAAATATCGATTATGAAGAAAAACAATTCTCTCAATTAATTAGTGTTGGTTTCCTTTTTTTTTTTTTTCATCTAGTATTATTACGATGCGAACGTGTCGTCGTCGACGGGACGCAAGGACTATTTCGCGACGCTTCATTCTTCATCGGGATCCGAGAATACGATTTAGGAAAAAAAAAATAAAATTCGTCGACTCTCATGTTCGACCGAGACGTCGCCGAAAATTAGCTCTCGCGGAGAACCGGAGCGGAGGAGCACGATCGACCAAAATAAAAAGTCGCTCTCCAATCGGGATTCTCAATTCGGCGGAAAGAAAATGAATGTGCGATACTCGTCGCTAGTGGGACGTCGGAACGATCGAGCGGAAGAGTAGAAGAATTTTCGCAAGTGCACCGCCGTCGAGGACACTCACGCGCACACCGGTGCCTCGTGCCGAGATAACAGCATCGACAACATGACTCAAACTCCACGCGAACATCTTTGGTATCTTAGCAATACACTAATTATCCAGAGCAAGTCGACCCCGTCTCACGGCGTAAATCGGGAGGCTTGGACAGAAGAAAAAAAAAAGAGAACTTAATCCGACACGATGTAAACGCGATTATGGGGTGTAAAAAAATATTTAAAAGTAAAGATTGAAAATTCCAGAGTCTCGTGTGGTCATGGTTCGTGCTGCACTCCAAGCAACTGCACAAACGCAGGAGAGAACGGAAAAAAAAAAATTGTTATAATTGATTTTTCAAAAGTTCGTTTAAAATCTATGAATCTTATTTATCGAAAGAATCTTCGACGCTTCGAAATATTTTCGCCACGACAGACACTTAATCGTTAAGTTGAGAAAATAATTGTGTCTTTGTTTGTTCGTATATTGCAAGCAAAGTATTATCCGTATCATCGTCACTCCGTAGATACACTTACGACGAATATTTGTGTTCTTTTTTTTTTTTAATCTTTATTATTTTTTTCTTTAATTTTTGTTCTTTTACCTTCGATGAATTTGTTAGCTCCGTGTCGATTGGCGTTTGGAAATATAGAATTCTGAAACGTACTCGGCAAACGGCAACAGTTCGGCTTCACTGAAAGTTCCTTGATTCGGCAGGGGTTTCCGAAGATCCGACGTCGCACCGAAGCCTTCTTCGCATTCCCCCACTCGTTCCGAAGTAAACGCGCACCTCGGTTAAAGTTTCTTCACACGATTCAAGTAATCAATCGCGGACTGTGAAGACCCTCGACTTGGGTATCTATCTGAGGATAATGCTGGGTGTCCGGTGGGCCCCAGTCGTGGAGATTGCCACTGTTGGCGAGCCGGTGGGTGAGACGATGAGCTATCGAAAAACCACCGCTGCCTTCCAGCTGCGTCAACACGAGGATCACTTGCCTGTGTAAATTTAAAAAAAAATATAAAGAAAAGGCAGATGATTAATTTTTGCGCAAGGACCGAGCTCGAGACAGTACAATCGAAGGGCAGACCGACCTGTGCAGAGGGGGAACACTGTCCGCAGTCCTGAGCTGCCCTCGGGTCGACACGACGTTGTAACTCTCGTAACAATCGCACTTTACGTGAATCCACTTGTTGTCGTGACGATTTTCCACCATGACGACCAAGCCGGCCCAGCCTTTGGTCAAATAGTACGCGGTCATTCCCTCTCGACCCTGCGAGATGCAAGAAAAATACGATTACGAAAAAATACCATTACAAAAAAATGGATTAAGAAAAAATACTATTACTAAAAAAGACCATTACAAAAAAATGGATTAAGAAAAAATACTATTACTAAAAAATACCATTACAAAAAAATGGATTAAGAAAAAATACTATTACTAAAAATACCATTACAAAAAAATCGATTACCAAACAAACGATTACGAAAAAATACCATTACAAAAATATGGAGTAAGAAAAAATACTATTACAAAAAAATGGATTAAGAAAAAATACTATTACTAAAAAATACCATTACAAAAAAATGGATTAAGAAAAAATACTATTACTAAAAAATACCATTACAAAAAAATCGATTACTAAACAAACGATTACGAAAAAATCGATTACAAAAAGAAAGGAAGAATGATTGAGAACACAATCGCAGACCTCGTGCCGCTGTCCCTTGGCCAGCGTCAGGCTGATTATAGCGTCGGCCAGTACGAACGCCGGCGGTGAAATTTGCTCGACCAGTAGCCTCTTCGAGCTGTGAATCGCGAGGACGTACTCGGGATAACTCGACGTATCCTCCATACCCGTGTGCCAGTGATTGAAAGCCAGGCACACGACGATGTAGAGATCCCGTTCCAGCATCTTGTGGCAACCGACGAAACCGCGCACCTGCCGCTTACTGTGCTCCACCAGACGGCCGACCTCGGGCGCTGCGGCCGAGCGCGTGCGAAACACGACGACGCACAGATCTAGCTGGGATCGTTGAGATTTCTCCGAATTCCTGTTTCAACGGTAAATCATTTTATATCCTCCGAACAACTTTCGACGATAAAAAGCACTATTTTGAAAGAGCATTGTTCAATTTGTTTCTCATCGTTACAATGTACTCTTCACTCGGAATTGATCCTACGATTGTTTATTTCTAAAAAATCATATTTATTTCACCCGATGCAAAAAATGGCAGTTTCACGCAGGCTTCGCTCAAAACTCCCATTTTCACACCTCGTGAAGTAAAATTTTTTACGATACGTGCGAATTTTTTTTAACTCAAGTGATTGGAACACTCGTTTGAAAAAGGTTTATCGCACTAGTATCGTAATGTATGATTTCCTAACGCGTGCAAGTAAAATCCGTTCCCGTGAAGTGAGCGCAGAAAGCATCTTTGTACGCATTATGGTACTTTTTGTCGCACTAGTGCGAGAAAGTGCCGTTCCGCGTACACTTCCCAAAAACGCAAAGCGTGATTTTCGTGATTTTATTAGGAATAATTATGTGAATGGCATGGGCATAGAAAGGAGAGTCCTGACTCGTGTGAATTGCAGACTCGACAATTCCCTTTCTACGTCTTTGCCATGCAAATAACTATTTATTAACACGTACCTCTGGCCCTCTTGAAAAAGGGTGAATTCTGTTTCTGTTGGCTCGAGCACCGTCAAAAGCACGCAGGAGAGATGCCTCAGCGAGGACAGCGGCGGCAAAGTACCGCGCAACCGTACCTCGCTCCAGCCGACTCTCGTCTTGCAGATATCGATGCAATCGAAGTACTTCAGCACGTCGTCGAACGATATCCAAAAAACACCGTCGGAAGCACCGTGCGGCATGAGCATCTCCCGCAACTGCGGCGTCCATATCGGACTGTCGTCCGACCAGTCGCCCTTCCAGCTGTAGTGGCCCCAAGGATTTCGCAGCCGCAGCAATCTTATTCCCTGAAAAAAAAATTTTTAATCGCGAGTTAAAAAAAAAAAAAAAAAAAATGGCTAAATCTCATAAATCGAGGTCTCACCTGGACATCCCGGACGTCGAGGACCGAGTACGCGTGTCTGTAAGATCGAGAGAAATTAAATTTCTAAAATTGAAATAAGAAAATATGGTAGTTGTTTATATTGTTTTTTTTTTTTTTTTTCAGGTCACCTTGGTCTTAAACCCTTCCGTTGATACTCGTCTTCGTCGACCTTCATGTTGCCGCCTCCGCAGCTGGCGCCCATGAGAAACATGGCTTGCCGCGAGGACAGCAGCTGCGCCCATATGAGATCCTTGTCGAGCTCGTCCTCGCTGGGCAGCGCGGATGGTTGAAGAGGCACGCTCTCGCACGGAGCACCGGTCAGCGTGGCCAGACCCTCTATCGCGCGACCGGAAACCAGAGCCTCGTAGCATCCGTGGATCTTTGCGACAGCTTTCTCGATCAGGGGCACCCAAAGCTGTTTTCTTTTCGCCTGTGAAAAAATAAATAAATAAACATTTTCGTACAAATAAGTCTTCCTAATTTTCAACACTGCAAAAAGATATTAAAATAAACGAGGAATCCATGTGCTAATTACTTTGCATCATTTTTTTCATATTTGTGAAAACCAAGTTTCCTCTATGAGGCAAAAAAAAAAAATTGTACCAAATGCGAAAGCCATGTGCACCATTTCTTCATATACATGAAAATCAAGTTTTCTCGATGAAGCAAAAAAATACTATTTTTAAGACCTAACGGCAATTTAAATACTTAAAAAAGAAAAACTTAAAAAAAGAAGAAAAAGTAACTCCGAGCATTAATGTTCATCGTTCGGACCTGTGAGTAAACGAGGTGTCCGCGCTTGTCGCATGGAAGAAGGTCGTCGACGAGGACGGTCGTCCACT
Organism: Exephanes ischioxanthus; assembly: GCA_958510785.1. NCBI lineage: Eukaryota > Metazoa > Arthropoda > Insecta > Hymenoptera > Ichneumonidae > Exephanes > Exephanes ischioxanthus. The sequence goes on along the minus strand of OY294018.1, from coordinate 3,379,340 downwards.
TGCCGTCCTTGCACAGTCTGACCTGATAAGCGCCCTCGGGGCAGGTCTCCCTCATGACGAGTACCCGCCTGACGAGTTCGTCGCTCTCGGCGAGGACCGCGAGGGCCGAGAGTAGCCAGCAGTTGCCCAAAACCCCCTGCGATATGTCGGACGGCAGGGGAGTCCTGAACACGGCCCATGGCAATTTCGAGTCGACGCTCGAGTCGACGTTTATCTGATGCGGTCTTCGCCACTGCACGACATGATTGTCTTTCGTCTCCGCGGGATTATAGTACAGGGATTTCGGTGCGGGAGGAAAGGAGTCGTCGACGAAAGGTTCGTTGGTCTCCTTGCAGTAGCGAACGATTCTCTCCCACTTGTCGAGTGCCTCGCGTTCCTCGATGTGCCGTAGATTCTCCATCACGACGCTCTCCTGCCGCTGTATGCGCAGAGTGCTCGTGCCCGGTTCGCTTATCTGCCTCGGCCTCTCGCCGGCGGCCTGCGACAGCGTCTTCGAACTTTGGCACATTTCGCATATTCCGATGCCGCTCTTGTTCTCGTAGGTGCAGAGTTTGCACTGCCACTGCGACTGTCCCGGGCTCGGTGCCTCCTTGCTTCTCGAGCCGAGTTTCTCCGAAGCTCCCGAGCCGTTCCTCCTCACGGAGTTTCGATGCCTCGGCGTAACGATCTTCGAGTTCGCGTGAGGCGGACAAGTGAGCCTCGGACCGGGACTCCGCTGTCCCGAGACGCGATTCTCGAGTCTCGGAACTTCGAGGAAATCGGCGAGAGTCTTGCAGGCGTTGCAGTTCTGAGCGGTGAGAGGATTCCTGAGCGTGCAGGACGGACACACCCAGCTCTCGCCCTTCCTCAGCGTCGGATCCTCAGCATGCGTGACGCTTCGGAGTTTCGAGCCGCCGCACGCCTCGCAGGTGGTCCTGGTCGCTGGATTCAAGAGCGTGCATTTCTTGCACGTCCACGACGGCGGGGGAGGATCGATGTGGTCCTCGAGGTCGGACTCGGCGGTGGCCAGGGTGGCTTTCGGTGGTGTGTATCTGACGCTGTCCCGCGAAACGACGATCGGAGACTCGATCGGTCCCCGACAATTTATGCCGTCCTTCGTCACAGTTATGAGACTCGGCTGGAGCAGCGATGCGGGACTCCTGGAGGAACCGCATATGTCGCATCCCGTCGACCACAGGGGATTGTAAGCGTAAGAGCATTTTCTGCAGGTCCACATGCGCTTGAGGGGACTCGCGGTGCTCGCAGTATCGACGGGGCTCGTCGATTCGCTGTGAGCCCTCAGGCTCGTCAGGCCGAGTTTGTTGGCTGCGGCGCCACCTCCGGCCATCGCACCCTGTTTCTTCGGCAGAGGCGGAGGCGTGTCCGGATCCGTTATTCCGATGTAAGAGTACTTCGGTCTCGAGTTGAAGGCGACCGAGTGAGGCGGCACGGCCGGTGGATCCTCGTCGTTGAGGCTCCGGCGATTGACGACTTTCTTGCGGGTTGCTCGTGCCACGGCGTCGACCTCGGAGTACGATCTTCTGTAGGCCAGAGGACCAGCCGACGAGAGCGGTCGCGGCTCCCACGAGGGCACGCTTATGACGACGCCGCTGCACGGCGCCGAGGTCCGCGGCGCTTCGCACGCCTCGCACTGCTCCAGCTCCGAAGCGTTGTCGAGCGTGCAGTTGTCGCAGCTCCAGAGAGCGTCGTCCGCCTGAGGAACCTCCGATACTATGAGACTCGTCGGGCGTTGCATGACGCTCTCGCCGATTTTCTGAACGACCGAGCCGTTCGAGAGAGATCTGCTGACTTTGGACTTTACTCGCTCGTAGACCGAACCGCCGTGCCTCTTCGGCGAGGAGCACTGCGAACTCTCGGGGATGCCCGCGTACGACAGACCCGGCGCGTCCATCGTCTCAACCGGCGGCAAACTCCAGTCCTCCCTGTTCGACTGGCCTCTCTCGCCCCGGCTCAGACCGCTCAGCTGCGCCATACTCGCCGCTATGTCCGATCGAGCCTCCTGCCTGAGGCTACCGAGCTTCAGCGCTTTCAGCCTCTTGCCGCGACGAACTCCTATCAGCTTTCCGTTCGTCTGGGCGATCGAGGAACTCGCCCCGCAAGCCGCGCACAGCGGTGTCGCGCTGCAGCTATTCGTCTGGAGACAGCGTATGCACGTCCATCGCGTGACCAGGAGCGGCAACGACGGCGAACGATGCTTAGGCGCTCGATCACGCTGACAACTCTCGCCGGACCACGAGCATCTCCGCGAGGAACCACTCCTCGGCACGTTCGACGGCGCTGACTCGCTTATCTCGATGCTGAAAAACAATTTTGAAGACATGTTTTTTAGTGTGACATTTTTTTGGAGGAAAAATAATGCGGGCAAGTGGGAAGTGAAATTTGAAAGCGTACCTAGGAGGATCTCGGGAGCGGGATGAGGCGCAGGTGAAACTTTGTCTTCGGTCTCGAGATTAATGTGTTTCTTTCCGGAAACTGGTTTTGAGAAAAATTGAACCTTTCACTTTGCGCTTTGAAAAGTCTTTGAGATAGAAAGAGACAACGGTACACTGTGAATCGACAAATAAATTGTTCAACTCGCAGGGAGCATTTTGATTGTAATATTCCAAAATCAATGCGTTAGTAAGCAAAAAAAAGTCTGTTTTGTGTTAACTAATAATGTTTGCAAAACAGATAGAAAACTAGCTTTTACCAAACTTGATCGCAATTGTTCATTAAACAAATAAATAAATAAATATATTGCCTAAATAATTAAAATCATTGATAATCTTTTTCTAACAAGTATACTAATAAAATGCTCTCTAGTCCGTTTAGACTAATAACATTTATAAAAAGAATTGGAAACTAGTTTTACCAAATTTAGTCGCAACTCTTCATATAACACATAAATAAGTAAATAAATTTACAAATAAATAAATTGCCCAATTCACAAGGAGCTTTTAAATCGTAGTATTCTAAAATCATTCATAATCTTATTCCAACAAGTACTAACAAAATTCTCCGCACTCTGTGAAGTACCAAAAATTGTTCTGTGTGCAAACAAAAATTCTGTTCCGTCTTAACTACTAATGTTGACGAAAGGAATTAGAAACTAGTTGTACCAGATTTGTTTGCAATTGTTAATTTAACAAATAGATAAGTAGACAAATTTACAAATAAATAGCTTGCCCAATTCGCAAGGAGCATTTAAATCGCAGTATTCTGAAATCATCGATAATCTTTTTTCACCAAGAGTACTAACAAAATTCTCCGTACTCCGTTAGGTACACAAATCGTTCGTTCGGCGTGCAAACAGAAACTCCGTTCGGTCTTAACTAATAATGTTGACGAAACAAATTAGAAACCAGTCGTACCAGATCAGTTTGCAATGATTCGTTTAACAAATAAGTAAACAAATAAATGTACAAATGAATAAATTGCCCCATGCGCAAAGAGCATTTAGATCATAGTACTCCAAAATCATCGATAATCTTTTTTCACCAAAAGTACTAACAAAATTCTCCGTACTCCGTTAGGTACACAAATCGTTCGTTCGGCGTGCAAACAGAAACTGCGTTCGGTCTTAACTAATAATGTTGGCGAAACAAATTAGAAACCAGTCGTACCAGATTAGTTTGCAATGGTTCGTTTGACAAATAAGTAAACAAATAAATGTACAAATGAATAAATTGCCCCATGCGCAAAGAGCATTTAGATCATAGTACTCCAAAATCATCGATAATCTATTTCCACCAAGAGTACTAAGAAAATTCTGCATACTCCGTTAGGAACATAAATCATTTGTTTTGCGTGCAAACCGAAACTCCGTTCCATCGGAACTAATAATGTTGACAAAACGAATTATTATTATTCTATTATTATTATTATTATTATTTACAGAATAATAATAATAGAATAATAATAATAGTACTAAGAAAATTCTGCATACTCCGTTAGGAACATAAATCATTTGTTCTGCGTGCAAACCGAAACTCCGTTTCATCGGAACTAATAATGTTGACGAAACGAATTATTATTATTCTATTATTATTATTATTATTTACAGAAAATAAGTTTACACTTTTTAGTTCTGCTTCTATATAATGCTATTCACGTAAAAATATATAAATCAATTTTATTTTTAAATATGTTCGTTGACTGTGCTTCGATTGCATCTACCGGTAACGCGTTCCACGCGTCCACCACTCTATTGCACAGGGTGTGCTTCAGGTTTTTGGTGTCAACCAGTTTATTAGAAACCAGTCGTACCAGATTAGTTTGCAATTGTTAATTTAACAAATAAATAAATAAGGAAATAAATAAACAAATAAATCCAAATTTTCAATAGCCTCACCCAAGAGCAAGCAGCGTGGTGTGCTGTTGTTCGTCCCCAAACCCGTCCCCGGAGGGATTGTTCCCAGCGCTCTCGCGTTCGACGGATCCTCCATGTTCGCTGCGAGTGGTCTCCGCGGTTTGCAGCCTGGCGGGCGGACTGGTCGGAGCGGAGGCCGAGAACGAGGACGAGAGCGAGGACGACGACGATGAGGATACCGAGGACGACGGCGGTGTGTTGTACGACGTTTCCGACGGTCTCGGCGGCGGCGACGTCGTCGTCGTCGTCCGGGGCGGTTCCGGGGAATTCGGCGATAGCCTAGAGTCCGGCGTCTCGTCTGACTGTCGGGCCCTTAGGCCGCAACTTTCGCAGGTCGGTATTTCGGTTATGTTCGTTTCGTTCACGAGGGCGCAACAGCCGGTGCAACGCCATCGCGTGCTCTTTGGATGCTTTGTAGCCATAATCGGCCGCGTCGGAATTTCATGGCTCCGGGTTGCTTGGTCGGGATAATCGGGCTCCCGCGAACGGGCCCGGCGTGGCCTGGCCGCTGCACCACCGTGTTCCTTGATGCCCGCCACCCTCGGCCCGAGCCCGGGAGTCACTGCCGCCGACAGTTCGTTGCCGTCGACGCTTCGAACGCTAAGCAACGACACGCGAGCCTCGTCCCACTGGAGCACCAGTTCGAACAACCGTTCCAACGACAATGAACCTCAATCGGCGTCTTCGAAAAAGTCGGCAGCATCGCTCTCCTCCTCGTCGAACCGACTCTCATGCTCGTCCTCGGACATTCAAATTTATTTAGCGTGCATAAGTTGTTCCTCGCATTTCTGGTACTCGTCATTGTCATATGTTCGATGGCGGCCATGTTGGTCCAGCACGAGGCACACCGAGCAGAACACACACTCGCAGCAGCCCGCCCGTTGATTCTTTATTTATCTTCCTTTATTTTTACTCTCCCTTGCCTCTTAAAAAAAAACTTTTATTTGTTATGGTTTTTGTCTATATCACAGTTCGTGCGCTTCAATTGTTTTTTTTTTTTTTTCGGTCCGAGTTGAGTTTTTTTTATTCGCTTTTATTGCAAACTTTTAGGAACAATCCGCGTCCATAGAGGGGGAGGGGGAGGAGGATTTTTTTTATTTTCTCCTTTTTTTTTCTGAGACACCAACCGTGGTCGCACACGCTCGCGCCACGGCTACCCTCGACTTTCTCGGCAGCTCGTCAGACCCCCGTGAAACCCCCGGGACCGAGCGTCGAGACGCCACGACCTTAACCCATGGTCGGGATGAACACTCGCTGGAACTTAATCCGCGCTTCCTGTCCTCAATGTTTTTTTCACCACTCGGCGACACGGCCTTCCTTTTTTTTCGAACCCTTATAACCCGACACTAGCAGGATTACCCCGAAGCCCTCGACGACCGCAGTCGCCGTTGTGTTGACTACGCGAATGTAACACAGGACCGTCGCCACCCCCTTCGATAGGCGCTACGAGCGGGCTTTCTTCTCCCCGCCAAAAACGACAACGGGTTCTGACTCCGTTCGATCGAAATTTCAACGATCGTGCGGTGATTGCAGATCTCACGATGATTGCTGTTTGTTCCGAAACAATAGAGCGAAATTTATTGAGTCGCGGTACGAATTTTGCTCATCGTTGTAACGAGAAGATTTTCGTAACTGCGCGATACGGCACTGCCGAACATAAGGGATGCTAGGATTTAGCGCCATCTGCTATAAATGAAAAAAGTTGCACGGAAGCTTGTATAACGGTAGGATCAGTTCAGTCATCACAAGTCCCTGTGGCGCAGAGGATAGCGCGTTGGACTTCTAATCCAAAGGTCGTGGGTTCGATCCCCACCAGGGATGCGACTTTGATGGGTTTCACCCGTCATTATTTTTTTGTTCATGCCATTTTTATCGCTATTGTTCTTTGACCACGATTTTCTTCGAATTTCAGTAACATCGAGCTTGTAGAAAACAAAAGGTGGCGACTGATTCGATTACGTCGTTCCATTGTCTTTACGAGACGGACGCATCCCGAGCTGCGGCGAATGATACCGGGAGGAGGAGCGATAGCGAGTTTTAGGTAAGTGTTTTTTAGTTTAACTGGCCAACGTGCGATTGTTCACCGCACATGATAACTGATAACGGTCATAACGAAAGGATAAAACCGTGAAACATACGTCGAATACACGGAGTGTACAGGACAATTTCTTTCAGAAACAACGACCTTCGCGAATATACGAGCACGATTTTATTGTTCTGCCTTCGAAGTTCTCAAAGTGAAGTGAAAGTCACGTGACGGAGCCAGGAATGTGAGAGATAGCGGCATTGGATTTACGGTGGTGCGCGAGAGAGCGATAGAGAACGTGTTTCATTTCACCTTAAGGTGAGTTGAAACATGTACCACGTGACATATTAATGCAATAGAAATAGTTGCTTTTTTCGAATCAATGCTATGTAAAAATGGTCGACATTTGGGGTTAAAGCGAAGTATCATCGTAGAAGGTTTTGCATTCCACATCAGCTAGTACGTTGCTATTTCGCGAAATGTCATTATAGTTTTTGTTATCGGCTGAGTCTGTTTCACCTCGCCTTAAGAGCATGTGCAATACCGCGGTCGGTAACGAAAACTGTAAACAACATTCTTCACGAATTCAGGCATACGAGATCAAAAGAAAAATCTCATCGAAAGTCGAGATGATATTCGCTTTGGATGGGACTTTTCTCTCGACCGTACATGCGAGAACCCGTGAAAAAAGTTGATTATAGTTTTTGATACCGACTGAGCCCGAGATGAACGGGGAGAAAGGTGTTTTATATGGTCTTCAGGCGAGGTGAAATAGACTCAGTCGGTAACAAAAACTGTAATGAATGTCGTTTTGAGACCGCAGACAGCTGAGGAAAAGAAAAATTGTCTACTGGTGTCGGGAAATTCTTCAGGGATAGGCAATTCCCTTTTTCCTTAGCTTTTTGTGATCTCAAAACGGTATTCACTACAGATTTTTTTTACCAGCGATATTGCACTTCACCTTAAGGGCATGTGACACACACGTATAGATGCTCCGATGGTAACAAATCGCTTTCCCTATTTTCTCCGTGATGGTTGATGCTTCGACCGAAATCAAATTAGGTTTTTGTAGGCAATAGATATAAGTATGAAAACCTAATTTGCTTTTGCTCGTCGGATCAATCGTTTTGGAGAAAATAGGGAAGGCGATTTGTTACCGACTGCGTCTGTGCCACATGCCCTTAAGGTGAAGTGCAACTCCTCGGTCGGTAACCAAAACTGCAATCCGAAATTCTCTAAGACGGTTAATTTTTAGGGAAAAATACGAAAACGGTCAACTATACGCAGTAATTCTGCAGTTCACTGTCTGCATCCTTTTCCCAAGAAACAAAAGACGTGGGAGATTTTTGGGTTGCGAAATTGCAGCTATCTCTCTCGCACTCATTGTGGTTACACTTCACCTTAAGGGCGTGTGGCACAGACTCAGTCGGTAACAAATCGCCTTCCCTATTTTCTCCAAAACGATTGATCCGACGAGCAAAAGCAAATTAGGTTTTCATACTTATATCTGTTGCCTACAAAAACCTAATTTGATTTTGGTCGAAGCATCAACCATCACGGAGAAAATAGGGAAAGCGATTTGTTACCATCGGAGCATCTATACGTGTGTGTCACATGCCCTTAAGGCCACGTGGAAGATAACGTGACATATGAGTGCGAGAGAGATAGATGCATTTTTCGAATCAATGCCATTTAAAACTTGTTGACTTTTCGGATAAAACGGAAGCATCATCGGACGCTTTATTAAATAGTTTATCCGCCAATATGCTTTGCATTTTCCCGAAAAGTCTATGGTCTCTGAATCGCATTCATTACAGATTTTGGTTATCGACTGAGTCGTTTCACATGTCCCTAAGGAGAAGTGAAATATCGCGGTCGGTAATGAAAATTGTAATGAACTTTTCTCAAGGATGCTAATTTTTTTGAGAAAAAAATGAATTCCTATCGGATGCGGAATTGCCGTGCACATCCAGCTCGAATTTGCTTTTTCCTCAAAAAAATTAGCACCCTTGAGAAAAGTTCATTACAGTTTTCATTATCGACCGCGATATTTCACTTCCCCATAAAACATAGGAAAACAAACGAAAGTTGTGTTCGACCCGTACACGCTGCACTATGTAGCATTCACTGATACAAGCACATCCCGCTTTACCGAGCGTCGCCGTTTGTATCGAAGCGAAGCGAAGAGTTTCCGTAACCGTCGCCGCGCCAGTCTCCACACAGGGGAGAAAACACACAGTCACACGCTCTCCGACGATTGTGTTGGTGATGCCATCAACGCGATCAGAGACCTGTGGAGAAAAAAAAATCTCTAACCCGTTCGTGAATATACTGTTCCACAGTCTTGAGAATAGTATAAATGGCTGGAAGCTTTCGCGTCCGCCGCGTGGTTTACATCATGTAAATTGTGTACACTAATAACTTGACTGTTACAAATATATTATCGGGTGCGATATATAACGATGTGGTGCCGGCCTTGATGGACCCAAAGCGAACGAGAGGTGTTGAACTATCGAGAAACAAATTGTCTCCATCGATTGTGAGCAACATATCTTTACTTTTTTTCTTTTACTCCAATACACTATGTTACGATACCGTGAATGTTTGTGTTGTAGGTTACGAATCAGGGAATTCGTAACGTTACCTAACGGCTCAATTGCTTCGCCAACCTGAGAAAACTCACTGACAAAGATTCTCCTTCGGAGCTCCGAAGGTTTCAGTTACATTGCCGTGCATCTCCGCGCCAGCCACCGTGCTTGGTTATGTTTCGGATATTCGAATTTTTTTTTTGAAATTCGTTGCTTGCGAGCCGAACCGCTGCGCTCATGGATAACGATAATGATAATTGAAAAACAAAAAAAAAAATATATGATTGTAGCTCAAATTAAATTGGAGTTTGCTCAATTCCTATATTCGGTCTTAATGTCTTGTGCGAATTCGAATCGTAACTGGATGCATCGGTGCAGATAGACGAACATCGAATGCAATTAAATCTCTACCTACATTGCTGCGAGCCGAAGCTCACATTTCACTAAACCCCAAATTTACCATTGAGCCACTCCTGCGCCTGAAGCTTTCTCATATTTACAAATTTATCAGTTTTATTTTGAATAATTCTATTGAAAAAAATTATAAATCATTTATCAAAAAAACAATGATCGAAGCTCAAAGTAAATTGGAGTTTGCTCAATCTTTATATTCGACCTAACGCCTTGTCCGATTTCAATAAACTCCAGCTTTATTGTGGAACCGCTCTTGTGCTCGAGACTTTCTTACATTCGCAAACTTTTTTAATTAATTTTTTTACTCATTTTATAAAGAAACTCCAATTTGTATGAAGATTGTACAGAATTTAACGTTTTTCCAAAAACGATAAATATATTGATTTTTTTTGTCGCAGAATTTGGTCTTGCGATGGCGGATCAGCAGCAACAGCAGCAGCAGCAGTTGCCGCCCGGTTTCAAGCGAATGTCCCTGGACAAGATAATAGAAGCGATGACCGCGGATCTGGAGAGTTCGGCTGGTCATTACGTGCAGTTCGGCATGAGCCCGCAGCAGCAGTCGGGCCAGAACTGGGGGGACTATTCGGGCGGTCAGAGGCAGCATTTCATGAGCGGTCAGGCAGTGGCTCCGGCGCCTCCGAGCGTGCAGCAGCCGCTCAATCCGGTGCCCTCGTCAATCTACATGCAGGATGTGGCGCCGTACGAGTCGAGCAGAGCGGAGCCCATGTACTTTCCTCCCCAGACGGTCAATCACTTAGGCATCAACGAGAAGAACGACCTGGTCGGCACGATAGACGTGGGGGGCGGTAACTACATCGACGTTATTTACGGCAACGCGTCGCAGATAGTCGCCGAGCAGCGCCAGCTGAACAGCCTCGCCTCGTACCACGCGAACAATCAGGGCATGATAGATCGGGAGTACGGACTGTTCGGCGATCAGCAGCAGATGCCGGTGGCCCACAAATTGACGAACCAGAGCGCGAACGGCAAGCAGCTTATCGACAACTTGGTCGGCAATTGGGCGCCGAACCAGTCGGGAACATACAGTCCGTTCGGCGGTTCGCCGAACGTGACGCCGGTGCCGCAGTCTGCGCCGATGGCGCCGAATGAGAGCGGCGAAAAATTGCCGAGGATCGCGACCGAGGGTCAGCAGAAGAAGCCGCGCATGGTGGCGGAGGTGAAACCCATGAGACCGTCGTACTCGGACGTGCTGACGAAATCGGCTCCGCCGCCGGCATCGCCGATGACCGGCACCTCGGTCAAGCCCCAGTTCGACGCACCGGCGATGAAGAAGACCGCCGGGAAAAATGGCAAGAGCAAGGGCAAGCCCGTTCAGCTAAAGCGACAAAATTCGTCGGGCAGCGACGATCACGGCTCGCCGAAGATGCAGGCACCGAAAAAATCTTTCGAGCGCAACAACGCGAATCTTCCACGTCGCTGGGTCTCCCTCGACAATCTCGGAACTCAGACCGAATCTCACGAGATCAATGCGTTCAACAGATCTGAAAATTTTGAGAAGAAGAAGATCGTGAAGTCCTCGAGGAAGGGCGAGAGGACCGAAGCGCTCAACAACTGCAAGCTTCAGAACAGCAACGCCAAAGCAACGGGCAACGTTCAGAAGCGTCCGTTACAGATAAACAATAATTTAAATAACGCGAACGGCTTCGGTCAGTCGACGAGCGACAAGGTCGAGAAGAATCAGCACGCCAACAACAAAATCAACAAGGACGAGAAGAAGCCGCCCAAGGACAAGGGCACCAAACGGTTTCACGCCGAGAAGGCCCAGCAGATAAAGAAGGGACAGAAAAATCGCAATCGCGACAACAGAGAATCTCCGGTCAAAGACTTGTGTCGTAATTTAAATAAATACGCGAGTCGCTGGAGCAAATTTGGGCTGAAAGTCTTCTACTGGCTTCTTCATCTCATATCCGATGTCGTCAGCATGAGCACCAATCTTGTTGTGCAGTTGTGAGTATAGGAAAAAATACAATTAAAAAAGTATCGTTTATTCACTGTACAAAAAATAATTCGTGCGAAATTTTTATGCACTGGGTAGTGAAAGTTTTTATCCATAAACTGGTATATTAAAGTTCATGTAGAATTGTGATAAAAAAATTAACGTACGGTATGTTGATGTGAACTGTAGAAATACTTTACTTGTAATAATTGACTATAATTTTATTATAAAAGTACTTTAAATCCAATAATTTACTTCAATTTCACTATAAAAGTCCATTAATTTTTTGTGACGATTGCACATCACATTTAATGTACCAGTTTTTTTTGCATACAAATTTCCAGTCCGGTGCATTAAGGTAGTCCTAGCGGACAGCCTGAGCCCACATGAGTTCAGAGAGAATTGAGAGAGAATTGCTAACACTTCTCGATGGGATAAAAATTCGAAAAAAATCAAGCATATGGAAGGTGCTGAAAAGATTAATTTTACATAATAATAACTCCAAAATATTATTAACAAATGCATAAAAAAAAAATTGTTCAACAAATTCCTCGGCAACTTAACTTTTTGTTCATATAAAAACAATTTGTTAATCTTTTTGAATACGTATGAATTTTTTCAGAATTTTCTCTAATTTTTGAAAATCACGTTTCTTTATTAACTAAAAACGCAATTTTCAAAAATTCGACAAAATTCTGAAAAAATTCATACGTATTCAAAAAGATTAACTTATTGTTTTTATATGAACAAAAAGTTAAGTTGCCGGAAGATTTGTTGAACAATTTTTTTTCATTCATTTGTTAATAACACTTTGGAATTATTATTATGCAAAGTCAATCTTTTCAGTACCTTCCATATGGTTGATTTTTTTCAGATTTTTATCTCATCGCGAAGTATTCGCAATTCCACTCTCAATTCGCTCTGAACTCACGTGGGCTCAGGCTGTCCGCAAGGACTACCTTAAATAAAATTAAAAATTTAACGGTGTTTGTTCTAACACACGACTGTCTTTTAATTTGATTCTTTTTTTTTTACATTTCAGTGGCAAATGTGTGTGGTACCACACTGTATTATACGTGAAATACTCCTGGGTCTACTTAGCGACGACATTTTCAAAAGTACAGTTCCTCAACACGATCGGCAAGCGGATAGACGACTGGTTCGGCGGCAGCAGATTCGCGTTCTGGCGGCGAATGAGATCGAAGAAGAACGAGGATAAGGACGAGCACAGGAGCTGGATGCACGGCGGACTGGAGACAAACATAGCTCTGCCGAGCACCGGCGAGGAGGCCATGAAGAGATTACTCGCTTGTAAGGGCAAAGATCCTTACAGTATACTCGGCGTAACGCCAACATGTTCGGACGACGACATTAAAAAGTATTACAAGCGACAAGCTTTCCTGGTGCATCCGGATAAAAATAGTCAACCCGGTGCCGAAGAGGCGTTCAAGATATTGGTCCACGCTTTCGATATCATAGGAGAACCGGTGAGTAAAACACGAAAGGAAAAGAAAAAAAAAACATCAAAATAAATTCTATAAAAATTATCATCGATCGAAATTCTCGTCGCAGGAAAGAAGAAAAGCTTTCGATCAGATGTGGCAAGTCGAGGCAGCGTGGGGCGAGATGAGCGGTCTTCTCAGCCAATTGCACAGAAAGATGGAACAAGCAGCGAATACTATAAGATGTACAAATTGCGGACTTAGGCATAAACGTGTACCGACTCAGAGACCGTGTTACGCGGCGCGGTTTTGCGCTCAGTGTAAAATTCGACACAGCGCTAAAGAAGTAAGCATACTTCGAGAGAAATTTTACGACTTATTGTTATGTTACGCAAGGGCGGGACAATAATCTCGATGGATCGATCGCAGGGTGACATTTGGGCCGAGTCCCGAGTTATGGGATTTCTCTGGCACTACTATGCATGCATGGAAGGAGCCGTATACGACGTAACCGAGTGGGCGGCTTGCCAGGCCGGAAATCTCAAACACTTGCGAGCCAATACTCACAGCGTTCAGTACAGAATCGTTTCCGGACAACGGCCACCGTCTCAGACATCGGCCGGTGGTAAAAGACGACAACATAACGATCCAAGTACCAGGTAATATATTAAAAAAAAAAAAAAATTCTGAATTTTTTTTTTTTCGGCATTTCGTGTAATTTTTGAAAATCGCTTTTTTAGTTAATAAAAAACGTAATTTTCAAAAATTACACAAAATTCTGAAAAAATTCATACGTATTCATAAAGATTAACAAATTGTTTTTATATGAACAAAAAGTTAAGTTGCCGGGGCATTTGTTGAACTTTTTTTTTCATTAATTTGTTAATAACATTTGGGACTTGTTGTTATGCATGATCAATCTTTTCAGCACCTTCCGTATGCTTGATTTTTTTCAGATTTTTATCCCGTCGAGAAGTGTTCGCAATTCTCTCTCAATTCTCTCTGAACTCACGTGGGCTCAGGCTGTCCGCGCTAGTACTACCTTAATATATGATTATGTGTCTAAATTTTTCAATAATTATAATTTTGATAATAATTTATCTTTAACAATGCCATTTAAAAAAACGAGAAGGGTTTTATGAAAAATTAAGTATTTTTTGGTACTTTGCCCAATTCTGAAAAAAAAAATTGTTCTGTAATGCAAAACCCTTAATACGATTTTTTTTTTAGCGAGGCTGATCTCGAAGATTTCCTTAACAATCTCTACAACCACAGCAAAGCCGGAGCGAGCGGCGGCCCGGCGGGCGAACAAATGGCTACGAAGACTGAAAATCGACGTCGCAAAGCTAAGCGCAAGTGAGCGGATTGTAAGAGATGTTTTTTTTTTTTTTAATCTCTTAGTGATGCACCTTGTATGATTATCGGCCAATATACATGCTATCGTCCCGTATATCTCTCGTCGGTTTTCTCGCGACATTTTTTTTTTGGTTTCTTTTCTCGCCGTGCGATTATGGCAATACAGGACGCTGTCGAAATTACGCGAGTTTCCGGTGAACTGCCGAAGAGGAACGTATCGCCAGGATGACTCCATTCTCTAAACTGAAAACGTAACAAAACCCGAAAAAAAAATATAGATTATGATTCAAAAGAAACTGCTTGCCAAATTTTGTTCAGAGATTTTTTGTCGATTCGGAGAAAACTGGACACGGAGAAAACACGCAGTCACGTGATCACCGTCAAACGCCCAACTCCCGTCTTTTGCCGTCTGGGCAGTTGGTAGTTAAAAAGCAACTAAACTCAAATTGCAGCTACAAAGCAAAAAACCCAGAAAAACGATTCTCCACGGATTCAACCCATCCTGTCCATCCAATAGCTGTGAAAACTCCCGTAGTTCACAAAATTAAATCTTTGCATAGAAATTTGCAAGGATTAAAAAAAAATTAATTTATTATCCTAGCTTACGGCGTACAACAAAAAATTCTTAGATAGAGCATTGGTCCAGCATGCCTTCAAGGAAAACGAGAGCGTCGACGTTGTCTATGGCGCTCTCCAGGTCTCTCTTCTGTACAGTCTTCTTCTTCGTCTGCGCAGTAAACTTGTAGGCCTCTTTGGCCAGCGAGTCGATGAACAGTTCCTGCAAAGTGAGAGTTTATAAAAAAAAATTTTGTTAGTTCAGTATATGGAATCGAACTTGTGATTGTTTATTACCGCCGATTTAGTTATCAAGAACACGGCCTCCTGATTAACGAGATTAACGTCGGGATCCATTTTAACGATGTTTCGAACTCTGCCGATCGGAAGCTTGACGAGTTTCTCTCGCTGCTCCTGATCGACGGTCGGTCCGCTCTCGGCCTCTTCCTGCGAGTCCTGCGAGTTTTCAGCTCCCGTGCTAACGGCCGAATCGTTGAGTACGATATCGCCCGGAAGTTCGTCGATCTCCGCACTGGCCATACCGCTGCGATGCGCCGGCGGACTGTCGACAAATACGTTGTTGACACACGTCACGTGCACAAAAGAAAAGCAAACAAAAAACGAAAGACGCAGCGCCACTATTTGTCTCGCCAATAATTCAACCCAAAATCCAATCGCCGTCGTCCCGCTATAACGCGACGAGTGTTATACTAACCGTAACTCGTGATTATAAAGTCGAACAGTGGTAACGTACGTATATGTATATCATTAACGTGAAGTTGAAATAACACACGCGAAAATGATGTTATTCCAACCTAACCTCCGTACGAAAGCCGACCAATCGCAGCGTCCCTCATGCGCAAGCGCTTTTCTCTCGCTCGCCTCGTGCAACCGCGTGAGCAGAGACGTCTATACGACCGTGGTCTGCTCTGGAACTGGAGATTACGGCAAATTATCAGAGGTGCTTTCGATTGTTGTTGTTTTGTTGTTTTTTATTTTTGTGGTTGGCTCTGGTTGGCGCTCTACAGCGCGTTTACCATACGGCCATTTGCGTGCTTTCGATTTGCCGTTATAATGATGGTGCGCATGCGCATGGTCGTTATTTAGTACAAATTCGTATCAAAAACGACCGTGCGCATGCGCAGTCACATTGTAATAACGAAACAACGCCAAATCGAAAGCAACTCAGGAGGATTATATTCGCCGTTGCGGATGCTGCCAAATTAAAAAAAAGATGAAGAAGATATCAGGAGGACACCGAAGAAGTCGACACGAAGACTGTGTACACCGTGAACGCTCGCACGCAAAATTATGATCACGAACAGGCTGTACACCGAGCCAAATCAGCACCGAGAGAGCGTACACACTACACACTACCAATTGAACACTCGACATCTCAAAGCAAGTGCAGACCACTTTATGTCACTAAGTCAAATGTCCATGTCTTATTGTGACAATATAAGAGGGGCTAGTTCGCAACGCAATACTAAGAGCGCGTAATTCCAGCGTGAACATTATTACGAGACTTTAGGTTTAGATTTTCCTCAAGGGGAGTATCGCCTATGTAGTGTGTCGTAATCTATCATGGGGACATCGATCGAGAACAGCGCCCCCTTAAGTATGTGGTCATTTGTCTGCAGTTGTTGAGTGCTCAACTCTTTGGTGTACAGCTTATCCGTGGTCAATGTTTCCGTGCGGTGTACAGTCTTCGTGTCTACTTTTTCTGTGTCCATATGATATCTTCTTCTTATTCTTCTTCTTCAATGTGTATCGGAACCTTAAGCACCACACTCAGGTGTCCGATACTGGCCACAGGTAAAGAACCGCGCCGGCCAATGCTATCCACATGATATACTGCCGAAATTGCTTTCACGATTATCGGACGCGGTGACACGGCAGCCAGCGCCGCCAAGCGGAAAACCGAGGCGAAAGTAAACCACGTTAGCACGGGCGAAGATGCGAGTTTGGAACTGTTGGAAGGCAATGCGTTGTCGGTCGTTGATGCGTTATCCCCGGCTTCATGAATACTTCTATGAATACGAATGACTCCGAGCGCACGATGTCGCGAGAGACAGCGACACGCACTGGGAAACATTTACAACCACGGGACCAAAAAGCGCCAAGTTCATCGATTCTCTTTCTTATCCATTTTTCTTTTTTTAGTAAAGAACTTTCACGGTGCGAGTGGTCGATTTAACAATTAAAAAGTATACGTTTTATTGTACACAGTATATATCTTCCTTTACGCCCGGTCTTCCGGGCACTTGACAATAACGAAAGTCAAACGTAAAACATTCTGTAACAATAAATTAATAATCATTATGTGCACGGTAAACGTTATGCGTCATGTTTCGATTACTGGTGTCGTTTAAAAAAAGTAATGATAATGAAAAAAAGAAGCTCGATTGTGACGGTAAGAACGACGAGGAGATCGGCCGGCAGTCACGGTCCTGAAAAGTAAAAAAAAAATTAAAAAAAAGTTAAATTTGTGATTCTCCAAGTTTCTGCGCACGATTCCACTGCGTCTCTTTTTTCCATATGCATTCGAAAGGTTTTGTCAGTATCCCACACCTATGTACCTAAGTGTCGAGTACAAACGATTTTTTTTTTTTTTTTTTTTTTTTCAACCACTACGCTTTCGCTTCACGGGCTTTTCTCGTACACGTGTATAAGTTTATCGCCGAGCCTGTCCAGCCGCATCACATAACGCTGCAATTTTGCGGGGGCTCGGCTCCCGGCGGCAGCGCCGGCATCATCGGGTTTCCCTCCGGATCGAATTGAAACAAGGACGGATGCTGCTCGCCGACGAGCTCCTCGGGCGGCTGACCGTAACTCTGCATCTCCTGCATCAGCGACAGTATCGTGTCGAAACGTTTTTTTTTCACGTCCTCCGCGTCATCGTCTTTCTCCTTCTCCAATTCCGTGCACACCTGTTGATTAACATTTTTTTTTTGTATATACATTTTTCTTTTCTTTGAAAAATCGTATGAACAATCCCGCGAGGACGCTACCTTCTGCATGAGCTCCAACTGTTTCTTGTATCTCTCCAAATCCTCGGCGGGCAGGGACGTCTTTTTTTCCTCGAGCCACGCAGGATATTTGTCGACGAGTTCTTTCAAAGACGGATACAGGACCTCTTTGGACAGCAGCGATTGCATCATTCCTTGCATGAACGGAAGGATGTCTCCGGCACCTTCTTCCAACGAGGCTTGACCGAACATCGCCGCCAGGTCCGCTTCGCTAATACCAGGCGCAGCGTTCTACAAAAAAAAAAAAAACTCGTTAGAAAGGCGGTATAAAAAAAACCTGCGAAAACGATAAATTATCACGACGCTTTTTCATAATTCACTTCCGTCTCCGGTTTGCGCTTCACAATAAAAGTTTTCCGAAAAATAAACAAAAAGAACACCCGTTCATTTTCTTATGCTTTAAAAAGTTCCGACCACGCGATCGAGAAAAAAAACATCGTCATAAAGCCAGTATAAAAAAAACTGTGAAAATGATACATTTTCACGTCGCTTTTTCGTAATTCACTTCCATTTACGGTTTGTCTTCCACAATAGGAAGTTCAACAGATAAATAAATAAACGGAACACCGCTTAATGTTTTGTTCCAAAAAATTCCGACCAGCGTTTTTCTTCGAGGAAGCGAAAGGGTACGTTACGCTTTCTCTACTGACTTGCGTCTGTAAATTTTCCGACGTAGCGGACAAGTCCTTGAGGGCCTGTGCTATGGCGGCCTGAAAGTCGACTCCGTCTCCATCGGCTGCGCCGCTGGGTCCAGTTCCGATGGCGCTCGCCACGCTCTGTGCCATTTTTTGCAGCGAGCTTCCTAGGTCACTTTCCCCACCTAGTTATAAATCATGACGATAAAGTAGGAATCTCTACAAGTTTTCAGAAATTTCCTTTTTTTTTTACCATTCTGCATGAGATTCTGAAGATTCCTCTCAAACTGATCGGCGGCTTGTTTGATGAAGTCCTGGGACCATGTCTCGTCCGCGACGACCTCCTCGACAACCTCCTCGACGGCCTGCGATGGCTCTTTCCCAGCTTTGACCTCATCCTTTGTGGGTTTGGTCTTCAGCACTTTGTCGAAGTCCTCCAGAGCACCTTTAACAAAGAGACGCTACAGAGAATAGTTGTATATGAATCGTGTAAATGCTGCACGTGCATTCGGTACATGAAACATTATCACGCTCATCAATCACTCCCTTTCTACGCCCAAGCCACACACATAATTTTTCCTATCAAATTCACAAAAATCACGCCCTCCATTTTTGGGAAGTAGGCGCAGAACGGTACTTTCTTGCACTAGTCAGACAAAGATGACCATAAAATTGCCTTTCTGCACCCACTTACCAGGAAAGTAAAGTTAGGAAATAGTGCATTACAATACTAGTGCGATAAAACTCTTTCTAACGAGTGTTGCAATCGCTCGAATTAAGAAATAAAATAAATTTAAAAAAAGAAAAAAAAAAGTGAAATAAAATAAAATCCGCAACTCCAACAGTAACAAATTGCACTTTGACTCGTGCGTCTGTTATGTAAGAAGACAAAAAAATTGTCGGGATATCGCGAAAGAATGGCAAAGAAAACAAATTCTCGAGCAATTCCGCGGAAAACCGGTCCGACTTAATTTATTTATAGGTGAATTCCAAGAGTCTCGATAATGGAAGGGATCGTAAACAATGACTGTACGTGGAGAGCTATTGCAGGTTCGAATCCGGTGATTGCCTTTTTTTTGGTTTAAACTATATCTACATCACCGATAAGATTAACCGATCGACTCACTGTCCAATAAGTCGCTCAGCTCCGGGTCGTCCGTCCCGTCCGTGCTCTTCTTTTCCTCGGACATGTTATATTATCCTGTTTTCTTTTTTTAATTAACACGTCCGATCTTTAATTTCCTACTGCGACTTCACAATCAGCTGTGGAGAACATTAACCCCTTTGTACTTATCAACGGAGAACCGAGAATCCCCTCTACGCTCTCGTTCGTTTCCATGGCGACGAGTTTCCCCCCCCCCCCCCTGTCGACTCTCGCGCCTGTCTACTTGACACGTTTTTAGACACCTTCGCAGGAAAAGGTTTAAATGCTTTATCCTTCGTTGAAGAAAAAAAAAAAAAAACGGATAAAGTGAAAAGTTGCTCGAGAAGCGTATTAATCAGTGAATAAGGAGGTTGATTTATAATTCCGCGTAATTTCGCCCTACACGTAAACCACGTAAACTGAGCGACTCTGCAACGTGATTGGCTACGGCGCGACGATTCCTCCTGCGTAGCAACGCCAGTTAAAACGCACAATCTTTCGAATGGCGGGACGCCGATCGTGCCATGTTGTTGTTCCGCAACGCTGAAGTGAAGCTGCTTCGAAAAATCATCGAACTTCGTCGTTAATTTGATGCACGGATCCCAGGGAAAAGCCTTCAGGTGAGAGAGATTGAGAGTTTGTTTGATTCGGGAGAAAAATCATCACTCGAGATTCGACGTCTCGTAGCAGTTCAGACGAGTTCCGACTCGTTTCTGCTACGTTCGCTCGTCGAACGGTTCGAGAGAAAGTTTGTTTGTTTCTTTCTTCGATCCCCGGAACTTACGCCGGTCCGTGAAGTTTATTTTTTGGACGGTAGCGAAGATGTCGATGAATCAGAAATAATCGAACGGTTTTGGAGCTCGTCGAAAACGTTGTTTTCAACCGATTTTTTTAAAAATCTTCCACTGACGCCGAGTTTCGTCCAAACTTGCAGGATCGAAAATGTTCCGAAATCCAAACCTAAGGACGTACGAGAGAAAGAGGCCCGGCATGCACTCCACCAGCAACGCCGGCAATACGATGGTTCGCGAAGATGTACCTCCAGATAAAAACATCCGCTCCAAGGAATTATCCAACCCGAAGGATGTAGACGATACCATGATGGACGATCCTTTCGACACAACCTTTGACCGCCTTCTCAAAACAGCCAAGTGGGTTTCAATCACCTTATTAATATTCATTTATTTATTTGATAATTTATTGCTTTGACAGATTTCTCCTTAACAATAAGTTTATAATAAATCATAAATATTAGATTATACATAGAGATCCTGAATAAAGAATTATTTATTTATTTATTTATTTATTCACTGGACGAGCCCTTTTACATAAGATAATTCAGATAATATAATATCATAACAATATGAGATCAAAATTAAATTTCTTTTGTCTTGCACAGTTCACACTTTAGTTTTTCACTGTATATGAATATGTTCTTGGTGTAGATTACTAAACAAGGGAATGAAAATAGTCTTTGAGAATAATTAACAATTAATGTCACATCGTATCACTTCGTTTCTCTCATGAATCACTCGAAGAGGAGAACCCGATCTGATAGGGCTCTCGTGTACGTTGAAATTGGTCCCCCAAACAAGTGAGATAGATCTAGCCTGTTCGCAACGCTCGTGAATCGGTAGTGAGCAGGTCTTTCCGTTAGTCCCGATCCAATTATAACAGTTAAAAATACTTGAGCTTGCAGCGCACGAATTTATGTAGCACTAGCATCGATTTAACCACTAGCATAAGACTTGCATGTGAACAGGCGCTTTTCCTTTTTATATCTTATTCTAAACCCCCTCACATTATTCAATTATCATTTTATTATTTATTTCTTTCTTTATTATAGTATAGTATTATAGTGGGTTTCAATCACCTTATTAAAATTCATTTATTTATTTATTTGTTAATTTATTGCTTTGACAGATTTCTCCTTTGCAATAAGTATATAATAAATCATAAATATTAGATTATACATAGAGATCCTGAATAAAGAATTACAACAGTTAAAAATACTTGAGCTTGCAGCGCACGAATTTATGTAGCACTAGCATTGATTTAACCACTAGCATAAGACTTGCATGTGAACAGGCACTTTTCCTTTTTATATCTTATTCTAAACCCCCTCACCTTATTCAATTATCATTTTATTATTTATTTCTTTATTTGATAATTTATTGCTTTGCCAGATTTCTCTTTTGCAATAAGTATATAATAAATCATAAAAATTAGATTATACATAGAGATTCTGAATAAAGAATTATAACACTTAAAAATACTTGAGCTTGCAGCGCACGAATTTATGTAGCACTAGCATTGATTTATCCACTAGCATAAGACTTGCATGTGAATAGGTGCTTTTCCTTTTTATATTTTATTCTAAACTCCCTCACCTTATTCAATTATTATTTAATTATTTATTTCTTTATTTATTATAGTATAGTATGAAAGAGAGTTTCAATAACCTTATTAATATTCATTTATTTCTGTATTTGATAATTTATTGCTCTGACACATTTCTCCTTTGCAATAAGTATATAATAAATCATAAATATTAGATTATACATAGAGATCCTGAATGAAGAATTATAACAGTTAAAATTATTAAAATTATATACTTCAATTATTATTTAATTATTTATTTCTTTATTTTGTACCTGGGATGAAACCTTCTTACATAATATACATTTGTGTGAATGCGCATTCATAATTGTTTAGCAATTTATTTGTAAGCGATTTATTTAAGCGAAAGTAAGATTATGATTGTGAGTGTGAGTAGGGACGCGTGAGCGGTGCATGAAGATAGAAAAAAGCTCTGCTTTTCTGGTCAGTTGGACTTAGACTCTTCTAAAAAAAAATATTTAAAAATTGATTTAATTATTTATTTATTTAATTATTTATTGATAGAAAGACTCCTTTGTACGATCATATGGGTTTAATGCCAGACGATGGTTTAATGCCAGAAGGACATAGAGACGAAGCCTGAATGGCCTTATGGCATTAAACCGTCGATATACGTATAAGACAAAAGCTCTCGTAACTGCAAAAATGATCATCGACCCACAGCAATAAAAAATTATTTCCATATTTATGTATCTCAAAAAAAAAAAAAGAGATCTGCATTATCTAAACATCTCTGAGGCTAACGTGTAAAAATTTGTCGCAGGATGCCGCCGAAGCCTCCGTCCGACGATGCCGATTCGTCGTACGCTGGAAGCAGCAGCGACGAGGAGAGAGCCAAGGATGATTCGCCGATCCCGCTGCCGCCGATGTTCGACGAGCCCGCGGTGAAGAAGCTACGCTTTCTGAAACGAGAGAAAGCCGACAAGAAAGTACTCGCCGTCATGACCGGAGGATATAAAAGAGTGCCGAACCGTCCAGGTCGACCGGCAAAGGTCAGAATTGTCTCTGACGAGAATACGGAGCCGAACATCGAGCGATCGCCGGTGACGGCTGGAAACGAGCGTGGAAAAAATAGAGCGTCCGGCTCGAGAGAAGAGTCCGCGAAGAGGCAGCGCGTCGCGAAGAAGAGAACACCGATCGCGTTTTACAGAGGAAGAAAACGAACGAGTCCCGACGATAGCACGAGACCCGCGCGATGCAGCGAAAATCTCACGACGCTCGACCTGGACGCGTCCGCGGCGGACGAGGACTTGCCGAGCGATCTGTCCGGTAATGAAAAGACGGAGGAGAGCGAAAGCGCCGCCACACCGGGACCCAGCAAAATGCACGAGAAGGACGAAGACCGATTCGCCACGGCGGAAGCCACGAGCGTGGAAGAATTCGTCGAGAAACCCGCGACCTCCGTCGACGCGACGCCGACCACGGAAGTTCCGAAGTCGTCGGGACTTTTTAAAAATCCGACCGTCTGTCTCACCCGACTGAGCGTACCTCAGCGATTCTCTGTCGCTAATGAAAGTTGGATAAACAGCACGCCGATCGACCGACGAACCGTAACGAAGAAGGCTCGGCTGCGTTTGTCGCCGATCGACGCGAACGGATCGACGGAGATGAGAGTTCGTCACGCCGATGAGAACTCCGGTCGGGCGAGTTTGCCGTCGAAGTCTCCCGTTCCCGAACCGGTTGTCGTCGAGTCGACGGTCCCGAGAGATTCGGAGCCGTCGCGCGAAATCGATGTCGATCAAAGATCGGAGAAACGTCGAGCGTTCGTTCTGAGCGAATCGCCGGCGCCGAAGCCTTCGTGCCTGCTCTTCGACGACAGCGAAGCGCCGGACGAACGATCGTCGGTTGACGAGAAACAATCGGAGAACCGTCGAGCGATCGTTCTGAGCGAATCCCCGGCGCCCGAGCCTTCGTGCCTGCTGTTCGACGACACCGAGACGGTGAACGAAACGTCTCAGATCGAGGAAAAATTGCAGGACGCGACGGAGGCGTCGACGACGACGCCGTTCAAGGGATTCTCGGGCGAGTCGTCGGATCCGGAATCGCTGCAGCTGCGATACGAAGCTTCCAACAGGACCGCATCGTCCGAAGATATTGCGCCATCGGCGGCGGCAGAGTTTTCGCTGGCCGGTGACGAAATTCACGAAGAATTGACGAAGGATTCCTCGGACGGCGAATCTCTGAATTTTACCGTGAATGACGATGACGATGAAGACGAAGATGAAGATGAAAAATCGTCGAAGGATCTTCATATTGCTGACGAGAATGCGCACTCGGTTTCTCATCCAGCGGCGGCGAGGGAGAAGACTGCGGACATCGCGGACGCTTCGACGAACGAGCAGCTCGGAGGATTTCCCGAAAGTTCGAAAAACAGCACGGTCGAAAGCGCGACGGATAATTCGGAGAAAATCGATTCGGACGACGACTGGACCACTGTAACCGGTTCCTCATATGCCGAAGCAGATGTGTCGGGAGATAAAAATATTTTGGTAAAAAGTAGAGAATCGATCGAGCAGCTTAGCTCGGACGACGACGATAGCTTGAGCGACGATATATCGCAGTTGGTGAATGCGCACGATGCTCTATCGAGTCACATGGAAGCGGCGATGGAGAGCGGCGTGGGGACGAATTTGGAAGACGGGAGAAGCGCGATGTTCGAAGATATCAACGGGAACGAGTCCAAAGTCCAGGAACCGTCCGTCGTCGAGGAAGCGCGCGAAAAAGAGACGCGCCAGGATATTCATCTATACCTTAGGCAGCCGGTCGTGTTATTGGAACGATTGGTACTTCCGGTCGGGAAGTTGACGAGTATGGGCTCCGCGAAGAACACGAAACTGCTGAATCCTTCGGAATCGATAGGATCGAGTCAAAATACGACTTTGAGTTCGGTCGATGGTAGCGTTTCGGACATCGAAACGCCGATTCCTGCGAAGAAGTCGAAAGGGCCCTCGAAGGTTGAAAAAACGGTCGCTAGACGTTTCTTCGATAAAATGGAGTCGAGCCAAAA
The DNA here is from genome assembly GCA_958510785.1 of Exephanes ischioxanthus. Taxonomy (NCBI): domain Eukaryota; kingdom Metazoa; phylum Arthropoda; class Insecta; order Hymenoptera; family Ichneumonidae; genus Exephanes; species Exephanes ischioxanthus. The sequence goes on along the minus strand of OY294018.1, from coordinate 3,354,439 downwards.
TACGACTTTGAGTTCGATCGATGGTAGCGTTTCGGACATCGAAACGCCGATTCCTGCGAAGAAGTCAAAAAGGCCCTCGAAGGTTGAAAAAACGATCGCTAGACGTTTCTCCGACAATATGGAGTCGAGCCAAAATACGACTTTGAGTTCAGCAGATAGTAGCGTTCCGGACATCGAAACGCCGATTCCTGCGAAGAAGTCAAAAAGGCCCTCGAAGGTTGATAAAACGACTGCTACACGTTTCTCCGACACAATAAAGTCTGGTAGAAATTCGACTTTGAGCTCGGGAGATGGTAGCGTTTCCGACATCGAAGAACCACTTCCGCCCCGGAGGTCACGTGGGCTTACGATTTCAAAAAAAGGTGCATCAAAAGATGCCTTCGAGTCCATCGAGGCGAGTCAAAATTCGACTTTGGATTCGGCCGATGGAACCGTTTCCGACATCGAAGAACCACTTCCGCCCCGAAGGTCACGTGGGCTTACGATTGCAAAAAAAGCTGCATCAAAAGATCCCTCCGAGTCCATCGAGGCGAGTCAAAATTCGACTTTGGATTCGGTCGATGGAACCGTTTCCGACATCGAAGAACCACTTCCGCCAAGGAAGTCACGTGGGCTTACGATTACAAAAAAAGCTGCATCAAAAGATCCCTCCGAGTCCATCGAGGCGAGTCAAAATTCGACTTTGGATTCGGCCGATGGAACCGTTTCCGACATCGAAGAACAACTTCCCACAAGAAAGTCAAGAAGGCTCTCAAAGGTCGAAAAAACGATCGCTACGAGTGTCTCCGACGCAATGAAGTCGGGTCGAAATTCGACTCTGGGTTCGGCCAATGATGGCGTTTCCTTCACCGAACCGCCGGTTCCAGCGAGGGAATCAAAGAGGCTCTCGAAGGTCGAAACCGACATCGAAGAACCACTTCCTACAAGAAAGTCACGTCGGCTTACGATTATTAAAAAATCTAGATCAAAATATCCCTCGGACTCGCTGGAGTTACCAGGAAACCCGACATCGAGTGAGAACAGCCGTAACAAAATATCGCTGGAATGCGACAATGAACCGGAAGTCGACGAGAAAGAATCAAAAGCCTCGAGTCGATCGATAACCGACCCGCGGAGAAGCGATGCGTACGAGGACACTCGCCTCGGCTCCGTCAAGCCGGTCGTGCTGCTGACTCGATTGAACGATCCGGTCAGGGTCTCGTTGAGGAGACGCCAGAAGTACAGCAATATGAACCGCCAACTGAGCGCCATAGCGGAAAATACCGGGCCGGGAACCGCACCGACGATCGAAGAGGCGCACGAGGAAAACGAGATATCGGAGAGTTATCGATCGACGCGAAACATTCGCCCGCCGTCGGTCAAGCTGAGCGGCGAAGAGATGAATTCTCAGCAAACCACAGCATCGATCGACAGTTCGTTTTCGTCGAACACGATGAACGAATCGAGATTCGACGACAGGAAGGACAGACGGCTGTTTCTCAAACCTGGAAAGTTCTGGGCGAGATCGCTCTCGATTCTCAGCAATGTCCACAGCCAGGAAGATCTCGAGTCTCTGGCTGTCGGTAAAGGAAAGAAGTGGAGGGAGAGCGCCGCAAATATTCTTCAAATGCAACAGCAAGGTATAAAAAAAAATTAAGATTTTCACGAAGCTTCCTCGTCCAATCTACTTTTGTGTGCTTCTATGAAAAATCGTTTTCCACGATTATTTGGCGTCCTCGTAGAGTAAACTTTGTCGGTAATAGTAATTTGCGACACAAGTGCGGTAAAGCGAACTTTGTGCGCACGCTGTGAATTGAAGCTCTGTGCGGCTCACTCGACAGTCGCGTATAATGTTCGCTATACCGCACTAGTGTTGCATAATATGTCTCTTTGCATAAATGTTTTACCCTTATAGTAATAATTTATAGTAATAAGGGTAAAACATTTATGCAAAGAGACATATTATGCAACACTAGTGCGATATAACGAACATTATACGCGACTGTCGAGTGAGCCGCACCGAGCTTCACTTCACAGCGTGCGCACAAAGTTCGCTTTACCGCACTTGTGTCGCAAATTACTATTGCCGACAAAGTTTACTCTACGAGGACGCCAAATAATCGTGGAAAACGATTATTCAAATTTTGTAGCTACTGCTAAAAAATTTGAACCGTCAGCGTGCGCACCCATTTTTTTTTTTCAAAACCTTGTGAAATTTTAGTCACTGAAAACATTTTGATAAAAATTTAAACAAACATTGCGGATTGGCCCCTTTGCCTACCTTAGAAATTTTAGCTTGATAGCTCAAGCCGGTCTCAAGTTACGAGAGTTTTAATTTTTCCTGCCTGAGACATGCACTCACACAAATCCAGGTATTGTTTTCAACTGTGATTTTTCGATGTTTTCGAACATTCAAAACCTGCTTTTTAAAATTAAAATCTCGAATTTTTTTTTCTTCATGAAACCAAATCGTCCTCCACGAAGACGCAAAAATTAGTACCAAAACTTGTTTCCCTTCGCCCTTGGGGCTTTGTAGCGCCTATAAATAGATGAAAATCTGGGACCTCGGGTGTAGGAAAAAAAAAGAGAAATTTAACTCGAGTAGGCAATGCTCCGAGCAAGACAGTAGAACAAATTTGAAAGATACTGTCAAACATAATTTCCCGTGTCAATAACTTAACCCACTACCATATATCACAGTTTTATAAATTTTTTTGAAACTTTTACACATTCGTACCAGTTTTTAGTCGATTTTTGAACTTTTGCAAACATTATTTGGCAATCTATATTCTCTGCTCATAAAAAAAAAAAAAACTCAACGAAAAATGGAAAAACGAAAATCTCTCTGAATCTTATGGAACTTTATCAGTAAATGGGTGAGAGACGAAAGTTTCCCAATCCCACACGGTTTCGCGATGATCCTCGAGACCGTGATAAATAAATAAATAAATATTCTCGTTTCATTGATGCAGGACTTCTACAAAGTTGCGTAAAGAAAAATGAGGACGACAAGAAATCTCGGTCGATTTACGGAGTACGCAATAGTGCAGCAGCATGGGGCGCAGAGTCAAGCCAGTCGAACGCAAGCCGGGTGTTCAGCGCAGCGAGCCCCGAGAGATTCGTCAGGCGCGTTTCGATCCGCGTCGTGCCCGACGGTAAGAGCTTGGACCGCATTGAGGACTCTCCGTTCCTCGAAGCGTACGGCATCACCTCGAGCCGGAATAGGCAAACGATCTCCAAGAGGTCTACGTCGATAGGTAAAAAGAATTCCGTTAGTTTCTCGCATTTCCATCGACATTCCTAATCGAACCGGTCGACCCGATCTCGTTCGTCGTTAACTGTTTCGCAGGTCCAAGAAAAACTCTGGTCTACAACGTTCAAGATGTTAGATACGACAACGTATCTAGAGGTATCAACAGCACGACATCCAGAGACGTTGTTCTCAAGCAATGCGGCCAGGAGACGAGCCTCCCGTTCGACGAATGCTACCCGCTATCGTCAGTATTCGTCATTTCTTCGTCACAAAAAAATATTACATTATTGTATGCATATAATCATTTATGATTATATATATATTTATAATTTATTAACGGTTTTCTACTTTTCGAGATCCCAAGAAATGAGTACATTTCAATTTTCTTTTCATCTAACTTGCGTATAATCGCACGTATCCTCTTTTGCCTTCAGAGAATACATAAAATTAAATTAATAACAATTAATAGAATTACATTGGTAACAATAAATAAATATAACAAAATTATGTAATTATATGATATACGATTATGTGATATATAACATGGTTGCCACGGACCTGGAAAACCGGGAAAAGTCAGGGGTTTTTTGGGAGCTGGGGAAGTCGGGGAAAAGTCATGGCATTTTTTTTTTAACCCTGGAAGTTTTTTGGATCTGATGTTTTTCGTTCAATTCCGTGCTGCACGACATCTACATTTTCCGTTTCAGCAAACTTGTCGACTATACACAGCATATATATGACTATGCATTGATGTTATTTTCGGTGGGAACTTTTAATATTGTGAACTGAGTTTAATATATTAACAATCATTGTATATCATATTTTACGTTATTTACATATTTGCTCTGGAAAACCGGGAAAAGGCAGGGAATTCCAGTTGGAGAATTTCGTGGCAACCGTGTATAAATACAAACATACGATATATTGATTATGGGAATTATATGAATATTATTGTATGTAATTTTGTGCGTGAATTCTTATGGATTTTTTTCCGCAGTTACCTCAAGCACTGTCGCAAGATCGGCGAGGGTGTTTACGGCGAGGTGTTCCTGTACGAGAAGGGTGACGAAAAGAACGTGATAAAGATAATTCCGATCGAGGGCGAGATGAACGTTAACAACGAGCGGCAGAAGAAGTTCGACGAAATACTCTCCGAGATAGTAATCGCAAAGTGAGTGGAACATGCGACGCGCGCAGCAGCATCCTTGGTCCAGAGACGAGCATGACGAGACCATTTTTTTTTTTTTCGTCTCTTACAGAGAACTCCATAATTTGAGATTCGCCGACTCGTCCAGCACGAGCAGCTTCGTGGAGGTAAAAAATATCAGATGCGTTGCCGGAAAGTATCCGCGAAAGTTGATCGATCTTTGGAAAACTTACGACGACGAGAAGAATTCGGAGAACGATTGTCCTGCGATGTTCGACAAAAATCAACTTTACATAGTTCTCGAGCTCGGTCACGGCGGACAAGATCTCGAGGCCTTCGTGTTCCAGAATGCCTCCGAGTCTCACGCGCTGTTTATGCAGGTAGTAGTTTTTTTCAACCCTCCGTCTGTTTATCGAACCGATTGATTTCATCGACTGTTGACGACCAGGCGGCCGTGGCATTGGCCGTAGCCGAGGAGAAACTCGACTTCGAACACCGGGATCTGCACTGGGGAAATATTCTGATCTCCCGCACCGAGGAGTCTCACGTCGAGTACAAACTGAGAGACAAGGCTATAAGACTCGCGAGCAAAGGCGTTAAAGTCTCGGTTATAGACTTCACTCTCTCGCGAATGTCTTACCAAGGCTGCAGCATCTACAACGATCTGTCGATGGACGAGGATCTCTTCTCAGCTCAGGGCGAATATCAGTTCGAGATTTATCGGCTGATGAGGAAAAAAGTCGAGTGAGTGCAATTAATAGAAGATAATAAATTAGTAATTTATGGTACTAAAGTAGTATGCGGTAATAAATTATTAGGACAATAAAGTAAAACTGCAATTTTCGCTCCGAGTGTAATAAATACCTTTTATTACTCTGGGTGCGAAAATGGCAGTTTCACGCACGCTTCGCGTCCGCAAAACCCCCATTCTCATACCTCGAAGTAAAATTTGGTATGATTGTCGTGCGATTGCAAACTCAAACTTTACAATACTTGTGCATACTCGTCAGAAACGGTTTATCGCACGATTATTGTAAATTACTGCTTCATATCGCGTAATGTAATTTTTTTTTTTTGCTGATGGTTAGTGAATAAATAAATTCGATGTTGCAGAAACGACTGGCAGAGGTTCGAGCCGTTCACGAACGTCCTGTGGCTCCACTATACCCTCGAGAAAATGATAACGGCCGCGAGATACAGACGAAAGAATTCAAAAATTCACAACACATCGATAGAAAAGCTCCGTGAATTAAAGGACACGATTCTCGGTTACAAGAGCGCCTTCGATTTCGTCACGAACTGTGATAAAGCTACGCGTCTGCAGGGAAGTCGCACGAGCGTCACGACGCTCGGCTAGAGATCGTCCACTGAGCAACAAAAATGCAATCTATGTTGTGTACAGTCATTTAAGGCCCGCCCAGAGTTTTATCGACGTTAACGATGTCGCAACAGACATCGCTAAAACTGTAAGTCTGAATCTAATTGGTTCACCATTTATTATATTTCAGTTATATCCGAAAAAGTTTTATTAAGAGAAAAGAAAAATATAATAAATTTATATAAAAGTATAAAATTAAATTTCAATCGGTTCGACATTTCACTTTGCAACTGAACGTTATTTTCTCTCGTCTTCGTACCGATCGGCCGGGTATCGAGCGCAGAACCATTCGCCATCCACCCTGTACGGTTTAACGTCCAAATATTTTTGCACCAACACTCCGGATAGCAGCATTCGATTGATGACCTAAATTGAAAAAAAAAACTTGCCTTTCCACGTAAAATACCTTAAAAAAAAATAACAATCAGGTAGACCTTTGCCGTATCGTGACCGAGACAATTTCCGAACACCCTCAAGCTTTTTATGCAAGGACTCTTCTTCAGAGCGTTGAGAATCTCACCGATGCCATAGTCGCTTATTCGATTGTGAGAAACGTTCAAATGTCTCACCTTTGAATTGGGCACTCCGTAGCTCAGAGCTCTGAGACGACGATCGCATTATCGGTAAAACTTATCCATCGTCTTTCATAATCGGTCTTTTTTCTTTTAATAATAAAAAAAAAATTTATCTCACCTAGCGCCGGTGTTCGTGACGATATTGTGATCCAACACGAGAGCTGACAACGCCGGTCTTTTCTTCAACCAATCTGCTATTATTTCGATTCCAAAGTCGCCGATATTGTTGGCACCGAGATCGATCGATAACAGCGTCCTGTTGTACCTACCGTCGGTCATCATATTTTCGATGTCGTGACACGAAAAGCCGAATTTTCTTAGATACAACTCTTCCAAGCTATTGTTGTCCTACATCAAAAACCCTCGGATTTATCGCATCGTCAATTTTTTTTTTTCTCAAAATTTACAAACGATGGACTGAGAGATATAAGGTATTACTTTGAGCATAGAGCCAAGGAGAGCCGAGAAATGAGCGTTGTCGAAGTAGTGCATGCATCCCGGATTGGGTCGACTTATGTCCAAAACTTTGAGCGATACGTTTTCCGATCTCATGACCGCAATAAAATACGCGAGGCTCGAGGCTGTCTGATCGACTTCCGCAACGTCCAAATGCCTCAGATAACGATTTTTCGAAAGCAGGCGAGCTAATCTCTTCGAGCTCTGAAATGTTTCGTTTCTTTTTTTTTATATAACTTTTTCATCATTTTTTTTTTTTACCTCGACGCCAAACTTGTTTCCGCTCAATCGGAGTGTGCGCAGCTGCAATTCTTCGGCCAATTCGCATAAGTGTTCTATGCCTGCGGATCTTATCTCGTTGTTCCGCACGTCGAGCATGACGATACGATTCTCGGTCTGGAAAACGATAATGAAAATCAATCAAAAAAATTGCAATTAAAAAAAAAACTCGATAGTTCTCGGATCAGCTCGAGATTACAGTTAGGTGGTCGATAAGGTTGACGAAGCCGACGCAGTGGAGATTATTGTATGGCAAACCTATTTTCACGATCTCTGGATTTTCTTGCAGAAAAATCAGTAGATCGGGTAAATCGTTATCTTCGAAATGCCTTCTGCAATATATATGTATAAAATGTAATTTCCTGTCTGGAAATCTAATTTTTCAATCCGGAAGTGACGTATTTAACTGACCGAATGGAAACTTAAATTTTAGCAGACGTACCCAATTTTCTTAAATATATCACCACCATTTATCGAAAGCTTTTTCGTACCGTCGTAACTCTCGGTACAAAAACTCGAAAACAGGCCTTTCGTCAATGCTTCCCTACGATTTTCCAATGGAATCGATAGATTTGAACAATCGGGTTTGTCGAGTGTTTGAGCGCCCGATTCATCCGGCATATGGATTATCAAATTTCCATAGCCATCAGGTTCTATCGTATAACCGGAAGGACTTAGATTCTTCGTTAAAGAATTTCGTTCCATGTCTCGCGAATTCGTCCCAAGCGACTTGAAACCATCGACCTTGATCTCCTTTTGTTTTCAAACGTTGTCTTCCAGTTCTGTCATTTAGAAATATTTTTCGACGATGCAGGACTACGGTTTGCCGAAGAAACCAGAAGAACCGGAAGTAGTTCCATTGAACACGATGTTCGAAGGTTTCTCATTGATTTTTTTTTTTTTTTTTTTTTTTTTTAATTGCGATGCCTAAAAGCGGCTAATGCATCACGGATAAATTTCGTAGCTTACTGTCGAATGGATCCTCTGTCCGACGCGATGAACGTGAGCCTATTGCCTCTGTCGCAGCTCGAAAAGTGGCTGGCTTCGGCGAGAATCCTCGACATGTCGCGCCTCACCACAACGGAGACTGGTCTATTGTTCTTTAAATTCCGCAAACGCGCGATATCCTACGAAGAATTTCTCGTCTATCTGGACGACCTGACTTCGTCCAAGAGTCTCGACGTCGCCGATGTGAAGAAAAAGATGCAAACTTGCGGCAAACCCGTTCACGCCCGGGACATAAAGCTCGGACGAGACAAGAAATAATCGATATAGATTGTTCTATACAAATTCTATGTACAAGCTTTATTTCCAAATTTACACATCACACACGGGACGCACCTTTTTTTTCTTCATAGTTGCTCCTTGCAAAAATTTTCCAGCGCCCGTAGCTTAAATTCCTTCAATATTTGGCGTTTTTTTTTTTTTTTATTTTCTAAGCAGCGACAATGAGACGTTTACTTTCGATTCGAGATACGCGGCGAAAGCGTCGCGCGTACGTGCCGTGAGCCAGGATATAATTCGCCTAGAAAAAAATTCACCCGTCACACGTGGCGATACGAAAAATTTACCATTTTTCTCGTGTATCGAACGGTGAGGGATCGAACGTTCGTTGCGCCTTATTGTTTTTTTTTTAAATCGAATATCGTTCGAACCGCTGTTTCGTAAGCTTCGCCACCCGACTTCGAGGTTTCACTCGACGAAACCGGGCACGTAAGAAATAAATGTATATCTTCGCAAACGTTACGTTGAAGGCACTCGCGTGCGCGATATAAAATATTCGTCGAAAGTTAAACCCGCGCGACGAGGTCGAGCGGGCATTAACGCTCGACGAATGCTAATCGCGCTCGCGAGAGTATAAAAAATATAGTCGATAAACGATATATATCTGTTCAATCAAGAGCCAACGGTACTTTTTGCCTCGATCTCGATCACCCTCGATAGCGCCGATCTCTGGATCGGGAAAAAAAAAAATTTACCGAGCGTCCTCGGACGATCGTGTTTTCTCCGCGACTGCGGGTTTTCTCTACCCTACTCGTTTACCGAGAGAAAAAAAATCCTAAATCTAGATAGAAGCTTCGTTGCGGGTGATTCAAGCGTTTTTCTGTATCCACTTGAAGCCCTCCCTGACGTTGCCGAGGGTCACGCGTCCGAGAAAGCTCGCGATCAATTGATACTCGGGCATCGTTCGACGTCCGCAGGAACGCGTCGACACCGATCTGTTGTATATCTCACGCGGGACACTTGCGCGCCTCTCGCTGGTGTAGAGGGCCTCGGGCTCCATAGTCTTGTAGATGTTTCGACCCTCGCAGAGCACTTTCGTTGTCAGGGAAAGCAACCATTGTAGAATCTGGAAATAAAAAAAAAATCAGCCATTTTCTTTCGTTTTTTTGATTCAATACTTTTTGCTTCCTCATAGAGGAAGCTTTTTTTTTGTTATTTATTGGGCCGTGATTCACCTCGTTGCTGGAGGGACTTTCGCTGTTGCTTCGCAGCCAAGAACTCGGAGCCCATAAGTACAGTTGCATTATCGTAGCAGCCATTTCCGGTGAGAGCCGCTGCCATTTGCCGAACAATAATCGCAATTATATACTTGTCTTAAGAGCATGTGAAACACGTACTCAGCGTGTCTCTGTCGCTCCGTCGAGAGCGCCACTGATGCTATCGCTCTCGCACTCCATAGTGTTTCACATGCTCTTAAGGAGGTTGGAGCGCTTCACACCAGTCAAATGAGGGCTACATTTTTTAAGTCGTTTTTTGCAACGCATGCATGAGAAGTGCCACTTTTCGTACCTGTAAGGCGTGGCAAAAGTAGCGCTTTATAGCGAGGCACTTTTTTTTTACATAACGCTGTGTATGCGCATATCGGCCCGATTTTACTTCTCGCACGTTGATTTTACGTCTCGCACGAGTGCGAGAAGTTAAAAGGGATAGACTTTTGTTAATCCATCGACGAAATCCCTTCATAAAAAAATAGCTGTAATGTTTAAACGGAAAATCCTATCGAATATGTAGACGATGAATTCATAGAGCATCTTTCAAGGAAGAAAATGATCCATAATGCATCAAAATCGTGCAAAAATTACGGATTATTTTTTGAAATAACTGAACGAATATGTACCTTTTAAAAAAAATAGCACAAACCAGTTAATATTTTTGCAAATCCGTTGCAATGAATGTTTTTCCGGATTAAGGAAATCTTCCGCGATACAAATAATAATCCACTATAAGCAATAGACGCGTAAAAGTTTGTGTGAAGAATTAAAAAAATTTAGTGCTTATTTGACTAGTGGGAAGAGCTCCAGCCTCCTCGAACATGGATTCTTTTAGGTACGATTTATCATAAACCATGCAAACCTTATTGACGTTGCGGCTCAATATATTTTTAACGAGTGCCGCGACAACAGGTGGCACTCCGTCGGGCAAGCCCGGAAGCATGTCCTCGGTGTAGCTGTGATTCTTGAGCGAAGTCTTGTTGCCGTCGACACCGTAAAAGGGATTCCTGAGACCGAATATTTCGTAAGCGATCGTCCCGACAGTCCAGAGATCGGCTTTAGTATAATTTATGCTCGTGAACGGTCCAGGCTCGGCATTGACGACTTCCGGAGCCATGAGAGCCGCGTTTCCGCCCTTGTCGAGATCGTGACTGTTGTAGGGAAGATACAGACCGTGAACCTTGTCCGCGAGACAACATCCGAAATCGGTGATCACGAGGGACGGACAGTTGTCCGAAACCTCCGACACGTCCAGCAGTATATTGTCGCTCTTCAGATCTCTGCGGAAACGGGAAAGCCGTATTGACATTCGAGACGAGAAATCGATCGCCGGGACACTCGATATCGAAATCGAGAGTCGAGGATCTCAAATTCAGGCGCAACAACGCGACGGGAACGACGCGGAACTCACCTGTGAGCTATACCGTGGACATTCATGTGCGCTACGCCCTCCAACAATTGTGCGAGCAGGAGGATCGATTCTCTGATGTTTACGTCCCGATCCACCGCGTACTGCTTCAAGGTGACGTCGTATCTGAATAACACAGGACCGAATTACTCGCATACACGGGCAAATGTTGGCAATTTTTTTTTCTCGCGTATAAATACAATCGATTCGTTATAAAATCGGCAGATTATTTGTACAATTTCATTGTTGTTATATCTTAACTGTGAATCTCAGTACCGATTAATCAATCGATTTTTCGTTATAAAAAAAAATCTCTAATGAGTATAATATTTCGGATCTCGAGTTTACCTTTTCACGAGCAGAAACAGGCTCATAGTTCTGCCGGAAACTTCGGAATTGATCCTCAGGGTAAGCGCGTAATACGATCGATTCGTTATAAAATCGGCAAAATTTAATTATCGTTATTTTTTAACTATGAATCTCAATACCGATTAACCGATCGACTTTTCGATATAAAAAAAATCTATTTAATCAGCCAATGAATGGACAGTTAAGCAGACGAAAAAGCCAATGAATAGACGATTTTCATGCACGTGCTCTTATGGAAAGTGTCCATTCATTGGCTGGTTTACCCTAATATTTCGGAGATCGAGTTTACCTTTTCATGAGCAGAAATAGACTCATATTTCTGCAGAGACCTTCGGTGTTGTTCGATATAAAAAAAAAAATCTCTTTAATCAGTATAATATTTCGGACATCGAGTTTACCTCTTCATGAGCGGAAACAGGCTCATAGTTCTGCCGGAACCTTCGGGATTGATCCTCAGGGTAAGCGCGTAATACGATCGATTCGTTATAAAATCGGCAAAATTTAATTTTCGTTATTTTTTAACTATGAATCTAAATACCGATGAACCTATATACCGATGAAACATATAATGATGATTTTATATTTTAAAGTAAAAAATATAAAAAAAAATCGATTTAATCATTATATGGTAAACCGGCCAATGAATGGACAGTTAAGCAGACGAAAAAGCCAATGAATAGACGATTTTCATGCACGTGCTCTTATGGAAAGTGTCCATTCATTTGCCCTGTCCATTCATTGGCTGGTTTACCCTAATATTTCGGAGATCGAGTTTACCTTTTCATGAGCAGAAATAGACTCATATTTCTGCAGAGACCTTCGGTATTGTTCGTAATAAAAAAAATCTCTTCAATCAGTATAATATTTCGGAGATCGAGTTTACCTCTTCATGAGCAGAAACAGGCTCATATTTCTGCCGGAACCTTCGGGATTGATCCTCGCCGGAAGTGCGTCCGGGTACATTCTCGCAGAGCCCGGTAGAGATGGTACGCGGTCGGCGAACACGTAATACATCGCAACGATGTTCGGATGGGGCGGCAGGGCGCGTTTGTTCTCGGCCATTCTTTGCTCCCACTCGGCGAGATCCTCGTTGCGATAATACTTTCTCGCCGGCACGGTCTCGCGGTACATCGCCCGAAGAATCGACGTGGCGTTCGACTCGGCGTCGTAGTTGAACATCATCTTCATGGCCAGTGGGAAACTCGCTATCTCCACCGCCTCTCTGTCGATCATGAGTTCGTCGCTCGAATTCGATCGCTCCTCCGTTTCTTTTGTTCTCGCCGCGTAGACAACCGCCGAGCATCCTTTGGCGATCGGCGGACCGATCACGAAGTCCTTCAGACTCGCTGGCTCCTCGCTCGTCAAGGTCGTCTCGTAATTCTCGTCGTTCTGCGGCTTGTTCCATTGCAGCTTCGAAACCGCATCCTGCACGGAGTTCAAAGGTCAATATTTTTAATAAATTTTTTGGTTCATTTATTTATTCATTATTAAGGTTCATAAATTAATGAATATTAATAGAAATTTTTAAAAATTATTAGAAATGTTTAAAAATTATTAAAAAACTATAATTTTTTTAAAGTTTATTTTAAAGTAAAAAATTAATAAGGATTATTAAAAATCATTAAATAGTGTAAAAAATAATTTTTTTTTAAAGTAAATTATCTTACCCTAATTTCCCAACAAACTCCCTCGAGCTCGTCGTCCTTGGTGAGAATTCCGGTTCCCGAAGCGAGGGACACACCGACGAGTGCGAAAAAGGGCGCGGAATCGCCGAACAGCAAACGGCTCGCCGCGCGCCTGCGAAGATCCGCGGCTAAGCTGTTCGTGACCCTCTTGAGGATGTTATCGACGAAGAGTCGTCGAGCGTGAGATCCCAGGAACCCGAGATGTCTGCCGGCGGCGCTGACATCGCCGCTAACCTTCGCCCGAAGGCCCTGGGACTTGCCTGCACGAAAATTCGTTGTTCTAGGTCGTTTCATACACAAAGAATATCGCTGCGTTGTCCACGCAGCTCGAACATGTGGAACAGAGCGCAAACTCCTCCTCCCCCCCCCCCCCCCCCCCCACCTCCTCCTTTTCTTTCTCTCGTGACCCGTAAAATCTAGAGTTCGAATTCCGAATTTCCGGAAAAACTTTTTTATTTTTCCACCCAAATACTCACCTACTTCCACAACGTGTATCTTGTCGAGTTGTCCCCTCGCGTAGGAGCTCGAGTAGCGATTTTCGGGATTCCGTAATGAGCGTATGAGTACCCGACCATTTTGCATGAGACGTCGGGCAGCAGTCCTAATCGACATCTCTCCGGGCTCGTGGGCAGCAAGTGCCCAGCGGGCAAGCCCACTTTCCCAGTAAAGGAGCTTCACGATTGAAGAATTTCGCTACACCGCTGCAGCAACGTTGAACATGAGGAAAAAAAAAAAAACAGAACGGACCGAGAGCTCTTCGGCTATCCCTCGCGACGATCTCGGCGAACTGCGCACCAGCAACATGGGTAGCTCTCGCACACCACTGCTAAAACCCTGCCAACTGACTGCGTATCGCGAGTGTTGTAGCTCAGCGATACGTCAAAAACGGAGCGGGGTTCTCGGGGGTGACTGCATCCGAGAACCGAAGAAAAGAAACTGCGACATATCACGACAAAGACACGCGTCGGACGAAGTTAAGATCGCTCCCTCGCTTACCGACGGTCGGCTCAAACGAAAACCGACAATCGATGATCTGATGAGAGTCTCGAAGATTGCAGGATAAGAATTCATTTTCGAGTTTTCAATGTGCAAACATCGATATCTTTCTTCACTGACTGGAGTTTTATTTTGTCAAAGCTGTTAAAAAGTTCTTCGAGCAGAAGTTCATATTAAGGACATGTGGAACGACTCAGTCGCTAACCAAAATCTGTAATGAATGCGATTCGGAGACCTTAAATTTTTCGGGAAAAAGCAAAGCATTAAGGGGAAGTGAAAGTCACGTGACGGGGCCATGAGTGTGAGAGAGATAGTTGCAATTTTCAAATTAACTTTATTCAATGGTGCTAATTTTTTTGAGAAAAAAATGAATTCGGGCCGAACGCAAAATTAACGTGTGCATCCGGCTCGAATTTGCTTTTTCCTAAAAAAAAATGAGCACCCTTGAGAAAAGTTCATTACAGTTTTCATTACCGACCGCGATATTTCACTTCCCTTTAACGGATGTACAATTTGAGGGGAAGTAAAATATCGCGGTCGGTAATGAAAATTGTAAAGGACTTTTTTCAAGGGTGCTAATTTTTTTGAGGAAAAAACGAATCGGAGCTGGATGCGCACGGTAATTTCGCATCCGGCCCGAATTCATTATTTTCTCAAAAAAATTAGCACCGTTGAATGAAGTTAGTTTGAAAATTGCAACTATCTATCTCGCACGGACAGCTGATTGACTTCCCCTTAATACCTCGTCCGATGATGTTTCCCTTTTTTCCGAAACGTCAACCGGTTTTAAATGGCATTGATTCGAAAAATGCATGTATCTCCCTCGCCTTCATATGTCACGTGATACATCATTCACATTATGGCCTTAAGGGCATGTGGTACAGACTCAGTCGGTAACAAATCACCTTCCCTGTTTTCTCCAAAACGATTGATACAGCGAGCAAAAGTAAATTAGGTTTTCATACTTATATGTATTGACTACAAAAACCTAATTTGATTTTGGTCGAAGCATCAACCATCACGGAGAAAATAGGGGAAGCGATTTGTTACCATCGGAGCATCGATACGTGTGTATCACATGCCCGTAAGGTGATGTGAAACACGTTCTCAGCCTGTCTCTCTCGCCCCGCCGAGAGCACCACTGATGCTATCTCTCACGCCCTCCATAACATTTCACATCACCTTAACAATAAGTTACAGATGGGTTTGATGGTATTCTGAAGGGTTTATCCGTTTTTTTTTTTTTTTTTTTTTCTCGTAGTTTTCATTTTCATTGAGGTGATGTGATCTACCGCTGTCGGTAACAAAAACTGTACTGAATGCCATTTTGAGACCGCAGACCGCAGAGGAAAAAGAAAATTGTATTTCCCTGCGTCTGCCGATTCCCCAGGGAAATATAAATTTCTTTGTTCTCGACGGTCTGCGGTTTCAAAACGGCATTCAGTACATTTTTCTGTTATCGGCAGCGGTATTTTACATTTCTTTAAGGTTCCTCAAATCTCATGTTTCTAACTTATCTTGCTGTATGAATGGCCTCGCTCGTAAGCGTCGTAGGTTCGCACGCGCATACGCCTCGATGACTGGTAGGAATACTTAAGTTCAATGAAAATTTTATTTTTAAATCGAAGAATCTGCAATTGCACACAATAACGATATTCCGATATTGCGTTTGCTGCGATGGTTTAGCATGGCTCAAGGTGTAAGTTCGCACGAATGGGGACGTTGAGCTATATGAATACGTCGTAGGTCGATTTCCGATAAAATCACAGGATCCACGTGCTTATAAGTTATAAGTTATAACCCACAGTAGACTTATCTATAGTTTGGCCTTTCGGTCAGTTTATCTGACATGAGACGTCTTCGTGTACTACGTTCAACTATCTCCAGATAGAAAAATGACGGCACGGCGACGGAACGGTGGCGGTACCGATGGTACGATACCCGTTTGACGGCACGATTTTCTATCTGGGTCGCCTGTGTTACATAGATAAAGCTCATTGCAACAATGTTGTGACTGTAATTCATTTTTTGTGTTAAAACTCCGTATCATATAGCATGACACTCGCGTCTACGCGTGTACTTCCGCCGACAAAGTTCCGAGTCATCGGACAATCGCCGTCGAGTCGAAGATTAATTGCACTGTATAGCCATAACTTTGCGCATACAGAAGTTGCTTACAGAGGTTACATACACGATATATATGGGGCGTTCCGCGTCAAGTCGAACGGCCCAAACGCTGACTCTCTCGGATCAAGCTGCAAGTTTTTAATGTATTGTATAGTGTAAGTACCTGGCATTTTTTTTTTCTCTTTGATCGGACCCCGTTTTCAAGTTAGCCGTGTTCACAGCATGCTCTTTTATAGTTTGAAACCACATGTGTAAATTTCAAAATGTCCCAACCCATTCTGAAATTCACAAACCTTGTACGCTAATAAAAGAACATTCCGTGAAATTTTAAGGAAAATGCATTCCTATTGGCTGAAATTTTTGTTAAAATTTTCTTTTTTTTTCATTTCTCGTACTTGAAAAATGTTCAAAAAATGTCCGAAGATAGTTCATCAAAAATGGCATCTTTTTGTAGCCAACGTTTTTTTTTGTACGACCAAAAGTTTCAGAGATACGATAATTTTTAATATCAACACGCTAACTTGAAAACGAGCGCCGGTAAAAATCTGAACAAAATTCCAGGTACTCACACTAGATAATACCCCAAGTAGCAAAAAGACATCCGGTACGAAAAAGTCATTCGAATGGGATACATATGTCCGCCCGAATGGTAACTACCCTGATAGACAAGCGCCACGAAAAGTAGCAATATTGGCGCGATATTCGCGACATGTGCGGCACATGTCGCAATTTTTTATGTCTAAGCTTTTTTATCTCTAAAAGTAACCTTTGGACGTAGAATAGCTTATACAGTTACCATTCGGACGGACATATGTAACCCATTCGGATGATTTTTTCATACCAGTTGTCTTTTTGCTACTTGGGACTGTGTCAACCCGAACTTCAAGCTTGACCTAACAGGGTCAGGGTGTTGGGCCGTTCTACTTGACACGGAGTGCCCCATGATATATATATATATACATACACACACACGCGCGCGCGCGCGCGCACACACACACACACGCACGCACGCACGCACTCCGCACGCACGCACGCACATACATTCTACATCAGCTGATTTCTCGCAAGTGGACGCGCGTACAGCAGAAACTCGCGATAAAGAGAAAGAGCCCGAGGAAGTGGAAGAAATTCTGACCCCACTTAGAGTAACAAACGCCGAGTCTCGGAGCCATCGGGTTGCAGCTTGTGCGGTGGCAGTCGAGGATCGGAGGAGGACAAGACGCGTGTCGTTCAGTCTCGTTCCTCGCCTTTGACGTTCTCGCCCGACGTGTGTGCACACTGTGGCTGACCGGGTGCAAACGCCGGAGGACAGAAACTCGCACACTGCACAATCGGGTGCCCGTAACACCGAACCTGCAACAAAGTATCCCACGTTCGCAACAATAAAGTCGGATACGCAAGAATGGCTCCGGCCCTAAGCAAGTTCGTGACGAAACGCTCGGTGGCGGGTGCAGTGTCGGTAACAGCGTTGTTGTGGCTCCTGAGAAGGAAAGGCACGAGACAAACGACCAAGAAGAGGTGAACTATTTCTCGCTACTGTGTTTATCGTCATTTTATTTATTTTTTTTCTGCTCCGTCCAAACGTTCGAGCGATCGACGTCGACGTGTTACTCCCGCGGAAAATTACGTCGGTGAATTGCCTTATAGCTAATGACTCTTGGCCTATTGCAGAGCTCTGTGGCCAGCCAACGACGTGCAGTATGTCATTAAAGAGGTGAGTCACGCCGAGGCGTCGGGCAGTGGAAAAATTATTTTTTAAATATACGATTTTTTTCGTATTTTTTTTTTACGATAAATTTTTGACGTCTGCGTTATAATTCTTACTCCGTTTCTGAGCAGGAAAAACCGAAGACGCCGAAGGCCCACGTGAACGCCGAGTTCTTCAGGCAATTATGGAAACTCGTCGCCATTGGCATTCCTGGATTTTTGTCCGCCGAGACGGGATGCGTATTCATTGTGGCCGCTTCGCTCGTCGCCAGGACTCTCTGCGATCTGTGGATGATTCGCACGACCACCCTTATAGAGAGGTCATTTGAGACTACACGAGTAACGGAGATGTTTCGCAGCTGTAAATTTTAACGATGAGGACTTTTTCTTGCAGTACGATCGTCAACATGGACCATCCGCAGTTCAAACAACGACTCCTGAGGTTCCTCGCCGCTCTTCCAGTGGTGAGATCCGAATTTCCATGTCTGAAATGCAATTTTTAACTTTCGCCGTTATTATTATAATTTTTTTTTTTATTTTTTCCTTTTTACTGCCAATTTACAATGATTTAGAGCTGATTTTATAGTATCAATGAATGTTAAATTAAGATGAATAATACAGAATACAGACTAATGAATTTTATACATTTTTATTAGACAATAAATTTCAATGCATTGAGGTGACGTTAACAAAATCGCGGGACATTTTTTTTTTAAATTCGCACAATTGAAATTAACAGCTGGAATATGCATAGTTTGTGTGACCATCTTTTGATGTGGTAATGTCCGATTTAATCATTTTATCGATTAACATAAGATTTTAGACATGACTGTTTCCTTCTATTTTCTACCTTTTTAAAGATCTCGACGGATGAACCCGTAACATTCAATCTCGTGAATTAATTTCCAAGTCCGATCATATGCGCTACGGCAAAATTTCTGGCAATACTTATTAAAGTTTGTCTTGTTTTTTTTCTCTTCCAGATAGCGGTGGTAAACAATGTACTGAAGTGGGGAATAGGCGAGATGAAACTTCGCATGAGAACCAACATCACTCGTCACTTGCTGGACCAGTATCTCAAGTAATGAGAACTAATTTTATTTGCGGATTATACGAGCTTGTTTGAATTCATCAGAGTTTATCTAACGATCGCGGCTGTACACTGGCCATCTTGAAAGTCAAAGTAGCTGATTATCGTAGTCCAATGAACAGAGTTCAAAGTTCGGAATTTATTACGTTCCGAATCATAAAAACATCGGGTGCGTGAATCGTTGGGCCGATTAAAAAAAAACGCTCGTGTCATCGCCGAAGTATGCCGGTCATCAGAAAGATAAACGATCGCAGTGGCGTTTTCTTTTTTTCGAACTGATTACGACGTTCCGTGAAGACTATTCTTCCATTTTTCCCATTTTTTCTTTCCTTTTTTTTCAATTTTGCTTCTTTTCTTTTGCAGAGGATTCACGTATTACAAAATGACGAATTTGGATACGAGAATCGCAAATCCCGATCAGCTTTTGACGACCGACGTGGACAAATTTTGCGACAGCTTTGCGGATCTTTACAGCAACATCGCGAAGCCGCTATTGGATATCTCGATCTACGTCTACAGGTTGACGTCCGCACTCGGCGGACAGGTATAGAGACAAACGGCTGACTCACGTTTTCCACGCTCGTGCACAAGTTCGTCGAATAAATTGTTTGCCTCTTTCGCAGACACCCTCGGTGATGCTGGCTTACATGGTCATAGCCGGCGGCTTTCTGACGCACATTCGCAAGCCCATGGCTCAGATGACGGTGAAGGAGCAGCGTCTCGAGGGCGAATATCGTCACATAAATTCCCGTCTCATCACGAACTCCGAGGAGATCGCCTTCTATCGCGGCAACAGTCGAGAGAAATTGACCCTCCTCGCGAGCTTTCACAAACTCGTTAGTATTCAACTTAAATTCTTAAACATCGACGATCGATTAACAATTCAACGGTAATTTAATAAACTTCATCAGGTGAAACATCTGCGTGGCCTCTTGGAGTTCAAAGTCGCGATGGGTGTCATCGACAACTTTGTTGGAAAATGTGGGTAATCGTATTCCCTCGTTAAATTCTATTCGAGCCACGATATATTTACTATATTTAATTTTATATATATATATATTTTTTTTTGCAGACGTCGCAACCGTAGTCGGTTTCTACGCGGTGAGTATCCCGTTCTTCCAGGCCAACCACGCGCTGCTCGTCGGCTCGACGGATCACCGTTTCAAGAATTACTACGAGCACGGTCGTATGCTGTTAAAATTGGCCGAGGCGATCGGCAGGCTCGTTCTCGCCGGCAGAGAAATGACGAGACTCGCCGGCTTCACCGCTCGGGTAACCGAGATAAAGACGGTCCTCGACGAGCTCAACGCCGGCAAGTACGAGAGAACCATGCTCGAAGCGGCGAAGAATTCTTCGATCGGTCAACCGGGCTCCGGAAGGATCATCGCCAAGGACAACGTTATCCGCTTCGAGCGCGTTCCCCTCGTCACGCCGAACGGCGATCTTCTCATAAAGGAGCTGAGCTTCGAAGTTAAATCCGGCATGAACGTACTCGTATGCGGACCTAACGGATGCGGCAAGAGTTCCCTCTTTCGCGTACTCGGCGAGGTGAATAAAATTTGATTGCAAATTTCGACTTCCGCGCCATTTCCATTCAGTGGTCCGTATTAAATTACCGTTTTCACGCCGAGCAGCTCTGGCCTGTCTGGGGTGGAACTGTAACGAAGCCGCCGAGCGGCAAACTCTTTTACATTCCGCAACGACCTTACATGACCCTCGGCACGCTCAGGGACCAGGTCATATATCCTCACACCCAGGCGGAAATGCTCAGACGCGGTAACGCGAGGGACGAGGATCTTCAGAAATTTTTGGACCTCGTTCAACTCGGACACCTGCTGGAACGCGACAGCCTGGTCAACAGCCAGGGCAGCGGCTGGGACACGGTCGCCGACTGGATGGACGTGCTCTCCGGCGGAGAGAAACAACGCATTGCTGTAAATAGCGAAGAAAAAAAATAACTTCGTATTCACTAATTTAAGGAGGTTGGAGCGCTGGAGCGCACTAGTCGAATGAGTGCTACGGTTTTTAAGTCGTTTATACATACTTTTTTTCCTAACGCATCGCACGTAAAAACACGGTTTCCGTTCCTGTGAAGTGAGCGCAGAAATGCACTTTCTCGCATCGCGTGGGAGAAAAATACCGCGCATGCGCACAAACGCAATATGGTATTTTTCTCGCACGAGTGCGAGAAAGTGCCTTTTTGCGCACACTTACCGAAAACGTAAAGCGTGATTTCCGTGAATTTTGTGGGAAAAATTATGTGAATGGCGTGAGCGTTTTCACACTCGTCAAGAACTCCCTTTCTACGCCCATGCCATGCAAATAACTATTACGGCATTTATTGATTATTGCGAATGGTTATTTGTATTACAGCAGATAATACAAATAATTACAATGGATTGGCAACAAAATATTGACTGGTTTGTGCGAATTTTTGAAGAGGCACATATTCGGTCAGTTTTTTCGGAGAATAATCCGTAATTTTCGAATATCTTGATGGTAAATCCGTACGGCATCTTTTAAAGAAGAGAATGGGCCATAATACATCAAAATCGAACAAAAATTGCCGATTGTTCTTTGGAGAAACTTAACTATTTATGAGCTATTTATGAAAATGCACATTTATATTTTTGCAAGTCCATTGCAATTAATGTTTTTCTAAATCAAGGACATCTGCTGTAATACAAATAACCATCCACCACAATCAATAGATGCCTACAAGTTTGTATAAACGACTTAAAAAATGTTGCACTCGTTTGACTAGTGTAAAGCGTTTCGACCTTCGTGAAGAATGAACGGTCGTTTAGTTCGTTGTTTTTTTTCCGTTTTACTCGCAGATGGCAAGGTTGTTCTATCACAGGCCCCAGTTCGCGATTCTGGATGAGTGCACCAGCGCGGTGAGCGTGGACGTCGAAGATTCCATGTACTCTTACTGCAGAGAGGCCAACATAACACTGTTCACCGTGTCGCACAGACGATCGCTCTGGAAACACCACGAGGTACACGGATTAAATCCTCGAGCCATTTAAATTCGAGATCGCAGAATTTCTCGCGAACTACCCGGACCTTTGTTGAACTTACGATAATTTTTTGCTCGCAGTATTATCTACAAATGGACGGCCGAGGCTCGTTCGAGTTCAAGCTCATCGACACCGACACCCAGGAATTTGGCTCGTGAATTATCGTGTCCCTTGCGTCGAGGGATTGAAGGTTTCGGACAGCACCCGAAGGGCAAGGGACCGTGTCGAGGCGAAGAGAAAATACGGTCGAGGCTCGTTCGAGTTTAAGCCTAGCGACACCGATACAGAGGAATTTGGCTCGTGAATTATCGTGTCCCTGCGCATCGAGGTATTGAAATTTTCGGACAGCACTCCGAGGGCAAGGGACCGTATTGAGAAGAGGAAGAAATACGCACGAGATATACATAATCGAGATGGTTTCGCAAAGTCGATCGTATTCTCGCTTTTTTTTTTATTCAGCGGCCACGCGAGGATGCGATCGAAAAGCAATAGAATCCCGTCGATCCTGCCGAATGTGGTTCCGACCGCGAAATCGCTCCCGCCGACCGGGATAGCTCGACGGAATCGTAAAACGCTTCCGGCTGTCCGATCGATCGTGCGCGTCTCGCACAAACGACGAAATAAAATTTGCGAGATGCGCGAAGCCTGGAAACGGGACGCAACAGATGCGAGATCGAAATAAACGAATAGGTGAATTATAATAAATTTCGTATTTTGCATAAACTTATCTCCGAGCGAGACTCGGATAAAACGTCTTTGAAATAATTCTCTGGCCAAACTCGCGCATGCGCGAGAGCGTACTAGAAGATCGTTAAATTTTTCGGCGATAATTTGATTTTTTTTTTCTCTTTTTTTTCCGAGTCAAGCATGCTTTACGTGATCGTAAAAATACCGATCAATTAAATTAATTTACCGTCGAAAGACGCGCGGTAAGGAGACAAAAAACATAGTTTTTTATGATCATCTTGCTATTATAAATAATTGTTATGTGTAGATCACATTTATGTAATACGTGTTCCGAGGATGGGATAAAAAAATAATATGATGTATTAGATTGCTGGACAATGCTGGAATGTTGGGAGAAGCGCGTAACGAGACACGTGTTTGTTAACTCCCTTTTACAAGCCTAAATAAAATTGAGCCTTGGCCATGAAAAAAAAAAACAGCGGACTATCGTTGAGTATTCGAACCAAGGTGACTTTACAGTCGGAAGGTCTAAGATTTTTTTTCTTCGTCGTTGGTGCGCCTGCGCTTCCGCGATATCGGATCAGTTCAGTTCGAACACCAGTGGCGCCAGGGGCGTTTCGCGTCTAGAACATCGCTGTCAGTCGGCAGCAGCTTTTTCCCCCATTTGACATTTGTTTTTACCACGAAATTAAGGTAATTGAACAGTGTTGCTTGATTTTGTCTAATCGCCGTTCGATCGGTACAGGTATTGAACGTTCGTCGATTCGCCGATCAAGTTGGCCTGTAATTGCGAATTTTATTGATCCTACGAGGGCTAACCGAGTATTCGTGGCTACAGTTCATTCGCCTTTCGTAACTCGTACGACCATCGCGATTGTCTTCTCGTAATCGATCTAACGAGCGATTATTTTCGAAGTTTTTCACGCGTTTCATTCGCGTTACTCCGATCGCAAGGTACAATCGTTGTGCCATCGAACGAAAAACGCGAACGGGACAAACTACGCAGAGAAAAGTACGGCGAGGGGAGTGAGAACGAACGGGCTATAGCGAGCCAGCATTGATCCATCGCTTGTTTGACTATACGTCGCGCCGCCCTATACGATTTCGCTCGAACGTAATTAGTTAACAATCCCCGTTCTCAAACCTCGAGAGCGGCTATCGCGAAACGGTGGACTATAGATAAAGTTTCGTCGAGTTTTTATTATTATTATTTTTTTTACCACAGCCGAGATGACGGACTCGAAATACTTCACGACAACGAAGAAGGGAGAAATCTTCGAGCTCAAGTCGGAACTTAATCATGACAAGAAAGAGAAGAAAAAGGAGGCTGTCAAAAAGGTACTTAAATTATCCTTGCGACGAATTCGCCACAACTTTTGCAGTATCAACATTTTTACAAAATAATAGGGAGGGAGCAGGGAAGGGTGTCGAACACTTGCTACATAACAAATTGTACAGACAGAATGGTTTTTTTTTAATTGAAAAAAAATTGCATAAGAAATTTAATAAAATTCTATTCTAGGGTTAAAGATAAAATAAAGGAAGCTATCATTTGAGGCATAATGTAAAAATGTTTACGTTAAATTGTAGGGTGGGGTGGGAGGGGGTTAAAGAGACACAAAAATGGTTTTGTCTTTTATTTAAGGTGAAGTGAAAGTCACGTGACGGGGCCATTAGTGTGAGAGAGATAGTTCCAATTTTCAAATTAACTTTATTCAATGGTGCTAATTTTTTTTGAGAAAAAGATGAATTCTGGCTGCTTGCGAAATTACTGTGCGCAAACGGCTTGAATTTGCTTTTTCCTCAAAAAAATTAGCACCCTTGAGAAAGGGTCATTACAGTTTTCATTACCGACCGCGATATTTCATTTCCCCTTAATTGATAAAGAAAATTGCATAAGAAATTAAAAAAAAATCATTAAACAAAAATGAAAGGGTAGTAAATAGAAGCTGTCAAGATGGTAAATAATAAAATAACCCTTTGGTCCGAATTTGTGGCAACATTTGGAGCACAATGTCAACACTTTTACTAAAAAATTAGGGGGCGGGGGGATCAAGCACAACATAGGAAAAAAGTCAAAGAGGCAGAAAAACGTTTTTTTCTCATTGACAAAAAAATGGCATAAGAAATTCCACATGAATTATTTATTTATTTATTTATTTATTTATTATATTTACGGGACGAGCCCTTTTACATTTTTATAATATTTTACAGTTCAGATAAAATTTCATATATCGTGTAACATGTGTAACAGTATATATTTCACAATAGAAAAAGATTTTTGTTTAAAAATTATTATTTTACATATTTTTTTCTATTTCATTCGTATTCTAAGACTCTTATCGCAAGCTGTGTATTGTATGAAGATTCTGGACCAGCGAGTAGATGCGACAAGTCGAGTCTGTTTGCCACACTTGTGAGTCGATAATGTGTCGACCTTTCCGTTTTACGTAAAAAAATTACGTAAAAAAAAATTTCGTTAAAAAAGTATCGAGATCCAAATATATGAAAATCGTAAGAATTAAATTTTCTTTTAAACAAATAGAAAAAATCACGTTTCAGGTGATCGCCTCGATGACGGTTGGCAAGGACGTATCCGCTCTCTTTCCGGACGTCGTCAACTGCATGCAGACGGACAACCTGGAGCTGAAGAAGCTCGTCTACCTGTACCTCATGAATTATGCCAAAAGCCAGCCGGATATGGCGATCATGGCGGTCAACACGTTTGTCAAGGTAACGTAGCGCCCGGCTATCGGGGATATCCTCGGAATTTACATATATATTCTATATA
The DNA here is from genome assembly GCA_958510785.1 of Exephanes ischioxanthus. Taxonomy (NCBI): domain Eukaryota; kingdom Metazoa; phylum Arthropoda; class Insecta; order Hymenoptera; family Ichneumonidae; genus Exephanes; species Exephanes ischioxanthus. Next base: position 3,328,997 of record OY294018.1, on the reverse strand, counting down.
AAAAAAATCTATCCGATGCACCCCTCACAATCTTTGTATGTATCTAAACAACACCTATGTGATGTCAAGAGTCTCTGTTTGCTTCGAGGCGAGCTGCAAATGTTTTTCGCTATTCCATAAAAAAAAAAAAATCACGATTATTTACATATATTATATATATATTTATGCTGTTGTCATATTTTCGAATGTAATCTTATACGGAGCAATCCGTGCAACGGATTCGCGTTTGCGTCGCTCACGCGAAATTTACAGCCTGCCTCGCGCCGATCACGGACCGTGCTTTGCAAATTTTATCGGTTTGCACAGGGCTGTCTGAGTTTGTAAGATAGGAACGGAATGTTTTGTATGTCGGAGGCGAATCGCTTATTTTTCAAAGGGCACGAGACTGGAATTTGGTGGGGAGGACGAATGAATAGTAAACACAAAAAATGAGATAAACAAAAATCGCGATGATTCACGCGATCGATATCGCGTTAAGAAAAAAGAAAAAAATTCATTAAGGAACTTTCCAAATTCCAGTATCTACGTAGTAAAACGCGTTTCTCTTGGTACCGGCCGTTCGTTGCGGTTCGTTCTACCGAGTGCTGTTATCGGAATTTTTTTCGAGGGTCTCGGGTCGACGGTAGAAAACAAAATTTTTCGATCGAAAAATATACATATTTTCGTACTTCCTCGCACGACGCGCAATTGGCATGGAAACTTATATCGTCCGAAAGAAAAATCGAGAAATAAAAAAAAACGTTACATCAATGATCAGTGTTAATTATTTGTGTGTATATTGCATTGGATATTGATGCCTGTTTCCGCAATAGCTATCGCCAGCTGCACGCAATATTTTCTCTTGATATCGACGATCGTATTTAATATTAAATTGGAATACGTGTGACTAAGAATGATAGCTGTATCTATTTTTCTCTTCGATTACATAATTCTCTTCAATTATTTCATCCAAACGAGTTTCAACGGAGAAGAAAGTTGTCGATCTGTTTTGTATTCTTAAACAAAAATCTTGGTGTTAAAAAAAAAGAAATGTTATATTCCGTGGCTGCGCACATATATATATATATATATATATATCTGTACCTCTACAATACCATTAGAAATTATATCGCAAGTGTTACGTAATATTACGTTTAAATTGTAATCGGATAAACAAAATTAGCTACCGTAGAACTCCTATGGCACGATACATTACCGACATGAAAGCAAACATGACTCCTTCGACGACGAACGTATGCGAAGAGAAATAAAAAAATAAAAAAAATCGTGCTCCATTAGAATTTAAAAAAGAAAAAAAAAACACTTGTCATAAAAAAAACTGCGTAGTAGAACTCGTGCTCTTTGAAAAATCATCGATTCGCGTCACGTTCGTTAATTTAATGATAAACTAACAAACATTGATTGTATAAAAATGGTGACGGTGACCAATTTGACCTTTTTCGTTCTGACACGCAAAAGGAGCTAGCGACCTCTCCGATGATAAAGGTACCATACCAAACTTTCTATCTCGTTAAACAAAAAAAAAAAAAAAAAAAAAAAAAAAATGAAAAAAGACAAAAAAAAAAGTTCATGGGTCGAAATAGATAGTCGTTGCTGTGACTAGACTTGAATCCCTGGCTTGCCCGATTTGTTGCGTAGGACTGCGAGGACCCGAATCCGCTGATACGCGCCCTGGCCGTGCGAACGATGGGCTGCATACGCGTCGACAAGATCACCGAGTATCTGTGCGAGCCACTGAGAAAGTGCCTCAAGGACGAGGACCCTTACGTCCGGAAGACCGCCGCAGTCTGCGTCGCCAAGTTGTACGACATTAACGCGGCCCTGGTCGAGGATCAGGGCTTCCTGGATCAGCTGAAGGACCTTCTGTCCGACAGTAACCCTATGGTAGGGTCGATCAATTTTTTATTTTATTAATTTGAATCTGAATTTATTTTATTAAATTAAATTACAATTGATTTTATTAATTTAAATCTGAATTTATTTTATTTACTTAAATTACAATTGATTTTATTAATTTAAATCTGAATTTATTTTATTTACTTAAATTACAATTGATTTCATTAATTTAAATCTGAATTTATTTTATTTACTTAAATTACAATCGATTTTATTAATTTAAATCTGAATTTATTTTATTTACTTAAATTACAATTGATTTTATTAATTTAAATCTGAATTTATTTTATTTACTCAAATTACAATTGATCTCATTAATGTGAATAATAATTTCAATTCTTTGGTTTTCTCTTTCAAACACGAGTCTACATGAATTTGTGATTGTCTCTCTCGAAAGGTCGTCGCGAACGCCGTGGCCGCGTTGTCGGAGATCAACGAGGCTAGTCCGAGCGGCCAGCCCTTGGTGGAGATGAACGCCCAGACGATAAACAAGCTGCTCACCGCTCTGAACGAGTGCACGGAATGGGGACAGGTTTTTATTCTCGACTCGCTGGCCAACTACTCGCCGAAGGACGATCGCGAGGCTCAGAGCATCTGCGAAAGAATAACTCCGCGATTGGCTCACGCGAACGCCGCCGTTGTTCTGTCCGCGGTCAAGGTATTTTTTTTTTTTTTTTATTTATTATAACTAATTTAAATTTAAATTCAATATTATAATTTAAAATAATTTAGTCGTAGTAAACGAAATTCATTGCCAATGCTTAACATTTATGCAGTTATCTTCTTGTACTAGTTTTATTCCCAATGATAATACACTATTTATTTCATTTTATTTTAATTCGTACGGTCGTAATAATTCAGGTTTTGAATAATCTCTTTAACGTTTTTTTTTTTTATTCCACAGGTCTTGATGAAGCTCATGGAGATGCTGCAGTCGGAGTCCGACTTCGTGGGCACTCTGACGAAGAAGCTCGCTCCGCCGCTGGTGACTCTTCTGAGCTCGGAGCCCGAGGTTCAGTACGTCGCACTCAGAAACATTAATCTCATCGTGCAAAAGCGTCCTGACATTCTCAAGCACGAGATGAAAGTCTTCTTCGTCAAGTACAACGATCCGATTTACGTTAAGCTCGAGAAGCTCGACATAATGATACGGCTTGCCTCGCAGGCCAACATAGCTCAGGTTCTGTCGGAGCTGAAGGAATACGCTACCGAGGTGGACGTCGACTTCGTCAGAAAGGCCGTACGGGCCATCGGTCGATGCGCCATAAAGGTCGAGCCGTCCGCCGAGCGTTGCGTCTCGACGCTCCTCGATCTCATTCAAACTAAGGTAAATATGTTTTTAAAAAACTCATCGTTTTTTATTCGAAAAATAATTTACTTGAAATTAATTTAATAATTAATTATTAATAATATATAATAATAATTTATTACACTTAATAATTAATTATTAATAATATATAATAATAATTTATTACACTTAATAATTAATTATTAATAATATATAATAATAATTTATTGCACTCGGTGCGAAAATGCCAGTTTTCTGGACGCTTCGCGCACAAAACCTCCGATTCAACACCTCGTGCAGTAAAATTTAGTACGATACTCGTGCGAAAAACTTTCTTCTAAACTCGTGTGATTGCAGCGCTCGCCTTCGGCTCGGGCTGCAAAGTAACACTCGTGCCAGAAAAAGTTTTATCGCACTAGTATCGCAAAGTACTATTTCATGATATAATAATAAATGACATATTATTAGTTGTAAACAATAATTTATCGTTTTAATAAACTTTCAGGTAAACTACGTCGTCCAAGAAGCCATAGTCGTAATAAAGGATATATTCCGTAAATATCCGAACAAGTACGAGAGCATAATATCGACGCTGTGCGAGAATCTCGACACCCTCGACGAGCCCGAGGCTCGTGCGTCGATGATATGGATTATCGGGGAGTACGCCGAGCGCATAGACAACGCCGACGAGTTGCTCGAGAGCTTCCTCGAAGGTTTCCACGACGAGAACACGCAGGTCCAGCTGCAACTGCTGACGGCCATCGTGAAGCTGTTTTTGAAACGGCCGACTGACACCCAGGAATTGGTCCAGCAAGTTCTCAGCCTCGCTACCCAAGACTCCGACAATCCCGATCTCCGGGATCGAGGTTTCATTTACTGGAGGCTGCTGAGCACCGACCCGGCGGCCGCCAAGGAAGTCGTTCTCGCCGAGAAACCACTTATCTCGGAGGAAACGGATCTGCTCGAGCCAACTCTCCTTGACGAGCTCATTTGCCACATCTCGAGTCTAGCTTCGGTCTATCACAAACCTCCGACGGCATTCGTCGAGGGACGCTCCGCCGGGGCGAGGAAATGTCTGCCGGCACGAAGCAACTCTAACGAGGAGGCGACCCAGAGAAATGCTACTCCACAGGCTCAGGTCATCCCGGCGCAAGACTCCCTCATTGGCGATCTTCTCAGTATGGATATCGGTGCGCGATCTTTTTACTACAAACTAATTATCGTTTCTTCGGAATTGGAGGTAACATTTTTTTTTTTTTTTTGCTTTTTTCAGGTGGTCCGGCAGTCGTTCCAGCAGCACCCGCAGCCCCCTCGGGCATGGCTCTCGACCTCCTGGGCGGCGGCCTCGACGGAATCCTCGGAGGTCCCGATACAGCCGGTGCGGCTCCCCCGGTCGTCTCCCAGACCACCACGGGACTCCTCGGCGATATATTCGGTTTCAGCACAGGACCCACGGTCTACGTGCCACCCAAGGTCAACTGGCTTCCAGCCGAGAAGGGCAAGGGCTTCGATATCTGGGGAACTTTCTCGCGAAAGTAAGAATGAAAATCTCACCTTATCATTAATTAATTTCGAAAGGATTTTCATGAATTAATTTCGAAAGAATTTTCATGAATTCATTTCGAAAGAATTTTCATGAATTCATTTCGAAAGAATTTTCATGAATTCATTTCGAAAGAATTTTCATGAATTCATTTCGAAAGAATTTTCATGAATTCATTTCGAAAGAATTTTCATGAATTCATTTCGAAAGAATTTTCATCAACTTATTTCGAAAGAATTATCATCAACTTATTTCGAAAGAATTATCATGAATTCATTTCGAAAGAATTTTCATGAATTCATTTCAAAAGAATTTTCATGAATTCATTTCGAAAGAATTTTCATGAATTCATTTCGAAAGAATTTTCATGAATTCATTTCGAAAGAATTTTCGTCAATTCATTTCGAAAGAATTTTCATGAATTAGATTCGAAAAAATTTTCATCAATTCATTTCGAAAGAATTTTCATCAATTCATTTCGAAAGAATTTTCATAAATTCATTACGAAAAAATTTTCATCAATTCATTTCGAAAGAATTTTCATGAATTAGATTCGAAAAAATTTTCATGAATTCATTTCGAAAGAATTTTCATGAATTCATTTCGAAAGAATTTTCATGAATTCATTTCGAAAGAATTTTCATGCAGTAATTCCGTTAGATTTTTGAAAGATTTTCCATTAATTACTTTCGATCGAATTCTCGTGTAATAATTTTACTGGATCGAAGGAACGGACAGATAAGCATGGACATGACGTTTACGAACAAGGCCATGCAGCCGATGGGCGGTTTCGCGATTCAGCTCAACAAGAACAGCTTCGGGCTGACGCCGGCCGCTCCCCTTCAGGTCGCCGCTCCCCTCGCGCCCGGAGCGAGCATCGAGGTCAGCATTGCTCTTTCCACAGCCGGCGCGGTTCAGCGAATGGATCCACTCAATAATCTTCAGGTCGCGATAAAGAACAACATCGACGTTTTCTACTTCGCTTGTCTGGTGCCGATGAACGTTTACTTCACCGACGACGGACAGCTCGACAAGAGAGTGTTTCTCTCGACGTGGAAGGACATTCCTGCGCAGAACGAGGTAACGTGATGCCGAGCGTTCCCGATGGCTCCGGCACACTCAGTCGTATTATCAATGGCAGTGGGAATGCCGTTGGATCGATCGCATTCGGCAGGCCACTTTACATTGAGACCCCGAAGATATCTGCACGAGACTCAATCTCATCAAGTTGTAACGGCTGAGTTTTGCATTGCGCAAACTTCGCTCAGAGAAGTCCACTTGGCGATTGTTATTTCTATGGCAAGGACGTCGAAAGGGAGTTATTGACGAGTGTGAAAATGCACCATTCATACGAGTCAGGACTTTCTACGCCCCTGCCATTTACACAATTTTTCTTAAAAAATTCACGAAAATGACGCTTTTCGTTTCGCACTTTCTCGCACTAACGTGAGAAAAACCATATTGCGTTTGTACGAATGCGCAGTATTTTTCTCACACGCGATGCGAAAAGAGTAGTTTACGATACTAGTGCGATAGAACTTTCTGCCGAGTATGAGTTTGCAGCACGAGCCGAAGGCACGAGTTGCAATCACACGGGTAGAGAAACGGTTTTTCGCGCGAGTATGGTACCAAATTTTACGCCACAAGGTGTGAAAATGGGGGTTTTACGCACGCGCGACGTGCGTAAAAGTGCAATTTTCGCACCGAGTAAAAAATAAAATTCTACAATCGAAGAAATTTTTTTTTTCCTAAAGCATCGCATCGACAGTGTCTCGACAAAGACAAAGGTTTATGTCACGCATGATATTTTCGGGGTCACTTTACGCTCGGCGTGCGATACGTTTGCCTGCCATTGAGCAATATTTCGACTGAGGCGGAGAACGATTGTTCGCGATATGTTTAAACCCTCTGAACGATTAACCAGGTGCAGTACACACTCAACGGAGTCATGCTCACGGCCGATCAAGTCGTTCAGAAGATGCAGCAGAACAACGTCTTCACGATCGCGAAGAGGAACGTCGAGGGACAGGACATGCTCTATCAATCGTTGAAACTCACGAATCACGTTTGGGTTCTGAACGAACTGAAGATTCAACCTGGCAATCCCGACGTAACGGTGAGGACTTTACTATTCTCTCAATGTGAAACTAAACATTCGATCGAACGCTCGAGCGAGAATATCCATTTTTATCGGCAGCAACCGCTCTCCTTGCAGCTCTCGCTGAAATCTCGCTCCGTCGAAGTCGCGCCCGGAGTTTTCCAAGCCTACAACGCCATTCTGCACTCCTGAATCGTCGGGGGCGGCTGAATTCAATAAAATCCACGAAGATCGATGATCTCCGTTGTTAAATTCTTGTGACTGAACTAGGAATGCGGATCGAGGCTGCGGCGATGCGTGACGAAAAAAAAAGAAGACCACACATCACGAACGCGGAGACGAAAAAACGTAAAAATAAAAACACTGTGCGTGTTTCAGTTGGACGATAAGAAAATCTGAATTATCGCTCTTCGAGACAACAGCGTGTTATGAAATTCGACGATATTGTACGCCCCGCCAGTCGCGAATGTGGCAGTGATTCCAGTAAATATAGACTAATGTAAAAGTGTACTATAAACGTGCCGAAAGGTGGTTATCGAATGAAATAAAAAAAAAATACACATAAGCACTGATCGACGAATTATTATTATTGTTATTAATATTTACAGAAGGGAAGTCTAGACTTATATAATCCGCTTCAAAGAAATATATATCTGATATAACACAGACACATGAGAGTCGAGTTTGTTTCTTAAATGGTTCACTGTTTCAGCGTCGATAACAGTCGACGGTAACTTAAGTTACAGGATGCGTTCTTGAACGCAGTTCTGCTTTGTTCGTGCAAGCAGATACCTGCATATATATGCAGGTATCTGCTTGCCTCAGAGGTATGGTTATTCGCCGATAGATGTCGCGATGTACTGTTAGAAAATGGTGCTGAACACTGTGGCAATTTCAATACAGTAGAACCTCGATTATCCGAACCAATTGGGACCAGAGCTCGTTCGGATTAACGAAAATTCGTATAACATAACGGAAAATTCGGATACATATATTTTTATGATATTCAACGGTAACGTCAAACCTTCATCACGAAATTCACCATCTTTTCGCAGCCAAATTTTTTTTTTATGTCAGAGATCGTTGACTTCTAAACATCACACGAGCGCGCTAACAACGTGCTGGTCTCTCCGTTATCGAGATTCGAAAGGGTTTCTAATTTTTTTTTTCCACCGTAAGCACATTATGTTTACGCTTAGAAGTCGGAGGATCGGCCATTGAATCCATACGCACTAAACTACGAACACCAGTAGATTAACGAATATAAATTTTGAATACGTGTGTATTTGCTCGGGTGAGAAATTAATAAATACAGCGCATACGACTGACGTGCATTTACGGTAGTGCTGTGTAAGTCTATGCGAGCTCGAGCGTTCATGAATTGGTTGTTGTTTGTAGCCCACAACAATTTATTGGCGCCCAACAATGTTAGGATACGAGAATTTCGCGCAATAGTTCGGATAATAGAAACTTTATCCGAACCAGCGGCGGTTCGGATAACAGAGGGTTCGGATAATGGGTGTTCGGATAATCGAGGTTCTACTGTAGTCTCAACACTTCAGCGACATCTATCGGCGAATAACCATACCTTTGAGCCAAGCAGATACCTGTATTACTCGCTTCTCCAAGCGTCGGTAATTTAGCTGCTTCTCCTGACTCAAACCGTCGCAATCGCTTTTCGGCCAACCTTACTTCACGAGGAGAGATTCGAGTTTTCATGTACTATGTAGTCGCGAGGAGTTCCTAGATGATGCGTACGGAATGCGTCTCGGTCATTCCGATATTTCGATTATTTCGGTATTTGTTATGAAAATCATTGCATTTATTAAACTTTTTTGCTATATCATGCAACATCTCAGGTGATTCTATACGAAAATTCTATTTGAGCGCAGATATTCCATCTGTTCTACATAAACGGTTCCGGGCAGTAATGTGCTAAAAAGCCGTCGTGGAATTTCGAATCCGACCCACCGATAAATTAACCGATCGCGTTGGCTAAAAATCGCTTCGCACTCAAGACGGATGCTTGAAAAAAAATTGTAATTTTCTTGCCGTATGCGGTAGGTAGGCGTTCGTAGATAATGAGTTCGATGCTTGTCCATTGCGACGTTGATATTTATCACTAAAATGATTGTACCATTAATCTTTTTTCTAGAATATGCAAACCTATCCAGGCATTCTATACGGAAATTTCATTCGAGCGTGGATACCTATAATATTGAGTTATAAAGACTTCGGACCTAAACTAAGCTAGAGACTTTCGATACGACGAGGTTGGCCATGATTCACAGTTCGCATTCGGTCAACTGTATGTCACCCGATCAAGTATCGAAGTAACCGTTTCGAAAAATCGCGCGTAGCGGAAGTCGGACGCTCGCTTGACTCCGAAGTCCGCAGTGCCGCGCGATTTCCGCTTCCAGTCGAGTGTGTCCGCTGTCAGGCTCTTTTCCTTTCTCGTGCCACCAGTAAACATGGCTGCCCGATCAATCTCGAAGAAGCGGAAGGTTCGTTGAATTAAACCGACTGTACCATAAAAAACGACGAAAATACATTGTGAACGATGAAGTGTGAATCCTTCGGTGCGAGATTTTTCATAAATATACGACGAAATTTTATGTTTGCCGGACGGATGACACGGATACGGTCGAGCCGTCGGACCGCGACCGTTCGCGTCCGTTTCCTTATTTGCGACGAGATCGTCGACGAAACGCGCTTGAAATTTACACGAATATCCAGTGACTCGCTCCGAAGTGTTATCGCCCGCGTTACTCGTACTTGCCGGAGTCGCATCGGTGTTGAAAAATTTTATCGTAAACATGACTTTTGAGGTTATGTCGACGCTCCGTATAGCGCGGCTTTTAACCTCCAAAGAGAACTTACACGGATCTTGGATGTAAAAATTTTGACGATAAAATTTTGTTTCAGTTCGTAGGGGACGGAGTCTTCAAGGCCGAGCTCAACGAGTTTCTGACTCGCGAACTCGCCGAGGATGGTTACTCCGGCGTCGAGGTACGAGTCACGCCCACTCGTACAGAGATCATTCTCATGGCCACGCACACCCAGAGCGTCCTCGGCGAGAAAGGTCGCAGAATTCGTGAGCTCACATCCGTAGTCCAGAAGAGATTCAACTTCAAGGAACAATCGGTCGAGCTCTACGCCGAGAAGGTCGCCACGCGCGGTCTCTGCGCAATTGCGCAGGCCGAATCTCTCCGTTACAAACTCATCGGCGGTCTGGCCGTGAGGAGGTGCGTACTTGACGTAGATAATTCGATCGACAAGATCCGCAAGATGAGACGGAATATTTTTTAATCTCAAAATTATCGACAGTAGATAAAGATGTGAAAAAAAATTTATTTTGAATTTTCGAAATTGCCAATTTCAAAATCTGGCAATTTCGAAATTTGGCAATTTCAGAATTTCAAAATATGAATACATTGGTGATTATTATTATTTTATTTTTTTTTTCAGGGCTTGCTACGGAGTTCTCCGTTTCATAATGGAGTCGGGCGCCAAGGGTTGCGAGGTCGTCGTGAGCGGCAAGCTCCGTGGACAGCGTGCTAAGAGCATGAAATTCGTCGACGGACTTATGATCCACTCGGGAGAGCCGACCAACGATTACGTCGACACCGCGACTCGTCACGTTCTTCTCAGACAGGGAGTGTTGGGCATCAAAGTCAAGATCATGTTGCCGTGGGATCCCAACGGCAAGACCGGACCCAAGAAACCGCTGCCCGACAACGTCGCCGTCGTCGAGCCGAAAGAAGAGATTCATCACGCTCAGCCGTCGTCCGACATCAAGGTCGCCAAGGAAGGCCCTCAGGGATATTCCGCCGCACCTCTCCCATAAACTGTAAAATTTACTTTACAATAAAATGAAAAAAAAAAACAAAAACAATTGAAACGTTGATAGTTCTTCAATCAGCGAGCCTTCCTCCTGTTATCCTTGCAACATCCCTCGATTTTGCGAAATCCTCGGATTAAATCTCGAAACCGAACATTTAGATTTTCTGAGATTAGCCAGAAATACGTCACTTCCAGTTGGAGGATCCAATTTCCTTCACTCGGTGCGAAAATAACAGATTCACGCACGCCCCGCATGCGCAAAACCCCCATTTTCACCAACTGATGTAAAATTTAGTACGATACTCGTGCTAAAAACTCTTTCTGTTGTTCGTGTGATTGCAGTACTCGTCAGAGACAGTTTTATCAGTTTAATATCATAATGTACTATTTCACACCTTGTGAAGTAAAATTTTGTACGATACACGTGCGAAAAACTTTTTCTTAACTCGTGTGATAGCAATTCGCGCCTGCGGTTCGTGCTGTAAACTCCCGCGTCAGAGAAAATTTTATCGCTCTAGTATCGTAATGTGTTATTTTCGACCCGAAGGGAAATATTTCCGATATGACGTCACTACCGGTCGGAAATAAGGATTTTCAAACCGAAAGTAATGTATTTCCGATATGACGTCACTTCGGGTCAAAACATTAGATTTTTTAACCGGAAGTGATGTATTTCCGATATGACTTCACTTCCGGCCGAAAAAAAGTTGACAGGATCGGAAGTTACGAATTTCGGGTCGAAAAACGTGTTTTTTTTGCAAACAACGATAATGCACAGTGTTGTCGTTGAGTTTCTAAGAGAACGTAGAATAATGAGCCTCCCCTCTCCTCTAGGGGGTGCGACGAATATACAAACAAATCCACAAATGTATAAAATATATTATAGATTATTAAAGAGTTGAGACTTATCGAGAGTACAGACGACATAGCCAGCTCGGCGAATGCCGATTTGAAACGCCGCGAGCGGAAGTCGCCCTAAGCCCAGCGCCGAGTTCCCATTGGCCGAGTGAAAAAATGTGTTGTTTGGTCGATACGAGAATCTCGAAACATTCTCGAATCAGTTGTGCGGCGCGGTACGTAAGTGCGCTGTGTTTGTTTCCTTCTAGCGGACGGAAGCGGTCATAAAATGAGTCAGGAAAGCCAGTAAGTAGACGATAATTAACAGAAAAACGCGAATAAATCATAGTACGAGTTCGGTGACGAGATTATCGACGGTGATTCGCCCCGAAGCGCATCCAGATAAACGCTGCACGAGCGTGTGCGCCGCCCCCGTGGCTTTCGAAAGACCGCCATGTTGCCCAAGAGTTTTATTGATTCTTGAAGTTTCGAGAAATTCGTCGTACGACGCCTCTTTTTTCCACGCTGCCGAAAACACGGAGAAAAAAAAATGATGCCGCACCCGATGCGTACTCGATGTTTCTCCCCTAATGAATTCGATAATCGCGCGATTCTTTTTTATTTTCACGCCGGCCGGGTGGTCGTACGAAGTCTATCATGGCTCTCGAGTTACACGAGATAGCCCCGTGTATTGTCCCTATCTTGCTTCTCGGACACCGAGAATCGTATCGTGCATTCCATTCCTCGGAGACTCGATCGATACTGCACACGCTTTTGTCTCTTCACACGAACGATTCTCCGCCCAATGTTCGTTCTTCGCTCGATCCGTTAATTCGTCCGCTAAAAAAAAAAAAAATGGAAATTTACTTCCCGTAATGACTCGCGAAATTCGTTCCCAATTATCGCGCATAACCTATTCTCGCGGCGAGCAATCGGCCGCGTGCCGAACCGCTCGTCGGATTAAAAAAAAATTTATATGAATTATTTAAATTTTCAGGATCATTCCTCCCCCAATCATCTGGGCTCAGAGGGCCAACATCGTCTACGTGACGGTTTGCTTAGAAGACTGCAAAGACCCCACAATCAAGATAGAGCCAGAAACGATATATTTCAAAGGCGTCGGCGGTACGGACCGCAAGATGCACGAGATAACTATCAATCTCTACAAACCAATAGATCCCGAGAAAACTATGCGGAGTCCCAAAGACAGGGTCTACGAGATTGTGGTTTTCAAGAAGGAGGAGGGCCCGTACTGGCCCCGGCTCACCAAGGAGGACAAAAAGTTCCACTGGCTGAAGAGCGACTTCAACAAGTGGAGGGACGAGGATGACAGTGAAGACGACAGCGAGAGTCGCTCGCGCGACTTGGAATCGGTACGGATTATTGTTATCGTTACCCCTGTTATTATCGTTAATTTATTATTATTTTACACCACGCACTGGGGTGGCGGAGGCTTGGAATGCATTGCCGGTGGATGCAATTGGAGCAGAGTCAATAAATATATTTGAAAGTTAAATTTATTTGTACATTTTTGCGTGAGGAGCATTTACATGGAAGCAGATTTGAAAGGGAAAAATTACTTTCTGTAAATAATTATTATTGTTATTATTATTAAAACTTACAAAAAGGAAGTGTAGCACTTGCAAAATCCGCATCTTAATAACTGATTATCACGTGGACATAAGCGAGTCCTATTCTGAAATTGGTTGACTGCCTCAGATTCTCTGACTGTGATTGGCAGCGCATTCCAAGCACTGAATACCCTGTTTTATATATTTCATTGATTTCACTACTGAAATCGATAATTCGATCTCACCCGAAATTTTGTTTAATGAACTTTGCGCGTCTTTACCACGTCCCCGTTTTATTAACTTGTTTTACTATTATCTTTATTTCGTACTACTTGTTACTCTTAAAGTTCGAAGTTTGATCCAGGACGTGATAAAATCCCGTCTACTTTGAGACTCGGAGGGTAAAGGAAAAAAAACGTTGCATTGCAAATATAATAATTGTGTGAAAATTGTTCGGTGTGTAATCTGATCGTTCGATATTTTGCCACAGAACCATGATTATTCGCAGATGTTGCGCGACATGGGTTACTTCGGCGGCACCGGGAACAGCAAGCCGAACTTTGACGAACTCGACGACGCGGGTGACGATGCGGGCTCACCGGACAGTGACGACGACGAGATTCCCGATCTGGAGTGAAGAAAGCATCAAAATAAATGAAAAACAAGAACAAAAAAAAAGATTCGATAAAAAAAATCACTTTAATCCTCCGAAAAAAAAAAAAAAAATAACGAAAAAGCGCACCGCGGCCTAACGGTGCGCGACTCTACACAGCGTGATCGATATATAATCTTGGACCGCGAGGTGACGAGGAATTTCAATTTTTTAATTGCAAACGATGCTTTGCAAAGAGAGAAAAAAAAAACGAAAAAGAATCGCAAAGGGCCGATAATGTGTATTAGCGAATTAACGACGCGAGGTGGCCGATGATCGCGCGAAGATTTATCATCGACGATCGAATCCACGAACGGCAATAGAGTTCAAGCAGGCCCCACCCGCCCACCCTATCCTCTTTAGCCTTAGTTCGTAAAATAAGTTATAATGGACAAGCTTTTTTATTAATGGTCGATTGAATGTGTAAAATATTAAAACGATGAAAAAAAAAAAGAAAAATGGTAAAAAAAAAGAAATAACAAACAACGTTGCCCACTACCATCGAACTTTTTATTCCGACATTGGAACGCGGTCACCTGAAATTTTAATATTATTATTTTTTAATAACGAAATGTTATTTAATTATCATCCCGTCGAATATTTATTAGCGACGATTCCATGGCAGACTCGCGCGAATGCTCGCGGCAAATTGTTTCGTACATGATTGTGTGATTTATAGAGTGTGTTCAACCGACAATACTAGAAGCACCGCGAAGGGCCAGATATCCGGCGGTTATGTCCATCGGCAGACTCCTCACGGTCGAGAACTCCTCGGCGGTTGCGTAGTATAACTTAGTTTGAGGATCGGTGTAACGTGCCTGTAGAGAAAACGAAGCAAACAAAAAAATTAAGAGTGATGGATTTGTAATCAAACTTGTAAATCATTGGATAAATCGATATTAAGTTGATTTTCTTTCGCAAAAAAAAAGTAGAAAAAAAACATCGTCCCTTCTCCAATAGATATTCTTAGATAGAATCGCGAGCTTGTTTTGAACGTACCGGAAGTCCCGAGATATCCGAATACTTCTTTGCGGGCTTGAAACTCGGTGGGGCATTAATGTTGCTATCTGAAAAATTGTTTGACGTATGAAAAAGGATTATTTCTTCGAATGGAATTAGAGAGTCAATTCTTTTGACACATGTATCTGAAGAGAAACTCACAATGAACGACTTCCGGTGGCCACGGCAGAGAGCGTTCTTGCGCTAGAACTTGCTTCAGCGAGCGCCAAGTCCTTTTCTTTCCGGAACTGCTTATAGGCCGAAATTGCTGGTGAAAGGTGGGATTTTTGAATACCGGCTGTTGAGGCTTCTTCGGTGATTCCACTACCTCCTCGCTGACCATGTTTCCACCGGCTAAAAGAAAAGCGAGATCGAACGGCAAAAATCTAATCACACGCGCGTCTTTGTGAAACAGCGTCGTTAATAATGCAGATTCCTCTTTCACCCCGCCGTAGCTACAGTCTTTTACAAGGTACGCGAAAAAATCGGTAAACCCTCAACAATACGAGACAGTTCTTACCGGCAATTAACGAAACCCTTTGCTGTCCAGAGGCCGCGCTCCAACGATCAAAAGCCGTGCTAACTTTTTTTAACGACGGCGTCGATGGATCAGCTGATCTGGTCGGGCAACAAAAACCCCTCCGCGCAAGTTTACAAACCCGGTCGGTAAGGCGTCATCCCGAAAAACGCCGGGTAGTGAATTCACATATAAAGTTTTCGAAAGTACAAAACTCATTAGCTTCACAAAACGTGACAATGTCCAATCGAAGTAAAGATTAACGATATAGTAAATAAATATAGCAAAAAAAATGTCGAAAGTTTTACGGAGAAAGATTAATTTATCAACGATCGTCCGAGGTCTGAGAACTTCGAGGTTAAGATGCGAACTTCCGCCGAACAGCGTGATGAATGTTTTCGACAGAAATGCGAAGCTCATGCAGAGAGAAAGAGCCGCGAATAATCCGGACGTCAAGCTCTACGACTACATCAAGGACGAGGTGGGCTACAGACTCGCGGACAGGATTTTCGACATAAAGAGAGAATTCAAAAACGCCTTGGATCTCGGCTGCGGACGCGGCCACGTAGCGAAGAACGTCCTTCGAGAGTCTGTCGAAAATTTGATCCTCGCCGATATGAGTCCGACCTTCGTGGAACAGGCCGAAACTATGCCGGACGTTAACGCACGGAGGAAAGTTATGGACGAGGAGAACGCGATATTCGAGGAAAATAGCCTGGACCTCGTTATCAGTTGCCTGAGCCTTCACTGGGTCAACGACCTGCCTGGATGCTTCGGCAGAATAATTCACAGCCTGAAGAACGACGGAGTCTTCATGGCTGCCATATTCGGAGGCGACACGCTTTACGAATTGAGGTATCGGCAGTCGTTAATCTGGTAGAGAGAGCTTGAGACAGAAAATTGTAGTTTTGCCAATCCTGAGAGTTTTCTATAGGACTTGTGATAAAAATGTTGAATCGTCAATTCTCGAGTCACGCTTCCTCAATGGTACCGAAGATTTCTGCAAGACACCAAATTTCATCTTTAGCAAAGTCTCGGTCAATGCACTGCTTCAGGATTTAAGGTAGCAGTAGCGGAGAGCCTGAGCCCATGTGAGTTCTGAGAGAATCGAGAGAGAATTGCGAACATTTCTCGATGAGATAAAAATCTGAAAAAAATCAATCATATGGAAGGTGCTGAAAAGATTGATTTTGCATAAACATAGTTCCAAAATGTTATTAACAAATGAACGAAAAAAAAAATTTTCAACAAATCGCCGGGCAACTTAAGTTTTTGCTCATATACAAACAATTTGTTAATCTTCTTGAATACGTATGAACTTTTTCAGAATTTTGTGTAATTTTTGAAATTTTTTTTTTTTATTAACTAAAAACGCATTTTTAAAAAATTAAACGCAATTCTGAAAAAATTCATACGTATTCAGAAAAATTAACAAATCGTTTTAATTTTTAAAAAAAAGTTAGGTTCCGGGTGATTTGTTGGGAAATTCTTTTTTCTTTAATTTGTTAATAATATTTTGGAATTATTATTATTTATTTATTTATTTATTTATTTATTTATTTACGGGGACCAGCCCCTTTTACATAGTTTTATACACGTTTTTTTTTTAATAATAGTTTTTATAACAAGAAAATAACAAAAAAAAAATACAAATTGCACAGGATCGTCTCTGGTATAGCTTTAAGAGAAATGGGTTTGGGAAGAATGTGCATGACTGCATGAAAATAGTTGAGAATGCGCGAGCCCTCTACTCGTAACGAAGAATAACATTCCGCACGGTGGTTTTAAACTCTCTAATTCTAACGTTGAATGGTTCCATTCAACCTTAGATCTTAAAAAATTTAAAAAAAAAATTAAATTTTTAAAAATGATTAAAAAATCATTGCATTGATTATGCAAAATCAATCTTTTCAGCACCTTCCATATGCTTGAATTTTTCAGATTTTTAGCCCATTGAGAATCGCAATTCCTCTCTCAATTTTCTCCGAACTCACGTGGGCTCAGGCTGTTCGTAAATACTACCTTAAAAAAATTGTATACATGTAGAATTTTGTTCTGCAAGTATACTTCCCTAAACGAAGTTTGTGCCATACAGATCGCAGCCTTTGTAAATTGATGAAATATAGTCTCATACAGATATCTTCAGCGTGATCTTCCTCATTGCAAAACGCAAATTTTTTTTCTCTCCAATGAGATTTTTTCTTTAAATTACAATATGTTTTATGTAATACTCGTCTATGGCTCTAATCGGGAATCTACCGATTGGTGAATAATAATAATAACAATAAATCTTCCTTAACAAAGCTGAATTTAATAATTTTCCAGGAGTTCTCTTCAACTGGCGGAACTGGAGAGAGACGGCGGAATATCGCCGCACATTTCGCCGTTCACGGAGATCCGAGATGTGGGAAGTTTGTTGAACAGAGCAGGCTTCACGATGTTGACGATAGACACGGACGAGATGGTCATCGGCTTTCCGTCGATGTTCGAGCTCATGTGGGACTTGAAGGGTAAATCGCTCGAAGATCTCGTCGTCGTTAATCTCCGCTGATAATTCATTAGATTTTCTTCAGGAATGGGCGAGAGCAACGCCGCTAGAAATCGCAAGTTGCACCTGAAGCGCGACACCGCGATCGCCGCGGCGGCGATATACGAAGAGCTGTACGGCAAAACTAAGGAGGACGGTACGACTTATGTTCCAGCGACATTTCAGATAATTTATATGCTAGGCTGGAAGCCCGATCGCTCCCAGCCCAAGCCACTGGAACGCGGTACGGGCGAAGTATCCCTCAAGGACTTGTACAAACTGGACGAAATCATTAGGGAAACGAAAAAAATTAAGTTGACCGACGAGGATAAGTAGGGTCGAGCGAATAGAGTGTTAAAAAAAAAGAGTTGTATAAAGTGTGTCATATGATTTATCGGAGGGGTTTTTACTTGGTATCCAAGATCACGAGTATCTTTATAAGAATTTTATTCAGATTTTTTTAAAAATCTTTTCAGATAACACTCATTAGGCTCTGTTCTTGCTTAACAGTATTAATTATGCCTACTGTTGCTAGTTTTTTTCTTGTGCTTTACAACACCGCGAAGTATCTCTGAAGGACTCTTACAAACTGGACGAAATCATTAGGGAAACGAAAAAAATTAAGTTGACCGACGAGGATAAGTAAAATCGAGTGAACAGTGTGTTAAAAAAAGAGTTGTATAAAGTGTGTCATATATGATTTATCGGCGGGGTTTTTACTTGGTCTCCAACATCCAACGTCAAACGTACGTTTATAAAACTTTATTTAGAACATTCTTTTGTTCTTTTTAGATAACATTCATTAGGCTTTGTTATTGCTTAACAGTATTAATTATGCCTTCTGTTCCTCGTGTTTTTCCTTGTGCTGTATAACACCGCGTTCAATGAGGTCGGGAATCTCCACGGCCAGCCATGGACCGAGCTGAAACACGGGAAAGTATGAGCCATGCTTGAGGAAATCAGTTTACAGGGCATTCCGTGAAGACGAACTTAAGGTGAGTTGAAACATGTCCCACGTAAAATATGAATGCAAGAAAGGTAGTTGCATTTTTCGAACCAATGTCATGTGAAAACGGTTGACATTTCGGGTAAAGCGAAGTATCATCGGACGCGGTATTGAATTCTACATCAGCTAATACTTTGCTCGCGAACTATCTACCATTTCCGAATGCCATTCATTACAGTTTTCGTTACCGACTGAGTCTGTTTCACCTCGCTTTAAGGGGAAGTGAAAGTCACGCGACGAGGCCATGAGTGTTAGAGAGATAGTTGCAATTTTCAAATTAACTTTATTCAATGGTGCAAATTTTTTTGAGAAAAAAATGAATTCGGGCCGGATGCGAAATTACCGTGTGCATCCGGCTCGAATTTGCGTTTTCCTCAAAAAAATTAGCACCCTTGAGAAACGTTCATTACAGTTTTCATTACCGACCGCGATATTTCAGTTCCGCTTAAGACCGTATGAAACACCTCCCTCCCCGTCCGTTCCGGACTCAGTCGGTATATAAAACTGTAATCAACTTTTCTCACGGGTTCTCGCATGTACGGTCAAAAGAAAAGTCTCATCGAACGCGGATATCATCTCGGCTTTAGACGAGACTTTTCTTCTGCCCGTACACGCCAGAATTCGTTGGAAAAGTTTATTACAGTTTTTATTACCGACCGCCGTATTGCACATGCTCTTAAAGGGGAAAAACGTGACATACGCCGAGAGCCATCGCATGGGAGATACCAAATTTCGGTACGTTCCTAGCCCACAGCGGTTTGAAATGATCGGTCAGACAAATTTTCCCGCCTCGGTACATCTTCGCAGTCTTTCCATCGAGCTCCGGCAGCGCCAATTCCGGCGCGGTGACAGGATACGTCACTGGAATCTGGAAGCGAGTAAGTTCGGAAGTAACCTCTAAAAGAAATTAAAACCCCGACGCTTTCTTCACCGTTAAAAAAATGTACAACTCACGTCAAACTCAACGTCGAACTCGTACTTCAGCAGATTGTGAATGTACCAACATTTGCCGAACCACTTCGTGCCCTCCTTGTTCGATTCCAGTCTGAACCAATCGTTGTCCGAACCTTTGTTGTTTTCCACATACTGAACAGCAAAAAACAAAAATTATCATTATCGCGATGGAAAATAATCGATAGCACTACACGCGACAAACAGCTGTTCGGGTCGGAGCGGCGGTGGCCCCTAAAAAATGTCCCGACATATCTTTAAGACTTCGTTAGACAACCTTAATTAAACTCGTGTATTCTTCCTTCAGTCTCTGAACCCACAGTTCCTTTTCTCTCGGTCCGGCTTTCGTTTTACACAAAGGGATACTGCTCAGTGTTCTCTTAGTCGACGCGTCCACCATCGTGTATACAAAGTTCAGCGATAACTAGTTTTTCTTGTCGTTTGTTAAGGAGGTTGGAACGCTTCGCACTAGTCAAATGAGTGCTACATTTTTGAAGTCGTGTATACAAACTTTTAGGCATCGATTGATTGTAGTGGATGGTTATTTTGTATTAGAGCAGATGTCCTTAACGTGGAAAAACATTAATTGCAATGGATTTGCAAAAATATTAACTGGTATGTGCTAATTTTCGAAAAGGTACAAAATTCTTTAAATTTTTTTCAATGAACAATCCGTAATTTTTGCTCGGTTTTGATGTATTAGGGCTCATTCTCTTCCTCGATTGATGCTCTACGAATTCACCGCCTAGATACTCGATAGTATTTTTCGTTTAAAAATTACAGCCTTTTGTTTATCCATCGACGAAATTTCTTCATAAACAAACGGTTGCAATTTTTAAACGGAAAATGCTATCGAATATCTGGGCGATGAATTCCTAAAGCATCTTTCAAGGAAGAGAATGAGCCGCGATACATTGAAATCGAGCAAAAATTACGGATTGTTGTTCGAAAAAACTGACCGTATATTTACATTTTCGAAAATTAGCGCAAACCAGTAAATAAGTTTGCAGATCCGTTGCGATTAATATTTTTCTAGGTTAAGGACCTCTGCGGTAATACAAATAACCATCGACTATAATCAATAGAGATGCGTAAACGTTTGTATAGACGACTTAAAAAAAGTAGCACTAATTTGACTAGTGCGAAGCGCTCCAATCTCCTCTAGAGCATGTGAAACACTATGGAGTGCGAGAGAGAAGCATCAGTGGCGCGCTCGGCCAAGCGAGACACGCCGAGAACGTGTTTCACATGCTCTTAAGGTATTTATGTCGCGAAGGCAATCCAAAGTCATGTGCATAAACTTTTGACATGTTGTAATTTAACTATCAAATTTTACTTGTACAAAATCTCGAAGGCTTTCACCAACCATTTGAATGATTAATTAGATCTTGAAAATCGGTATTTTTTACACGGCGCTTACGGGAGATCTGGCGATATTGATCTTTAAATCGAGAATTAACATACTTAGATCAAAGATAGAGAAAAATATAAAGTACTGCAGACTCGCGATCAATCAAAAAAAGTGAAGTCACCGAACTGATGTTCAATAGAATTAATTTTTTATGTCATATAGACGCTGATGTCTATGACTCCGGCGTGCCGACATAGCTACCTTAACACGTCGCTGACAGTGCTCATAGTCTTTTCTGCTACTATGTTCGAGCAGGGAAGAGATCCACTTCTCTATCGCTGTCGTTCTTTTCTGCTTGGGCGGTGCGCAATGCGCATGCGCAGTGGGAGTGGATTGAACGCATGCAGGCTCTGTCAGGTGGTCATTACACTTGACCCACGTTAGTACGACTCGCATTCACATCGTGGTACGTATCTCGGGTGTGCATAACTCCTTCGACGAGTCCGGAGAGCACCGAACATTTTTTGTTGTTTTATTATCTTTACTATCGCAGCATTTTTTTCTCCGCGTAACGTGTATCTACGATTCGCGAGATAGCACAAGCGTTGATTCGTCAGCCGCCGTGCCAGTCGGTGCTGACCTCTCGTCCTCTGTCAGCGAGGAATCAACTGCGTGACGTACACACGCCAGTACAAATTTCACCACCGTTCTCGCAGCACGCTTACTACTGGGCGGTGGATTTCGGCTACCGGTGTATTTTTTTTTTTTCTTTTCGAATCATAATATTTATACGAATGTTCGTATCGTTCGATTCAGCATCGAAAGAACAATCGCACTGACGATGGGTCAGCACGTCTCTCGGACCGACTTTGAGTGGGCTTACACCGAAGAGCCGCACGCCAGTCGAAGAAAATTAATATTGGGTACGGGTGAGACTCGTCACTTTTTGCTCGGACTGTAGCAGTCATGTTTTTTATGTTTGTTTTCGTTTCGTTTTTTTTTTTACTGACACTAAACCAATGGTGGACGAGCTTTCGAAAGGCGGAATATCGAACGCGCGACGTTCGTGACTAAGTGCAGCGAGCGATCCTTCTGTAGCATTAGTTCGATAATTCTTTGATAAGGACTTAATAGGCGGCATGACAGCGGCGCACTGACGGAAGTTATTTGCAGAAGTTACGCGGCAATGAAACTCGTTGCGGTTTTTGTAGTTGATATGGTCTCTCTGAAGGTGGTTCTTTCTATGCCTTACCGGCCGAGCGCCGTTACTCGGAAAATTGTCTCGAAGTGTACTTAAGATATAGTGAAATATTGCGGTCGGTAATGAAAACTGTAATCAACTTTTCTCAAGGGTGCTAATTTTTTTTTTGTGGTAAAAGCAAATTCAAGCCCGATGCGCACGGTAATTTCGCAGCCAGGCCGAATTCATTTTTTTTTTTTTTAAATTGACACCATTGAATAAAGTTAATTTGAAAATTGCAACTATCTCTCTCGCACGCACAGCTGTTTCACTTCCCCGTAAAAAAAACAACAAATTTAACAATTTTTTTTCGATTGTGTTTCGATGCACATGGAAATAAAAAGAACAAGCTGTATAACGAAAAATCGCGGCTGCAAGCGTTCGGAGAATGTTCAAATCGATTCTGGGCAAAATTAAGGGGGTCCAGTTTAGCGGAATAATTAAATATTAAATATTTGTTCACATATTATGCATGTTTTGGGTACAGAAAAAATAGCCACGAATAACGAAATTATTCGGTTACGATCGAAACTTTAAATGGGCGGTAACAGGAATGATTCTTGTATAATGCATCTTAATGTTCATAGTCAAAGATTTGAGCTATTCTATGCTCTTCGTGATGGATTGTTGAAAATTGTCGAAAGGTTGAAATGTGATTGCATAAAAAAAAATTTTAGTCGAATGTGTTTTGCTTCATAGAGAAATAAAAACTAGGGAAAACCGGCCAATCAATAGACAGTTAAGCAGACGAAAAAGCCAATGAATAGACGTTTTTTATGCACGTGCTCTTATGGAAAGTGTCCATTAATTGGCCCTGTCCATTCATTCGCTGGTTTACCCTAGTTTCATAAAGAAAAATCGCGGCTGCATGCGTTCGGAGAATGGTCAAATCGGCCCTGGCAAAATATAGTCATAATTGAAAATTAAATATTTCTCCTCGTATTATGAATGTTTTTTTATTTTACAGAAAAATATCCGCAAATAAAGAAATTATTCGGTTACGATCCAAACTTCAAATGGGTGGTAACAGGGATGGTCCTTGTGCAATTCATCTCGATGTTCATAGTCAAAGACCTGAGCTATCCTATGCTCTTCTTGATGGCTTATTGCTTCGGCGGGGTCATCAATCATTCTCTGATGTTGGGTAAGACAAATTCATCCACTATTATTAGTTGCAACTATTTTTTACAAAAATTATTCTTTTCTTTAAATTCAGCCGTTCACGAAATCGCGCACAGTCTCGCGTTTGGTCATTCCCGACCAATGGCCAATAGGCTGTTCGGATATTTCGCTAACTTGCCAATAGGACTGCCCATCTCTATAAGCTTCAAAAAATATCATCTGGAACATCACAGAGTAAGTGGACTTCAAGGAACTTAAATAACGCATGAAATTCCATCGTCAAGAATATCATATAAAAGATTAAATCGATACCATTTTATTATTTTTTTTTATTAAGCACAAAACAATAAAAAAAGTGTTTAATTAAAAAAAATTAATTCCCTACAGTACCAGGGCGATGAGAGACTGGACACGGATTTGCCAACCCTGTTAGAGGCTAAGCTGTTCTGCACAACCGTTGGAAAATTTTGCTGGATACTTCTCCAGCCGTTCTTTTACGCCTTTCGTCCGCTGATAGTTTATCCAAAGACGCCGACCACCCACGAGTACGTTAATCTCGTCATCCAGCTGATTTTTGACGGAATCGTGTGGTACTTTTTGGGTGAGCGACGAATGATTCATTACATCGATTGATACCTTTATAAAAAGACGTTTTACGTAATCAGTTGATTCGATTTATTTTCGCAGGTGGCAAAGTGCTCGTCTACTTCCTGTGCGGCTCGGTAATGGCAATGGGCTTGCATCCCGTCGCGGGACACTTTATATCGGAACATTACATGTATAAAAAAGGTTTCGAGACGTACAGTTACTACGGGCCATTGAACTTCATCACGTTCAATGTCGGCTATCACAATGAGCATCACGACTTTCCGGCAGTTCCAGGCTCAAGGCTGCCCGAGGTAATCCATCGCGGCTGTTATTATCTCCACAAAATATTTTTTTAGAAATATTAAAGATATTTTACCATTATTGAAAAATAATTGTGAAATGTTTTAAATACATTTTGAAAATATTTTCTTTTCAGCTCGTAAATCTTGCATTGAAATGTTTCCGAAATGTTTTAAACACATTACAGCGAAATGTCAAAGATTGCGTAACAAGTCCAATTTGCGTATAAACACCTGCATAGACACAATCGTAGATATATTTCGATGAAACATGGAATTAAAAAGTATTTCATAATTTTGATCACTATGTTTCCGGAATATTTCAAATGTGTTGAGAAATTAAGTATGTTTCTGAAATATTTGAGAAACGTTTCATTGAAATATTTTGATAGAATATTTCAAAATATTATTTTCATATATTTCAAAAATATTTCGTAAGATTTGAAAGATTGAAAATATTTGGAAAATGATTTAAAAATATTGCGTTCTACACGGGTATTGGCATTTTCGACAGTTCAAAATAATGAAGAACGTTTGTGTAAATTCTCTTTTTCTCGATGCAGGTGCGGCGCATCGCCTCCGAATTTTACGACGATCTACCTCATCACGATTCTTGGACGGCGGTTTTGTGGGACTTCGTAATGGATCCCGAGATCGGTCCCTACGCCCGTATAAAACGGAAACACAGAGGCTTGAGTTCGTAATCGTAAAATCCAACGTAATAGGCAAACAAAAACAAAAAAATGATTCGACAATTCTGTCTTCGACGAGGTGATATACGCAAGGTCGAATATTTTTGTAACTACGAAGGAGACCTTCCTCTGTCACGTGTTTTTCCTCGACGGCTGAGTTACGCATAAACTTTAACCGTAAGATCGTTGTTTCGACGCTTCGTAAACAGGCACATTCTTTATAGGTGTCTTATTATTTTTTTCCCACACTAATGTGCGGTAATTTAGAACTCTAGGGTAGACAAGTATTCAATCAAAGATCTATTTGATTCTCCGTTTACAACGTAGTTTCGGGTACATGCTCAGCTAAAATTACAGTGCTGATATAGCACTGTATCGACGAGCTAGCACTAGTCAGTCGTATTTCGTCGATTCTGTTGTTCTTTTTTTTTGCATGTGTTGGTTTACACGTCCGTTGTTAATTTACGGATAGGAAGATTCTTTTTTACCGACTTTTAGCCAGTATTAAAAACACGATCAAAATGCTTCACGTATGTAATCATGCAATCGCGGTGTCAGTATAATTCATCGAACGATGAATCGTCGATTTGTATCTACAAAGTCCATTTCCATAGTTATCGATATATGACTACCTTAGTCTTCAATTGTGTGTGTGTGCGCGTGCTTTTTTCTGCGACCGTGCTATTATCGAAGCGTCAATCAATTGCGGGTCGATTTGGAAATTTGTATAAAGCTGTTTATCTAATATAAATATACATGCCTTAAAAAAACGACGCGTACACGCCGTTTAATTTTCCGTTCGAATTTTGGCGGCGGAACTGCCTGCGCGCGACGAGATTGTGTACTATGCGCAGTGTACTGTGCGTTCTCGGCACTGGCTCGCACGTGAGAATGGTCCGCGTTTTGCAACATTGAGGATCTCACAGCTAAAAAGGTAACAACAATGATCGAACGATCTTAAAATAAGTTAGCAATCTTCACGAACAAAAACGCGATAATTCGGTCCATTGTAAATACAGCGAATGCAAAGTTACAAGCTTTCGAGGTTTCATAACCTCCAAAAACTCACGCACCGGAATCACATATCGTACGTCAATTGTTGCAATCGCGAGCAATTGTTTTTTAAACTGGCTTCAAATGAATTTCCACGATGAATCTTTCTAATTAATCTTCGGTCTTGTCCGTGAGAGCGCAAGAATTAATATATCTTATTGACTTCTATGTGACTTCGAAGAGTTTTCCTCGAGGGGATACAAAGTCATAAGCTTTTGAGGTTTCATAACCTCTAAACTCATGCACCGATATCACAAATCGTACGTCAATTGTTGCAATCGTAAACAATTTAATTTTTTAAAAAGCTTTAAATGAATTCCTATATTTAAGGAAGGCTTTACCCAGATAGACAAAAGACGGAACGGTGGCGTTTTCAATGGTACGATACCCGCTTTGCGGCACGTTTTTCTATCTGGGTAAATTAATTTTGTAGAGAATATTGGGTTGGGAGTAAAATAATTATTATATTCGTGATCGGAAACAAAAAAAATTCATTGAATGACGATTTTTCAATGTTTGAGCCATTTTTGGAAAAACGTCGAGTTTTGTGATTTTTAAAGGTCGATATCTCGGCTCCTAATGGAGCTAGGGAAAATACGAGATGTCCATCGTGTAGGCCAGAAAAAAATACACAAGATAGGGTCCTGACCAAAGTTTTGGAGGCGTTTTATCGTGCCATTTGAGGACATTGAAAAACGCAAAAAATGGACTCTAAAGGGCCCTTAAAATACCTTGGCATAGCCTTGGCATTAAAAAAAAAAAATTTTCCTTTTTTTTTACATGATCTGCCACGTATTTCAATGTATTTTTTCTTAAAATTCTTAAAAAAATTTCTGGGAGAATGCATTTTCACCCCGAAAATGGTAAGGGTTCAAGCGTTTCTAAGCGTCTCTAGTTGCAATAGAGTTACATTTGTAAAAATGGGAAAGTAACGCAGATTCCGCTTAACGAGGAGGTTTATTAAAATATCAGCGTTACTTTTACGGAAAAACTTCAAGTAACGCTAAGTTTCAGTGGCGTTAGGAGAAATATGATATGTTACGTGAGCTTTGCGTTACTTGAAATTTTACGCAAAAGTAACGTCAGCGTTACTGTAGACATGGCGTTTGAAGAGTTCCCTTGAGCAGACACAAAGTTCTCAACTTATGAGCTCTTAAGGTTTCAGAACCTGTAAACTCTCACACCGCGTTCACAAATCACACGTCCATTGTTTCAATTGTAGACAATTATTTTAAAAATCGGCTTCAAATAAATTCCTACGGTTACTTTTGTCAATTAATCTTTCGTTTCATCTATGTAGGTGCAAAAATTAATATATATATTTTATTCAGATGACTTTGAAGAGTTTCCCTCGAGGAGGCAAGAAGCCGGACGCAAAGCCAAACAACAGTGGACTGGTAATTTCTTTATGCATTTTTTAAATTTGGTATATCGACGAAAAAACCTGACGGTCAAGCAATCCTTAGCCACTGAGAGAGAGAGAAAGAGAGAGATCTGTTTTGTTTCCCGGGACTTTCGTTCCCTAAGAGAACTGTGCCACATTACAGGAGCACAGCAATCGTACGTTACGAGCATAGCAAAAATACAAGAATTACATGAAAAGAAAATAAAATACAGTAAAAGAAAAAAAAGAAACAAAAATATAATAAACAAAATAGAAAAATACGAAATAAAATACGGCCAACGTCCAACAACGCCAATGAGGAGAGTCGCTCTTCGACATGAAACTTAAATTTAGAATGAATGCTTTTTGAAATGAAAAATAATACAAGTTAAGAATTTGAAAAAGACTCGCAGTAAGCAAATTAAAGTAATTAAGGTAAAACAAATACAGTGATTGAAGCATTCCCGTTCGAATTACGTTTTACCCGGACGGCAACACAATAATGAAACGTAATAAAAACTTTCCGCAGTTGTTCAACAAGAAGGAGGCTGGAAAGACGAAAAAGCACAGAGGCAGGAGAGACCACGATGCGGAACCGCCGCAAGAAGAAAAGAGTTACGTCGCCAAGACCGCCGAGACCCTCACGTACTCCGGTATCGCAGAGGGAATGGTGCTTCTCGGCAGGGTTTACAACGCTACGGAGTACGACATGATCGTTACGCTGCCGGGTCGTCTCAGCGGTAGACTGCTGGTTACGGACGTCAGCGAGGCGTACACGAACCTCCTGCAAACCCTAGTAAAATCCGAAGATTCCCGGCCGACGGAATTCAAGCCCCTTTCGGAACTGTACAAACCCGGAGATTACGTCGTGTGTTACGTGAAGAGTCTGAGCACGACGGAGAAATGGAGAATATCGCTGTCTCTAGAACCGGAACTGATAAATCGAAATTTGGATCCTTCGGGACTGCGCAAGGGCTCGAAAATCGTCGGAACCGTCAGCAGCGTTGAGGATCACGGATACGTCGTCGACACGGGAATCGACAATCTCAGGAGCTTCCTGGCCGCCAAGGACATAGACGACGGAGTTCAGTACTGTAAGTACCGCATTCAATGTTATATAATTTAACATTTAATATTTAATAATTTAACATTTAATAATTTAACATTTAATAATTTAACATTTAATATTTAATAATTTAACATTTAATATTTAATAATTTAACATTTAATATTTAATAATTTAACATTTAATATTTAATAATTTAACATTTAATATTTAATAATTTAACATTTAATATTTAATAATTTAACATTTAATATTTAATAATTTAACATTTAATATTTAACATTAATATAATTGTTTTTCTTTAATTTACATTTAGTTGACGAATTTCTGCTTTTACGATCACTATATAATAAATCCTAATTTCGGAGCTCCGAATAATAAATTTCAATGAAGTTAAAAAAACACTTTCGAAATTTTTGAAATTATAACACTTGAAATCAAATTACATGTAACCTTCCGATATGTGTAATAAGATCACAGGTAAGATATGTGACTAAGTGAGAATATAAAATTTATTTATTTGAACGAGTAACCTGAGACTAGACACATCTGTCCTGTATAACACCATAGCCTATTCATATCTTGGGATTAATATAATGAAATTATATTAATATTAGCAGGTACGAATTTGGAATTTCGGCTATGGAATTTAGAATCCGGAAATATGGATGTCCGAAGATCTACCGAAAACACGTCACTTCCGGTTTGAAAATTTAATTTTCGACCGAAAGTGACGACGTTATCAGAAGTACTTCACTTCCGGTTTCGGAATCTCATTTTTCGAACTAAAGTGATTTATTAACAAAACAACACAAAAATTAATACCTATGGATAAATAAAGGAATACGTGATTGTAATTTCAGATCCGGGCAAGCAGGTGTTCTGTGCTGTGAAAGGGGTGAAGACTTCGGAGAATTCAACAACGGCGCAGCTGTCGACGAAGGCGAAGCACGTGTCGACGGCGGTGACGGAGGACGGTAGGTCGTTGGACGCTCTGGTTCCGGGCACGAAATTCGTCCTGCGCGTGCAGAGCGTTCTCTCGAACGGTCTCCAAGTCTCCTTCAACGGTGACGGCGTCGGCTACGCGAACAGGATGTACCTGGACAAGCCGCTCGGCTCGTACGAGCGCGGTCGCGAGATTCACGGCACTCTGATGTACGTTATGCCAACGGTGAAGTTCGCCTACTTCACGCTTCTGCCCTCGGACGACGAGAGGGAGCGTCTGAGTGTAGGCGACACTCTCGAGAATGCCAAAGTCCTGTACACCGGAAGCGGCGGCATAGTGATGAGCCTGAAAAAGGGAATTCGCGGCTTGGTGCCGTATCGCCGAACGGAGGTGGATTACGAGAAGATATCTAGTATTTTTTTGCCCGAATCGACTCACAAGTGCAGAGTCCTGGCTTACGATTCGTTCGAGAGAATTTACGTGTGCACGATGGAGCGCGAGCTCCTGGCTCAGAAACACTTGGCGAACGAGACTCTCGCGGCGGGGGAATTGGTGGAGGTTCAGATAGCGCGCCTTCAGCCCCAGACCGGCTACCTCATGGTAACTGCGGGAAATACCAAGGGCTGGGTCGCTCCGGAGCACGTGCGGGACGTCGACTCGCCGCTAAAAGCTGCGCCGAAAGTCGGCGACGTCGTCAAGGCGCGTGTGCTCGGCCGCGACATGAAAGAAAACGGCACGCTCTTCACCCTGAAGAAGTCTCTCATAGAGAGCTCTCTGCCCGTCCTGCGGGACATCAGCGAGGCCAAAGCTGGCAGCGAGCATCACGGAACGATCGTGCAGATAAACGGCAAGGGTATGCTCGTGCGTTTTTACGAGAGGGTGAAGGGCTGGGTGCCCTCGAGCTCGCTTGACAGCAAAGCGGCAGCGACGAAGTGGAACTTCGTCGTCGGACAGACCGTGGCGGCGAAGATCGAACGCGTCAGCCTCAAGGAAAATAAAATGACCCTCAGCGTCTTCGCCGGAAAGAGAGACGATGAGACGACCCTCGAGATCGGCGAGGCCGTCGAGGGCACGGTGATCGAGGCTTCGGTCGAGGGCGTCTACGTGAGGGTGAAGGACGAACAGAATCCCAGAACGGGATTTCTGCCGGCCGGTCACATAGCGCCATGCGAGGAGGTCGGTAGTTACCTGTCCGCAAGATACGTCGTCGGCGATCCCGTGTCGGCTCTCGTGTTCTCCATCTCGCCGCGATTCCTTCTCACGAGAACGTTCGTGCCGCAGGAGAAATATCGAGACTTCAAGAGCCTCAGGGTCGGCGATTGTCTTCCCTGCTCGATCAGCGAGCTCAGCGCCGAGGGCCTCAAGCTCGTGCTTCCGGTGAAGAATTTCGACTCCTACGGAATCGTGCCGGCCAGCGGCGTCGACGAGGTCGACGCTCTTCACGCCAATCAATTGCTCTTCGCCAAGGTGACGTCGATCGACAGAAAGCGCAAGAGGATAACGCTGACTACCGCGCTGCGCGAGGTGTGGAACGAGTCGTCGAAGAGCGACGGCGACCTCGCGCCCGCCCTCGACGTAACTACGCTGCACTTCAACAAACTGCGGGAACTCTCCGAGCAGGATTACTACAAGAGCAAACCGATATCGAGGGCGAGGCTCGGCGAGAGGGTCAGCGGCGTCGTCGACAAGGTCACCGATCACGGTCTCGTTCTTAAACTGGGGAACGACGTCATGGGAACGGTGAGGAGGGACCATTACAAGGGCGAGGTCAAGGCCGGGGACAAAGTCGTAGGGACGATCTTGTGGATAAATTTTATACACGAACTCGTCGAGGTGACTCTATTGCCGGGTCTCCTGAACACCGTAAGCACGAAGCAAACTAAATTGGCGAACTTCACGCTCGACAACCAGCTGCGCGGCGAAATCGTTCTCGTTACCAATTGGTTCGCTCTGCTTGTTCTGAAGGGCGCCGGAAAGGGCAATCTCGCAGCCCTGCCCACGAGAAGGCACATCAACGACGTCGAGCCCGATCTATCGCCGTACGCGATTGGACGGAGAATACGATGTTACGTCGTGCTCAACGGAAGTCAGTCCGACCTGGTGCCGATTTGCATGGCGAAGTCGTCGTTCGAGGTCGACAACAGCGTGGACCTTACGGCGAAGAGCACCGTGAAAAAGGAACTCAAAAGAAAATCCAAAAGTTCGACGACGACGGAGTATAAGTCGAGCAAAGTAATGAAGACGGAAGAGGCGCCTGAGGAACCGGAAGTGGAGGAAGGGGACACAAAGGAGAAGAAGAAAAAGGTGAAGAAGGTGAAGAAGAAGGAAACCGGAGATACCGAAGCGGAGCCCGAAACATCCACGATAGTCAGCAAAGAGACATCGAAACGGAAGAAACTGAAGCGGAAGGTCGAAAAGATAATGGAACCGGAAGTGACGGTCGAGACGCCCGTGGAATCGGACGTTGATTTTTCTGAGAGCGACGAAGACACGTCGAAGAAGCGACTCGGTATTCCCGAGTGCGGTTTCTTCTGGGACAACAAGCCGGATGATTCTATTCGAAAAACGGAGGTGGAATCCTCGAGCGACGACGACGATGAGGTGGACGAGCCGAAGCTGAAGAAGAAGAAAAAATTGAGCGCCGCGGAGCGTCGGGAAGCGGAGAGGCAGAAGGAGCGCGAGATTCGCGAACGGGAGGAAGCGCTGGCGAGCAACCAAGCGCCGAACTCCGTCGATCAATTCGATAGGTTGGTTCTCGCGAGTCCGGACAGCTCGATGATCTGGCTTCAGTACATGGCTTATCATCTTCAAGCTACGGAAATCGAGAAGGCGAGGGCTGTGGCGAAGCGGGCTATTAAGACGATTAATTTCCGGGAGGAGAGCGAGAGACTCAACGTGTGGCAGGCTTGGTTGAATCTGGAGTCGCGTTTCGGTAGCTCGGAGAGCCTCGAGAGCGTTTTTAAGGAGGCTGTGAAGACCAACGACGCGTCGAAGGTTTATCTTCACATGCTCACCGTACACGTCGACGCCGGACGGCAGAACGAACTCGAGAAGATCGTCACAACGATCGTAGGGAAGTTCAAGCAAGTCGCCCAAGTATGGGTCGAGTGCGGTTGCGCTCTTCTCAAAATGGGACTCAAGGACAAGTCGCGGCATATCATGCAGCGAGCGATTCAGTCATTGGCTCCTCAAGAACGTACGTATTAAAAAAATAATGTAATCTTTGTACAATATATGTAGAACGAATTAAAAAATACCGAAATTCCAATCTATAACGCTATAATTTCGGTTTTTATAGCATATAGAGTGAATTTCAAAATTCCGAAATTTCATTAAATGTTTAATTTTTTTTTCTAAACTTCTAAAATATTTATAATAACTCTTCTGCAGATGTGAATCTGATGGTGAAATTCGCCCAAATGGAAAACAAATTCGGCGACAAGGAAAGAGCGCAGACACTCTTCGAGCAAATCCTCAGTTCTTATCCGAAGCGTGTCGATGTGTGGTCGTCGTATGTCGATGCTCTCGTGAAATCCGGAGATCTCGACGTGGCAAGGTATTTCCAAAAAAAAAAAAAAACGAATAAAAATCCGCAAGCCAGCGTTCGAAAACTGATTTTTATCGCATCCGACAGGAAAGTACTGGAGAGATCGGTGGTTCAGACGCTTCCGGCGAGAAAGATGAAAACGCTGTTCAAAAAATTCATCGCCTTCGAGCAATCCCACGGGAGTCCGGAGGGTGTATCCCACGTGCAGCAATTAGCCCTGAAATACGTTGAGAATCAGTGTGGCAAAGAATCCGTTTGACCGCTTTCTCTCCGATAATCCGATTGGATACCGCATTATCATTGACCTTATGATATTTTAACGAGCCGCCGTGAAAATCGTAGGTCATAAATTTTGTAACATAATAAAAATTTTTAAAAATACGACACAAGTCCGACGTTACCTCGAATCTTCACGTCAAACGTTTGTTTTTGTTACAAACAGAATTCGAATTGACGCTGCCTGTCGCGGCGCGGCGCCGCGCATGCGCGAGTCCGATCGCCGCGAAAGGGTGACGGCGCGTCGATCAGCGGCTCGGCACTCGGTCAATGCACACGCCTCGCGTGTGTGCATGTTTCGAAGCTGGAGGAGAAAAAAAAAAATATTTCGTGCCGTGCGCTAGCGCAGAAATGCATCGTGGACACGGTGTGCCGCGAGTGGCTGAGAATGATTATCAACACGGAAATCGGCGACTCCGTAGTGGCAGAGAACAGGCGCCATATTGTTTGTAACGCACGTTGCTCGCGAGCCAGTGGCGAATCTCGCGTTGTCCGCAACGTTTTTTTAAAGGGACATTCCGCAGTGCCGCTCGGTCGGGAGAGGTAAATATTTCAAAGTTCATAACCGGATTCCGTTTGCAACGCTCGTCGCGACGTCACTTTTATTTCTATTCTTTTACGATTGATTCGTCCTCGTGTGAATGAGTCGAACAAACACGGAGATCGAGAGTGAATATCGACGACGGAGCGAGCGCGATGGTAAATGGAAATTGCCACTGCCTTAAGGAGTTAGTTCGAGCGGCGGGAGTAGAAAGGGTAATAGAAAGCCCCGGAGTCGCAGCCGACGCTCGGACGAAGGTGAATAAGGCAGCGCAGCGAATCCATCGTGCGAGGGAGCGAGCGGCCGAGCGCGGAACGAAGGGCTACAGGGGTTTCAGTAGTAGTAGTACGAGTTGTAGCGGCGGAATCGATCGTATCGACCAGCTCGTGTAAAATAGGTAGGACTACTAGTTGGAAGGCAGCAGCGGCACGCGCGGCACGAGCGCGGAGGCTCAGCTTCGTCTTTCTCTCTCCCTCCGTCCTACCGCTCAACCCGGTGTTTCGCCGAGAGTCCGTGAGAGCGAGAGTGATGAAAAACACGGCAGCGGCAAACCGCATCGCGAAAATCCGAATTATTTCCTCGCCGCGCCGCGCGCGGTCCGAACGAATGACGTCACCGTGCCTCGCAGTCAGTCGGGAGATGGCCCGCGAAGCAGCATCGACGAGCCGCTGCTCCGTTGCGTTATTTCGGCACGAATAAACGAAATTAAATACAAAAAAAAAACGTAAATAGACAAATAGTTCGACAATTTATATTATTATAAAAAGTAAATTATCGGTGTGGCGGTTTATGACGATACGATAGAAAGGAAGAAGTTCGTTTGTCGCTCCAACCCACCGCGTAACATAAAAATAAAAGAAATTGACGGGGAAGAAAAGAAAAACAAGCAGGACGTTTGAAAGGGCAGAGCCGGCTTGCACGAGAAAGTTTTTTCGATCGGAATTCGACGAGGAGGAACGACCGTGTGGAAAATAAGAGGCAAGGAGTGTGCGGGAGAGAGGAAAAGCTTTCGTTCGGGATTTTGAGATAAAGAGAGGTGAGCGATACTTTCTCGTACGAGTGTATTTTCATCGTGCGAGTCACGCGCGGGTCTGTTCTCGCGTTTAAGCCTCCGCCGTTCGTCTCTCGGGCTTTGACGTGGGCGTATAGGTTATAGGTGGCCGCGCGGAAGCTCCCGACGGCACGAACTCATGCCCGGAATTTAGTTATAACTTGCGAGACTCCGCTGGCCCGAAGCCTCTTTCGTCCGTGCTCGCTCTCTCGAGAACTATCCCGTAACATAAATCGCGGGGAACAGGAGTGGAACGAATTCCCCGACGGGCCACACGGAGGTTCGTCTGCTCGTGTTTCTCGCGTGGCTCTGCCGCAATTGGAAGAATCGACCGAGGGGAGGGGGACGCTCTGCGACTCGGTGCCGCATGCCGGTCTCAATTTTTTTACCTGTTTTCGTGAATAGACATTTAATAGAAACCTGGTAGAAATTTAATCAAATAGTAACAAAATTAATAAAAATTTGTTAGAAATTTCGTAAAAATTTAATAGAAACGTAATAGAGATCTAAAAGAAATTTAATAGAAATTTAATAGAAGTTTAATAGGAATTTAATTGCAGTTTAATAGAACGCAACAAAGGTCTATATTTTCATCTCTCGCAAACCCCGCGTCGTTGGGCATCGAGTTTGTTCGCGCTATCCACTGTAATTATTGTTAATTTTTTTTTTTTTTTGTCCATGAAACCGAGTTTCGATTATCCGCGAATAGAACGTTGGAAAAAGTTCTCGTTGCGTTCGCAGTAACTTTTATATTCGAACCCTCTGCGTCCGTGCCTCATATACCAAAGTTCATTCGCGCCCGTACGACACAAAGCCAGCTCAACACATCGCCCGTTCGCGATCGTTCCACACCTTTCTCAGTCGCCGCTCTGCTATATTTCTAACTGCGACGAAGTAACCCGATAGACAAGCGAGACAGGGGGGGTGGGGAGCGGCTTCCTGCACGCGTTATATTCTCTTCCCTGCATGATTTTCGTCGACATTATTTTATTGGAACGAAGCGCCGGGAAAACTTGGCCACTCGCACAGTTTTCGTCCGGTCGGCTCTGGAGAAAGGGGGGTTGGCTTGCGACATAATCCCCGATGCACGCCGTGGCCCGAGTCTAATCTCGTATACGTCCGTGTGTATCTTTTTTTTTTTTCTTTCGCAGTCGCGATAAATTCATCCCTCGACGTTCGACCGGCCCGGTGAGTCCGCACTTTTGAGACTGTATCGCGACTAGTGATGAAAAATGACCGTATTTTTTCAGATCGGTCAAATCACGACAAAATTACCG
Organism: Exephanes ischioxanthus; assembly: GCA_958510785.1. Taxonomy (NCBI): domain Eukaryota; kingdom Metazoa; phylum Arthropoda; class Insecta; order Hymenoptera; family Ichneumonidae; genus Exephanes; species Exephanes ischioxanthus. The sequence goes on along the minus strand of OY294018.1, from coordinate 3,292,836 downwards.
TCATTTTTTTTTTCACTCACTTTTCTAAATGAAAAATGACGGTCACTTCGGTGCGTGTCATTTGACGGTCCTACATGAACGTCAAATTGCCAAAACACCTTAGATGCAAAATGACGGTCATGTTTTATTAGTCGTGAATTAGTCATCATTTTTTTTTTTACATTGCATGCATTTGTATTTATTCCCGGTCGATAAACAAAACCCTGATGGTAAAATTGCCCGTTTTGTCACGACTTACCATCACTAAACTGATCATCACCGCCGTTGATACGAAATTTTTAAAAAGTCGGTCACAAAATCGGTACTTTTTTGAGCCGTCAGTGACGGTCATTTGATCCGTAATTTGACGAGCTTGCATCACTAATCGCGGCAAAAAGGCCCGGAGAGAATCGCCGGTGTTTCAGCCTCTTTAAACGTGGAACGAGCACGCAGGGGCGTTAGTTTTGGCCGTGGGGGCGAGAGGGAGGCAGCGGCGTTCGTTACCCCGTGCGAGCTTCGGCCTCGTCTGTCAGCGAGGAGGAGACCGCCGTCGCACCGCTGGCACTGATTCCACGTGCACGCAGGCACACGCACGCCTTATCGATTAGTTTCTCTCCGCTGCACCCCCGCCGCGTCGTTCCTACGACGGGAGCAAAGTCGGCGGCTCGTCGCGCCGGATCTGCCCGGCATGCCGTGCGGTAATCGGCCATGTTTCTTTTTTTTTATGGGGGGAACCGCGGACGTGAGACCAGCTAATCGAGCGGCTAACCGCCGGCGTGACTCACGCTTCGGGATCGTCGGCTCGCGTGTTACCATATAAGGCAGAAAATATGCCGATATTGCGTAACAGCGTTACGACGCCGGAGAACACGCGAAACGAAGCGGAAATTATATATGACTTTGGAACAACCGGGCGATATTGTTTGATGTCGCGATAATTTCCGTCCCGTGATCTTTATCGTGGAATTTATTTTAATTGTGGGCACGGCGGGAGAGATAGTGAGAGGCACGTGCGTTGCGTAAAAGCTTCACCGTTTGGCTCGATAATCTCATCGTAGTATCTGCCCCCCCTCTCTGCCCCTTCCCTCCGGCTCGCAGCTCTTGTTAACGATGCTTATCCCCACTTCGACCTCGTGGAGAGCGCGATTACGTAAGAACGTCGAGTGAACCACCTTGATAAGTAGACACTTTGTCCACCGCTGAGAATCCTGGGGTTGGACTCGAGGGGTTTCGTTTCTTTTCTTTTTTTCTTTTCTTTCTTTATCGTGGATTGCTCTAACGCGAACTGAAAATATCTCGGTGTCTGTCTTACCGCCCGACGATCCACCGCGGGATCGATGAATGAAAAAAACTAATGCTTGCTTGCTATTTTATTTATTTATTAATAGGTAAAGCCCTTTTATAGAGCGGTATTTACACAACTTCCAACATTATAATGGCACTTGGAAAAGTTTTTGCAATCGTGCCATATCGTTTAGCGTACATAGCCTTATCAGTACAAATAATATTACGTCGAAAGATTATTATTTTCTAAAGTTAATTTTTTAAAATATTTTTTTGGAATTGTGTTTTTATCGAACCTTGACCGCTCGAGAGAGTTACGTAAGAAATTATTAGCCCTGGGCTTGTCCGCACGAGCAGGTATTTTTTTTTTTTTTTTTTTTTTTCTTTACTCATCGTGAATTATGCTTTGGCAAATATGAAACGAAATCCAGTCTCATTATCGTAATGAGACGTTCCGCACGCGTCATCTCGCTCGCGAATGTATTAACAGGCAGTTTTATTAATAGACTCATTTTTTTTCAAACTATTCCAGCGAAACGCTCGACAGAGACGGAGCGAGATAGCGATAGGCAGATCGGTTTGTCGTAGTTGCCGGAAAGTGTCGAGACTGGCGAAAGAGAATTTGGATTGGCGCCACGGATACGTCTGCGTACTTAAGCTCGGATACATTCGCTCCGAGGAGATGAAAGTGCGCCGAGACAAAAGAGCACCGGTCGTTTGTCTTTTGTCTCGGTGCAACGGAAAAGCTTTTTTTCTTTTTCTTTTTTTATAAAGATTTAACTTTGAGGAACAAAGGGACCCGAATTATTGCCCGCCGTTTCGAAAGGGGGGGCGAGAGAAATAGAGATCGAAACAGACATACAAAGAATAGAGATAGGAATCGAGCGGAGGGAGACGGAGATAAGTGACGAGGATGGCATTGGACGAGGCGGAATCGATGCGTCCGGCGTTCTCGCGCGGACGACCTTGCCGCGCTTTGTGTGTACCCGCGACTGGGTGTGTGTTTATATGTGTGTGTGTGTTTGCTGTATCGTACGGAGAAACGGAATGGAAGCCGAGCACGTTATTTCGACCTTCGCGAGGACAACAAGGCCCTACTCTTAAACGGGTCATATTCCAGAAACAAGCTCGAGGCTCACGGTCGGGAGCTCGAAACTTGAGGCCATCGAACACAAGCGCGGTCATTACGTGGGATTTGAAAAAAAGATCACGTATCTGAACTCGAGAGACGTCAAGACATAATCGCGAGTTTTTTTTTTTTTTCTTTTTATGGCTTGACGTAATTTTTCCACTTAAATGTTTTATCATTGCAAGTGCAAATTTTTTGGCACTTGCTACGCTAAACGGCAGGATAGCCCGAAACTATAATTCGAGTTGGATAGAAAATTTGATAATAAATTCCGGTTCGAATTATCGCGGAGCCAATGAGAAAATTCCAAAATGAAAAAAATTATTATTCATTTCGTTTCTTATTTAAATATATGAATATATATATAATAAAATAAAAATATTCCGCGTCACGCCGCGAGCTACGGAGGCTTCGGAGCTACCGTAAAAACTCTTCGATCTGCATACGATTATCCGGCCCTCGGCGGGAATCGCCCTCGCCGTCGACGATAATAGACCTCGAATTATGCTGAACGGCGCGATAGCTCGAAGCTATAATTCGAGACGGATAAAAAAATTTCATAATAATTTCCGATTTAAATTATCGCCGGGCAAAAAAATGTAAAATATTCTTTAAAGTTATTTATTATTATTATTATTATTTGTAATCGTACTTTTTGTATTAAATCAATAATAACATAAAACTATTCCACGTCGCCCGAGAGCCGCGTAAGCTTCCGAGCTATCGTAAAAACTCTTCGATCCGCGATACGATTCTCCGGCCCTCGGTGGGAATCGCCCTCGCCGTTGACGATAATAGAACTCGAATTATAAAAGCTCTTATGTCCTCCTCCATTACGCACGAGAGGCTGGACTCGCTGTAAAAATAAATTTCCAGTTCGCACTCGGGAGTCCGCGGCGAGAAACTCGAGGGATGTTGTGGGCGCTAAGTGGGTCAAACACTGAAATATATATGTATACAGGTGCACGACTTTATTCGACACAACGGGAGATAGCGTATCTGTACAGCTCCGTGCTATGAGTTAACGACCCTGACATTTTTTATTAATACCCATTTCGTAGAATCTTTCATTTTTATTGGTCACTGTCCGAGCTAATTTGACTAATTGCCATAATACATTAACGCTTTCTCAATTATGTAAAAAAAAAATGAAACAATTGCGATATATTATTTTTTTTAAACAACAAATATCAGCTTAACGACACAATTTTTTAAATAATTACGTAGTCAATTAGCAATTTTTATTCTTAAGGGTGTGTCGCACATACATTCCCAACCCAGTGTTTAACAAAATTTCAGTACTTCGCGACATGCCAAAGATCTGACAGAAACCGGCCGTGTTAGTTATGTCAGGACCTTTGATTTTGCATAATAATAATGCCGAAAAGTTAGTAACAAATGATTAGGAAAAGAAATTCTTAAAAAAATATCAGACAACTTTTTACCTTCTCATTTAAAATAATTCCTCGATTTTTTAGAATTCATACGAATTTTTTCGGAATTTTTTTGCATTTCATAATATTTTTTTTTTACACTTGAAAAATCGATTTAGAGGCACGAATTTCGGGTAGGTTTCCGTATCACGATGCTACACACAAAAATGCTGCAGTACACCCAAAAAGTTTCGAGGCGATCGCGCCAAACATTCCGTTGTTACGTCCTTAAAAAATTCCTCAAAAACGGAAAATTCAAAAATGTAAAAAAAAAATTGAAATTTTCATAGCGCTTCCTCATAAAGTTGGAAATTGAAATTTTCATATCGTTTTCTCATAATGTTCCTTTATTCGCGAAGCCCCTTCTATGAGGAAGCATTGTCTGTATGTTTGGCTTCCTCATAGAGGAAGCTTCGCGAATGAAGGAACATTATGAGAAAGCGATATGAAAATTTCAATTTCCAACTTTATGAGGAAGCGCTATGAAAATTTCAATTTTCAACTTTTTTGACCGTCAACGTCTTGTTAGACTTTTATGCAAAACGGCTGACCGATTCATATTCAGCGAGAAAAAAAATACTCCATCGTCACGCTTCACTTTGTCGAATCTGCGCTTGACGCGAAAAAATACATGGAAGTGAGCGCTCGTGAATTTTTTTTTTGTGAACTTTTACTCAAGGAATCCAAGTGACACCTCTTTATATAGCTTCTTCAACTCCGTCATATCTATCGTCTTGTGTATGTCTTGCTGTAGATCACGATAGGCACCTGGGTTTTTCCGCGATGCCATCGAAAAGCAAAGAAATCGTTGTTTAAAAATACCTAAAATCATTCATTTTTGCAATTTTGGCTATAAAAATGCCCAGTAAACTTTTTGGTTAGTTGTCGCTCCGGGACTGTAATTCTATGTATTTTTTCGCGCTGATCACGAATCTGACACTTATTTTATTCACAGATGAATATTTGATCCGAAAAAAATGCGTCTTAAAAAAAAAAAAAAAATTGCATGAAATTCAAAAAATTCAAAATGACATAAAATTTAAACGGTTCGATCGATTTTCTTGAAATTTTAATGGGATCCTCGGGTGATCAGATTCTATCTGTGTACGCATTTTTAGCCTGACAGCTAAAAAATTGCGAGCGCTACAGTGCGTACAGACATTTTCGAAGAAATTAAAAATGGCGTACAAAAAAAACAACTGACAATTTTTGGACAAAATTTTATAGAAACATTGACTATTAACCACACAAGCTATGTGCAAAATTTCAGCCGGATTCGTGGAGGCGTTCTCGAGTTATAGCGGTTTGAATTTTTCGCTTCCGATTCACACACACACACACACACACACACACACACACACACACACATACATCCGGACATTTTTTCTAAATGTGATTTTTCGATGTTTTGGAACATTCTGAACACGTTTTCATTAAAATCTCGAAATTTTTTTTTTTCACCATCACAAAGCTTCCTCTATGAGGAAGCAAAAACATCCCAAAAATTCATGGGGCTTCTAGAAAATCAATGAATTCATTCGAAAACAGAAAAAAAAAATTTGTAGAACAATTTTTTTAATCAATTCATTAATAACTCTAACATTATTATTATGCAAAATTAAAGTTGGCACCTTTAATACAGTTGATTTTTGTCAGATTTTCATACCATTAATAAGAAGTGTCGAAATTCTCACTGAATCTCACTATTGGCCGCGAATCTACAAGCGAAGCATCCTTAAATATATCATTTTTAAAATTATTTATTCAATCAAAAAATTATTTATTCAATTTTTTTTGTTTTCGCAAAGCTGACTTGTGTTTTATTTATTTCCATTTTTTTTTCTGTACGCTGTTTAAAATTTCTAACGCGCGACGTGGAACCCTCTGACGGAGGGATCTCCCGTCGTTTCTCTTCTTTTTCAACTGTCGACCACAGAGGGATCGAGAGCCGACGCGTGTCTGGCCGAGGCAGCGATCACGTCGCCGACGAGCATAGAGGACGACGGAGCCGCCGCGGCTGCATCGGTGCTCGGACAGATAAGTGCCTGAAGTAGTGGCCGCTGTTGGTGCAGAAATGCCATACCATCGCGGCGGTCATCCCGGTGCCGTCGCAGTGTCGTACAGCACGAGCACAATGGCACCGCTCTCGCCGAGCCGACGATACTCCGGGAGTACCGGAAGCAGTTCAGGGGGCACGTTCAGCGCGAGCAGCGGGACGACGACGAACTATGGCTATCTATCGTCATCCTCGAGCGGTAGCGATCGCCCCGGCAGCCACCACAGACGGACCATTTTCTCGCCCGTAAGGTGAGATAACCACTATCGGCAACCATTAAAGCTATTAAAAAAAAAAACAACTCTTGAGCCTCGAAACATATTTGCAAATTCTCTGAATTAAAATTCCATACTTTTATTATCGTTACAGTTATTATTTTATTATTATTTTTTAGATTATTTTTAAACCTAATTTCTTCTTTGGTCCAATGCGCAAATCATTATAAATTAATTGTTAAAAGCCTAACTTTACGAGAAAAAAAAAATCTTGACAAAATGGCCGTTGAGCTACCGTAAAGCCGAATTATTGTCCCGACTATTATCGAGGCTTAACTTTCGATAACATTTTTTTCCAACTCCCTCGGCAGGTAACTTAGTCGTTGGCTCGTGAGAAAAAAAAAAAACGAGGATTGGAATAGATGAGCGAATATTAATTAATCGGGCGACGGAAGAGATTTATCGACAATGGTCCTTCCGCAAGCCTGAAGGGAAAAAAAGAAAGGAAGTTAATCCCTTCGTCCTTTGTTTCTGCATTACCTCATATCCGGTGGCTCGACCGGGAACGAGAATTACCACGCGCGCACACAACGCACGTACGTTTAGGAACGGCGCATGCGCGCGACCCCCCCCCCCCCCAGTCCTCGCGCGCCGGATCGGTGTAGCGGAGGTGAGAGGATCCCGATGCGGGTACAAAAGCACACGACGGCTATTGTGCCGCTCCGTCGGGTTTCACAATGATCCAATTACCCGATGGTGTCGCCAGCTAGAAACGAGAGGGCTACCCCCTTTCTCTTACGATTTCTATGAATGGCCGAGGACAAGGTGTGCTCGCCGCAGTGGCCATGACAACACGCGGGGTTTTTGCGTTCCTCGGGAAGCAGCAGTTCCGGGGCCTATGCCCGAGAGGCCGAGGGGCGACGAGGTGCGAGCCTGTGGCGCGACCAGTGTGCGACAGAGACAAACATTTCTTGCCCGAAAATTTTACATTTTTTTTTTTTTTTCTCTACTATTTAAGAATTATTGTTTTACTTCGAAAAAGTGTTAATCGACAATTGCGGAAGTTTCTAGACAAGGAAATTTCATCAAAAATGTACGTAGCTTCTTTATCGTGCGGAAGTTCAAAAACCTTTAAACATTCTTTCAAAGACGGTCCCCAAAGCCTCCTTAAGAGCACGTGAAACGAGTTCTCACCGTGTCTCTCTCGCTCCGCCGAGAGCGCCACTGATGCTGTCTCTCTCGCACTCCATAGTGTTTCACATGCTCTTAAGGTAGTCCTTGCGGACAGCCTGAGCCCACATGAGTTCAGAGAGAATTGAGAGAGAATTGCGAACACTTCTCGATGGGATAAAAATTCGAAAAAAATCAAGCATATGGAAGGTGCTGAAAAGATTGATTTTACATAATAATAACTCCAAAATATTATTAACAAATGCATAAAAAAAAAATTGTTCAACAAATTCCCCGGCAACTTAACTTTTTGTTCATATAAAAACAATTTGTTAATCTTTTTGAATACGTATGAATTTTTTCAGAATTTTATCTAATTTTTGAAAATCACGTTTTTTTATTAACGAAAAACGCAATTTTTCAAAAATTAGACAAAATTCTGAAAAAATTCATACGTATTCAAAAAGATTAACTTATCGTTTTTATATGAACAAAAAGTTAAGTTGCCGGAAGATTTATTGAACAATTTTTTTTTCATTGATTTGTTAATAACATTTTGGAATTATTATTATGCAAAATCAATCTTTTCAGTACCTTCCATATGGTTGATTTTTTTCAGATTTTTATCTCATCGCGAAGTATTCGCAATTCCACTCTCAATTCGCTCTGAACTCACGTGGGCTCAGGCTGTCCGCAAGGACTACCTTAAGACAGCTTCGACCGATTATGGAAAGGGAGGGGAACGAGAACATACTCGACTCACTCAACGTTTGTGCGACGAAACAAACATTTCTTGTTCGCAAATTTTCACTATTTTATCTCTCTCTCTAATTTAACATTTTTTTAAGTTCGAAAAACAGTTAAACGTCAAGAAAAATAGTCGAATTATCGATGAACGAATTGGAAAGCTTTTTGGACAAAAATTTCGTTAAGAATTTACGAAACCTTCTTTATCGTGCAAAAATGTTTAAATCCTAAAGCTTTTCTTAAAAGACGATCCCCAAAGCCTCCTTAAGACCCAGTTGCGAGCGATTATGGGGGGGGGGGGGTCCAACGAGAACATACTCGACTCACTCAACGACAAAGCGCAGTCAATCGCATTAGGGAAAAAAACGGGTCCGGGCGACCCATGGCTCTCGACCCTGTGCGCGAAAAAACATCCCTCGCGTACGGTATTTATTATGGCATTGTAGTCGAATCGCACAGTGGGAAGAACACGAGGTACATAATTTACCCCCCCCCCCCCCCCCCCCCCTTTCTTTGACACCAGTCGAGTATGAAAAGCCTCCGAGCGGGTTCCCCACTCGAACTATTATATCAGAAAAAAAAAAAATCAGCAATCTCGTTCTACTAGTGTCACAACAACATTAACCGCTTAGCGCGACCTCTCGACCCATTCGTAAGGACTCTCGTAGCCTTTCCCCTCTCATTCATTCGCGCGCGAACTCCGCCAACGAATATATCCACGCAGGTTTCGCACGTTCACCGGCGGGCGGGCCTTTTTCAGTGTATCGTCGATCGCCCGCCCCTCGTTCGTGGCGCTGCTGGTCTTTCCCGAGGTCGGGACCCCGATCTTACACGAGGCTGCACGGGTCACTCGTCACGAGAATAATGTGTCTCGTGTCTCGCTGACGTTTCCCTCCGCGGGGACGCAGAGAGGGGAATTCGTGAATAAACCCGGGGGGACTGGATGGATACACCTATTCCGTCGTGGATCGAATTGTTTACGGTCGGGTATAGAACCGAGGCGTCTTGGACGGTGTCTGTCGCTCGCTGTCCGCGAAACGACTCTGCGCGCCCCGCGACGGAAGAACGAAACTCTAATATTACACTCCGTGCGCCACTAAAATAGCTCTCAGTGACTCGTCGCGAATTTACTCGAGAACCGAAGAACTTTAATCGTTCGTTGACGAATCGAGTTCACGTTGTTATGTATTATCTTTTATTCGATAGATGTTTTTCTTCTACGTTCGTAGTCAAATAATCGGATGAAAATTTGTTACTCGAAAGGAAGGCCGATAACGAATAACCTTTTTTTTTTGGTAAGATTTTTGCATCTGGATACAAGCATCGAAGTATCGCTCGATCTGTGCACCATGAATTTGTTTTTTTTTTTATCGAAAAATACATTTTTCTTTGAGTTTGTAGAGAAATAACCGAATAAAAATAGATATTCGATAGGAAGTCAGGAAAGTTTAATAACAATCAAACTTTTTTTTTCGGTAAGAATGTAACATCGCGGTACAAGTATCGAAGTATCGATCGATCAATGCACGGGGCAGAATGGGTCAACATTTTTTCTTGCCGCCAAAAGAATTTCTTTTTCAATAGAAAGATAAAGGTTTCTTAAAATGCGTACCGAAAAAATCGAATACAAATTGATATTCGAAAAAAAGACTGATGACAGTTAATCTTTTTTTTTGTTAAAATTTTGACATCGGGACATAAGTATCGAGGTATCGATCGATCTTTGCACGGGGCAAAATGGATCGACTTACTTTTCGACGCCAAAAGAATTCTTCACTTTTTAAATGCTTTTAATTTGTAAACTGGACTGAGAAAGAGTGTTATTTCGTACGTCTTGTACCAGGGAGGCACGGGAGGGCGGATGGGCTTGTAGCGCCCCCCCCCCCCCCCCCCCAAACTTAAAAGGTAGAGGGAGGAAACGCTAGGGTCGTCCCACTTCGACGTCCACGCCAGCACTGCGGTGGGTTCTATCTACGATGCAGATTGTAGGCCAGCGGCGCACGGAGAGTCGGCAACGCAAGCGAAACTCACTGTAACTCGCTCGGCTCATTTCCCCTCCCCCCCCCCCCCCCCCCCCCTTCCCGCGTCTTTGCGACTCTGCTTTCGATTGATCGCGCGCGTGCTCGCCCGTTCGGCCCGGTCGGTGTGGGTGGGCCACCTTGGCGTCCTCTCGCCCCGACTTCGAGAAAGAGCAGCCAGGACGGCTCGAATAACAAACTTACAGTGAGATCCGTTGCGGTATACAGAAAAAAAAAAAAAAACTTTTGCACGTTATAAAATTACGGAGCTAACCTGCAAAGTAGTCCTTGCGGCGTACACTGTAAAATAAAAATTGTAAATTTAAGGTACCGGTATTGAAAGCTTTTATGCATAAATCAGTATATTAAATTTAATGTACAAATATTACGTAAAATTACAGTACAGTAGAACCTCGACTATCCGAACACCCATTATCCGAACCCTCTGTTATCCGAACCGCCGCTGGTTCGGATAAAGTTTCTATTATCCGAACTATTGCGCGAAATTCTCGTATCCTAACATTGTTGCGCGCCAATAAATTGTTGTGGGCTACAAAAAACAACCAATTCATGAACGCTCGAGCTCGCATAGACTTACACAGCACTACCGTAAATGCACGTCAGTCGTATGCGCTGTATTTATTAATTTCTCACCCGAGCAAATACACACGTATTCAAAATTTATATTCGTTAATCTACTGGTGTTCGTAGTTTAGTGCGTTATGGATTCAATGGCCGATCCTCCGACTTCTAAGCGTAAACATAATGTGCTTACGGTGGAAAAAAAAAATTAGAAACCCTTTCGAATCTCGATAACGGAGAGACCAGCACGTTGTTAGCGCGCTCGTGTGATGTTTAGATGTCAACGATCTCTGACATAAAAAAAAAATTTGGCTGCGAAAAGACGGTGAATTTCGTGATGAAGGTTTGACGTTACCGTTGAATATCATAAAAATATATGTATCACGTTCCTCAAATTCCCCAAATATATATCATAATTATTTAAAATATATGGGTACTGTACATTTTTCGATATGTACCTCGCTATATCGCACAGCTTCGCTGTTCTGTTATCCGAATTTTCGTTAATCCGAACGAGCTCCGGTCCCAATTGGTTCGGATAATCGAGGTTCTACTGTATAAAATTACGGAGCTAACCTGCAAAGTAGTCCTTGCGGCGTACACTGTAAAATAAAAATTGTAAATTTAAGGTACCGGTATTGAAAGCTTTTATGCATAAATCAGTATATTAAATTTAATGTACAAATATTACGTAAAATTACGGTACTTTTAAAGTAATTTAAAAATACTTTGACTATTATTAAAGAACTTTTATTAAAAATACCTATTTCTGAATTATTTTTTATTTACCGTACATTCACTTTAAATAACATTTGTATATTAAATTCATTATACCAGTTTATGCATAAAAGCTTCCAATAACGGTACATTAATTTTTACGCAGTAATTTTTTACAGTGTACACTGGGAAAAAAATTTGTTGGATTAACCAAAAGTCAAAAATTTGTTGGATTGACCAAAAGTTGACCAAAACATACGTTCGAAGCTGTTATTTGGTTGGTGCAAGTAAAGCATTGTTTCGTTGAACGATTATTTGCTCAAATTTATTGAAAATTTGTCGATTGAAACAAACATTTTTGTTGTACCAACAAAATACGGCTTTGAACGAATGTCACCGCGCATTTGCTTTATCCAACCATTTATTTTTCTCAGTGTGCAAATAAATTTGTCAGTCAGTTTCGAGAAAAAAAAAGTGCACTTTATATGAGGCGTTTTCTGTAAACTGAGCCACTTTTTTTCGACCAGCTCAGGTGTATTTCATAACAGGCCACATTTTAGGTTCACTTGAAAGTACACTTTGAGAATTTTTTCAGATTTATCAAATCATCCATTTGAAATATGCGTTTTAAAAAAATTCATATATCTTTGAAGGAATAAGTCGGGCAAAAAAAATCTAACGGTAAAAAGTTTATTTTATTCATTAACTATTTAATGCAATATGTGTTATATTTTTGTTCGTTTTGCAAAAGCTGTTTTTAGCAGAAAGAAATGAAAATTATATTTTTTCGTGCATTGCGACACCTTCGATTTCGCTGCCAATTTTTCAGGGTATGCGGCGATGTATGAAGAACCTACAAAAAAAATTTGCAATGTGGTACTCGACGTAGTTTTTAAGCAATAGAAAATAACAATAAAATATTGATATTTCAATATTTATTTTCTCGGAAAATACGTCCAGTTTCACGTTGCCAATTTTTTTGTAGGTTCTTCATACATCGGCGAATACCCTGAAAAATTGACGGTGAAATCGAAGGTGTCGCATTGCAAGAAAAAACACAACTTTTAATCCTTTGCTAAAAATAGCCTTTGCAAAACGTACAAAAATATAACACATATTGCATTAAATAGTTAATGAATACAGATAATTTTTTTTGTCGTTAGATTTTTTTTGACCGACTTGTCCCTTTCAAGGTATATGAATTTGAAAAAAAAACGCATCTTTTAAATGAACGGATTAAAAAAATCTGAAAAAATGCTCAAAGAGTACTTTCAAGTGAACCTAAAATATGGCCAATTATGGGATAGATGGAGGGTCGAAAAAAAAGTGGCTGAGTTGACAGAATGCCTCATAAAAAAAACTTCCCCCAGCGCGTTATAAAATCACGGAGCTAATCTGCAGAGCAGTCTGTGCAGCGCACCAATAAATTTTTACAATCCGTTTAGAGGAAAAAAAAAAAAAAAAAAAAATGTGGGCCGTGAATTTTTTTTTATTTTTTTTTTTATAGGCGAGAAGATTTATTGAATGAAACGTAGGTAGTCCGTGAGCGACCCCGGCAATGCGCACCCCCTACAGGCGCTCCGGCGACGATGATGCGGATGTCCGAATGTGTGCGTTCCACTTTGGACGGCGAGCGCCTCCCCGACGTTTTGGCACAAATAACACATGCACACATCTATATTCGACTCTTCACTCTTCGATGAGATCCGGAGGCCGCTATTCCAATTCCGAATAATTCGATTTCAACGAGCGCAGCAGTCGACCCCGTTTGGACCGGAGAAAAAAAAAAATATATATATATATATATATTTTTTTTTTCAGTAATCATCGTCGATAAATCTTCCTCGTTAACCGAGGCGAATTTTCAGCACTCCAATGCTTAGAGTACTAAATATATGTATATATATATTCGAACTCTAAAAAGTTACCAATAACAAATTTTGCAGCTGCGCCAATTTTACAGAAGTTTTAATCACCTACGCCATCTCGCTCGATATATCGACTGCTGAGAAGCAGATCGGCGTAACTCACACCATTTGACGTGTAAAACTGCATGGTATGCGCCCTTCCGCTTCTCACCAGTTGATATACACATACACTGCAAAAAGAAAAATTCGTATGAAATTTAATGTACACTGCCCGTCATTGATGCGTGGCTTTCCTGGATGTCTTCCTCGATGTCTTCACGGAATCGAAGACTACTAGTACTGTTAAATTAAGTACTATTAAAATAATATATTACGTATTATATATATAATAATAAAACAAATAATTAAAATAAAGTACTATTAAATTTCATGCACAATTACGATGAAAAATGAACGTACAGAATACTGAAAATTTTAGATATTCTTTACTTGTAATCATTTACTTTAACGTAACTTTTGGCATACATGAACGATAACGCATGACATTCTTTCTTCTAATTTTTCTCACTGGTTGTTTTTTTTTTTTTTTTTTTTAAACAAAAATAGAGAAAATTAGAGGCGAAGCAAGTTTTATCAGAATTTGTTCAGATTTTCCAATCGCGGCGATCAATAAGTTACATTTTTTAACCATAAATAATGATAAACAATTTCAATCATATAAAAAATCTGGTGTCCAATTTACGATGCGAAGGTTCAGACCCAGGTTGAAATGGTAGGAAATGTCCCGTACAGGGAAGGGCGGGGCAAAATGGTACAGTGGATCAAAACACAATTATCCAATAATTTTCAGCTGCGACATTGGGGCAAAACGGTGCAGAAAATCCGGATATATCGATGGAACAAAAATGTTGCATCCAAGAATTATTATAAAATTGAGTTTTGCCCCACCGTCCCATATTGCCCCGCTCATCTCGTCTCACCATCAAAAAACTACTGGAAAATCGATTTTTACCCCGATGTCCCATATTGCCCCGCTCCTTTCGACTCACCATCAAAAAAATTATAAGAAAATCGAGTTGTGCCCCACTGTCCCATATTGCCGCGCTCATCTCGTCTCACCATCAAAAAATTACTAGAAAATCGATTTTCACCCCACTGTCCCATATTGCCCCGCTCCTTTCGACTCACCATCAAAAAAATTATAAGAAAATCGAGTGGTGCCCCACTGTCCCATATCGCCCGGCTCATCTCGTCTCACCATCAAAAAACGACTAGAAAATCGATTTTCACCCCACTGTCCCATATTACCCCGCTCTCCTCGTCTCGATGTCCAAAAATTATTCGAAAATCGATTTTCACCCCGCTGTCCCATATTACCCCGCTCTCCTCGTCTCGATGTCCAAAAATTATTCGAAAATCGATTTTCACCCCACTGTCCCATATTACCCCGCTCTCCTCGTCTCGATGTCCAAAAATTATTCGAAAATCGATTTTCACCCCACTGTCCTATATCGCCCGGCTCATCTCGTCTCACCGTCAAAAAACTACTAGAAAATCGATTTTCACCCCGCTGTCCCATATTACCCCGCTCTCCTCGTCTCGATGTCCAAAAATTATTCGAAAATCGATTTTCACCCCACTGTCCCATATCGCCCGGCTCATCTCGTCTCACCGTCAAAAAACTACTAGAAAATCGATTTTCACCCCACTGTCCCATATTACCCCGCTCTCCTCGTCTCGATGTCCAAAAATTATTCGAAAATCGATTTTCACCCCACTGTCCCATATCGCCCGGCTCATCTCGTCTCACCGTCAAAAAACTACTAGAAAATCGATTTTCACCCCACTGTCCCATATTACCCCGCTCTCCTCGTCTCGATGTCCAAAAATTATTCGAAAAATCGATTTTCACCCCACTGTCCCATATCGCCCCGCTCTCCCCTACACCCACATATACATAACGCCAGAGCACCAGCGAATTTCGTCCCGACCCATCGTATTCGAAAGAGTTCCTCCGAGTGATGATATCCGAGCTTCGAATTGCGTAACGCATCGTAGACGCTTTGCGTCGCCGAGGAGAGAGAGAGAGCCCTTGGCCGGCGTCCCAGGTCTGCCCATCTCGCTCTCTGGTGAGAAACACAGCCCCAAAAAAAAAAAAAGAAAAAAAAAAGCCACTACATAGCTCCACTGTTCCCCAGCGGCCCTATAACTATATCCCCATTACTCAGTATATAATCCGCTTGGCCTCCCCCGCCCCCAGTGAGCGAATTGGAAACGTCCCACTAAAAATCTCCTCTCTGTTTGCAGGTCCTCAGTGTCGTCGTACAGCGAGTCGAGTTCGATAGTGGGATCGTCGTCGAACGCGGGCAGCAGTCTGAGGTACGGCTCGGCCTCATCGTCCTCGGCCTCGTCGACGGCATCCTCGACGTCCTCGTGCGGCCGTGAGCGTAACGGCCTCGGCTCAAACTCCTCGCCGACGACAGTAGCGGAGATCTACGCGAAGTACTCGGTGACGAACTACGTGCCGAGCATCCACTCGTCGCCGAAGCCTGGCAACGGTCACTGGAGGCCGTCGTCGTCGTCGGGTTTCACCTCGAGCGTGCTGGCCGAGTTGCACGGCGGTGACGATTACGACTCGTGCAGGGAGCGCCGTGACCGTTCGTACTCGAGCGAGGGTTCGTCGGGAATCTGTCTCTCGAGCAACATCAGCCCGAACGGTAGCGGCGTCGTGTCGCCGGGCCTGGCCGAGCGCTGGTCGACGAGAAGGGAGTTCAAGAGGCGAGCCGCACCGGCTCTGGGAAGTCACGGCGTCACGGTGCTCGCCGGACATGCGCATCTCGACAGCGCCCCGGCGCCAAGCGAGGTAACGCAAATCGCCGACGTCCGGAACAACGTCCCGAGCTCCTCCGTCAGCGACGGCGGCGAGGCCGACCGTCGTCCCGCTTCGGCCGCCCCGAACTCGCCTCCCTCCGTGAGAGCCGACTCAACGGAGATCGAGAACAATCGCCCAAAGACCCGCGATAACGAGATTAACGACAGGGACGTTGACAACAACAACGCTCGGAACGACAACGGCAACGAAGTCGAATCGATAATCGGCGGCGGGAGCGCCACCGATCACGATCGACGACGGCGACGCGACGACCGCGAGCCCGGACGGGCCGCCGTGACGGACGTGAACAACGAGACTGACGGCGCTTACGACGATCTGGTATTAATACGAAATAACCGGGATTTTAACGGGGATTGTTGTTCGAACGGGTGGAGCAAGGATTCGCTGAGAAAATCGACTATCGGCCTCGACGATCGTCGCAAGTCACGTCCGAACGGCACCGACGAGTCACGGAGATTTAACGCTGGCACGATCGATTCGTCGGCAAAATCGATATCGTCCTCCGCTTCGTCCCTGTCGTCCGGCACGGCGAGCTCGACCGATAGCGAGAGCCTCTCGATAACCAACCCCCGTCCCGCTTCCTCATCCGCGAACGCTTTGCCGCCGAAGGGCCGGATTACCGATGAGAGACCCGCTGATATAGCGGAGAATCTTTTTAGCGATAAACTCGTCGGCGGTGAATCGTCGGTGCCCAATTCGGAGGAGTGTGGCGAGGAACGCGAGGCCGATCGTCGTCGGACTGCTTACGCGTGGACTAAGATAACAACTAACACCGATAACACGGAGCTGCTGACTAACAACAACGGCCATGATCGCGAGGCCGATGTCCTCGGGGTCGTGGAACGGGGGAGAATCGTCGGTAGAGAGAACGGCGCGGAGACGACGAGGACGAGCGGCGGGACGAGCTCGAGCGCGGTCAGGCGATCGCTGCTCTGGACGGCGAGCAACGAGATCGAGGCGAATGAGAGGAACGACGACGATCGGCCGGTCGAGAACGCCTCGAGGGACGAAGTCGACACTCACGAATCGGGAACTTCCGGCTCGGCCAATGGAGCCGACGATTCCGGGGAGGACGAGGAGGAGAGCAACGCCAGCGGGACCTCGTTCGCACTGAGAAACGGCGTCGTCGGACGACCGGCCGGCACTCGTGGCGACGATCCCGGAAAACCGTCGACCTCGAGGAGAAACGCTTACGGATGGAACGATCCTAACGTCGACGATCTCAACGCCCCCACAGCGGCTTCCTCGTCCTCCGCCTCTTCCTCGGCCGGCAACTCGATACCCGTCGCCGTACACCAGAATCTCTATCGCGGAATCAACGAGCAGATCGTGAGTAGCCCGGGAGAAGAAACGCCACGAAGTGTCTCGCGATGGACGTCGATGGATTTTTTTTTTTTTATTCGCGCAGCCATCGGGAAGAAGCTTTAGGGTCGGACACACTTCCTTCGTGTTCCTCGTCTTTTATTTTTTATTTAATTTTTAAAATGAGTTTCGTATTCAGTTTTTAAAATGAGTTTCGGATTCAGTTTTTAAAATTAATTTCGTATTCAATTTTTTAAATTAATTTCGTATTCAGTTTTTTTAATTAATTTCGTATTCAGTTTTTTAAATTAATTTCGTATTCAATTTTAAAAATTAATTTCGTATTCAATTTTATTAAATGAATTTTTAATTCAATTTTTAATTCAATTTTTAATTCAATTTTTAATTCAATTTTTAATTCAATTTTTAATTCAATTTTTCTCAAAACATTCTCTGGCTCAAAGTCTGCGTGAATTTTGGTCGAGCATGAATGATCGTGAGTTGAGGAAGATCGCATCGGATCGAGCGTGCACCGGCCTCGGTGCTTTTTCGACCCGCGAGTTCTCGTGGCCGCGTCTGGCTCGAGGATAGCAGAGGAGCGCGCACGAGGTGTGCGCGCCCCGCGGGACAGTGGCACGTGGAAATTCCGTACGGGTCTATTATTAAAGCGGGCATCGTCGTCGTACCGGAGCCGTCGTGCAGCGCTCGGCGATCAGCGACGACGAAGCCACACCGAAGGAAGTGTGTCATGCGACGTTATAACTCGACTAGGCGATTATAATCCTCGGCGGGTTTTCTTTCGCGTACTGCAAACTCACGAGCGCACCGACACGAAGATAAAAACACGCACACGGGTGTGAGCAAGCTATGCAATATATAGACTAGCGGCAACCTCTGCGCTGCAAGAACTATAGTCGCATCGTTACGTTTTGTCCGTCGACGACCATCGAGAACACTACGACGACGAATCTTTGTTCAGCTTCGGTTGCTTCTTTTAATTTTTTCAATTTTTTTTTTTTTTTTTTCAATCGGACGGATCGAGTCTGAAAGGAAAAAAATTGGTATCGTGCGAGCAGTCGTGAGTATCGCGATCGTAAAAATGAGAGCAGCCTGATCGCGTTTATGGTCGTGAAAAAAAAAAAATGATAATTCATTGTCGCGAGTAAAAGGAATCTTTCGAAGCCGCGAGGGGAGAGGAATTGAAGGGGAAAAAAAAAACGAAAGGAGAAGCTCGCGAAGTTGAGAGTTTGGCTCGGAGCGAAGGAACGCGCTCTTCGCTCGAGAGTTTCGAAATCTCGCCCCGGCTCTCGTTCTCGCTTTCTTCATCCTCGCTGTCGGCCCCTCTCCCGAACCGCTCGGGGAGACCGCGCGTGAAACCGGTGATATCCACCGGCTTTATTAATAGACCCTCGAAACGACGACGGCGCACCGCTTCGTCTTCGCGGTTTTCTCGATAAAACGCACTACCCCGCCCCACGTGCATCTCGTCGGGGACGTCACGCATCTTTTAATTTTTTTTTTTTTTTTTTTTCGACGAATCCAATTTTACTCATGCGGTAAATTTTTTTTAAACACTAAAACAAAATCGAAATAGCCTCGAAACGCTGATCCGGATATTTTCCATTATCAGTCCTGTAAATGCTTTACGAGTAAAGGACCAAAAAAAAATTATTGACCGGCTTTAAAAGAGTTTTTCTGAGTTTGGATTTTTTTTTTCTTTTCGGAGCTTCGAAACGCCTATCGCAATATTTTGCGTTATCATTGCTGTGAATTCTTCGCGAGTAAAGGATAAAACGAAAGAAAGAAGTTGTTTTGACTTTGGATTCAATTTTTTTTTTCTTTTTTTAGCGGTCGAAAGGACCGATTATAGGTATCGGAATTTTAGTGCCGCATTGCAGTAAACTGGATTTCGTTGATATAATAAATTGGGGTCTGTGGCTCGCGTGGTCGATCGTCGCCGTGAGTGTGGTATTCGCGTTTTTCCTCGGCATCGTCGCGCCATTAAAGTCCCGAGCGAGTTTTTCACCGGGTCGGTATAAAAATCGCGAGAGATTCGTTTATTCGTTGTCATTAGTCAGCACCGATAGCGATACCGTTCTCCGAAGGCCGTCGGCCGTGAAGGTGAGTAAACGCTAAACGTTGTTTCTCGTAGGCAATGGTAGGCTCTCGTGGTACTCGTAGTAGCCTGTGTGAGTTATTTTCGTTAAAAAATAATTTAAAAAAGTAATAAATATCTATTTTTTTTAACAAGCAAAAACAGATATAATAAACAAAACAAGCTTGAGCTTCTCGCTATGCAAACAAAATAACACGCTGTGTGGATATCAGA
Source organism: Exephanes ischioxanthus (assembly GCA_958510785.1). Classification (NCBI taxonomy): domain Eukaryota; kingdom Metazoa; phylum Arthropoda; class Insecta; order Hymenoptera; family Ichneumonidae; genus Exephanes; species Exephanes ischioxanthus. The sequence goes on along the minus strand of OY294018.1, from coordinate 3,273,114 downwards.
AAAAAATATCGAGTGTTGTTGCGACCGAAAAAAAACCGCAGATAATAGAAAAATAATAATAATAATAATAAAATAAACGCTATTGAATTCCCGCCTACAACTAACACCGCCGACTAATCGACTGTCGAACGCGCCTCACCGGATACGATACAGAGTACAGAAATAGCCGCCGACAATGATGAGAGCCGCAGAAAAAAAAGCAATGGAGGAAACCGAAGCGATTTGTTTTGCCGAACCAGCGCGGCCGTCTATGGCCGAGAAACAGCCGGATATACCCGACCGACGACCAAACACCCGACTGATTTATTGTATCACACGCGTCCGAACTGCAGGATATTGCGTAAACCGTTTCGTCGATACCTTCGTTAAATTATTATTGTTATTACTACCGTACTTAAGAGCGGGAAACGGGGCTATACGGCAAAACAATAATTTTTTTCATCAACGTTTTTCTATCTTCTTCAATTTCAGGACGAAAGTTCGAACTCGAGACCGCCGAGGAACAGACTGCAGTCTCGTCGCGACGAGCGTTATGGACTGAACGGACTGCGAAATATTGGAAACACCGTGAGTTATCGATTTGTTTACTTACCACTTACCACTTACCACTTACCACTTACCACTTACCACTTACCACTTACCACTTACCACTTACCACTTACCACTTACCACTTACCACTTACCACTTACCACTTACCACTTACCACTTACCACTTACCACTTACCACTTACCACTTACCACTTACCACTTACCACTTACCACTTACCACTTACCACTTACCACTTACCACTTACCACTTACCACTTACCACTTACCACTTACCACTTACCACTTACCACTTACCACTTACCACTTACCACTTACCACTTACCACTTACCACTTACCACTTACCACTTACCACTTACCACTTACCACTTACCACTTACCACTTACCACTTACCACTTACCACTTACCACTTACCACTTACCACTTACCACTTACCACTTACCACTTACCACTTACCACTTACCACTTACCACTTACCACTTACCACTTACCACTTACCACTTACCACTTACCACTTACCACTTACCACTTACCACTTACCACTTACCACTTACCACTTACCACTTACCACTTACCACTTACCACTTACCACTTACCACTTACCACTTACCACTTACCACTTACCACTTACCACTTACCACTTACCACTTACCACTTACCACTTACCACTTACCACTTACCACTTACCACTTACCACTTACCACTTACCACTTACCACTTACCACTTACCACTTACCACTTACCACTTACCACTTACCACTTACCACTTACCACTTACCACTTACCACTTACCACTTACCACTTACCACTTACCACTTACCACTTACCACTTATTGATTGAGATGGTAATTGAATTTTTTTCATAATGCGATATATTTCTTTTCTGCGCAGTGTTTTATGAACAGCGTGATCCAATGTCTGAGCAACACGAGACCGTTGTTGGAGTACCTGCTGAACGAGCAGCATCTTCAGGACATAAACACGACGACGTCGAGCATGAAGGGCGCACTGATAAAGGCGTTCGGTCAGGTGATCCACGAGCTGTGGGAGATGAGCGGTGACCACGTCGTCAACACGACGGCGCTCAAGTCGCAGATACAGAGATTCGCTCCGCGTTTCATGGGATACAGCCAACAGGATGCTCAAGAATTTCTGAGATACTTGCTCGAGGGTCTGCACGAGGACGTCAACAGAGTGACGGTCAAGCCACAACCGATTCTCACCGACATACCGGACCATTACTCGTGCGTATTTGTAGGATCGACGATGAAGAATCTTTTTCTTTTTTAACGGTGTTGATGTTGTAAATTCAATTTTTTTTTTTCCGCAGGGATAGTCACAAAGCCGCGGAGAGCTGGAAGCGATATCTCCGGAGCGAGGACAGCACGATTGTCGACGTATTCGTCGGACAGTTGCGCTCGTCGTTGCACTGCACGTCGTGCGATCACGTATCGGTCACTCTCGATCCATTCTGGGATCTCAGCCTCCCGATACCGGTCCGAAGCGGCACGGTCAAGCTCAATCAGTGCCTCGAGCACTTTACCAAAGTCGAGACGCTCGACGGCGACGAGAAACCGACGTGTTCCAAGTGCCAGATGAGAAGGAAGTGTACCAAGAGCTTCAGCATTCAGAAGTTTCCCAAGATTTTAGTCATTCGTATCCTTTTTTTAAATTGCTTAAAAAAATTGATCGTTAACATTGGATCGAAAATGAAAATAGTTGAATCGTGATATCTTCTGTACACGGTAGAAAAAGAAAATGGTTTGCAGGGTTAACAAACATTTCTCGTCCACAAAGATCCATATTTTTTTTTGCATTCATTTAAATAAAAAAAAAATTTGGAGCTTCGCTGACAAGAAAAGTTCATTAAACCTACAAACCGATTTTTTTTTACTATTTACAAAAAAAAGGTTTGTACATTTAACAGACATTTCTCGTCCATAAAGTTTCACCTTTCTTGTTAATAAAAAAAAATGGAAATGCGGACAAGAAAAGTTTATTAAACCGACAAACCTTTTTTACTGTTTGCAAAAAAAATGTTTCTAGTTGACAATGTAAATTGCTCGACGTTCTGGATTTCCCTTGACGATTTAATCGACGCAGACTTGAAGCGTTTCTCACCGACCGAACGTTTTCGCGGCAAGCTGAGCGTTCTCGTTGACTTTCCGCTGATGGGCTTGGATCTCAGTGCCTTTGCCGCCCCCGGTGTGCAGGGTTGCACCTACAATCTTTACGGTGTCGCAAATCACTCGGGGACGACGTATTCTGGTCACTACACCGCCTACTGCAAGCATCCTTACTCGGGCGATTGGCACGAGTACAACGACAACAGAGTCTCGACGGTGCCGGCGCGCTCGGTCGTATCGAGCGAGGCCTACGTTCTGTTCTACGAGCAGCAGCCACTGAGCCCGCACTTGTAACCTCACGCCACAAGCACCAAGTCTAGCGAATACAGCCATCTTGCCTCTCGGTACCTCGGTCCGGACTTATTGCGCGACGACTTGTCGCGCCTCGAGCTCGATTGAATAGCTCGACTCTCCGCAGCACCGACGCGATCGAAACCAATATAATCGAGCACGAGAAAGAATGAAAAAAAAAAAAAGAAAAAAAAACCGCGACGCTCGACGGGCGAGGCTGCATTTCTTCTTTTTAAACCTTTGATGATGAAATATAAAACAAAAAAAAAAAAAAAATCTCCCACCTCAGCGTCACTTCGCGTTTGTCTTTCCTGGCTCGACGATCTCGAAAGCTCGCCGAGCCGGGAGACGACGACGGCGATGACGAACGGAGAGAGAACGAGTGCAATTGCTTTTACCAGAATTTTTTTTGTAATATTACTTTTTCTCCCTTCTTTTATAATTTCTTTCTTTGCCCGGAGTTTTGTTAATTTATTGTCCGAGTTTATTCGGACGGGATGAGTTTGCCTGTGTGCGATGTTTTTTATTGTTTTTTTTTTTTTTCGGGTACGCGCGTCGGGAATCTCGATGACGATTCGCTCTCCCGATTCGTTGACGACGCATGAAGCGTGTCGACGACTGATCAAAGAAACAAAAAAAATCGCAACTCCCGATCGTCGACGACGTCATGAAGCGTGTCGACGACTAATCATTGAAAAAAAAGATAACCAAAAATTATAAATAAAAATCTCGGCGAACGAAATCCCCACACCGATTAATCCACGGCTCTATATATATTTACTTTTGTAACATATTTTGTTTAATTATCGAACACACATAAACACAAACACACACACACACACACACAGTCAACAGTTATTTACTTAATTTATGCGAAAAAAACAAAAGAGAGATGATAAATTATGAAATATTAATATATTCGATATCGACGAAGCCGATATTAAATAAATAAAAATATATATTATTATACATATGAGATACCAATAAAGGTAACAGAGAGTAATAAAAAAAAAATCATATTATTTAACTCCTTTCTTCAGTCTATCGATAGATAATTCCGATAACTAAGAATTTCGAAGTTGCAGGACGAGCCGCCATTATTCAATCTCCGTACCAATACCGGATGCGCCAATGGCGGAAGCGCGATGCACTTTCCTCCAAAGCCCTTGCGCTGCAGCCCGGTGCATACGAAAAAAGGAAAAGAAAATGCCGAGGCAACGCCATTGGTCGACGCGTCCCCCCACCACTCGCTCGCCGGCCGAGTGGGTGGAGGGCGAGAGGGGGGGGGAGCATACGAAGATTCGCGCAGGGAGAGACGCACATCGTTCCCGCACCGTGTAGTAGTCGGTTCGGTAAATTCGCGAAGTGTTGTCTCCTCCGGCGGCGTGCAGATGGCGGCCTTGCGCCTCTTTTCGCACGTCCTCCGCGAGTGTCCCAGTGTGCGTGACCGTTAGTACGTACGTTGCGCCGGCCGCGTGTGCCGGAGCTCCCCGTTTCGTTCTCGTTACTCTCAAACAGCGACTTCTTCGTGTTTCCCGAAAACCCCTTAGAGTCTCGCTCCGTCAATCCGCGAATGAAGCCACGACGCGTATTAGAAGAGCATTCTCGAGTTTGATCCTCGCCAATCGCTCGTCTGGGGCCGGCCACGTGTGTTGTGTCGCGAATTTTTTCCTTCGAGCGTTTGTGTGCGTGTCGGAGGCGCCCGCGCATGCGCGCCGCGGCCGCGTGCTCGCGTTCGTCGTCCCTGCTACGACGAACGCCGAGCAGTGTTTTAATTATGTTTTTTTAGTCTTACAATTGCGCCGTGCATGCGTTGGCCGGCCGTGAGATATTCGGCAGTACGACAAACGCGCGAATCTCCTGACGGGCGAACGAGACAGGAGCGACGGAGATTAAGGACACGTTGTGTACGTAGTTGTGCGGTTCGAGCGAGTGATCGTTCCACCGTCCGCCAGAGGGTACGCACCGGCGAGACTGCCGACCACCCGCGAAAAACACGCACAGGTCCCTCGGGCTCTCGCCCGCAGTTTCGGGGTTATTCGCGTTCGAGGTACGGGAGAAAGAGAGTCCTCGGTATTTTTTTTACCGTCGAAAGAATAAAAAGAGAGTAAGTAGCATTGGGATTATAGTCGGACGGGGGAGGAGAGAGGAGCGCGGCGGCTCGACCGGTTCGATTCGTTATTCGCCGACTAACTCCTCCTGCCCTTGCGCTCCGTCGCTCCGGTCAAGATAAGAGAAGCGCACACACACACACGCAAATGGTTAGCGCTCCCTCGCGCGATCCTCCTCTCCTATCGCCGCCCGAGAGGAGGACGGAAGAACCTCGTGCGGTCGGAGACAAGGCGCCTCTCGTCTAATATACTCTCCAACCGAATCTTCTCTACCTCCCCCCCTCCCCCCACCCTCTCCCCTTGTTCAAAATTTCGTTCCTTGCGTGAGAAAAGACGAAAAGGCAAAAGGAAAAGGAGAAAATCATATTTCACTCGTTACAGAGCGGTAACGTCGGCACATCTCCGCTGCCGCACGCCGTGGCCGGTGCTGCTGCTGTTGCTGTGCGAATCTCGCCGGCCGGAAATAGGGCGAGCAACGTGCGCCACGGACTATCTCCTACGTACACACTATAGCGACGATGTACACATCTCGCGAAGTCGAATTATCGACGAATTCGCTCGTTCGCTAACGACTTCCGGTCCGGCATCTCAACGAAGATGATAATAATTAAAATACCTTCAGTTTAATGCAATAAAAATAGAATAAAAGTAACGAGCCGCGCAACGAAGATAAATCTCGGGGAAAAGTCTATAATAATAATATTAGCCAATAATCACAATAAAAACATCGAGCCGCGGAACGAGGATAAACATCGGGAAAAGCCAACGATAACAATAACGATAAAAATATCTCCGTCGATGCAATGCAAAATAAATAAATAAAAACATCGAGCCGCGGAACGAGGATGAATCTCGGTAAAAGCCAACGATAGTAGTAAAAATAAAAATATCTTCGATTTAATGAAAGAAAAGGATGAAAATAAAAATAAAAATATCTTCGATTTAATGAAAGAAAAATATGAAAATAAAAATAAAAATATCTTCGATTTAATGAAAGAAAAGTATGAAAATAAAAATAAAAATACGGAGCCGCTGAACGAGGATGAAACTCGGGGGAAGTAATTTGAAAAAAAACGAGCGTGTTGACAAAGAAATCGACGAAGGAGCCGAGGAGGCGGCTCGGGAGGAGATAGAGCAATCATACAACACGGTTGGACTTGTAACGTGCCATAAAGCTTCAATGTCGACGTCGCAGCCGCGCGGGTACGTACGTGCACGGGGCGCGCGTGTGTACGCGCCGCGGCGTTTTGCAGTGTGTATCACTATCGCGAAACCGAGTGGAGGCCTTGCTCGTGCGCGAGAGGGCAGTGATCTCTCGGGGAGCGGCGACCTGACACGAACGCCCGCTATATAGCCATCGGCGGAGGGAGTCCTCGACTCTGTGTACGCGAAAAATACATACATGCGTGCATACACGTACGGGGCACCGTGTATCCGACTCGCGTCGCGGCCCGTCGTGCAGACTCCGGACGAGTCCTACGGGTGCCCTCTCCCGTTCGCCCGGAGTCTCCGGGAAAGACTTTGCCAGTCTTTGCCAACTACGCTGCTCGAGAGACCCTCGCTACGTCACCGACGTCTACGCGTATTATTATTATTATTATTATTTTTTGCTTCTCCCCTCGGAGCCTCGCTCCTCGGGAGGTAAAGAAATCTCCGACGCAACAGCGCCTCCCGAAAGCTCGATTGTTGCGATATTCTTCTCATCTGCGAAATTGTCGAAATTAAAGTATTTTTCATTTTTTTTTTTTTTATTTTTGGGCTTCGGTGAGGTGAAGATTTTGTGGGATTTTTGTGAAGCTGGGGAGTAATTGTACTGTGACGATGAAGGACACTGCGAAGTTTGAGGAAAAAATGCAGGAAACTGAAGAGGATTCTTTTTTTTTTTATTTTGGTTACGCGTGTGTTACGAAGTTCTGAGACTCGGACCGACTGTGTGTGCGCGGATGCTGGTGTGCACGACGTCGCCGGTTAAACAGTGAACAGTGCGGGGTGTTTTTTTGTTCTTTCTTATGGACGAGGAGATTCGGGTACTTGCTGGAAGGAATTAGACACGGATTGTTGCGCGATGTTGGACGATGCCGGAACTGGAATTTCGGGTCCGAACCGGTGAGTTTAATTATTTCTAAAAATTGTATCATCAATATTTTACATTTGATTTATTTCTTGCCTAAAAAAATACTCTGCACAAAAAAAAAAAGGACGAATCGCGTATTTAAAATTTGAGGAACGGATATATTTTTTCGTCGCGCGGTTGACTGCAAAAAAATTCTATTATGTTCAATTTTTAAAGTGCACGAGATCGGCAGTGTCGCTTGTAAATTGTCGGATAGAAATTCGCTGTAATCTCCTTTAGCGTGGTGGTCGAGTCGCCCCGCGTACGGTGTCTTATCTGTTCCACTTGTTTCGTCACTTTGACGCAAATCGTAAATTTTTTTATGAACGTTCGCCAATTATTTCGCACGCTCGAGTTCGCGTGAATTCCGTAGCACGTAATTTTTTTTTTCTTTCTGTACGAAGGGACAAGTTTGTCGATGCAAATAATTATTTGAAAAAAAAAAGGAAAAACAAAAATGATTTTTTCGGTCGTTTCTCGTCACACAATATTTCGCGAGTCTATCGTGCCGATAATAAATCATTATAACACTATATATATTCATGCACCATCCCTGGGCTCGATTATCATAATTATCGCGCGTTGCCAACGGCCGTGTGACGTCTCTATAATCGCCCGATTACCATATTCGATATTCGAAGCGAAAAATATTTATTTTCCTTTCCGACATATACATATACATATGTATATACAGACATATTATATATATATATATATAGAAATTTTTTTTAATTTTATCTAAAAAAATGTTCGTTATATATTATGTGTATATTCAAATAGTACGTGCTTCGTGTTTTCGATTCGTCATTTATTCCGTCAAATATTCCGTCACGAGTTCCGTCAAATAAATGACGATTCCATTTACAATATATATACATATACATATATATATATTTCGTTTTATTGTATTTCGAAAAATGTTGATGTATCATGAGTGTGGTGAAATATTATATGCCTCGTGTATTTAATACACCACGTATAAGTTCGGTGTATAAATACATTACAATTACATTTACAATATATATATGTATATGTATATGACGAATGTTACGTAAAAAAAACTTTTCCCTGCTCGATTTTTTCGTCGTCCAACGAAATAGAAAAAGAAAGTATAACGACGAATAGTTTCAGCCATTTTTAGTCGCAGTACCATTTTTCGAGCGCGTTTGAAGCAGGGGCGGAGCTATTGCTCCCTTCTCCGCGTTAGCGCTGTTACAACGTTAGAACATAATAGATTCTCCGTCGGCGGACTTTGGTCTATGTTTCTATTCGTTGCCGGGTGCGGGTTCGATCGCGGGTATAGAATTTTCCGGAAGGGCCCAATCCCCGAACGCCGGGGTGTTTCTCGGCGACGAGGACCGCTCGCTCTCAATGACAAAGGGCGGAGTCCGCTCGGGCCCTATTGACTATCTCCCTATCTCTACGGCGGGCTTGCCTAGACCAGGAAATAGATTTTCCGGGTCTGGTTCCGTCCAATCCCGAACTATCTGATGGGAGAGAAGGGGGAAGGGGGGGAGGGCTTCTCGACAGACACTGTAGATTCTAATGGCGAGGAACGGACGTAAATCCTCGGAAGAGTAAAGAAAATGAAAACTTCCTCAAATAATTTATTTTGACATTTATTTTTCGAATTTCGAAATAATTTCTTCAAAAACTAAGGAATAAAGAAATCTCATGTCCGCTATAGACATAACACAGTGGACTCCCTAACGAGTATTAACGATCGTTATTATCGAACTTAAGTTACGAACGAACGTAAGTTATAATCGAACTTAAGTTATAATCGAACTTAAGTTATAATCGAACTTAAGTTACTAACGAACGTAAGTTAAATACGAACTTAACTTACATACGAACTTAACTTACATACGAACTTAACTTACATACGAACTTAAGTTACATACGAACGTAAGTTACATACGAACTTAAGTTACGAACGAACTTAAGTTACAAACGAACTTAAGTTACAATCGAACGTAAGTTACAATCGAACGTAAGTTACAAACGAACGTAAGTTACAATCGAACTTAAGTTACAATCGAACGTAAGTTACAATCGAACGTAAGTTACAAACGAACGTAAGTTACAATCGAACTTAAGTTACAATCGAACGTAAGTTACAAACGAACTTAAACTACAACCGAACTTAAGTTACAAACGAAAATCGGCGAAAGGATAAGAAAGGAAAGTTTTCTGGAACAGTTTGTTTGAACATTTGTTTATTTACCGATTTTTCAAATTTCGCCATAATTTCTTCACAAGGGCATTAGGACTTCGGTCGATAGCCCGTTGACAATATGTGGATGCAATTAGAAATATATTAATGTATAAGTGCTTAAAATCTGTAGCGATCGTCAATGCATCGTATGCATTGTTAGTAATTACACACTTACGACAACTTTTTACGAAACCTGAAGAAAAATAAGATCTCTCACGTCCGCTGTAAACACAACACATTGGACCCGATAACGAGTATCAACGATCGTTATAATTATCCACCGCCGCGTTAATTGCTTCCGATAATCAGCGCCATGTAAATTTATTTTCCTCAAGCTTCCCAACACACGGTTCGAACGGACCACGGAGATTTCGATCCTCCGTGTAATTAAACCTAACGAGCAATTAAACATAGTCGCCCGAACTCTACCCATCGACGGTACATTACAATAGCAAACGGTATGGGGGAATTATATACCGCGAGAGAGAAATAGTAAGGACGTTACGATGTTGCGGTAGGCCTCCGGGCCAAGTCACCCTCGATTACTGCGTTCATTCTCTCTTTTCTCATTCCCGAGCCCTGTTCTATGCAGACGTCCCACTCTATCGCTACTCATCGTTCGTCCTTTCCGACACATACAAACACACACACACACACACGCTCAGACAAAATATATCTCGCACTTGTTTTCTCCGAGGGATTTCTCGTTTAACGTCTCAGGGCGCATGGCCGTCCGCGCATGCGCGCTCGGTCCATCTCGCCGCTACGTGAAACTTGTCTGAACTGCCTTCCCCTCCCCGCCCGCTCCGCTCGCCCGCCGAGCGAAGCAAGCGTTCTGCTTCTTTCGCTCGCTCGCTCTCGTCGAGGCAGCCGTGGACGCCGGTGCGGGGAAGCGAAGGCCGTTTTCCGTCTCTCGTCTGTCTAGCCGAGGCGAGAGCTATCCGATCCTCCACCTCCTTCGGCCTCTCGCGGGCTCTTTCCATCTCGCACGGGCGCAGACGAGGGTGCCTCCCTCTCGAGGCGCGGTACACGTGCGAACACTGCCTCCGACACTGCACTCGCGCGTGTATCCGTGGCCGTTGTGTTTATCCACCGAGCTCAAATTGTCGCAAATAATTCTCGTCGTCCCGATACACTCGGAGGGATTATTCGGGGCGCCGGGGACGACGATAATGTAGCCGCGACGGAGCGAGCGGGATTAATTAATTTTGGGTTAAGTTTACCGACGGGCTCGAAGATGCACGCTGAGATACCTTGATTCAGTGTCTCGCGGGCGGCTCGTTGTACGGAGAGAATTATCCGTAACATATTTACGCGCGATGATGCGGTGGAATAATTTATTTATTTTTAATAATAAAAATGATAAAATTTTTATTATTAATGATAACATCATTATTATTGACAATAATAATTATTGATAGTGAAATTATTGTTATAAATAATAATGATAAATCACCGGATATTTGTGAAAAATTTTATTACCCCAAGATATTCATCGTAACGCGATTTAATGAAAATTTTATCGGAGTTATCGATCCTTTGTTTTTTGCAGCCGTTTTTCGATCAACGTATCGTTGGTATGTTCGATTATTCGATAGATTTAATTTCATTCTTCTCTTCAATAATTTCTACCTCCGATCTTCACACTTTTTTGTCGGTAAACGATCGATCTAGCCTAACCACAAAAATCATTCCTGTGATCGATTGTGTTATTGCATTATCATTATAATGTTCTCAGATTATTTTTATAAAAAAAAAAAAATTGCGAAATTCTCACTAAAAATTTCATTGAAACGTTTAATGGTTCGACCACTTTGCTCCTCGGGCGAGTTCGCGATGCTCTGGCTGTTCCTGCCACGTCGGTCGCGTACATATATATATATATATATATATACACGTCGCGAGGCATAGTTCAGTAAGGTGAGAGGGTGTGGGAAGGCCGAATGGGTTCTCCGGGACGACGGATCGAGGATGAGAGAAAGAAGGAGAGGCCCAAATGCCGAGGGAAAAAGGGAAGGGAAAGAGGGAACAGTGCCGGGAGAGAAGTTGAGGTTGCTGGAGGCCGATTTCGCGTCTCGCTCACCGGGGAGAGACTCGACTCGGAGAGCCATCTGTGTGTGCGTGCGCGCGCACACTCTCGCCTCCGCGCGAAGCTCTCGTCGGTGCGCGCGCATACAGCGGCGACCTCTATGCCTCTTTTGCCTCCGCAACCGTTCCTGGACCGGGCTCTCTACGCGAGTGTGTAAATCTCGCTATAGTACTAATGCCTGCAGTTTGTACTACGACATACGCTCCGCACATCCACAGCTATATACCTATATAGATATAGGCATCGATGTATATACATATATATGTATATAGTATATAGGTTTTCGTGAAGCTGTGCGTTCAGGGGTCGTTGTACGATCGAAAGCACACCAGAATACACGAATGTGTGCATTGTACATTATGTATAGCTGTTTGCTTTTCGGCGTTTATATATATATACGTATAAAATGTATATCGTATACGTATTTCATTGGTTTACCCTCCAGACGTTGGTCCTTCACTCACACTGCCGAAATGATTCGCTACACGAAATGGGGTATCGTAGTGTAGGTGAATGAAGTATAGTAGAGCCCCAGACGTTCGTAGTACAGGGCTTTGAAACTTCGTGCGGGCTGTCGAATCGATTTCCTACCGGAGCATCAATTCGGTAATTTGCAATTAAGTATCGGTCGCACACAAATTGCCGTTGTGCAGAGAATAATACGTGTCTACGGTTTACACATTGGGTAGAAATTTGGACGAGCGATTTATCACAATGAACCCTCGCATTATTATCAGAAATAATAATAAGAATAACAATAATCGGTTGGTTAATAATTATATCAATAATAATAATCAGTGGTTTAATAATAATAATAATAATAAAGAGTCCGATTATCGGCAAAGCGGATTCGATTTTCTGACTCGTCGAAGCTGGGCTTCGGCGTGCGAAGAAATGTTTTATTTTTATTTTTTGCAAGGTTTTAGTCTTCTCTGTTCATTTTTCGTTCGTATCTCCGAAGATTCGTACGTGCTGATCCTTCGGGGACCGCACACGCAACAGCTACGAGGACACGCGATGGAAAGAATAGAATATGGCTTCATGCAGTCCGGCAGTGTGGACTTTGAGGATATATCCTCCGCGACTGTTTGTCCTCTGTCTTGTCCGCTCGTAACGAGTTTCCAAGAGTCGACGTTAAGTAGCACGCGAGCAGGCGGATACTACGCTTGTGCGGTTGATATTTGTGAATTTCACTACGAGTTTTACTACCACGTTGTGTTTCATTTTATTTTATTTCTTTCACGCTAAACACCGAAGCGACTTTGCATTCGGCTCACAGTGAAACAGGACGATCCTGATTACCGAAAGAGATATTTCTTTGTAGCATTTACTTTTTTTTTTTTTTGCTGTAACAGAAAATTGTACCTTGCCATTTTTTGCATCCGAAGTTGAACCCGATCGAAAAAATAAAATAAAATGAAATGAGAGTTCACAATTAGGCGAACGAAATATTAAACAGCGAAGAAGTTTGAATGACGACAGTGATAAATCTTTAAATGCTAAACGCTAATCTGACATCAAGTCGGACGTTCCCACTTACCAAGAGATCTTTTTTGTAGGCTTAATTTTTATTTAGCAAGAAAAAATTCAAAAGGAGATCGAACACCGCCATTTTTCTAATTTGAAGTTGAGTCCGATAAAAAAAAAATTAAAGTTCACAATTAGCCGAACGAGACATCACACAGCGAATAAGTCTGAATCACGACGGTGATTCAACGGTGATCTGACATCAGGCTCGGCCTACAGTCATGCCGGACGTTCCTAATTACCGATCTTTTTTTGCAGCATTAATTTTTTTCATACAAAAAAAATAAAAAAATAATTTATTATATATTTAACAAAATGATTCAAAGAAGAAGTTGGGCCCGATAAAGAAAAATATCGCAATTAGCCTAACGAGCCATTAAACATCGAACATAAGCTTGAATCACGATAGTGATAAATCTTTCGAAAACAAAAAAAAATGCTCGCAGGACAAAGAAATTCCTCCGCGGGGAGGTTTATCGACCTCGGGGTCCCTTTGTCGAGAGAGCGAGCAGAGAGGAGCAGAGGAGGTCGACGGATGCAACAGAGCGAGAGAGATATACATATATATATATATATATATATATATATGGATATAGAGACCGAGAGAAAGATAGATCGAGGAGTCAGCGGGTGTCCAGCGAGCAGCAGCAGCGCCACATGCCTGAAAAGTGCAATAGCCAAGCAGCGCGTCGACTGCAGAGCCTTCCCCCGGATACTCCTTCTCTTCGCCCGTTTCATTTAACATTTGACAAGTTGAATGCCCTTTTTACTTTGTTACTTTTTTTTTTGTTACTTTTTTGATTTATTCTTTTTTATTCCATCCCTTCTCATTTTCTCTCTACATACATCAATTATAAACTTTGCCTCTCGTGCGGCGTCGAAAATAGCCGCGGAATAATTTCGCTCCCTCCGCAACAAAGTTTCTATCCCCCCCCCCCCCCCCCTTCCCTACCGCGCGATGGCTTTCGCGCGGCCAAAATTGTTCCAGCCACACCGAACACACACGCGCACACACACACACACACACACACACACACACACACACACACACACACACACACACACACACACACACACACACACACACACACACACACACACACACACACACACCTGATTTGTAATGAAAAATTCCGCTCCGATCAAGTATTGAGTGTAATGAAATTTTTAGGGCTCAAAGGGGACCGTTAAAAAATAAAATGTTAAAAATAAAAAATGCCGACGTTAAGATGGCCGAGTTTTTGTGGATTTTTCGCAAAAAAAATTGTCAGGTAAAGACTGACAACTGTATATAGTATGTATGTGAATATAACTATATGAATATATAAATTTTCTCCGTCGACCTTTATCCGCCTTTATTTTTCTCTCCACGGGGCCCGCAGCATCCAGAAGTCCGTTCAAGGGGTGCTGCACGTCGCCGGTGCAGCGAGCGCGCACAGTCTCGCTCGTCGGAGGCGACTAGACTGCGCAGCGATAGCTCGTTGACGGCGAGCGAGGGAGCGAGCGAGAGATTGTGGCAGAGCGTAGAGTCCGCCGCTATTGTGTACAGTGCGATATTCGCGTTCGGTCGTGCAGACGCTAGAGTCCCCTCGGCTCCTCGGAATAATGTGTATATACCCGTGGAGAATATCGCGAGACTCTGGCGGTTATCGTGCCGGCAGCGGGCCCACGTGATCAATATGAGAAAGGCAGCCACCCGCCGCTACGGCCGCCGTCGCTGCTTACCACCGGCAGTGCGTGCGTTCGCCGCGCCGCCCGAGCGGCGGCTCCACGCGTCGGCCCGAAAGCTCACGGACACTCCCGAGTAGAGGAGTTCCGAAATTTCGTTTTTTGTCAAAAACACCCACGGACAAAAAAACGTCCAGAGAGTGAAATACTTCGGGGGTCAGCATGAGCACGGAATTTGTGCGAATACGTCGCGAGTTAGTTTGAGCACGGGAAAATGAAATTTTCAAACCGGAAGTGATGTACTGCCGGTGTGACGTCACTTCCGGTCGAAAAATGAAATTTTCAAACCGGAAGTGATGTACTTACGGTGTGACGTCACTTCCGGTCGAAAAATGAAATTTTCAAACCGGAAGTGACGTACTTGCGGTAGAGAAATTAAATTTTCAAAGCCGGAGTGACCTATTTCTGGTATGATGTCACTTCCGGTCGGAAAAAGAAATTTTGGGCCGGAAGTCACGTATTTCCGGTATGAAGTCACTTCTGGTCGAGAAATGGAATATTCAAACCGGAAGTGCCATATTCCCGATATGACGTCATATCCGGTCGAAAAATGAAATTTTCAAACCGGAAATGAGATTTCAAAACCGGAAGTGCCATATTTCCGATATGACGTCATATCCGGTCAAAAAATGAGATTTTCAAAACCGGAAGTGACGTTTTCCCCTAAGCCATGTAAGGCGTATATATATATGGTGTTTCTCCAACGTAGTTACTTTTTAACGGAAGTGGATTTTGGCTGAAATCAGTTTGGCGTGAATGATAACCTACCTCGCTGATGCTCGATCCTCTTTTTTTTTAAATTTTTTCTTGTCGATCAATATTCATTAGTCACATTTTTTTTTTTTTTTCAGAGATTGTCGATAAATTCTTTGTCATTTTGGGAAAACCGTCCGAGAGGGAAGTAGTTTATGGACAGTAGCCGGTTAGAGTGTGGTCTCGTGTCACGGGGAGGCGGAACGGGAGGCGCATCGATCGCCGTCGTTGTCGAGCGATTGCTTCCGCGATATTCGGACACTGACACGCCAGAGCGTCAAGCTGCACAGCGATAATCATACGCGGAGCCGCATGCATCCTTAATGCCATGACAATAAATAGAAAGAAGCAGAAAAAAAAAAAAACTACGGTAACCGCGCGCATTATGTGGCTTCGTGGCTTTTTGCAATAACGCGAATCGATCGACGATTTAGTCTTAAAAAAAAAAAAGCGAACGAAAAAAAAAAATGGTCGCAACTGGCACGATATCCCATCCCGTGCGGTCGTCGCGTATTTTTCGTCCGGTCTTTTTTGTTATTCTTCGCAGTCGATTCTCACGGTACAGAAAAAAAAAAAAAACGAAAACAAAAATATAGTAATAACAATGTTATTGAAATCGGTGGGATTCCGAGTTCCATTTCCTCTCTTCTCATCGGCGTGTGTATAATACACACGTAATATAAGCGATCCCCGTTTCCTCCGTAAAACTCGAGAAGTTCGTCGAAAAGCGTAACAAAGCGGAAGAAGTTTATGCGGTCGAGGAAATCACGCGAGGTAACGCGAGAGAACGCGAGGGAACGCGAGGGAACGTTTCTTCCTATATTCACGGGTGTGTGTGTGTGTGTGTCTACAGTATCGTTCGCCACAGGCGCGCTCGCATTTCAGAAGAGTTTGCCGGCTGGATGGAGGTGGGACGCCATTATTGCCCGCTCGACTGCGGGGCCGCGCGCACGATATCGTCCGTTGCACTTTACCGTGTCTCATTTATTTCTCTTTCTCTCGACTCCGTGCGCGTAAGCGGGGGCCCCGCGCAAAAATCCAATCGCTCTCTGACTGAGTTAGTATTTTTTTCGTAATTCCCCCGTTGAGGAGTTAGTGAGTGAGTGTGCGTGGGCAGTTCGCTCTTGTGATTCTCCGCTGCTGCACGCGCTGCACCGCTCGGATAGAGAGAGCGTGAAGAAGGGACGGTGAACCACGGGAAATAAATTCGACCATCGAACCTCTGCGCTCCGCTCTCCTCCCATCTCGTTCACGGTCCCGACTGACGCAGCGCCCGCCGGACGGAAACGCGTTCATGTGAATTCACAGCGACTTGTTCATGCCACTTGTTCATCTTATGCGCAAGATCGACTAATTAATTTTTGTCAAAAATAAAAAAAAAAAGATTAGAGGGTCTGAAGGGGTTAAAAAAAGAAATTTTCTTTAAATTCAATTTGTTTAAAATTCGAATGAAATAATTGAGTGTAAATATGAACATAACCATTATGTTAATTATTATAGATCGGGAAGAAGCTCAAAGGAACTTACGGGGTTAAAAAAAGAAATTTTCGTTGAATTCAATTTGTTTACTGACGCAGCGCCCGCCGGACGGAAACGCGTTCATGTGCATTCACAGCAACTTGTTCATGCCACTTGTTCATCTTATGCGCAAGATCGACTAATTAATTTTTGTCAAAAATAAAAAAAAATAAGGTTAGAGGGTCTTAAGGGGTTAAAAAAAGAAATTTTCTTTAAATTCAATTTGTTTAAAATTCGAATGAAATAATTGAGTGTAAATTTGAACATAACCATTATGTTAATTATTATAGATCGGGAAGAAGCTCAAAGGAACTTACGGGGTTAAAAAAAGAAATTTTCGTTGAATTCAATTTGTTTACTGACGCAGCGCCCGCCGGACGGAAACGCGTTCATGTGCATTCACAGCAACTTGTTCATGCCACTTGTTCATCTTATGCGCAAGATCGACTAATTAATTTTTGTCAAAAATTTAAAAAAAAAAGATTAGAGGGTCTTAAGGGGTTAAAAAAAGAAATTTTCTTTAAATTCAATTTGTTTAAAATTCGAATGAAATAATTGAGTGTAAATTTGAACATAACCATTATGTTAATTATTATAGATCGGGAAGAAGCTCAAAGGAACTTACGGGGTTAAAAAAAGAAATTTTCTTTGAATTTAATTTGTTTAAAATTCGAATGAAATAATTGAGTGTAAATTTGAACATAACAATTATTTATGTTGATGATCATAGAAAGAAGATTAACGGGATCTAAGGGGGTAAAAACTAACTTTTTTAGAAGTTTAATTTCTTTAAAATTCGAACGGGAATAATCGAGTGTAAAATTGAACAAAACCTCCGCCGACTCTCCCCACCTCGCTGACGGTCCCGACTAATGCACCGCGCGCTGGACGACCGCGCGTTCGTGTGCATTAACAGCAACGCGTCCCTGCTATTCGTCCATCTTATCCCAAGGTCGTTTAATTAATTTTTTTTCTTTTACTTTTTTTAAATATATATTTTAGACCGGAAAGAAGCTTAAAGGGCATGAAGATGGCGCGGTGAACCACGGGAAATAAAAATTCGACCACGGAACTTGTGCTGCGCCGAATGTCCCCGTCTCGCTCATTCTGGCTCGCCGATACACGGCCTGAACTAATGCACCGCGTGCTGGACGAGCCCGCGTTCTTTTGCATTAAGGTAGTCCTAGCGGACAGCCTGAGCCCACATGAGTTCAGAGAGAATTGATAGACAATTGCGAACACTTCTCGATGGGATAAAAATTCGAAAAAAATCAAGCATATGGAAGGTGCTGAAAAGATTGATTTCACATAATAATAACTCCAAAATATTATTAACAAATGCATAAAAAAAAAAATTGTTCAACAAATTCCCCGGCAACTTAACTTTTTGTTCATATAAAAACAATTTGTTAATCTTTTTGAATACGGTATGAATTTTTTCAGAATTTTATCTAATTTTTGAAAATCACGTTTTTTTATTAACTAAAAACGCAATTTTCAAAAATTAGACAAAATTCTGAAAAAATTCATACGTATTCAAAAAGATTAAGTTATTGTTTTTATATGAACAAAAAGTTAAGTTGCCGGAAGATTTGTTGAACAATTTTTTTTTCATTCATTTGTTAATAACATTTTGGAATTATTATTATTCAAAATCAGTCTTTTCAGTACCTTCCATGTGGTTGATTTTTTTCAGATTTTTATCTCATCGCGAAGTATTCGCAATTCCACTCTCAATTCGCTCTGAACTCACGTGGGCTCGGGCTGTCCGCAAGGACTACCTTAACAGCAGCGCGTCTCTGCTACTCGTCCATCTTAGACCCAAGGTCGTTTAGTTAATTTAAAAAATAAAAATAAAAATTTTGGACCGGAAAAAAGCTTAAAAGGACTTAAGGGGTCAAATTTTTGTTAAGTTTAATTTATTTAAAATTGGAACAGCATAGTCGTGTGTAAAGTTGAACATAAAACTTGTTAATGTATCTCGAGAAATATTTTCCCTCGTGCATACACTGCAAAAAAAATTCGTATGAAATTTAATGTCGCAGACTGACTGGAAGTTTTTATGCAAAAAAAGTTTTTATGCATATTAAATTTCATGTGCGATTGCGATGAAAAATTAATGTGCAATGTATTAGAAATATTGAAGATACTCAATTTTTAATGATTTACTTAAATTTTACTAAAATATTAAAGTTACTCTAATTTTTATAATTTACTTCAATTTCAATGAAAAATATATTAATTTTTCATCACAATTGTACATTAAATTGAATGTACCAGCTTTTACATAAAAACTTCCGGTCCGGTACATTAAATATACAATTTTGTTCACAGTATATTCAAATTGTAATTCGCAGCCAGATTATCGGAAAAAAAAAAAAAAAAAAAAAAAAAAAAAAAAAAAAAAAAAATACACAAAATTTAAATTCACCTTAACTCAGAACGTGTAAGTGAAAATTGCGTTAAAGTTTATTCCCAGGGTTCCGAAGAAGATTGTCGACGTCCCTGTTCGCGATTTCGCACCGTGATGTGTCCGTGTGAGAGAGAGAGCCAGAAAGCGGCGAGTCCTGCACCGGTGCCATGTGTGCCACGGACGAGAAAAGAGAACCTGCTGCCGGTGGCTCTCCGGCAGACGGAAAGAGAGAAAGCGTGCATGCATCGGACTGCGAAGTTCCCAGACTCCGAGGGATCTCGGACTCTCTCTCCCGCTCGCGGCGGCTCTCCTCGAATGTTCCTCTTCTCTCTCCGCGAGAACACGTTTTCGAAACGCTCAAGACCTATTATAGTAGTACCTATACTTTCTATATATGTATATATACATATAATGCTCGGTTCGTACAAAAACTTTTCTCATTCCACACAAAACGCAGTTTGTATGTTATTATATGGCTGGACTACTTAATGCTACAATATGGCTAAATCTCACGCCCACCGGAGCAGCTTGCCGCGATTATGGTTCCACGATTTTTTTTCACTCTCGACTATACGCAAACATAATGATATTAGTAATGTTAATAGCAGAGCTGGGCAAAGTACTTAAAGTACTTGGTATTCGAAGTGCCTAGCACTTTGAGTACCGGCAAAATATTCTTAAACATCATTCTAAAACAAAGTTGAGTACAGTACTCGAAGTATTTGGTACTTATGTGTTTATAAAAATATTGTGTTATTGAAGATAGACCAATTAATAAGTTCCATTGCATTTGTAGATTCACTTCTGAAGACGAGAGACGCACGTTTAGCATCGACTCCAGCTCGATGCACTACTATATATATATATGTATATACAATGTAATTACGCACACATATATATTCTCGCGCCATGCCATACTTGGCATTTACCTGTTTGAGCTCCTTTTTCGTTTTATTTATGATTTTCACCTATGCACGAAATTCCGTACTCGATTCGAATTCAAGCCGAGCATTACAGAATAAAGCCACGGTCATAGCACAAAAAAAAAAACATAGTAATAGTACTAAAAAAGAATTAAACTATAAATGTCGAAAAAAGAAAAAATTGCCTTACTTAAGATTGGTCAATTAATAAGTCCCATTGTACTCATACATTCACTTCCGAAGACGAGAACGCACCTCCAGCATCGACTTTAGCTCGATGTACTCTTATATTTAATAATAATCATAATAATAAAAAGCAATAAACGTTAAATGTCGAAAAAAAAGAAAAGAAATTGCCTTACTAAAG
The DNA here is from genome assembly GCA_958510785.1 of Exephanes ischioxanthus. Classification (NCBI taxonomy): domain Eukaryota; kingdom Metazoa; phylum Arthropoda; class Insecta; order Hymenoptera; family Ichneumonidae; genus Exephanes; species Exephanes ischioxanthus. The sequence goes on along the minus strand of OY294018.1, from coordinate 3,252,388 downwards.
ATAGGTCAATTAATAAGTCCCATTGTACTCCTACATTCACTTCCGACTATACGCAAACATAATGATATTAGTAATGTTAATAGCAGAGCTGGGCGAAGTACTTAAAGTACTTGGTATTCGAAGTGCCTAGCACTTTGAGTACCGGCAAAATATTCTTAAACATCATTCTAAAACAAAGTTGAGTACAGTACTCGAACTATTTGGTACTTATGGGTACCGCGTACTTAAAGTATTGGTTACGTACGATACTACGTATCAAGTACTTTAAGTACTTTTTGCCCAGCTCTGGTTAATAGTATTAATTTTTTAAATGTTTTTTAATTAAGTTGACGGTTTTCTGTTTTATGTTATTTTTTTTATTTTTTGTTTCATTTCCAGCGTATACCCTTTCGGGTTTTTACGGAACCCCATGCCGATTCCGCCCCAGCACTTCCTATTCGCACTCAGCTAAGCTGCCTAACTTCCAGTGCGTCCCTAGCAGACTTAGCTACACTGAGGGAAGGATCTAGTAAAAATTACCGATCATCTAATGTTAATAGTATTAATTTTTTTTTATGTTATTTAATTAAGTTGACGGTTTTCTGTTTTATGTTATCTTTTTTATTTTTTGTTTCATTTCCAGCGTATACCCTTTCGGGTTTTTACGGAACCCCATGCCGATTCCGCCCCAGCACTTCCTACTCGCACTCAGCTAAGCTGCCTAACTTCCAGTGCGTCCCTAGCAGACTTAGCTACGCTCAGAGAAGGATGTAGTAAAAATTACCGATCATCTAAGAAAAATTACTATAGCATATAGTAGTAAGGCGCCAAGGCGCCACCTATGGCAGAAAGTCTCGGATTTACAACCATTTTTACCATAATATCTAAGAAAAATTCTTATAAATCCAGCACTTCCTATCCAGTACACCCAGAAAAATAATTTATTTGACCGCCACCGTTTATTTGGTTTAAGTAAAATATTTATTTGATTTAAGTAAATATTTATTTGATTTAAATAAATATTTATTTAATTTAAGTTACTACCTACTTAATTTAAATAAATATTTATTTAAATCGAATAAATATTTTACTTGAACCAAATAAAAGGTGGCCGTCAAATTAATTATTTTTCTGGGTGTAGGTGGCGCCCTAGCGCCCTACAAAGGTAACGGTACCGATGTTCGGACACGTCCCAATCTTCGGACACTCCTATGCAGATCTGATTTATTCCGAATTGAAGTATTGAAAATCCATTATGACACTTGTAATCGTAACTGCAAACATTATATGATGCACAGGAAAAAAGTTACCCAAGGTTTAAGCCTAAATGATTTTCTATTGTTGAATTCTGTTGAAACACCGACGATATAGTGTCCGAAGAATGGTACAAGCGTTACTACATACGCGACCCAATAATCGTACAGTACGAAAAAGTTAGGTTGGCCAGTTTTCTACGTATCTCATCTTCATTATTGTTTCGCGTGAATACTATTGTTTTCATTGATTTAATTGATAAATCGCAAAGGAATTCTTTTAGTCAATATTAACTAAAAGTTCGCACATCAGAATTCTCGAAATCTGCGATCGTCCGAAACATTGGGACACGCAGTGTCCGGATATAGGGACGTGCCGAAAAACCGCGTCCGAAGATCGGTACATTTGGGCTCACTTGATACTTTCTTTCGTGATTAAAAAAATATTTATCCTTTTATAATTAACCGGTGACTTTTGGAAACTAGAAACTATCAGCTTGACATTGGTTTCGGTTGTTTCAAGAAAAAAAAAATGTTCTTGATAAATTAATAACTGCTGGAATTTCTCTCTGCTGTGCTGAAACTGTGGACACTCAGTCAAGAAGTGACCGATCGACTCGGCTACAAGCTGATCACAACAAAGGCACAGTTCTTCTCCATTATAATACCTATAATATCCGATATAATAACCTATAAACCCGATATAATAACAATATAATGGTAAATGTTATTTATCCCGATCACGTAATGTCACACGTCTGTTCGCTTTGAGGGTCTCTGACATGACGATCGATCTTGCATCGATCTTGTATCGTCCGTTCGTTCGTCCATTGTCAAAACTAATATCGTGTGTCTTAACGGATGGTCCGCTACATATTCGTGACGATATATAATAAATATTAAAACTTAGAGCTTCCGAGTAACGAGTTATAAGAGTCGAAAAAGTTAAGAACACTTAAGTCTGTGATTTATAAAAATTTGAAGCACTTGAGTTATTTATTGATATTAATGATATTAATAATAGGGTTGAAGGGCTCAAGTCGATAGCTCTCGATGAAAAGGTGTATATTTTTATCATTAGGTATAAAACTAGTGTAAGCGGATAACTGTATAAATGTATAGCATTGGCAATCAATTTCTTTTACTACAGCTATTAATAATTTTAATTTCAATTTCAATATTATTAATATAAACAATAGTAGTAGCAAGTGTGTAATGATTAACGATACATACGATGAGTCAACGACCTTTGCAGACCTTAAACATTTGTACATTTACACAACGGACCATCGACCGAAGTTCCATTGCCATTGGCTTTCCATTGCCATTGGCCGTTGGCTTTCTTATATTTGGTCTGAGACGAGACTGCAATTTTTTGCATTGATATCGTGCATACAAACTTACACTTGTCTGTTCGTAATTCTGTCGAGGTGTTGATATGTTGTGTGTTGAAAATGTATGTCTTCTTCCGGTGACGCTTGGTGCGGGTTGTGAGCGTAGCGGTTGGATGTTTGCTAGCCGATTGAATGCGATTTTGTGATTTTCTTAAGGGCCGTTTCTTTGCAGTTCATGAATAACAATATATTTTTTTTTTTTATAGTAGTAGTAGTAGTTTTATTTTCCATGTATACCCTATCGGGTTTTTACATACCCCAGCCCTTATAATATAATACCCCTCTTAAAACTAATAATGTCTTCCATTCACTCACATATTTCCAATACTATACATTTTGTTCCTTACACACTATGCCTTCGATTTTCTCACCCACTTCTCAAACTCTGCCACGTACTCACACAGAGATACAACCGGTTTCCCTTTTAAACTAATATCAATTTTCCGTTCCAAATCTTCTCTGAATAACAATATTAAAAATATTAATTAAGAAAAGAAGTGGCGAAAAGTTTGGAAAGCTGGCTAGGAAACTGGAGAGGAGGTGCGACTGTTAGTGAATGAGAAATTGGAAGGAGAGTCTGCGATTGAGTTGTGCGAATATGTTAGACAATTTGAAAAATTAGTTTAAAGAAAGGAGTCGAAAGTAGGATAAAAGAAATAACGAGATAAGTGATAAGCGATTAGTTTGGGGCATTAGTAGAGAAGCAGGCGAAAGTATGGGGGGGGGTTCAGTAAAAACCCTTAAAGGGTATACAGAGATGACTAGCTATCTATTAATAATATTAACAGTATTAATATATTAGTAATAATAATATCAATATTATTAATATGAATATTAATGTGTATGTGCATGCATAGAAGTTTGGTCGGTTCGCCCATTTTTCGGGCGGCCGATCACGACCGCCAAGGGCCACGGGGAGAAAAGTAAATTCTCTCCATGTCACTGAACCCCCCACCCCGCGCACCGCCGTTTGACCCCGTCGTTCGGTTTTCCGCGTGAGAGAAGCCTCGACCTCGTCCGGAAGTCGAATGGGAGACGGCGGGAAGGGGTGGGTGGGGGGGGCAAGTCGAGGGATGGGGAAACCGAAACGGAGGAGGGCTTCCCCCCTGACCAATTCCCCCTTCTTTAATTCTCTCTTCCCTTCTCTCATCGCCGACGCCGCCTCCACCTCCCCCTCTCTTTTTCACTATTTCTCGGCCCAGCTCTCTCACCCTCCAGCTTTTTTTTCGCTTCTCCTCTCGCTTCGACTTCCGTGCTCAGAGCACGGCGCGTCCCTCAGCTCTTTCGGACCTTTTCTCGGGCCTGCAGACTCGGACACATCGCAATCCTTCATATTTTATACTTAGGTGTTTCCAGTTTTTTAAAAATGTATTTTTATTTTATTTATGATTTTTCAGTATGCGCGAAACTTCACATTCTATTCGAATTCAAGCCGAGAATTACAAAATAAAACCAAGATTAAAGTAAATAATAATAATAATAAATCATTTAAGTTCAAATGTTAAAAATATTGCGTTATTGAAGATAGACCAATTAATAAGTTCCATTGCATTTGTAGATTCACTTCTGAAGACGAGAGACGCACGTTTAGCATCGACGCCAGCTCGATGCACTACTATATATATATATGTATATACAATGTAATTACGCACACATATATATTCTCGCGCCATGCCATACTTGGCATTTACCTGTTTGAGCTCCTTTTTCGTTTTATTTATGATTTTCACCTATGCACGAAATTCCGTACTCGATTCGAATTCAAGCCGAGCATTACAGAATAAAGCCACGGTCATAGCACAAAAAAAAAACATAATAATAGTACTAAAAAAGAATTAAACTATAAATGTCGAAAAAAGAAAAAATTGCCTTACTTAAGATTGGTCAATTAATAAGTCCCATTGTATTCCTAGATTCACTTCGGAAGACGGGAACGCACGTCCAGCATCGACTTCAGCTCGATGTACTCTCATATTTAATAATAATCATAATAATAAAAAGTAATAAACGTTAAATGTCGAAAAAAAGAAAAGAAATTGCCTTACTAAAGATAGGTCAATTAATCAGTCCCATTGTATTCGTAGATTAACTTCCGAAGACGGGAACGCACGTCCAGCACCGACTTCAGCTCGATGTACTCTCATATTTAATAATATATCATATTTAATAATAATCATAATAATAAAAAGTAATAAAAGTTAAATGTCGAAAAACAAAGAAAAGAAATTGCCTTACTAAAGATAGGTCAATGAATAAGTCCCATTGTATTCGTAGATTAACTTCCGAAGACGGGAACGCACGTCCAGCACCGACTTTAACTCAACATACTATACACATATACATACAATATAATTATAATTATACGCACATATATATTCAACCCCCCTCCCCCGGAGAAATTGCGTTCTGGTGTTTTGCACGCTCGGTCGGTTCGACAGTTCGCCACCTTTCCCTGTCTCCCCCCCCCCCCTCTCCCCTCGCCCCTCGCCGTTGGCGACCCGTTCCCGTTCGCGTTCTATTCCCCCTTTCGCCAGACCCGTTCGTTCCTTCGTTCGTTCGTTCCCTCGTTCTCGGTCCGTCCGTTCGTTCGCCCGGGCGACGCACTGCACTGAACATCGTCGCCACTGCACTGCACTCGCCACGCAGCAGCAGCAGTCTCTCGCCACTCGCTGGCGAAGGTGGGCTTTACCGGCGCCTACCGGGTTTTTCGCGCCGTCGTATCGCCCCGTACGAGCCTCCAGCGAAACATTTCTCGGTGGTTCTCGCGACTCCACCGTAAACGTTCGATCTCTCTTATCCGATAAAAGAAAATCTCTCGAATTGTCATTTGTCCAGTGTCGAGCGAAAGTGTGGAAAAAAAATTCTCAGACATTACCAGTTTTTGTGCAATAGCAGATCGACGCTGAGACCGCGACGTAGAAAACACGCTGCGAGAGTAACGCACACCGACGCCGGGTCTCTCCGACGTCCCCGATCCACCGGACGCACCGACGAGTTGAGAAAAATTCGGGGATCCAGGATGAAAGCCGAGTGAAGATTAAACTGCGAAATGTACGAACTTTTTTTTTTTTTTTTTTTTTTTACTGTGAGAAACTATCGCCGTACGGTGGGGCCGAGAGTGTAAAAAAGCAGCCGGAGCCCGGAATATTGCGTCGGCGATGTCCCGAGGCAGATTCCATTGATTCTACGCTGCAATCTCTCGCATCTGCGTCTCCGAGTCCTCGGGGACGAGCGAGCTCACGCTGGATAATTGCGATGCCTCGGTTCGGTCGTCTCTCGGCCAATCGAAGACCCACGAAGGATAACGAAAACATTCAAAAACGAGGGGAGTCAAAATTAAATGCGCGAGATTGGGACGATCCTGGACGTCGAACTGTCGCGATTAACTTTTTTTTCCACGCGGATACACCCAAGTTCTGACGGTCGATACATCGTAGATTTTTTTATTCGCTTCGAATAAATCAAATTCGATGGTTTATCTTATCTTCTTTATTTCATTATTATTATTATTTTTTTTTATTTTACGGTTATAGTGAGCGGGTGAATTTCTTCGTGCTTATCGCACTTACAACCCGACTACGCGGCCGGTTTATCGCCCGGTCGCTCGTGCATCGAAAAACGTCATCGTCCGTTCTCGCTTACCGGCCAATCTCGGCACCGACCGGATTTCGTGCTTTCTTTTCCACTCTGAAGTGTGCTCTGCATCGTCTATATATATACGCATAGCGTATCGCTTAAACTCTACACGTCGACGACTTTTTTCTTTACCGGCGAAAATAAATCAAATTCGAAGATTTATCATATTTAATAAAAAATATATATATTGTTATTATTATTATAGTAAGCGAGTGAGTTTCTTCGTGCTTATCGCACTGACAAGCCGACTACGTGGCCGGTTTATCGCCCGGTCGCTCGTGCATCGAAAAACGTCATCGTCCGTTCTCGTTTACCGGCGAATCGCGTTCCCCGACCGGATTTCGTTCTTTCTTCTCCAGTCTGAAGTTGGCTCTCGATCGCCTATATATATATATACGTATAGCGTACGGTTTAATATCTACGCGTCGCCGACGGGTTTCTTTACCGACGATTCTCGGTTTATTACTTTCGCGAAAAGACAATAAATCAATTTCGGCGAATGATCGTATTATTTTTTTACTCTTAGAACTATAACTATTATTGTAAGCGGACAAGTTTCTTCGTGCTTACCAAACTTAAAGCCGACAACGTGGCCGGTTCATCTTGCGGTTCAGTCTTCTCCACTCTGAAGTTTGCTCTGGATCGCCGACAGACACGCAATAACCTACGGCTCAACTTCTACGCCTCGTCGACGATTCTCTGTTTATCTCTTTCGCGAAGAGTAAGATTTTTTTGTCCTACGAGTTATAGACATTCCTGCGGACGTTTCCTCCGCGATGAGCGGAACCGGCGTACCGTTTTGCCGTGTAGCGTTGGATAAAGAGGAAAAGATGCTGCGGTGAGTAGTCCTATCGGTGTGCTGTGCGCGACGTCGGAAAGACCCAACGGACTCGTGCGCCTCTCATGTTCAAGGTGAAGGCTCCTCTGCCGCGAAGTGTCCGAGCTTCTCAAGACCCGTTGCCAATTGAATTCGGTGTGCAGTGCGAAACGAAGGATTTGTGTGAAAAAAAAAAATTACGACTAATGATAATGATAATAATACAGTGCGAAAAATTGTCTCGATGTTGGATATTACTGTTGTTGTGATCGTCCGTGAGATGAGAACGAAGCGGTGAGTCGATGTCTAGTAGGAAAATTGTAAATATTTTATTCATTTATTTATTCATTATTCACGCGCAGAACCCATTTACGGGACGGTAGACTGAAAAAAAATATCAATGACTCAAGTAAAATTTGCTTGCGGGCTGACAAAGCAACGAATTATTATTTCAGTTCTACTTTCAATTCTTATAATTGCATACGGGATTGAAACGATAACACGTCACCTTGGCAGTCTTGCCGTCGTTGTTTCAATGTCACATGGAATTTCAAGAATTTAAAGTAGAAATGAAATAAGAATTTTTTTTCTTTGGCAGCCCGCAAGCAAATTTTTTTTTTTCAGTGTAGAAAGTCACCGTCCAAAGAAACGATTGGAAATGGTATAACTGCACGTGCAAAATATTCACTTATAAGTATTTAACGAATACACCGATAACGAACAGAGAAAACACGGCTGGTAATTACAATATCTTAAGATTAGTATATGCTAGTGTATGCTAGGAGATAATGTGTTAGATTGGCTGAGACTTAAAACTCGTGTCTTTAAAGTACCGGGAGAAACACGATCAGCGATTTTCTAAATTGGGGGATTGATCCATCGAATTATTGCGCGAGTATTGTTTTTTTAATATGATTTTTTGGTAAAATTCAATTGGGATTTTAGAGAAAAAAGAACAGGTGGAGAGGGGAAAATGAAAATAAGCATTTTTTTTCTTTCGCAGTCCGCAAGCAATTTTTTTTCAGTGTAGAAACTCACCGTCCAAAGGAACGATTTTAAATGGTATAACTGCACGTGCAAAATATTCACCCATTATAACTATTTAACGAAAATACCGATAACGAAAAGAGAAAACACGGCTGGTAATTATAATATCCTAAGTCTAGTATATGCTAGGAGATAATGTGTTAGATTGGCTGAGACTTAAAACTCGTGTTTTTAGAGTACTGGGAGAAACACGGTCAGCGATTTCCTAAATTGGGAGATTGATCCATCGAAATGTTGCGCGAGTACTGTTTTTTTAATACGATTTTTGGGTAAAATTCAGTTGGGATATTGGGGGAAATTTTATATGATTTTTGAGTAAAATTCAGTTGGGATATTGGGGGAAATTTTATATGATTTTTGGGTAAAATTCAGTTGGGATATTGGGGGAAAAAAATCAAGTGGAGAGGGGAAAATTTTCAATTTTTTTCGGTGGGAATTCGACTGCGTTTATGTTACTTTATACTTTTTTTTATAGGATAAAATTACGAAAAAAAAAATTACAAATGACGATAATAATAATGATAGAGTGTGAAAAATGGTCTCGATGTTCGAAATTACTGTTGTGATCGTCCGTGAGATGAGACCGAAGCGGTGAGTCGATGTCGAGTAGGAAAATTGTAAACGTGTTTTTTTTTTTTTTTTTTGGGAAAATTCGATTGAGTGTTGATAAAAGAACTTCAAATTGTGGGGGGGGGGGGGGATTGGCAATTTTTGTAGGAGGGAATTCGACCCCCTTTATGTAACTTGATACTTTTTTCATTCGATTAATATTTCAAATATGGATCAGCGCTGAAATTGGTTGTGCGCATTTTTTTAAGTCTATTTAATTTATTGTTTCCGAACTATTCTATCGGCAGTAAATACAATAAGTTTCGCTTATATGTTCGACAGCTAAATCTCGAAACCAAGCAATCCGCTTAGTACAACTATCCTCCAGAAAAAATAATTATTCGAACCTTTAACAATAAAAAATATTAACCGGGTAAAAATGTTCAATAATCATTGATCAAAAAACAACTAGTGACCGGTGGCCCCGATCGAACATTCATTGAAATTTTTATTCAGAGTTATTTTTTCAGAATTATGAAAAAAAAAATTCGCATACAAAAGTCCTCAAAATTTGAATAAAAAAAAAAAAACAGTAACTGCAGCGCGGAACCAAACCTCCGATGACCGATTCCGAATGCGTTACGCATTCGCCTCACGAACGATTGACGTCTGTCCGCGTACGACGCGATACATTCGTCCCTCCCACGAGTTCCGATTTGCATCTCTCTCGGCCGCCGCAGACGCACCTCCGTTCCCACATTAGTATGCGTGATATATATATATATACATATACATATATACATTTGTGTAACACGTTCCGTCCATGCAGAGTTACCCCGCACCGGGTTTCCTTTGTTCGAGGCTGCGCTTCGTTCGCACGCGCCAGACTGATGCTCCCGATGCACTCGCGTAAATTTAATCTTTAGCAACACAGTCCTCTCTATCACCGCGTTCGATTAATTGCCTAAAGCCCGCAATATATATATATATATATACTAGCGGGTTATTGTGGCTCGCGCGCTCGCACCCATTTCTGGACGAAAACCCTCATTATTCCAAATACTTCAAAAGACGGGTTCAATACTTGGATGGGTGACCGCGGTCACCCATCCAAGTACTGCCCCCCCCCCCCCCCCCCATGATTCTTGACACGGCGGCGACGGCGGCGGCGGCGAAATCTTTATATATATATATATATATATATATATATATATATAAATACATGTATGTGTGCATATGTGTACATGCGTATACATACATGGGATGGTAAACTAAAAATTGGTCAATTATGAATGAAAGGATTTTTTTTTACTATACAGAAAGAGGTGGAATAGTGGGTTAGATAGATAAATCGATATAATTCTTTCTATAAATATGTTAAAGATTAATTATGTTATGCTAATGTAAAACGGATTTTTTCCCGTCTATAAATAAATAAATAAATAAATAAATAATTTGTATTTGGTACTGAGATAAATCGTCTAAGTAACATAGCAATATAACCTCTTATATTAGCAATGTCGTGTAGATTTTTACTTATAAAATAGAGAAAAGAGAAGAAGAGATGCACGAAATATAAATATATACATATATAGATGTAACATATATGTATATGTCTATACATATATGTTCCAGAATGGTTAAAATGAAAATTGGTATAATTATTGATAGAAAAGAAATTTTTTTGGATGCGCGGAGAGAGAATAGTGGGATGCATAGAGCGGAGAGAGAACGAGAGGTTCCTGCGTCTCGTCCATCTCGAGAGTCCGGGGAGCGAGGTGAAACACCCCGAGTCGAGGTCCTCGACCTTAGAGCCGGCAGCGGCAGCAGCCAGTCAGCGGGCAGAGAGCATAGTAGCAGCGGAGGCAGGCAACAGCACGCCCGTCGCTTACGTATATATATACATATATGTATATATAATATTTTTTTTATATTTATATATAATATATATAGATATATTGTGTATATGAAAGGGCTGAGATTGAGAGACTGGGTTTTTCACTAAGTGCACTTTTTCTCACGTCATCCTATGTTGCTACCATAAGCAGTTTCCATTGTACACAGGAAGCCTTCGAAGTACCTGTTAGTGTAAAAAAAAAAAATTGCACAATTTTTAAACTTAATTATTTATATATATAGCTCAAACCACTCGTGTACCAGAAACAATTACTATCGCATATAGTGAGGCTTCGAAGTACCTTTTAGTGTAAAAAAAATTGAACTCGAATTTTTATTGCATGCAATTTTTAAATTTTCTTTTTCTAGAACTTATTTATTTATATATGGCTCGAAGTGCTTGTGTACCAGAAATAATTTCTAATGTATATAGGGAGGGTTCGAAGTACCTTTTAGTGTAAAAAAATTAAACTCGAATTTTTATTACATGCAATTTTTAAATTTTCTTTTTCTAGAACTTATTTATTTATATATGGCTCGAAGTGCTTGTGTACCAGAAATAATTTTTAATGCATATAGCGAGGGTTCGAAGGATCTACTAGCTTTGAAGAAATTACTCACAAATTTTGATTATATGCAGTTTTTTAATTTTCTTTTTTTTTAACTTATTTATTTATTTATATATAGCCCGAGGTAGCTGTTAAATGCGTATATTGAACGTTGATTCACGAACGACTTCTGCACTTTGACTATGACAAACTATAGCTACAGCTATATTCGTATGTATATAGCAGTACATCTACGATATACATGTAGGGGAGACCGGGGCAAAATGGCACAGCGGGGCAAAACGGGACTGTGAGAGCAAAACTCAATTCTCCAATAATTTTTGGATGCCCAATTTTGTCCTAACGATACATCCGGATTTTTAAACCCGTTTTGCCCCACGTACCACCATCGCCACCATTTCAATGTTATTGGAGAATTGCGTTTTGTCTCATTATCCCGCTTTGCCCCGGTGTGCCATTTTGCCCCGCTCTCCCCTATATCTACGATATACATGTATATCTATATATACATGTATATCTATATATACATGTATATCTATATATATATGTATATCTATATATACATGTATATCTATATATACATGTATATCTACGATATACATGTATATCTATATATACATGTATATCTACGATATACATGTATATCTATATATACATGTCTTGTCTACGCGGCCCTTCGGACCGCCCGCGTCCGCCGGAAACACGGAAACGGGCAAACTAGTTCCGGCTAAGATCAATACCTAAGTTGTGCAAGCAGCGAGAGGCAGCAGCAGCAGCAGCAGCGGCAGTTGTGTCTGCTTGCGCGCAGGCTATACGGCCGGAGATACATAAAGAGACACCGAGACAGGCGAGGGAGGTTGGGATGGTCTTTTGTGCTTTAGCCGACTAGCGAGGATACATAATGCACGGCGTAGTCCCGAGCTTGCGACTCTTGTCGGAGGATTTGTAGTTGTTAGTCACTTGGCGAAGCGCGAAGCGGGGCGAGGCGGAAGGGCTGGCGGGCGAGGCACGCGACCACCACTTTGTTTACCCGTCCTGCACGACTTTACTCGTATCCGAACGATACTTGTTGCGAGGCACATCACTCTATCAGTACTTCAAGGGTTTCTTACACTTATTGAAAAAAATGGCCCCGGTAAATTTTAATCAATACAATCGATTTGGTATCGAGTGAAATTAATCAAATTTGGTATCGAGTAAACTTTGTAGACTGCGAGGTTGATACAGTTTCGCAACTGCTTTCATCATTCTGCGTGCAAAAATTAATTTAAAAAAATTCCCGATAAATTGTAATCAGTAATTTGCTATCGAGTGAAGTTAATCAAATTCTGTATCGAGTAAACTTTGAAGACTGCGAGTTTGATACAGTTTCGCAACTGCTTTCATCATTCTACGTGCAAAAATTAATTTTAAAAAATTCCCGATAAATTGTAATCAGTAATTTGCTATCGAGTGAAGTTAATCAAATTCTGTATCGAGTAAACTATGTAGACTGCGAGTTTGATACACTTTCGGAATTGCCATCATAATTCTATGTACAAAAATTAATTTTTTAAATAAAAAAACTTCGCACTCTTGAGAATTTTAATTAATTTTACGGACATATTGTTCAGCTTCAATGTCCGAAAGTATCGCGTCTATAGACTCATCAATATAGTGTGCCGGACATCCAACTTCTGCAGGCAATTGTCTAATTCAATTTGTAATTACATTTTTTTAAATAAAAAAAGTATGTACATTTTACCACAACTTATTGTTCAAAAACGTCCGCAATTTTTTGTTTATTCATTTTCCGATCGGTTCGGTCCTAGTTTTACGAACAAAAGTCCAAACTAAAATTGTTAATGGCACTGAAAATAAAAGTCCAGCTTTCTATCTTCAGATCTTAACAAGAAAGTTTGTCGCTTATTCAACAAAATTATTTTTACCAAAATTCGTATAGCGTTTTTACGAAATTATCTTTTACTGTGTTTATGTAGGTTGGGAACGCTGTAGGGATAATTTTAAAATCCGGGCTCGGGGCCGGAATTATTTTTACCAAAATTCGTATAGCGTTTTTACGAAATTATCTTTTACTGTGTTTATGTAGGTTGGGAACGCTGTAGGGATAATTCGAAAATCCGGGCTCGGGGCCGTCCGGCTAGCCGGCGAATGTAGATTACAAGGACTATACTGCTTACCCGTTCTCAGTGGGGCGAAAGTACCGGCTCACAATGGAGTCTCGAGTACGATCTTGAAACACACGCGAGCGCCAAGTACCGCAGTGTTCCATACAGTAATACAGTTTAGTGTTTTGCGCCGAGATCGCGATACCGGGGCTGGAGGCTAAACACTGTCTGAATTAGATGCAGATTGATGCAGCCTCGTATTGTCCCACGTCTGAGCGCTCAATTATAATGAATAGGCAAATCGAGCGTGGCATTGTTTTCTCAAGACTGATCGAACTGAGCAAATACACTTAGAACCCGATTTATAATTCACCCATGAATATTTACCCGAGGTCATTTCAATATTCTCTTCGAAAATCATTTGCGCACAAAGACGCATCGTTTCAGCCACAGATCATGCTTGTCTATCTCAAGAAAGTTCAATTGAATAAAAATATTAGATAATTTTAAAAATATCGTAATTTTATAGAGTATATATTTTATTTTTTTTGCTATTTTGACGTCTCGACAGTGGCACTGGAAAAAAGCGACGAAAAGTTTTACTCTAGGTTCATCCGATTAAATTACGCAATTTTTTGAAAAGTACAACATTTTTTCGGCCCTTTTTTCACAGTTTAGATATCAAAATCGGTGAATTAAAACACATAATAATTAATGGGACTAATTCGACGCAAGATATATTGTATAACTTTTTAGTAATTTTTTTTTCCTCACCGGACTGCTGAAATATTGAACGGGTGGTTTACAAAGTGAAAAATTGGTCTTCGAAACAATTACTATTAATTTTTTTTTAATGCAGCCTCCTATTGTTCCATGTTTGAGCGCTCGATTATAATTAATAAGTAAATCGAGCGCAGCATTGATTTGTCAACACGATCAAACTGAGCAAATACACCCCATTTATAATTTACACGAGTTAATTTCAATATTTTATTAAAAAATCATTTCCACACAAACACGCATTGATTCAGCCACAGATTATATGGATTATAAAAATGTTAAAAAATGAAATTTACGTAATATCATCAGGTGATTCAGTAATCACCCAATAATGCCTGAGGTAATTTCAGTATTTTATTAAAAAATAATTTCCGCACAAAGACGCATCGATTCAACAATATATTATATTTGTCCATCTTAACGCTTACATTATCAGGATTTTTTTTTAATTACAAAAATTTCGTGATTTCCTCGGGTTAATACAAGGTAAAACTTTTCGTCACTTTTTTCCACAGTTTCCCCGTCGAGACGTCAAAACTGCTTCGGAAAAAAAAAAATTTAATTTTGTCGTTAATTCTATCGAAAAAAAATAAAAATGAGATACGTAGTGTAACGTTTCGGAATTTTTTGTTCTCACTGGAACGCTGAATAATTGAACGGATACTCGAAAGAAAAGAAAATTGTTCTAAACAATTGTTTAGAAGAACAATCTTTCTTTTCTTAGTGTAATTGTTCCGTACAGCATCGTGTTTTTTTTCGTCAAAACTGCTTCGGAATTTTTTTTTTTAATTTTGACGTTAATTCTATCGAAAAAATAAAATAACAATGAGATACGTAGTGTAACGTTTCGGAATTTTTTGTTCTCACTGGAACGCTGAATAATTGAACGGATACTCGAAAGAAAAGAAAATTGTTCTAAACAATTGTTTCGAAGAACAATCTTTCTTTTCTTAGTGTAATTGTTTCGTAGAGCATCGTGTTTTTTTTTTCTTTCTGCACGAGTTTCATACGTGTGTATGTTACACTCGGAAACTTCTACAACGTGCCGAGTGAAGCTCGTTGTGCTATAACTATATGTAGAGTAGGCAGTGTATGCTCGTTCGTTCTTAAATATGCAAACTAACTGAGAGAAACGTGGATTATAGCTATAACGTGTATCCGACGACTAAGCACACAGTAATAGACGGAGGAGCGAGGAGAGGAGACATTCTCGTCGGGCAAAGCCAAGCACGTTTAAGTGACGACGTGTTGCGTTGCACCGCCTCGCGGTGACCAACCGCGCCATTGCCTAGGTCAGTGTTGCTTATCCTGTCCTGTGTTTCTCTCGTTTCTCGGTGCATACACAATTATATATTTATATATGTATTTTATGTATATTTATATACATACATATTATTTTTTTTCCCTTCGTCCATCTTACTCCCTCTTACGAGGATTATACTATTATTAACACGACAAACCGGATATGAAAATGTAATCGGGTTGCTCGCTCGGTCCACACGTTTTTTTTTTTTTTTTTTTTTTAATCTCGTTCCCGCAGATATTGGTCCGCGCGCGTATTATAGTCATATTCCAAGCCGGTACAAAAGCCGCACGGTCATCACCCCGGGAGACCGCAGTCACGCGATTCCAGGGTGATCCTGTCCTCTCGTGGCAGCAAATCGAGAGGCCGCAAGGCAGCTGAATTTCTCCGTCCAGCTCCCGCGTTCAATCCTCGTAGAGTCGAAACTCGCTTATTGCCAACTCTGGCTCTGTTACCGGCGGAATTTCCTGTACTATCTTCGCAATTCTTCGAAGTGACTTTGATGGAACAAATGAAAATTAGATTTGGATTTTTTAAAGGTATTTCTTGCGAAATAGTGATCGCTTCGCATAAGTTTCAGAGAAATAAGACGAATTTGCAAACAGTTCTGGATGGTATAAAAATCTGAAAAAATCAAGCATATTAAAGGTACTGCAAAGATTAATTTTGCATAATAATAATTAGAAAATGTTATTAACAAATCGATGAAAAATAAAATTGTTCGACAATCCTCCCGGAAACCTAACTTTTTTTTTTATGAAAATGATTCGGTCATTTTTCTGAATACGTATGAATTTTTTCAGATTTTAAATTCACTTTGAATTTTTTTCTTTTTATATGGGAAAAATGTGTAGAAAGTCACCAAATTCAAAGTGAATTCAAAAATCTGAAAAAATTCGTACGTATTCAGAATAATGAACGAATCATTATCATCAAGAAAAAAAATTAGGTTTTCGGAAAATTTGTTGAACAATTCTATTTTTTATCAATTTATTAATAACATTTTGGAATTATTATTATGCAAAATTAATCTTTTCAGCACCTTTAATATGCTTGATTTTTTTTCCGATTTTAATACCATCGAGAAGTGTTTGGAATTCTCTCTCGTTTCTCAGAAACTTATGCGAAGTGAACACCATTCGCAAGGACTACCTTAAAATCTGTTATCGAATATTTTTATCGACTGGAACCCAAGCTTGACCCAGAACTGGAGCATATTTGTTACAGTAGGCGAAATATATATTTTTTTAAATCGTCACAAATATCTGAAAAAAATGCGAATTGTACTATCTTTTTTTCATTTCTTAATCTATCGAATATTTTTATTTGGTAGTCTAAGTGTGACCCAGAAGAGCTACTGTAGCATATTTGTCACATTAGTCGAAATATTTTTTTAAATTTAATTATAAAATTCTGAAAAAAATGTTATTGTACAATTTTTATCTATTTAAAAAAAATTAGATTACGAAAGCTTCTTCATGGATCGGCGACAACGCGGACGATGAGATCACTTGTGGTTTTCCGTTCTCGCAATCGTATGAATCGTCAAACAACAAAAAAGAAAATGGTTCGCATAATACAATTGTGGGGTGGAAGACAATGCGGCCTTTCGACACTCGATTTTTTTCACAATTAAATAAACGTGAAAATGTTATTTCTGTCCGTAGAAATTTTCACGTCTCGACCGTGGCACTGCGGAAAAAAATGACGAAAAGTTTTACTTCATATTCACCCGATGAAATTACGAAAATTTAAAACTTTAAAAATGAAAAAATTTCAAACTGAAGTGACCTTAAGGTCGATAAATATAATCTGTAGCTGAACTACCACTGCAGCATATTTGTTGTAAATAATTAAACAAAATTCCTTTAAAAACTGTTGACAAAATTCTAATTGTACAATTTTTTTTTTCATCTGCGAAAGATTCTTCATCGGTCGGCGACATTTTACTGTATATTCACCTGATGAAATTACAAAATTTCTTTATTTAAACAAAAATTTAACGTTTGATCGATAAATATAATCTGTAGCTGATCTACCACTGCAGCATATTTATTGTAAATAATTAAACAAAATTCCTTTAAAAAACGTTGACAAAATTCTAATTGTACAATTTTTTTTTTTCATCTGCAAAAGATTCTTCATCGGTCGGCGACATTTTACTGCATATTCATCCGGTGAAATTACGAAATTTCTTTATTTAAATAAAAATTTAACGTTTGATCGATAAATATCATCCGTAGCTGAACTACCACTGCAGCATATTTGTTGTAAATAATTAAACAAAATTCCTTTAAAAACTGTTGACAAAATTCTAATTGTACCATTTTTTTTTTTTTTTTCATCTGCAAAAGATTCTTCATCGGTCGGCGACATTTTACTGTATATTCACCTGATGAAATTACAAAATTTCTTTATTTAAACAAAAATTTAACGTATGGTCGATAAATATAATCTGTAGCTGATCTACCACTGCAGCATATTTGTTGAAAATAATTAAACAAAATTCCTTTAAAATCTTTCGACAAAATTCTAATTGTACAATTTTTTTTTCATCTGCAAAAGATTCTGCATCGGTCGGCGAAATTTTACTGTATATTCACCTGATGAAATTACGAAATTTCTTTATTTAAACCAAAATTTAACGCATGGTCGATAAATATAATCCGTAGCTGAACTACCACTGCAACCTTTGTTACACTAGTCTAAATATTTGTAAAAAAATTCCTTTAAAAAATGTTGAAAAAAATTCTAATTGTGCAATTTCTTTTTTCATGTGCAAAAGATTCTTCGTCGGTCGACGATATTGACGATGATGAGATCACTTGTGGTTTTCCGTTCTCGCGATCGTATTAATCGGCAACGAGAAAAAAAAAAATTATGTTTTGCATAATACAATTGTGCGTCGGAAGATAAGGTATGCGGCCTTTTGACGCTCGAGGGCGCACTCGCTCGTTGAAAGTGACAAGGTCAGTCGTTATTCGCGAATGACGCGTCGGGAATGATGATTCACGCTGAGCTGTATTCCTATGCTGTCACCTTCGATTGCCGGGCGTCTCGTTTTACAGACACGACGCACCGGTGCTAATTATTACCGGCCGCGTTGTGCCTCGAACTTTGCAACGGCTTTGTATACACTATATACTATAAAATTGATTTATTGAAATTTTCAATTCTTGCATTAATTAACTCATTACTTATAACAGGAACTCGCATCCGCTCGAATCGGACATGATGTCCTTCGAAAGTCCTTGAATTTTATTCCGAGCCTGTACCGAACACCATGGTAGAATTTTCTCGTAAATAAAACAACGAAAGAATCAACTTTCATGTTTCTCGTATTTTTGGCATCAAATTTGTTCGCCCAAAAATGTTAAGCTTGCGTGCAGAATTGTACGAGCTTCGTAATTAATTAGTTCGGACATGGTGTCCTTAAATTTCATTTCGAGCCTGCACCAGACACCGTGGTAGAATTTTCTCGTAAATAAAGAAGAAATCATCATTTATTTTTCTCGTATTTTTGGCATCAGATTTTTTCGCCCAAAATTTGTTATCTTGTATGCAGAACTATACGAGCTTCTTCCGAAACTCGTATAGTTCCGCACGTAGTGACAAGATGGTGTCCTTGAAAAGTCCTTGAATTTTATTTCAAGCCAGATACTATTGTGAAATGTTCGCGTAAGTGAAAAAAAAAAATCGAACTTTTGATTGACCGAATTTTTCGCATCAGATTTATTAGCCCAACATTTTTCATCTTGCAGAACTACACGGGCTTCGTAACGAATTAGTTCGGACATGGTGTCCTTGAAGAGTCCTTGATTTTATTTCGAAACTGTGACAGAAACCGTGGTAGAATTTTCTCGTAATAAAAAAAAATTATCTTTTATTTTTCTCGTATTTTTGTCCTCAGTCGTTTTCATAAAAAAAACATGTAACTTCCATGTGCAGAACGATACGAGCTGTGTAACGAATTAGTTCGACTTGTCAAGTTGCGGTATCGCGCTGATTCGTCGCTCGCCTGACATTTCCGTCAAATTACAATAATTACGGGTTAATAATAATAATAATAATACAACATGCAACGTCGACAGATTGCTTTGATCTACTTTGAAAACACATAATTATAGTAATCGATACTCCGCCGTCGACGCGTACCCGGTGTTAGATTTGATTCTCAATGGAGCTTTATCTCCGGCACGCACGCGCCCCTCGTTCACCGCTGTCTGACCTATGCTTGCTCCGGACGAGTCTCTGATGGATTATCGGACCCGGAAAACAGTAAATGTCCGAGAGTGCGAAGAACTTTTTTTTTCCCTCGTTTAACCGTCACGCTTATCGCACAAGGCATATCATGTATAATTCATTACTTAACTTTCGCTGAATCTAATTCCACCCAACATTCGCAACTTCAATACTTACATTGCTTAACACAAAAAATTAATTATATAATAGTGAGATGACGTTTGAGCAAAAATTAGCTTTAGGTGTTTTTTACCCAAGTGCACTACACGATATCTTGCAGCCGTGCATATAACAGAACCACTCTCAAAATACTCGGACAGTTTTTCACAGGATAATGCTGCATCCGAAATGAAAAAAAAAAATCATGTTTACTTTAGTTAAACAAAACATCGAATATATATATATATATATATATATGTATATATACCGTCACGCTTATCGCACAAGGCATATCATGTATAATTAATTACTTAACTTTCGCTGAATCTAATTCTACCCAACATTCGCAACTTCAATACTTACATTGCTTAACATAAAAAATTAATTATATAATAATAGTGAAATGACGTTTGAGCAAAAATCAGCTGTAGGTGTTTTTTACCCAAGTGCACTACACGATATCTTGCAGCCGTGCATATAACAGAACCACTCTCAAAATATTCGGATAGTTTTTCACAGGATAATGCTGCATCCGACATGAAAAAAAAGTTCATGTTTATTTTAGTTAAACAAAACATCGAATATTTATATATATATATATATATATATATATATATATATATATATATATATATATATATATATATATATATATATATATTCGATGTGTCCTACTCTACAAATAATCCAAAACTTCTTCCGAATTTCCGTCCTCAAGGTTACTCGGAACCTGATCTCACCATACTGTGACATTGTAAACTACACTGAGAAAAAAAAATCGATTGAGTCAACAAAATGAGCGCTTACGGGTGGCGAAACAAATTTTTGGTTGATCGAACGAAATAATGGTTGTATTAAGTGAAGAAAAATTTGAATCGACGGCCTGTTAGTTCGTTCAACGAGGTATTCCTTTCGATCAACCAAACATTCGTTCCGCCACCCGTAAGCGCACATTTTGTTGACTCAATTGATTTCTTTCTCTGCGTAATGTGGATACACTATATAAAATCGAAAAACTATTGTTATTATTATTAGTATTTTTCTTTTTACATCTGTATCATCACCATTGTAAAAGGGCGTGTCAGCAATATATATATATATATACATACAGGTGGACAGCGCTTATTCGGCTCTCGATTATCTGCGCCTCCGCGTTAACCGAGGTGTAGACTCGGATAATACGGAAAACTCAGATGAAACGGATAAAGCAGCATGCCCGCGCGCGGCGTAGTTTGTAACTGCCACATTGTTGCATGCGCGCTCAAACTTGTACAAGTTCGCTGCGTCTTTATATTGCGAGCTGCAAATACATGAGTTCCGATTCTAGAGTCAATGGTAGAACATCGTGATGTCTCAAAAAATGAAACAAGTCGTAAATGCACTAATAAAGTTAATGTTTATACGAAGTGGTGTGTTATTTTTTAAAAATACAATAGTAGTACAAGTTTGAATTGAGTATGTTATCCGTGTTATCCGAGTTTTCGCTTATCCGACGTGCGCTCTCCCCGCATTGCCTCGGATAAACGAGGTTCTAATGGATTTCTTTTCGTAAGGGAAAAAAAGTGTTTTCGAATGACGATTTATCGATAGCGTTTTTGTTGCCATGCTCGAAACCGGTGGTGTTCGATCCGTTCCGAGTTGCCGAGACCCGGGGTCGACGTCGAAGTAGGTAGCAAAAGCAGCCCGGCAAGTAGACGCCTATCGGCTCTCCAACTACTAGAGTTCGTGGCAGTCATTGGCCCGACTGGTCTAGCCGGTGGGCGGGGATAGAGCGTTCCTCTATGGGTGTTGTAAATCAAGCCATGGTGGACGTCTCGGCTTGGAGCCCGCTCTTCCATTTTTTTCATCCCTGTCCAACATCCGACTATTTCTGACATTCGACAAACTCCATGGTCGACAGCACCGAACACACGATTATCGCGGCCATGAATGAAAAATAGCTTATCGTTCGTTGCCCTCAAGATCGAGCGAATTATCTCTTAGATTAATTCGTATATATACGAATAGTGGAATCAAATTTACATATCTGTATCGTGATGCAGCGAAAGCTAACTTTCGCTCAAACCTCGACTTTCTATTAAAATATATTTTCACTCTCAATTATGTAAGAAAAAATAGGATTTTTTTAAATCTCGAATTTTTTTTTTTCCATAATAAAGTTTCTTCAATGAGGAATAAAAAAAAAATCGGCAATTACGGCTGAAAAAATCATTAATGTAATTTCGACAAAAAACCATTAATATATGAATATCTATTGAAAACAATTCCTCTATGGGTGTTGTAAATCTAGTCACGGTTGGACGTCCCGGTTCTGCTTAGTTCTGCTCCTCCAGTTTCATCCCTGCCTAATATCCGACTATTTCTGACATTAAACAAACTCGGTGGTCCGCAGTACGGGACACGTGATTTTCGCAATAATAAAAATAAAAAATCTGCAACTACAGTTCAAACAATCATTTAATTTTTCATTAGCAACAAATTATTATCATAATAATTATTATACATTTGTAGCTATTGAACAAATTATTCTTGGACTGTGTGATAATAAATCTAACGTATAATTATTAAATATTTACACCGCTAGGGGTTCTTTTTTAATTTGAGACAGTGCTGCGACGATTCCTCACCGAGGTTCTCTGTTATATGCACGGCTGCAAGGTATCGTGTAGTGTGCACCGGCTAAAAAACACCTAAAGCTAATTTTTCCTCAAGCGTCATCTCACTATTAAAATATATTTGTAAAAAAAATAAATAATAAAATAAATTAAAAAAATAACTTGGTAAAAAAACAAATCTGCAACTGCAGCTGAAACAATCACATAGTTTTCGACTACAAAAGAAATTATTATTATATTAATAACTATTGAAACGAATTTTGTTCTCGGATTTAATGACAATTAATCTAACATCAAAATTCAATCTTAAAAAAAATACTTATATCGCCAGGGGGTTTTTTAATAAAATTTTAGAACAATGCTGTGACGATTCCGGGCCGTGGTTCTGTTATATGCACGGCTGCAAGGTATCGTGGGGTGCACTGGGTAAACGCAGAGGAGAAAAGCCATGGCCGCTTGTCGCGTCGTGTTGCTATGGGGACGCTTCTGTCCACTCTTTTTTCTCTCTCCTCCCATCTTTCTCCTTAGCTCTCTTTCTTACATATACCCCCCTCCTCCTTCCCTCCCTCCGTCCCTTCCCGCGCGCATATCTTCTCGCTCCTTTCTTGAGCCAAGCTCCTCGAGATCCAGGCTTCCTTCTTCTTCTCCCTCTCGACCCCCTTGCCCTGTGTTATGTACCTTGCGAAACCCGGCCGAGCTCCTCCACGGCAGACGATATACTACATAAACTATACACTATATATATACATAGTGCAAACTATATATATAGATATATAGATATATATTGTTATATGTGTATGTTCAGCGGTATAATACGAGTACGTTACTTCTCGTTCCTTCTCCAGTTTCTCTTCGACTACCGGAAAAATTCTCTTCCCTCTTTGACTTTCTGCAACTGTTGCGGCGAGGATTGAAACGAGCCGGAGACCACAAAGACCGTGGAGCCGGAGAGGGCGACGCTAGCGGCAGGTCTCCGAAGGTTCGAGAGAGATATTTCGACGAGTACTCGCCGCGTCTCGGCTTTACATCCTTGGCCCGTTCGATACCCTTGTGGACTAAAAACGTAATGAAATCAGCGTTTTTTTTTTTTCTCGTTCTCTCTGTGCATTTTTTTCTCTAGTCGGCGTTTCGTTTGTCCTTTCGGACTTTCTACTTTGCTTCCTCGTTCCGCTCGTGAAAGAATCGGTGTGAACCGTTGCGTTGCATAATTCTTTGCCGCGCATCCGGAGGATCGAAGGAATACAAAGAATGGGGCGGAGATGGACGGTTGAGGAGCCAATTGGAATAATCAAAATCCGTCCGTATCGCGTGCTAATTTTAAAGTTTAAATAAAATTTATAATTGTATTGCGTGATGTAAATTTACTTGCTTCACGCGGCAACATGGAACCGACCGTGAAACCACTTTTTTTTCTTCGAGTGATAACGAGGATATTATCACATCCGGGCCGACAGACGCTTCGGCGAGTGGTCAAAAAATTAACAACAATTCAGCAAATACATTTTTATTTCTTTTTATTTTCATTTTATCAAGAAAATTATAACTGTTTTTTTTAATCTGAACCATTGAAGCTTTATCATTAAGTTAAATTATTCCGGGTGATAAGAAAATTAATAAAAATTCAGTGAATAAGTTTTGATGTTTTCTCCCTTCATTTTATCAAGAAAGTGATCAATTTTTTTTTTATCGATCGTCGAAGCTTCACCAATGCATTAAATTATTCCGAGCGGGCCGGGACAGTAGGAAGCGGGTATAGGAAGTGTGCAAAGAGCGTCGGATTCTCGCCGGTCGTTCGATGGCGATTTCTGTTTATACGAAAGCGCGCCCGCGGGACGACGAGAGAGCACGGCCGTCGACGGCGTCGTGAAGTTCATTCACACGGCCCGTACTGCCGCTTCGCTCTCTCCGTCTCGCTAAATATAATATGGCGGTTATAGCCTCCCCTCCCTTCCCCTCTCCGCCGTCCTCCTCCTACTACTGCCTACTACTAATATCACTTTGCTTGGCCATTGCGTTTCACCACTGCCGAACACAGAACTCGTCTTCTTCTCCCACTCCTCGACTCTTTTTCCCGCTTCGTCGTTGTGTCCCCCTAATTCAACGCCCCTGTGATTACGCCTCGACCCCTCTCGTCGCCTTCCCCCCTCCCTCCCCCCTCCACTCTCCCACGACCGTGCTACGTTCCGTTCGTCGTCCGCTGGCCCGATCCCGTACGCCCACAGGATCTGACATCGTCCGCTAATATAACAACCGGTACAGCTGCGACTCGTTAATATCGTTATTGATATTATCGCACTTTTCGCGCTGGCATAGACCGGTGCGCGCGGGCGCCATTATACTTGCGCGCGATTTTTACAACGCGCATGCGCGATCTTATAGGACGACTTGTTCGCTCTAATCTGCATTACCGACCGGGACGCTGTAAACGCGCAGACAAATGCGAGAGTAAGTTCGTAGGGAAATAATCGAATGAAAATTCACATAGGATGATTTGTTTAAAACGAAAAAAATAACACAGGATGTTTTCTTTTGAAAGAAAAAAATGCTGGTCGTTTTTGAACGTGGGATTTTGTTTTTGGTCTGGGATTTTATATGGCCTTGAGACATAAATACTATCGTAAGTAATATAACATTCAGTGCAGCTGCGGCTCGTTAATGTCGTTATTGATATTATCGCACTTTTCACGCTGGTCTGCCGGCATAGACCGGTGCGCCGGGCGCCATTATACTTGCGCGCCATTTTTACAGGGCGCATGCGCGTTCCTACGGGACGATTTGTTCGCTTTAATCTGCGGTACCGAGCGGGATGTTCTAAACAGGGATGCAGATATGAAAAAATGCACACGTTTTCTTTTAAAAAATAATGTTAAACAAATCACTGTTCGTTCTTGAATGCGCAATTTTGCTTTCGGTTTAGGACTTTACATGTGTCCTTCAGACATAAATAACATACTTTGGTATTGTATCGTAACTGTGGCTTATAAACGTTTGCCCTGGGGCATGATTAGTTGCCGAGCGAAATTTAATTATTTTTTTAGACTATTTTATTGCCCGCGGCAATTTTTTACATTTAGACCTTGAAATTTTTTTTCGTTCCTGCAATAATCTTCTGATAAATTGGACCCTGTATAGTCTGTATCTCGTTACAGGCACATAGCCGCATTTACGCTTGGAATATCGTATTTCCAATACCGTTGTCGGTGTCACGAAGCGTGTGCGAGACGATCGAGCAAAAATTCTCCTCGCTTCTCTGCACCGATAAGATTTTTGTTTCGACTCGTCGACGAGCGCCGCTCGTTGCTTTCCCGAGATCCTCGAGTTTCAAGGTCATTCCATTATTTTCTCTTCATTCTCCGAGTTGATCGGAGCTTACAACTTTACTCGCGCACAATTCTTTCATTCTCCCATGGTTTTTTCGACTCTGCAAACATTTCATTCTTTCTTTAAGCTCCATTGAAAAAATTAAATTATATAATAAAAAGAAGCATTTGCTCCTTTGGAGGATTTATATAAAGATTCTTAACTCGGCAGCCTTTGCTTTCAAGAGCCCAGACTCTCTAATACCTCGAATACCTCGAACCCGCCCTCATCACGATTTTCTCGACGCAAGAAAAATGTAGTTTTTTCATTGGCTCTACAAAAAAACAAATAAAAAACATTTATAAATGTGTAAAAAAATGTTGCTCATTTGTAGGATTTATATGAAGAGCCTTCGTTTTCGAGCTGAGAGCTCAGACTCCCTAATACCTCGATACCGTACGGGCCCTTACCACGATTTTCTCTACTCAAGAAAACTTAAATTTTCTCTTTAACTCTATAAAAAAAAAAAAAAAAAAAAAAATTTCTTTATTTTTTATTTTAAAAGATGTTGCTCCCTTGTAGGATTTATACAAAGATCCTTTGCTCGGGAGCCTTTGCTTTCGAGCCGAGAGTCCAGACTCCCTAATACCTCGATTCCGAACAGGCCCTTATCCCTTTGGGCCCCACGAAAGAGAAGAAGAATAAGAAGAAGCAGAAGAAGAGTCCACGGAGGCCATTAAACTGTCTACGCGAACTTGGTCGGGCCGGACGGGCGCTGAAGGGGCGAGGGGGGGGGGGGGGGGGGGGGGGGGGGGGCGCCGAGAGAATTCTTACAACGCGAGAGCTTGCTCGCCGCTGCTTCTGCCTCGTCGGCCTACCTCAGCCCACCTCCTCGAGAGTATTTCTTTATTTTTATTATTTTTTATTTATTTTTTAATTCTCTCTGCGTTCTCTCTTCTCTCTCTCGTTCCCTCTTCGCAGGATCGCACGACCCTTTTTTTATTTCTCATCCCGTCGCGGCCGCTGGCCCGACATTGGCGCGACCCTGAGAAGGGTTCGATATCAAATTCTGCACATTAAACTTATGAGAGTAATAAAAAAAAAAATTGCTCGCAAGTAATCGATCGCTGTAAATGCAATAATTTATGAATGCTTGTATTTTTTTTTCTACATAAATAAATGGTATTATTGAAGGGATCTGAAGGGCGATTTCGATGCGATCGAAATATAAACTGCAAAAATAAATTGTAAATTCAATGTACTGGACCTTGAATTTGCTTACATTTCTTACATCAATTGAACATTACCGACCTTTTTTTGTAAAATAAAAATATAGGATATTAAAATTACGAACCTTTTGGCCGGAATTTACAAACACTTTCATTAAAAATAAAAATTTCACTGTAAAATTGCAACGCATATGTTTTTTTTTAATTTCAGAAACAGTTTATGTAAACAAACCTCCAATACCGTCCATTATTTTTTTACAACATTTTTTTTATAGTGTATCGATCAAGAGACGCGGTAGTGGCTCGACGCCAAGTTAAAAGACATCGAGACAGCCCGTGTAGTTATACGCCAGAGTAGCATTTTTTCGAGGCTAAAAAAATGACAAATTGAAAAAAATCGGAAAGGAAACTTTTTTATGCAACATGAACACTGTAAAAAAAAAATCCGTTTAAAATTTAATGAACCGGACCGGAAGTTTTAATGCACAAACTGGTATATTGAATTTCATGTACAATTGTGACGAAAAATGAATGTTCAGCGGATTAAAAACATTGGGAATACTTAATTTTTTATAATTCACTCTAATTTTGCTATGAAAGTACTTTAACTTCAATAATTCACTTTAATTTCAATAAAAAAGTATATTAATCGTTCATCAAAATAGTACGTTAAATTTAATGTACCAGTTTTTGCATAAAAACTTCCAATCCGGTACATTACAATTTACAATTTTTTTTACCGTAACGGATACTTTTATTACATAATATACGTGCAAGCTTTCCAAAAAGCTTATGCACGCTTTTTTGGTCCACAGACTCGTGAAATTTCGCCATAAAAAATCCATAATACGATTTTAGCTTGCACATTTTATATATATATATATATATTAGTCTAAGAGATTACGACACGACAATTATTTTAATGATTTTTTTTTTTTTGATTTCAGGTACGTTGTGTCTTCACGAGGAAGATGGTTCTAGTTGGCGTGCCACTGATCGAAACAATCTCGACAAAACCGAGAGAAAAAAAGAATGGAAATTCTGAGACGGAAGACGAAAAAGAATGAAAAAAAAAAAAAAACCATTCGCGAAAGAACGAAAAACGCTGATACTGAGAGACGCAGCTACTTGATGACACTAACCCGTAGATCCGAACTTGTGGGCTATTTTATATGCATACCGCAAGCTCCTATCTACCGGTACATGTAGTCAGGCCGGCGTTAAAGAGTTTCCCCCTCGTCGCCCTTCGTGATCCCACGTGCTGCCCCCGTGCGTTACGCTTAACTCTCTGCACGCCCGACGAGCACGATGCTTCTTCCCTCGATCTTCGCTTCGCACAAGCCCAACTCGATTCGTGGCTCAACCAGTCTCAAAAAAGAAAAAAAAAAAAAACAAGAAAACAACGATAATCGAAGCGTAAGATCAACAAAGTTTTCGCTCAATTAGCCGAGACGACTTAAATAATCATTTTACGATCTCTTTAAACCCAACGTTAATCCCTCATCGACTGTGTAATCGCACGAATTTATATCGTCGACATTAATCGATCGTTCCTCCAGAGTGTTTAAGTATCGATTAATTATCCTTAGTTTCATCCATTAATTTTATTATTATTTTTGTAATTATTATAATTACTATTATTGTCATTATTATCATTACTAGTATTGTCGTCGTTATCATTATGTATAGTAAAAAAATATCACTGAATTAACAACAGCGGCGACGCCTGGGTGAGGTAGTAGGTTGTATAGTTGGGAATGGAAAATTCGCAGATATGAAGTCCACTGTACAACTTGCTAACTTTCCCGGTCGTCGGCGCCACGTCGTTGGATCTCCGAGCGGGCATCGGTACCGTCGACGAGGGCGCCATCTGGCTGGACCGCGAGGCGATAATCGTTCTCGGGCCGTACGAGGGGGACACGAGCTTTGTGGGAGCTCGGTGGGTCGAGTTAAACACTCGGGTGGGTATGGAGAGGGATCGAGAAATGAAAGATCTCTTTCGAAGCTTAAAGGGCGAAAGATACGGACGAGAGCTAAAGATAGAGATATAGTGGGGATGCGAGAGAATGAGAGACAGAGAGACAGAGTGCGAGAGAAAGAGAGAGTGTGAGAAGCACAGAGAAAAGGGCAATGGCGGGCAGGCGATGTAAAAGCCTGCCGCTTCGCCGGTTCCCTGAGACCCTAACTTGTGACGTCGCGTCTGATATCTCACAGGCTAGATTCTCTGGTATTGGCGATGAGTTCTGCCGTGTCGTTGTTGTTGTTTCTTAGCCGGTCGAACGAGAGAGAAAGAGAACACGTTTTATCGACACCGTTCATAAATAAAAACCTGTCGAAGACTGTAAAGAGTCGAGAAAAATTGAGAGAGAGGAAAAAATAAATAATAATTAAAGACGCGAAAGAAAAGCGCACGAGAGATCGAAAGCGTTCGTACCCGGTTGACCTTGATACGCAGGCTCGTTACAATCGTCACTAAACTTTACAACTTCCACCGCAAAAAAAAAAAAAAAAAACGAAATTACGGCAAAAAATTATATATACGATGATGCTGTCCGGCAAGTCGATATCAACGTTCGCATCGTCGATAATTCTTTTCTTTTCTAATTTCAGATGTACTTTGTTCTGGTGCCTTTTTTTTTTTTATTTCAGACTTCGTCAGCGTTCGTCCAACGGTCGGGTGTTTTCTCATCGGAATCACATTTTCAACGCCGTCGATAATTTTTTTTTTTTTTTTTTTTTTTCTTCGTATATCGCATTAATTATTTTGTATCTCAATATTATAAAAATACAGAATTAAAATGTATACACCATATATAATATATATATATAGTATAACGCCGTTGTAAACATATTTTTTTTGTAACACTTCGATCAAACATCGTTAATTTTCGCAGCATATATATAAATCTATCTATAAACCACTGTCTCTATGTAATACATTTTTTTTTTTCTATACATAGCCGGATATTTTTTCGTATCCTTTGTGTCGCGTCGCCGAGCCCGTCGGGGCTGTCGTGTTTGGTTTAGAAATCGTGGGAGTTACGGAGCGAGGCCACGAGAAGAAATTACCACTTTTTTTGTATGTAGTTATGTGTGCACTGTTTTTTTTTTTCAAAGAGGACGATCGACAGATCCGCGCGTTCTCGTGAGCGAAGAGAGCGCGATAAAAAGTATCTTCAGCCCTCGTCGACGAGTCTGCTGAGTTCGTCGACCGAACTAGGAGAAATTACCACTTTTTTTATGTATGTAGTTGCGTGTATGCATTTTTGTCGTATGTATGTGGTTATGCGTGTGCACTTGTTTTGTATGTATGTAGTTAAGAGTATGCACTTTTTTTTTAAAGAAGACGATCGACAGATCTACGCGTTCTCGTGGGCGGAGAGAGGACGATCAAAAGTATCTTCTGCCCTCGTCGACGAGTCTGCTGAGTTCGGCGGCCGAATAGCCAAGGAGCTGTTTGAGATCGCAGACGAATTTGTAAACGAATCTCTTTCCGTGGACCTTCGATATCATGTCACCGTCGTAGTAGTATCGAAGCGCGCGGCTGAGCTTCTCGTAGTTCATCGACGGCTTGTTCTTCCGGGCGCCCCAGAGCTGAGCCACGGCTTCCGGCTGGTTCAGCTTGAATTCGCCCTCGGTGCCGACCCACCGGATGGCGTCCCGATGCTCGCGGTCGGTCAGCAGCTCGAGCAAAAATTGCCACAACTGGATCTGACCGCTGCTCACCGTCCGGCTCGCGAGCGTTATCGGCGAATTCTCGGCGCTCGTCAACGGCGTGCCGACCAGACGAGTCTGCTGAGTCAACACCGCGCGGGACTTCGGTGCCTTCAGGTTACGGACCTTCAACGACTTGTCGCCCGGGGCGCTCTCGATGGAAGTGTTCAGAATATCCTTCTGGACTACGGCTGCGAACAACAATTGAAAAATTAACACTCACGCTGATCGCTCGTTAACGATGTTATCATTAATGTTGTTAGAGTATAGACAATAAAGAAATTAAATTGTACAAATGTTTTCTGTATAGGACAAGTTTCCTGGTGATTGAAAAACGATAAGGTGGATTTTTCCGTAAGGATTTCTCGATACTGTAAGTTATAATGGTTGGAGTAAAGGAACGAAAAATAATGCCACTGATTCGGAACGGATAAATGTAATTTATTGAATCTATTGGTTTTTTTTCCCTTTCTTTCTAGGACGAAGTTGCCGATCCAATAAAATATAAACTCACCAACGAATTTGCATTTTTGTATTTTAATTGTATTATTTTTATATTTGTACTTTCTGTATATGACAATTTCCCGGTTTAAAAAAAAAAACGATAACGTAGATTTAGAGATGTGCCGTGACGGTCATTTTTTGTAATCGTCAATTGACCAAAAAATGACCGACAATTGACAGTCCTTTTTGGTTCCAGAAAATGTTTGTTGCGCCATGACCGTCATTTTTGTTCGGGGTGACAAATATGATCAAAACAGCGAAAAAATCTATCAAGTTAGGACTTGAACGGCATTTTTTTTTTGTTACAAATTTGATCAACTTTTTAGCACTCTAGGTTGGTCTCAAACAAATGTTTATTCCTTCTTTTTTTCGTAATCATTCGTATTTTCATTTTTTAAAAATTAATTATTTCATCAATGAAACAATATTATAAAATGAATGCGAAATATTTTTTTTTCTGTTTAACGAGATTGGCACTTTGTTGATTTTTAAGTTAGGACCGTGGAGGTTTTTAGAATTAATGTCGCTGTTGTCGCAGTGCGGTCATTTCCGGACCCGTCAATTGACGGTCACGTGACAGTCAATTGACATAAAAATGACCCGTCGCAAAATCGTCGCCCATCTCTAGGTAGATTCGTCGTATGGACTACAATGGATCCGGTAAACGAATGAAAAATAATGTCAACGATTCGAAACGGACGATTGCTGTTTTTTTACTTTTCAGAACGAAGTTAATCGATCGAATAAAAGACAAACTCACCGACGAATTTGCATTTTCTCAGTAACTCGAGATGCGTCCAGAAAACGTCGCCTGGATCGAGCGGTACTTTGGATTGAAATTCCTCGAGGGTGAGGTCGCACAGCTGCGCGCCCGTAATGTTCCAATCGGCGAGTCTGAGCGAGACAAGATTGAATTGTCTCACCGCCCACTGAAGCCAGTGTTTCACATGAGTCTGTGACCAGTCCTTCGGATCGGCCGGGATCTTCAGTCGTTCCTGCACAATACAATAGAGCGTGATGCGAAATATCTCATCAATTTCCAAAAAATCAAAATTTCATAAAATCTTGGATAGATTTTGGACAAATTCAATACCAAAGGTCTTTGATCATAAAATACACTGTAAAAAAAATCGTTTGAAAATTAATGTACGCTATTGGAAGCTTTTTCACATGAACTGTTTCTGAAATTTCAAACACATCTGCGTTGCAATTTTACAGTCAAATTTGTATTTTTAATATCTGGTATTTTATTTTACAAAAAAAAGTACATTAGTTCAATTAATGTAAGCAAATTTCAAGTTCCAGTACATTAAGGTTACAATTTATTTTTACAGTGTACTATATTTGTATGCACTTTTAGGACGGTAGCTCAAAATTTACGCAACTTAGAGCTACTATAGGCACTGTTCAAACATTTCAAAATCGCGTAAAATCTCGAAGCGGGCCGCAATGAAAATCGCACCAAAGGAAGACACGTTACTCTACTGGTGTACAAAATTTAATTTCACTATCCCAAAACCATTTCCGAGTTATAGCCATTTTAAACGATGCGAATCTGTCAGACACACACTCACGCACATACATACACACATATACATCCGGACGGTAGCTAAAAAGTCAAATTTCTCGACACTTTTTCGACTATTTTGAGTACTATGGGCGTCAAATCTCGACTTTTTTTTTTCAACGAAGCATAGATTCCTCTATGAGGAAGCAAAAATTGCAACAAAATTCTCACCTGTTCAAACATTTCAAAATCGCGTAAAATCTCGAAGCGGGCCGCAATGAAAATCGCACCAAAGGAAGACACGTGACCACTCTACTAGTGTACAAAATTTAATTTCACTATCCCAAAAACCGTTTCCGAGTTATAGCCGTTTTAAACAATGCGAATCTGTCAGACACACACTCACGCACACACAGACGCACATATACATCCGGACGGTAGCTAAAAAATCAAGTTTCTCGACACGTTTTTGACTATTTCGAGTACTCTGGGAGTCAAAGCTCGAATTTTTTTTTTCAACGAAGCATAGATTCCTCTATGAGAAAGCAAAAATTGCAACAAAATTCTCACCTGTTCCTGTTTGTATTGAGCGTCTACCATCCACCTGATCACATTTTGTTTGCTATCTTCTTGAGGCACTGGCGCTAAAAAAGAAAAGTAACATAATTTTTTTCTTTTTTTAATTGCAGTACTTGTTTTACAAAAACTATCAGACATTCCTTCATAATTCTAATTTTTTTTTTTTAAGTACAACTCACAGGTACTCTCTGCGCCTTCCACGTAATCGTCTGCGGGTTTCAAGACGTCGACAATGTTTATGCGTCTCTGAGGGGCTTTTATCTGGATGTTTACCTGCACCAGGCCTTCGCCCTGCACGCATTGGTCGACCAGATTTTTGTGACCTTCCAGCTATAAAAAAAACAACATTTATTTCACAACCGATCTTTCGGCGACGTGAGTAAAAATGTTTGGATACCGACCATTTGAGCGTCTTGAAGCCAAAACGAGTAATCTATCAATTCTACGCCGAGTCTCTGCTCCAAGAGATTTCTGAGAGTGGAGAGAGGCTCCCGGATGTCCATGTGTTGCATCAGAATCCCCTCGTTGCAGTCGTCTCCGTTGGTCGTGCCTTCCAGCGCGAAGCTGGGCTCGACTTCGAGGTCGGAGCTCTCCTGTTGCATCTGAGCCATAAGGTCGTCGTCCTGCGAGAGGATGCCCTCGGGTTCCATTTTAATTCGCTTTATCATCGCGTAATCGGAATCGTCGTCGGGGTCGAAGCTGCGGGAGTAGGAAAAACAAAAAAAAACGATCGTTAAGATTTATCGATCGTGCGAAATCGGAGCGCAGCCACTGGCCTCGATCTCCCGACCATCCATAGAAATTATATGCAGTGAGTCGGGACGATGAGTCACGCATTCGCGAGAGAGAATTTATGAATTTCGTCACAAACTTCCGGTTCTCCTTACTGTTCGTAGGTTAAACCTTCGTAAACTTCGAAACCGGATGTTGGCTACCTTTTCTCGGAACTCTTCCGGTGGCCGCCGCGATCCATGGTCGAAGAACGCTGAACACACCTCGACGAACAAAACAATCGTATCAACACGGAGACCGTGTTTTTTTGCACTCTCCTGTGTCCTCGCACTATCGTAAAACAAAACAATTCACAGTCGCGTCATCGTGAAAAGACACGGCCATTGTTGCGCATGCGCACACGTCTGCGGCAATTGGGAATCCTGAGAGAAGCCCCGATGTCGGATCTTGCGGAAACGTCTACAACGGAAAGCTTGTGAGAGTCGGAGCGGCCGATGAAAAAATTGCCCAAGTCTTGTTCCCAGATAGACGAGCGTCACGAAAAGTAGCAGTTGGTGCAATAATTCCAACATGCGCTGCACATGTCGCAAATATTGCTACTTTTCATGGCACTTGTCTATCTGGGTTTGCAGGTTAATTGTTTTACACTTTATTCGGACGATCTCTAGTCAAAGATATCGTCGTATGCTTTTGCACTATTCCTACACAGTGAAAAAAGTGTATACTTTTTACAACACTTGTTGTCCACAAACGTGCACAATTTTTTATTTGTTGATTTTCCGATTGCGCTATCCGGCTCTAGTTTCACAAACAAAAGTACAAACTGAAATTGTTAATGGGACGGGAAATAAGCCCTGATAGAGACAAGCGCCACGAAAAGTAGCAGTTGGCGCAATATTTGCGACATGTGCAGCACATGTCGCAATTATTGCGTCAACTGCTGCTTTCCGTGGCGTTTGTCTATCTGGGAGAGGACAGGATTTTATATTTAAACCGAAACAAACGAGTATCACTTATTTAACAGAATTGTTGTTACGAAACTTTGGTATTTCGACTTTACGAAATTATTTTTGACAGTGTATAAAGAAAAAACATCGCTAGAATGCATGGCAGCCGGGAGCGTTTATTTCGTCGTCCCAGAGTTCATTTTTTCGGTCTTGAAATTTCATTGGATCCGTGGATCGGCGTACAAAGTTTAAACGAAAACTTTCGTACGCGGAACAATTATCCCTCATCCACGAAGTTGCGTAACTTTTTTACGTAACGTTCGCGAATGATAATTGTAAAATCAACGGGAACAAGAATCCGGGAGATTCGTGGACAAGAATATTTCCTATCGCGCATAGAAATTTCCCCGCGACTTCCCATAGTTCCCTAGTCTCGTGTTTGTCGCCCTGCACGACTCGTGCACTGCCATCGTGGCCAGTCGGGCGTCCGTCGTCCCGAGAAACCGGCTGCTATTCGCCGACCGTTCGGGAATCCTTAATCGCGATGGACTTCACTCGACGTCGAGAAGACGTCGGGTCTCCGACCGGCAGGAGCGTACCGACAAAACGCGTGCTCTCGGGTCTAGTATCGACACGAGAACGAGTAATATAAAATAAAAATAAAAGTACATGGACATACATATACATATATCGATGCATATACATGCACTTATATTAAATAATAATAATAATAATTATTATTATTCTATTCCATATTTTTATATTGTTTTTTCATTTTCTAATTAATTGAATCCAACATAATTTACCTAATTTATTCTCATTCGTAACTATTGGTATTAATAATTTAATTTTGTATTTATTTTGAAGTTGGTGCAATAATTGCGACATGTGCCGCACATGTCGCAAATATCGCGCCAATATTGCTACTTTTCGTGGCGCCTGTCTATCAGGGTAGAAAAGAACACATGTGATCACACCCTAAGTCATATAGCTATTGAAATGTTATATTTTTGATAAATCTGTAAAAGTAGCAATCCGTTAATAAATTATCAATAATAATAATAATAATAACGAACTACTCGCAACCCCAACATCTATCAATCATAGAGTTCATTAGTGACAAATTCTGGAAAACGCGCGGGTTCAATTATCAAGAGACGCGGTAGCGTCTCGACGCCAAGTAATTAAAAAAAAGATTTTTAAGCGAGTTGACGAGACGTTACCAAGTGTATATACTCCAAAAGGCCGGAAGTGGATTTTTGCTCCTCCATCCCAGAGTAATCAGCAACTATAAGTGCTGTACGCCACTGCAGGCCCTTTCCCATGTGACAAGCATTTAGGAGAATACTCGCCAGAGCGACACAGCTCCGCGGAAGCATTCTGAAAGAATTCAGCAGCCCACTCTTTCTACACACGCTCCGTTCATTGGTGGAAGCTCGGTTCCGGACTTTCCCATTGGTGGAGGCAAGCATGTGTGAAATCGGTTCGTGGAGGAACAGTGGGCAGGCCAGTAATCCTCAACAAGGCAGCGAACCATCCAATACAGTGGAAGCTCAAACCGAAATACTCAGGCCCATTGGCCAGTTCGGTGCACGCCCGTGGCCAATGCACGCAGAAGACCCCTGCAAAAAAGAGAAGACGAAGCAGATCGACGGGAGAACGGAGATATGCGTAGAGGGATCTCCCCTTGGCATGTTGAACGATTACGGTGATTCCTGACAATTCTTCGCAACGTGCTGTCGTCGAACGTCAATAGTAACCCAGCAAAAAGTTACACAAGATTAATTTAAAAAAAGTTACGCCAGCGTCATCGTTCCTCGATCGCGCAATTAACTGAAACACAATCCCGACGAAAAACCATCCATCGATCACATGCGTGCGAGGCAAGATTTTCAATATTAACCAACGAATGGATTCCGAATCGCCGTTGCCAGCTAAGAGGTTGCGCGCGTCGCTGAACGGTAATTTTCAGGTAACGGAATGCATAAGGGAATTCAAATTGCCGAGGCAGTTTCCGAGCATGGTGACGAAGCCGAGCGCGGATGTAAACAGAGAGAAGGTCGCGAGACAAAATTATCACGCGCCCGCCGTCGCCGCGCTGCCGAAGGTGTCTTATCCAGCGAAAAACCTTCAGACCAAGGACGCGACCTTGGTCCCGAATCTGATGCGAAAGATAAAGCTCAAGGCCAAAGACGGCAGGGATCTTGGTGAGGTGAATGTCCAGCATCTGCCGCAGAACATTCACGGAAAGACCATATGCTTATCGAAGAACAGCCTCAAGCACCAGCCGGAGGTCGTTCAGGTGGCGGAGAAATCCAAGGGCATAACGATCGGAGTTCTGACGCCGGTGAACGTCGTGAAGGCTAACGTGCCCATCATCTGCGCGCCGGAGAGCAACCGACCGTCGATGACGTGCGTCGCCAAAATCGACAACAATGGTCACGAAAGAGAGCCCAAAAAAGTGACGATTGTGGATCAGAAAAAATTGTCCACCGTTACGGATTCCCAGGGCAGGCCGCAGGTGCTCGTCTTCCAGTCGGGCAAGAGTTGGCACATGGTGAAGATAGCATCGGCGACGCCTCCCACGGTAGTCAACGCAGCGCAGGGGAAAAAGAGCATTGTGGTGGGAAAATGGTCCCAGTCGCCGACGGTCGGTAAAGTCGCAGCGAGCGGAGGGCAAAATCAAATATCGTCTAGCGCGTCGAGCGTTCATAATTCCGGGGAAGTATCGTCGACGCTGGCGAGCAAAGCGACGAATTCCAACCAGTCGAGCATGGTCGTGAGAAGATGGTGGCAGTCGAGGACGCCGGACAGCACGACGGACTCGAGCAAGACGAGATCGCCCGGCGGGTTCGAAGGGTGCGAGACGTCGAAGCCGAAGATCGAGGTTTGCAGAATTTTCGGACCTTCGAACGCGAGGGAAAATTCTCACGCTCAGACTAGATTACAGGTCGAGAGTGGCAAAGCGGCGTCGACCGGAAGCGATTCTTCGTCGCAGAAAAGTACTCCGCTGAAGCAGGACGTCATGGTGGTCTTGCCGGGCGACGGTTCGGTCTCGTTGGACGAGGAGTCGGGCGGAGAGACGTCTGGCTGCTCGGTCGATAACGCCGTTGGCGCGTGGAGAAGAAAATCCTCGGTCGGTAACGGCGGCGACGGTCCGAAACACTCGAGGTATCTCGCGTCGGCGAAGAGAGGGGAAAGAAAATCCGTCGATAATCGAGACAAGGAGGAGAACACGCAGCTGAGCATCCTGGAGAGAGCCCTGAGCAGCGTTGAGGACGAGGAACTTCGTGCGAGGGCGCTGAAGGTGCTGGCCGAATGCGGCATCGGCATGGAGAGGCTCGTGCCGATAAAACCTGCCTCCGATAAGAGATCGGTGAAGGACAGCGACACCCAGACGAGCGTCTTCGGCCTCTGGGATGCCGAGGAGTTCGTGTGCGTGCCGACGAACGCCCCGGGCGTTCAGAGGAAAAGACCGATCGTTCGGCAACCGCCGCTGAACGTCGCGAACGTCGTCAGCAACGCGCACTCTCAGGACCTGACGCCCCACGGTTTCGAGAGCCAGAGCTGGTCGACGCCCGCGGACTCCGTGCTGAACGAATGGGTCGGCGACTGGCTCAAGAACAGCCACGAAGCCACTCTGGTGCAAAACATGCTCGAGAAAACTAATCCCAATCCCGTGAGGCCCGAAGTCGTCGAGCAGCTCGAGGAGGACTTCAACACTTACAACAAATACGACGAGGATGGATTGTTGAACATTCACAGAGCTGTAATCGCCGATCAGCCGAGGGCTGTTCTGAGGCACCTCAAGGTCTTGAAAGCCTGCCGAGAGTCCGTCGATTTGCAAACGGCCGGGGGAAAGGTGAGCCATCGACGCTCTTGTACTTGTTTCTATTAATCCTTCACGTACGGGAGCTTCGCTGAGCGATTCCGCAGGATTCGGCCGGGATTCTCGCTCAGCGAGTACTTGCATTGCGCGATATAAAAATCACTACATCACCAAAAATATTGATGATACAAAAATACGAAAAAATAGTATTTGAAAAGTAGGTGATGTTCACTCGATTCAGCGAGTCCGTTCAGCGAGTACTTACATTGAGCGATAGAAAAATCGTTGTATCTCAAAAAAAATTTGATATAAAAATTCGGAAAAATACTCTTTGAAAAGTAATAAAAGGATCCTCGTCCAGAGAGTACGCATTGCACGGTACAAAAATTGCTGCATCAAAAAAAATATATATATATATAGAAATGAAATATAGAAATAGAAATATAGAAATATAGATATATAGAAATGATTGAAATGAAATGAAGTGAGAAATTTGAAAAAATTCTCTTCGAAGATTAATGTTAACGATATTCTATTTCGGTAAAATAATATTTTCATAGTCAATGTACAGTGCGCTGTTGTTATTAGAAATGAATATTTCGAAAACAATAGTAAGATTTAATTATTTTATTAATTGTGTTGTATTTCTTGATTTTTCGTACAGACGAGTTTGGAGCTGGCGGTCAGCTGCAAGGTATCATTGAAGATCGTTAAGATGTTGTTGGAACACGGAGCCCAGCCGACGAGCAGTGACGCGGCGCACGACTCCGCGCTGATCATCGCGAGTAAAAAATCGCTTCCCGTTTTAATGGAACTCATTCCTTTCGTGTCGTCGCGAGCGTCGCTGGATAACTACGGATCTGCGGGTTTCGCGGCTCTGCATCACTGCGCGCAGAACGGCGACGAGGCCGGTGTCAAAGCGCTGGTTCGAGCCTCGGCGAACGTCGACCTGCGGGACGGCAGGTCCGGCAGGACTGCGCTCTTTCACGCTGTGGAAAACGAGCACATGGAAATCGCGCAATTACTCCTGGACAGCGGAGCTCAGCCGAACATCACGAATTATTCCGGGCAGTGTGTCGCGAATTTGATCGACGAGAGTAAGCACTATAGCTTCGCCGAAACGTTAAATCGACTTGCTAAATAGTTCGAAGGAATAAAAAAATTAAATTTAGAGTATATCAACTTTTCAGAGCTGGGACCTTTGTCAAATACCGCTAGTTGATCCATTTACAAAAAAAAAAAAAAAAAAAAACAATGGTTTAAAAAAATTTAACCGCTGTCGCCTTACCTATACAGTGAGTCGGTTGTTACAGCGTCTTACGAATTGTAGGTTTGTTTTTTTTTATCGACATCTGACTGAATCATGATACCACCTTTTTGTACAATCTCTACGGAATCTAGGAAATATTTATAGTAGTTGAGGGAAATCGAGTAGCGTGGAAATCACAAGTACCTTCATACGTAATGTGGATGACGAACATCGTCTTTATACATAAAAACATCTAGGAAATTATTTGAAACTTATTATAATGTACAGTTGTATCGTAAAGATGCGTTAACTTATACGAGGATTGTTGAAGCCATATTCGATGTAACTGATCTCGAATTGTGTCTCAAGAGAGCTTTCAAGGGATTTTAGTATTAACAATTTTAATTATACTCGATAAATCTTGAATTATTTCGTTAATTGGTTTTTTTTTTAATCTAACAATCATTGTGGATGAAGTCCGGGATAGCGCCGTGATCACCGGAAGTGCGTGCGAAAATGGAGTACACTTTATTAAGGCTTATTTTTATTGCTTGCGAATAATTTCAGTTAATCGTGTATATTACACTGTACAGCAAAAAAAGAAAAAAGTTCTGAACGACTGATCGATTGTGGTACCAACCCTTTTTTTCTTTCGCACCAACACGTACGGATCATTGCAATACCGAAAGTTCAAACAACTCCGGTACTTATCGGAAGAATCAGCGGGATAACAAGCTGCGCGAACATTTGAGATATCGGGAAAGTTTGAGAAACGTTGCTATTAACAATTTTAATATAGTCGATAAATGTTACATTACTTTGTCGATTGGTTTTCAATTTTTTTTTAAACAATCATTGCGGATGAAGTTCGGGAAAGTCCGGCGATCGCCGGAAGTGCGTGCGAAAAATGGAGTACACGGTATTAAGGCTTATTTTTATTGCTTGCGAATAATTCCAATTAATCCTGTATAGTACAGCCAAAAGAAGAAGACCAAATATTCCGAACGAGCGATCGAGAATCGAAGATGGTACCAACCCTTTTTCTTTTGTC
Source organism: Exephanes ischioxanthus (assembly GCA_958510785.1). NCBI lineage: Eukaryota > Metazoa > Arthropoda > Insecta > Hymenoptera > Ichneumonidae > Exephanes > Exephanes ischioxanthus. The sequence continues at coordinate 3,211,400 of OY294018.1, read as the reverse complement.
TTTATTTTGCAGCAGCGCCTACGAGTCATTGCGATACCGAACGTTCAAATAACTCCGGTATTTACCGGAACAATCAACGGGTTAAGCCGCGCGCGCATCTGCACGCTGCGCGCGCAGCTTCGACACGCGATAAATATAATTCCAGCTGTACAAAACATGACTGTTATCGTTCGCTCGAGCTATTCCATCTAAATTTTGTAAATAAAAATTGTCATTCAAACTCGACTACACACGGGCCTTCGCAAAATGTTAGCGAGACGTTTGCAAACTCTTCTCAGCGCGCGGGAGCGCGCGGCACTTCTTCGATTGTACTTCGCCGGTTCCCACGCGCAACCTAACCTCCAGTCACTCCGATACAAGACGACAAGCGAAACGATTACCTCGACAATAGAGACAAAAACTCCCCTGACAACTTGCACGACTCGACAATGGCTCGGCGGAAAGTTGAGAAACGATCGAATAATGACGAGAGCTTGTTCGACATTGACCGACGACGATGCGAGCGCGCCGGAGCGCTTCTCGGAGAACACTTACGCCCGAACGATCCTCGCGAGTTCGAAACGGAACATAAAATCCCTCGGATCTCCGCTGGAGATCACCGAAAACGTGACCGACGACGAGGCCAAAAATATTCTCGACCAGGATTGGAAAGCCGCGAGCGCCGATGAAACTCTCGAGGCTTTTCGGAGACTCTCGTGCAACGCCAAGGTCACGCAGCAGCGGCTCTGCGACGAAAAACACAAAAATGTTCTCACCTCGCTGGCCGCGAAATTAACGGAAATGAGCGACGATCAGCTTCGCAAGATTTACCAATGCTGCCTCGTCTGGGAGGACGTCGCTTGGTGTAGATGCGTCGCTTACACGGACCTGTGCCAGGCGATGAACGACGAGTGCACCCAGCGTCTGGCCAACTGGACTCCGGACGAGGCTTTCCTCATGTGCGACTACCTGTATCAGCTGAGAATAGCCCGAAAATATAAATTTCCCTTCATCGTACTGAAAAAATTTGGCACGAGGCCCAATCGCATGAATTCTGGAAATCTGCTGCAGTTCATGTTTCTGCTCAACGTCTGCAGAAAACCGCCTATCAACATGTACGAGATAGAGTACAGATTCGACAAGATTCTGGACGAATACACGGCTGACGAGCTCGGCGTCGTGGCCATGGGCTTCTTCAAGTCTCAGACCTCTCTGAGAGATCAGAAGATCGTGTCCAAAATACAGACGAAGGTTCTCGAGGTCATAGACACAATACATGACATCAGTTTCAGCGCTATTATGAAAATAACACGGTAATTTTTTTGTATGGTATTATCAATATATGTAAGACGCTATTATTTAATGATTTTTTTTTTAACCAACATTAGTTACAGCGCTATCATGAAAAGACACGGTAATTTTGTTCATAAGATATTTAATGAGATATTATTATTATTTTATTTATTTATTTATTTATTTATTTATTTATAGACGGGAAAAATCCCTTTTACATTAGTATAACATAATAAGTCTTTAACATATTTATAGAAAGAAAAACAAGTAAATATTTCACACTTAATTTATTTATGAAACTCATTATTTTTCATGTTACAGATACAGCACGGGCCTGAAGGATCTAAACCTCATGGAGAAGATTCTCGAAGCGGTAAAACCCCGAGTGCACGACCTCACGATACCGAGCTTGGTTCACATGATTCACGCGGCCGCGTTCGTTCAATTGCACAACGCGGAAGTGACGCAGATGATAATAGAAAGGTGCCAGACGTTATAATTCGTTTTGCGCAAAAAGGCAGACGATTATAGTCAGTGTTAACGATGATCGATTTTTATACTGTTTGCAGATTCATGACGGACATTGATTCGGCGAGGCTGAAGGATCTTGAGAGATTCACTTGGGCACTGTTCATATACAATTACGACGCGAAATCGCCGATATTCGAAAAGATCGTCGAGAGTTTGCGGGATCCGAAGCGCGAGGCCGAGATCGAGCGGTGAGTTAGCCGCGCATCTGACCGTAAACTCACCGTAAGTTCGAAGTTAATGAAAATAATTTATCTTCCAGTTTCGCGACGATAATTCCGACGATAATGATGCACCTCTCGAACATAGGGGTGTTTCCCATGGACCTGATAAAGAATGTTTTTGATCGCGCATTCCTGCGCCGAGTTTACAACAACAACGCGTACAAGATCGGATGGGATTTGTTCGTTCTGGAGAGCAACTTGATGACGGAGCGGCCCGATTACGAGGGACCCTTTCTGTCCGACAACATTCGACAGTTTCTCGCGAAGGTGATTAATTCGAAAATTACAAAGCCTCTCTGGAGAGCAGTGGCCGAGTGGATCCCCGGTCGGGCATCAATGGATTTTTCTGTATGCTTTTGGTAATTCCGGTGATTCGAAACACACCGTAAAACAGTACAGTAGAATCCCGTTTATCCAAGGTAATGTGGAAAGATCCTAAAAAAAGAGGACGAGAACCTGGTTTTCCCAAGCAGACCTTTGGTGGCTCGCTTGGCGGATGTTTCAAAGGAAAGTAGAAGGAAGTTTGGTTGCGTTTGCTCTTAATGGGCGTGAGATCTTCGGGTCGAGCATAAGATGACGGTTTCGTGTCTGATTCTTTATTACTTAAATGTAATCCCTGGGGAATCGGGATTTAAAAAACCACAATACCACAACAAAGCTCTCTGGAGTAACCGAGAGGGGCGTGAAGTAATCGTGCCATTAATCGTTGCAGAAATTTCTTTCGGATCTGATGGCGACGAAACCCTCGAAAGTTCATCCCTCCGATAAATTGATACTGGAAGTAGCGCACATGTGCAAGGCAAGCATTTTCCGCTTGGTAACTTCGTTAACTCAAGTTCGCATTCGATGCTTACTAAGCTAGTGTTTTCTTTTCTTTTTGTTTCCCCATAGTTGGCTCTGGGATCCGAGACAGCGATTCACATAGATCACGTTTTGCCGCACTTCGCAAAACCTGATATAATAATAAGTCTCGACGAGAAGAACGAACCGGTTGCGCCGGGGCCGATCTTGTCGAAAATTGCTCAGGGCACGATAAAGCGACCGCCACCGGAAGCCGGCAATCTCCGGTGGATCGCCATCGTTCTCGCTACGCAGAACCAACTGATCAGGCACAATGATCAGTACATCGGTGCGCTGGTCACGAAACTCCGGCAGCTTAGGAAACTCGACTATCATCCAATAGTGGTGCGCATAATTGAACCGCAATCTTTTTTTCTCCTTTCCGAAGACCTATCGACGATATAAAAAATTTTGTTTCAGGTTTCTTACATCCAATGGAGGGCGTTGCCGAATCTCGAAGCCAAGCAAAACTATCTTCGAAGTATTCTGCCTCCGTCTGCCGCTCTTAAAGTTTCGGCTGAGGCCGTTTAATTCTCAATTTACGAGTTACACGGATTACCAACGAATAATCTCAAAAATTTTCCGGCGGTCGTGACCACCTCTGCATATACTGTACAAAGTGTGCTATGAGTTAATAATTGCGACTTTGCCTCCCCGAGGCGAAGGTCAAAATACATCGGCACGCGGATTATTTGTCCGCCGTTCGGATTTTATTCGACGAGTAAAACGGCCGCTTAGACGTCGAAAAAACCGTTGAGGAATTTCTTCGTGTACTCGTAAGTCAAGAAGAGGGCGGCCGTGGCTGGCATCGTCCTGATTAACGTCGGTTTCAGACCGTTGTACAAAGCGCCGATTCCCTCCTTTCTCAGGATATCCTTGAAGATCGCCGCGGCCGGTACCCTCAAATTTTGTACCTAAAATACGAACAAAAAAAAATGCAAAGTTAAAAAAAAAAAAAGAAAATCGAGATTTTCACAAAGCTTTCTCATCTAATCTACTTTTGTGTACAAAGCTTCTATGAAAGATCATTTTCCGTCATTATTTGGCTTCCTCATAGAGGAAGCTTTATCGGTACAAGAAAAGTAATCGCGTTTGAAAAATACAATTACAAAAAATCACTAGTTTTGGCAATATTCACTACAAAGATTCCCTATAAAAATTGTAGTTATTCGTCGTTTCGGAGCCATGTCTGATGTATTTTTTTCCACTGATCACGAATCTGCGACTTATTCTACTCTTGGCTCAATGTTTGATACGGAAACTCGCGTCAAGAATGGAAATACTAATTCTTCGTAAATTCAAAAAAATTAAATAGGGACCATCGTTTGATAACAGTTCCTTTGTGTACAACTTTTTAGTCCGACAGTTTAAAAATTGTAGGAGCTAGCGTGCGCACAGATTTTATTTAACGAAGTTCAATTTCAATGACTGAAAGCATTTTGCTAAAAATTTAACCAAACATTGAGAATTGACCACTCTGCCTAACTTAGAAATTTCGGCTCGATAGCTCAAAGCGTTCTAAAGTTATAAAACTTTGAATTTTTCGGGTCCAGGTCAAACACACACATCCAGACTTTGTTTTCTATATATGATTTTCCGATGTTTTGGAACATTCTGAACACGTATTCATTAAAATCTCGAATGTTTTTTTATTCACGAAAACAAAGCTTTCTCAAGGCGGAAGCGCAATTATAAATTTCTGCAACTCACTTGAATTCTACTTTTGACGACATCAGCCGGAAATATGACTAGCCAGAGAACGCTGCCGCCGACCGCACCGGCGACCATCGTCTTCTGCCAGCCGATGTCGTCCCTGCTCTGTCCGGGTTTCGCCAGCAGTTCCCTCGTCGCTTCGTAACCACCGAAGAAGAAAAAGTATCCGGGCATCTCCCTGGCTATCGTCGACGACAGACCTCTGAACATACCGCTCAGTCCATTCTGCCGGATAATGTCTCTCGTCAGGCTCCACGGTCCTAAACGTTTCTAAAGAAGAAAAAAAATATATGGAGAATTGAGCTTCAATCAAGTTCACGACGATTTCACATGGAAATGTGCGGACGTTTTTCTCAACGGACCACTTGGACTCCAACGACTGCGTTCTGCGATTGAACTTCCCGCATCGCCTGCAGACGACACTTCACCAGCTCCGTCGGACACAGAGTCAGCGACGAGAAGAACGCCGCGAAGAAGCCAGCGCACGCGTTTCCGAGGGAGCTCAAATCCTCCACTTTTTCCTTCCCTGAAGATAGAATAGGAAGATAACAGATAGTCTTCGGGAAGATAGTTTTTTTTTTTTTTATTCTTTTGGTAATGTAAAAATAGTTAATAAGTGGGTACCGAGAACGCTGGCGATCGCCTTCTGGCAGCCTCCGTAGGCGACGAACAGGACCGAATTTTCGGCCACGTTTGCAACGACCGCCGGCACAGTTCCCGCGTACAATCCTCTCGCTATTCCGTCGGTTTTCAATGTACGCACGAAACAATCGACCATTCCTCTGTACATGCTCGGGAAAGTTTGCATCTTGACCTTCACCGTGTCCAGAGGCTGGCCCGTGTAAGTTACCGCTATACCGCCTGAAGAAAAAAAAAATCGATACTTACCAATTGCTATTTTTTGTATTTATTTTTAACATTTCATTTTAACGCGTTCATTAGCAGTTTTGTAGATTTATACGTTTTTCGGTATTAAATATATTTTAATGTGCTGGAAAATTGATGACTCGACGAGTTTATCGTGCGCGCGACTGCTATCTCAGCTTCACGCTAACAAGAGCACGGTCATTGATGGGGAGATAGGGCCGTGAGCTCTGAAACTGATAATAACGCGGAGATCGTTTACGAGCGTGGGTATTTCAGAAACGGTGACGCGGAAAGTTTCGTCGCGGCTGCTCGTAATTTGCTTGCTTCGCTCATAATTATATTTTTTAAAAACATACCATTCATGCAATTTAAACGTTCTTCTTTGGAATTAAATTTTCCATCGTATTTATTTAAACCGTCGATCTCCGATGTTAACTTTCGCATTTTTTTATTTCTATTAACGACCAAAAATTAAGAAAAAAATGTATTATAGAAATTATTAAATTACCATTATTTTTACCGTGGGATTATTTTAGTGAAAACATGTATATATATTTTTTGTTTGGTTCATAATTCAAGCGAGCAAATATCAGTTCTTCGATTACGCAAAGTCAATAACACGATCCCGATAAAAACGAGAGGAGTCTGTAAAACTCGGGCGTAGACGTCATTCGGGGTATCAACGAGATCTCTGCACTATATTATCGTGAGAACAATGAGCCGTTTCTAAACCATCTGTGTACCTAAAAACAAGCGGAAAGGATGTAAGAAATTTAATGTTCCAGCGAAGATCGATAAGAAACGGAGTCTCAAAGATTAATCTACGAAAATGAATATTTCTCGTTTACCTAGGGATCCAGCGATAAAGTCGATCAAGCCGGCCTTCAAGTGTTTTACACGTTCGCCCTCACACTCCATAAGAGCATCCATCCCGGTGCAGATTCGTCGAACTTCGATTCTATTTACGCCGCTATCAATAGCCCATTATTATCGCATATCGCGTAATTTTATGTTTCTTTTAAATAACTATATATACGTCGCACATTCGTCAATCTGTCAGGTTACCGGACGGCTGGAGAAACGTGTGTAAAAACCGTGAAGACGGTTTCCTCGGCACGAGGACCACGAGACTGAACGGGCTTGCGCAATCCACTCCGAATCTATCGTTTCTCCGGCCCCTCCACTCGTCACTCGCGCGAACTACGCATGCGCGCTCGAGAGCTCGGATAGCGAGGTCTTTGAGGTTCGTAGATCGATTTCAATAGTTAATAACTCCCGTTTATCGTTCTGCCTCTTGTTTCACGCAAGGCTAACGCGTGTCTGATAATCTACGGCCCGGTCTGGAGCTCGCCCGATCGATTTATTCGACGTCCAGCTGCGATATATCATGGGTGATAAACTCGTGCAAGCATCGATCACAGCGTAAACAAGACGCACAAATAGAGCTCCGCGAAACGCTACGAGGCTTGTCACTCGAATTCCTTTCATCCAAACGATGAAATGTGACATCCACAATGTTAAACACACGTTCGAACGACGATAATTTATTTCCAGAGAATTGTATCGTCAAAATCGTGAACGGCGACTCGCGACGACATCGAACCGTCATTTTGACGCCCCGCGCGCAGTTGCCTAGCAACCGCGCGCTCGATCGCTGAACGGTCGTCATGGCAACGCAGTTTAGCCAACTCCGTAGAAAAATATCTCTATACGAGTACTCGCTTTGTTATTTCTCAATGATCGTAGATTGACGAAAGAAAAATTATACGATGCGAATTACTCTCAATCTCCGAGCAACGATGAATAATCGATGAATATTTGTTATCGAGCCGCGACCGAGACAATGCGTGCTTCGATCGCAGCGTAAACAAGAGCCACATATAGCTGCACGACACGGTAAGAAGCTTGTCACTCAAATCGTTCTCATCCAGACGATAAAACGTGACATCCACGATGTTAAACACGCGTTCGAACGATGACAATTCATTTAAAGAAAATTATCTCGCCGAAAGCGTGAACGGAATTTTGCGACGACATCGAATCGCCATTTTGACGCCTCGCGCGCGTTGCCTGGCAACCGCGCTCACGAACGCCGAGCTGTCGTCATGGCAACGCAGTTTCGCCAACTCCCGAGAACAATATCCCTACAAGAATGCTCGCTCTTTTATTTCTCAATAATCATAGATGGACGATTGAAAAATTGCAGATGCGAATGCAACGGATTCCTCTCGATCTCCTCGCAACGAGCTCAATGAATAATTACCATCGAGCCGCGATCGAGACGCCCGACCCTTTACCCCCGAGAGCGAACGTCACCAGGCTGGATGTTCGGTCCGCTAAAAGTCCCTAGCCCGACACATTCGGATCTCGTATAAGCATGACGTACGCGATACCGTGTAGTCCTAAAACGGTGAATCGTTTCGACGTCTCAAAAATTAAAACGATCCCGCGACGTGACGATTAGTTTGGATCGTCGAAACAAAAAAATTCATCGTCGATCGCGCTCCGGCTCGAGTCGATCGTTCGACGCCGATCGGGCCGATCGTCGTTTCGATGCTCGGGAATTAAGTCAAGTGTGTGTGTGTGTGTGTGTGTCTCGAAATCTGCCATGATAGATCGGAACGCGTCTTCTCTGTGCACCCCGTGAAAAAAAAAAAAAAAGTCTGTGTGTACTCGGATGAAAAATGCGGAAACTCCGCTCTGAGGAGTGGCAATTTACGGTGAGTGAGGAAATCGTCGCTTCCAGCGGAGACGCTCCCGATCGTGCCGTCGAGCTGAGACGTCGAACCGCGGCGCGAGGCGAGCGAAATACCGACGGGGCAAACGAAAAGCAGTGTCGGTCGGTGTTTCTCGGGGCCGTCAGCGGCCATTAGCGTTCGGGGGGCATGGTCGACAGACCTCCGTGTCAAATTGTCAAAATATCGAATCCTCATGCGGGCTGGCTGCTGAAATTTCGCGAAGCTGCTCGGAAAACAAAAGGCGCTCGGTCGCGAACCCGCGAGCTTCCGGAACGCGGAGCGTCCACGCTCGACCGATGTCCCAAACAAGTAGTTTTTTTTTTTTTTTTTTTCGTTCCACTCATCCGACAGATGAAACTTGCGCGTATGTCGACGACGAACGTCGCGAAGAATCGTTCGATGTAACGCGCGAGGGGACGCGCTATCGTCAGACTTGTATAATTCGCGGCTGATCGGTGAAATTATAAAAACAAAGAATGGAAGAGATTCGCTCGAAGGTAAAGAGAACTCGGTCGTCGAAACCTGCGGGACGAGTCCCGAAATGCCTCCGCGTTTAATTAACGAAACGTCGAATCTCTCGGCAGGGTTGTCGTAAGTTTTTTTTTTTTTTTGTCGCAAATGTTTTCTAAACGCTTTGTCGTGTTGTTGTGTGGGTTATTCACACGAAGCTAGATCCCTTGGATTTACGGAGAGAGTGAATCTCGCGTCCTCGAACGATTAATGATTTTTCAACGAGGTCCGGCTGTTTGTAGAGAAAAAAAAGGCTCGCTGAGTTAACGAGAGTCGGATAGTCGACGGTCTGTAAGAGGTATTAGAATCAATATCATAATGCGAAGATGTGTGTGTGTTTTTTTTTTCTGTGAAAACAATGTGGTCTAAAAAAAAAAAAAAATCTGTGCGAATCGTAGCTATTGGCACGATCTCGTGGTCATGCCTAGTCGTGCCTCGAGATCGTATGAATAATTGAGGCAGCTACGCGTTGTCGAGAATTGATTGTAGAAGCAAATGCAACGGAGTTTCGTGAGTAAAGAGAGCTTGGTTTTTTTTTTTATATTTTAGTGATTGTAAGGGTCGCAGAATGGTGGTGGATTGCCTGTCAGTCCAGGGGTCGGCAGCTGTAGCGAGGAAGCAGGAGAGGAGAATAGGAGGCGGAGCCGTAGGAGCAAAGATGCAACCCAACGGAGGCAGCGGCGGCGGCATGACTCCTAAGGAGCTATGCGACAACGACGACCTGGCAACTTCGCTCGTTCTCGACCCTTACTTGGGTTTCATAACACACAAAATGAACGTCAGGTAACTTCCTCCCTTATTTCATATTTTTTTAAATTTTATTATTTCATTAGAATTAATTATTGTTAATTTATACCAATGTTTACGTACATTCTTGCATCTACGCATCCAATAAATATTATTATTATTGTTTAGTTATTTTGTTTACTTCGTTTCATTCATTATTTTGTTTATTTTGTTTTATTCGCAGAAGCGTCTTTGCATTTTCTAATATTTTTTTGATAATTTTTAATTATTCTTGTCTATAATATATATATATATTTTTTTCGATGCAGGTATCGACCGTTAAAGGCGAACAAGGAGGATCTCCGTAGGATAATCACAGACTTCATACAGAATCAGAACTACGAGAAAACGTACAAAAAATTGATGGGCGGCGACTGGGGAGCTCGATTGCCGCACACGAAGTCGAAGCAGCAGCAGATTAATTTGGAGAAGCACGTGAGTATTGTACCGACGGCAAAGTAAGAATATGTGAGAGTATCAGAAAAAGACGTCGGTACCGATCGGCAATAACTAAAATCAGTAATACTAATCATGTCGGTTCCTCAAAAATCCTTTCCATCGACGACGAACAGGTTTACCGATACTTGAGAGTTTTCGACAAAGACTCGGGTTTTGCCCTGGAAGCGTGCTACAGGTACTCCCTGGAGGGACAGAAAGGTGCCAAGATATGCGCGACTCGGAAATGGCTCAAGCATGACAAGATTCCATGCCTCGTTGGTTGTATCGCTGAACTCAGCGAAAAGGCAAGTATAAATAAAGAAAGTCGAACAATTTTCGAAATCAAACTATCTTCGAAATCAAACAATTTTCGAAATCAAACAATATTCGAATTTTCGAAATCATACAATTTTCGAAATCAAACAGTCTTTGAAATCAAACAATTTTCGAAATCAAACAATTTTTGAAATCTAGCAATTTTCGAAATCAAACAATCTTCGAAATCAAACAATCTTCGAAATAAAACAATTTTCGAAATCAAACAATCTTCGAAATAAAACAATTTTCGAAATCAAACAATTTTCGAAATCCAACAATTTTCGAAATCAAACAATTTTCGAAATCAAACAATTTTCGAAATCAAAAATGTTCGAAATCAAACAATTTTTGATAATCGAACAATATTAGAAAGTTAAACAATTTTTAATTCCCATGTATTGTTATCAATTCGCAGGAAGAAGCGGCGCTTTTGCATCCAGGAAAAAATGACTTCTCAGTTATGTTCAGCTGCAGAAAGAACTGCGCGCAGCTGTGGTTGGGTCCAGCCGCTTTCATCAATCACGATTGCCGAGCCAATTGCAAAGTTAGTTAAAAAAAAAAAAAAATCTTCCAATTTTCGCCACATTACGATCGTTACATTATTCGTGTTTATTTTGCAGTTCGTAGCTACCGGCCGCGACACCGCTTGCGTAAAGGTACTCCGGGACATAGAAATCGGCGAGGAGATCACATGTTTCTACGGTGAAGATTTCTTCGGCGATGGCAATTGCTACTGCGAGTGCGAGACCTGCGAGAGGCGGGGAACGGGAGCTTTCGCGAGCCAGAAACCTGGCGACGAACTCTCCACTGGTAGAAAATTTATCTCAAAATAAATACCATTTTCCTAACGCATGCACCTTACAATCCCGTTCCTGTGAAGTGAGCACGGAAGGGCACTGCGCATGCGCATAAATGCAATATGTTCTTTTTTCTCGCATTAGTGCGAGAAAGTGCCTTTCTGCGCGCACATCTCAAAAACGAAGAGCGTGATTTTCGTGAGTTTGTTTGGAAAAATTATGCGAACGGCAGGAGCGTAGAAAGAGCAGTCCTTACTCGTGTGAATGCCGCACTCGCTTTCGCCTCATGCGGTATTTTCACAATCGTCAAGAACTCCCTCTCTGCGCACTTGCCATTAAAATAACGATTCCAGTTCTAACATGGAACTGGTAATAAAAATAATTCCATAACAAAATTATAAAATTATTATTATCCTATCATAAAATGATTATAATTATAATTAAAAAATGATTATAATTATAATAAAAAAATAATTATAATTATAATAAAAAAATAATTATAATTATAATAAAAGAATGATTATAATTATAATAAAAAAATGATTATAATTTCGCAGGCTATCGTCTCAGGGAAACGGACAACCGCATAAACCGTACGAAGCATCGTCAGCAGCCGCCGAGTAGTTCGGGCAACAAGCAGCAGGCGGACGGTGCCCTGGCCGAGAGGAACGGCGTGCTCGTCGGAAGCGCCGCGGTTGCGCCGCAATCACTCAGTATGAAAGAGCTCCGTCGCAAAGGGCTAACAAAGTATGACGCGGAACTTCTGATAGCTCAGGGTTGCAGGTTCTCCGACATCGCCCAGCAGCAGGGAAGTCTCGACGACGGAACGAACACAACGGGCCATGCCGGTTCTCGGGCTCATCCGTCCTCCAACGTCGGTTCCTCGACAACGAGAAATCTTCGTAACAAGCAGCACCAGACCGGCAAGGGCGAGAGCAACAACAACAACAACAACAACAACAATCACAGAAGCGTCAAGAACGGTCAGAGTCTCAGAGCGTCGAGGCTGCAGAAGAGAACGGAGACGAAGAGAACGCGAGCGAGCGAGGATGACAATTCGACGCCGCTGGGAAGTTCGTCCGGCGACGGTGACGGTGAATCCTCCGAGACGAACAATTACCGGAAGGACGACTCTGACAGAGTGGCAATGGACGAGGACAGTTCGTTCTCGCTTCTGGACAAGCAGCAGCGCTCACAGGACGACAGCAAGGAGAATTCCGCCGAGTCGGCTCAGTTCTCGGACTCGAGTTCGAACATCGAGGACGCCGGTCTCGTCATCTCGTCGGACAAGCAACAGATTTGTCAGGTTTTCGTCAAGGAGGGCAGCGGCGACAGCTCGATGGACGTCGACGAGGACGCGAGGGACGACGATCCACTGAAGATGGAGCTGCCGGAAGCGAGCCCCGAGAAGGAGACTCTTCGACGAGCAGTCTCGGGCCTCGAGCGAACCCACCACGGGGCGACGGTCTGCGGCAACGCCCGAGCGACCGTTCGCTCGCGCGAAACCCCTTCGAAGCATTCCGAGCCGCTCGAGCCTCGCGAGACGAATCGCACCAAGGACATTCACAGTTCGACTCTCTGTCAGCTCAACGACAAGGAGGACTGGACGCAGAACACGGAGAAAATAAACGACGATCGTCCCGGCGATTTCGCGTCTCTCGCAGCTGCCGGCGAGAAGGAGAATCGAAAGTTGCTGCAGACTGTCGTCGATTCACGCGACATGGAGCACAGAAAGTCACCGGCTCACGGCGAGACTCCGCGAAAGTCGAGCTTTCGCGAGGTCGAGGCTCGCATCGCGACTTCTCACACCGACAAATCGAGCGAAACTTTCTTTCGCATTAACGCCGCGAAGCTTCACGCCGCTACGGAATCGCTCGGCAAGGGAATAAGAAGGAAACTCGACAGCTCCAAGGGCGACATGCCTATGGAAACTCTCAACGGCGATATATACGGTATGGATCAGCTGGACGGCGACGAGAACGGAAGTACGAACATCCGTGGAAGGAACGACGATTGCCTGGCACGATACCGCGGCGATATACAGCGCGAGGAGCACGAGCGGGTCAACGTCTTCGAGCGAAACGACAGTTTGTCGAGGGAGGAGTCGCCGAGCGAGGAGACGGACGATGGATCGAGGAGCCAGCAGGAGCAACAACACGAGACTACGGATAATCGACGCGATATTCGCGAGGAAGACACGAGCTACTCGACGACGATAACGGACGGAGCGTACAGAGAACCCGCGCAGATCGACGAGTCCGAGGAGAACTCGTCGAGCAAGAACGAGGACTCGTCGGATTTCGAGAGTCAAAAAAAATCGGAGGATAGCCGAAGCTTGACACTCAAGAGATCGACGAATTCGATCGATAAAACGTCGGAGCAGGGCTCGCGGTCGCGCAGACGGAGCAAGAAGAACTCGGGCGACGGCGCGACGAAAACGAGACGGGGAAAGGTTTTGTCGTCGACGACGGAGGACGAGGCTGGCGTGAATTCGAGAGGCCGCAGCAAGGTGTCCAAGGGTAACGGAAGACTGACGCGGAGCCAGCGGAGAGACAGACAGAAGGTCGTCGGCGACGAGACCGCCGCAACGACGGCGGTCGTTGTCGGCGTCGCTGACGACGATTCCGGGATTCAGGGGGACATATACGAGTTCAGCGAGAAGGAGAGCAATCTCGAGGACGTCGATCTGCCGTCGACGATTCGGCGCAACAAGTACGAGCACCGGGAAAACGAGAACGCCGAGTCGCGACTGCAGAGCACGGCGCGGTACGGCGAATTCGCCAAACTCGAACCGCCTGTGCTGCAGCCTGAGGAACCGTGGCCCTCGACGGAGCGCGATGGACAGGCTAGTCGCGTCAACGAATCCGACGAGGCCCGACAGGCCAGGGAAAATTGCTTCGATTCGGGAGATAATCGACACAGGTTTGTCGGATATTTTGTTCGATCGACGATTTTTCTTTTTTTTTTTTTTTTCTTTCTTGTGACTTTGTATTAAGGAGGTTGGAGCGCTTCACTGTCGTCAAATGAGTGCTACACTTTTAACCCTTCGTGGTCACCCTGGGTAGAATCCACCCGACGACCACCTTTCGGCGTGAACACCTAATGGTTTCCAACTTTAGGCAAAAATATTTAAAAATCACGAAGTTATGATTTTTTTTTAGTCAAAAGACTTTCTTTTCCGGTTTTTTTTTATGAATTTATTTTGAACATGTTGCCATTCGATTTCTTCTAAAAAAAATTTCGAACATCAACTAGAATGTTCGGAGGATGTTCTGTAATTTTTTGAGACTTTTCCGACCGATAGTTCACAATACTGGTTAAAAAATGAACCGGGTAGAATCGACCTAATGTGGACATCGAGATCGGTGATATATGTGTGACCACGAAGGGTTAAAGTCGTTTATACAAACTTTTTTTGTAACTAATTCATGAGAATCGCTACTTCTCGCACCTGCCGAGAGTGGCTTAAGGGGCGTATTACAGCCATGCGTATCGTAAATACACGCCGCATGCGCACATCGGCCCGATATTACGTCTCGCACTAGAGCTTACTTCCCGCATGCTTTAAGTGACCACTTCACAACCTGCGTATAATGTTCGCTTTACCGCACTTGCATTGCGAAGTACTATTACAATACTAGTGCGATAAAACTTCTTGTGACGAGTATGATTTTGCAACTCGAGACGAAGGCGAGTGCTACAGTCGTACGAGTCAAGAAAAAGTTTTTCATACCAAATTTTACTTCACAAGTTGTGAAAATTGCAGGTTTACGCACGCCATTAAAACTGCCATTCTCGCACCTAGCGAAGTAAAGGTTTTTAGAGACAACTTTAAAAATGTAGCACTCCTTTAACTGGTGTGAAGGGCTTCAATCTCTTTAACACATATTCTCATATACATAGTTCGATAAACGACATATCGTATTACCGAAAGTCAAAGTCAAAGATTTTTTTATGTACACAATTTTTACATCTATCTACATGTACAGCTTTCGAGGTTCTCGCGAAGACCTCGAATTGTGCGAAAAAAGAAAAATCAAATTCGAGAATCCATCGAATAACGCTTGCCGCAATTTCAGGTCAACCGCGAAGCAGGATTCGAGCAGCTCGAGGAAATCGTCGGCGTTGCCGACTTACCAGTGGCAGACCGAGCCCCAGTGTCAAGTTTGTCCAGCGACCCCCGAACGACCAGGCGGACGATTAAAGCTGACCCTCCGCATGAAGCGCTCGCCGGTCCTCGACGACGTCGTCGAATCTGGCACGAGCCTGAGCGAGGACAGCTACGAGCCCGAGTACGAGGTGCTCAGGGTCGAGGGGGTCGAGTCGGAATCGAGACGCCGGAAGAAGCACAAGACCCGCGACCGCGAGAGGCGGCACAAGAGGCGCGAACTGAATCTCGATCCTCCACCGTTGCCGATGAAGAGGCTCCGACTGATATTCGGCAACGAGACACACACCATCGATCTGCCGCACTCTTAACGAATATAATCGCGATGAGACTTTTTTTTGCCGGTGTAAATCACGATTATAAAGATTTCAAAAATCCAACGTTTCGACAGATGTTAAACGGATTCGTATATAGGATAAATGTAAATGTTGAATCGTTGGACGACGAGAGAGAACAAAGAAAGAAATGATAAGAAGAACGAAAAAAAAAAAAAATCCTCGAGACCGCACTCGATTCGGGGCCGCTGCTCGCGCCGGACGTTGCAAGGAGAAACCCGCGAGCTTCCGGAGACTTGAAAAATCTCTCTCGCGCTCTCGGGCTCGCAGCCGCCGTCCATACGACAGTCGACGAAGTCTCGTTGAGGGAATACCGGTGGACGCTGATGACGGAATCCTTAGACATATAAACTATGTATTAAAAAAACGAAAAAAAAAAAAAAAATGAAGCAAGCAAAACAATGGAACTAGATAAAAATATTTAGTTAGCACGTATTAACTGTAATTCGCAAGTGGGAAGATAAAGAACAAATGGACGCTGTGCGCGATCACGATATCACGAGAATGGGAACGAGGATAGGGAGGGAAGGGGGGGAGAATTTGTATATATATATAATTGCTTGCAATAAGATTTAAGATGTTTCATCACGAACGTATTCCGTGTGTCGTGTCCCGCGAGCGCGACGCCACCGGCTTGGGGGAAGGGAAGATTTTGGGTACAGAGATATTTATATATATACATATATATGTTTGTGTGTATATATGTCTCTGATAAACGAAATTCGTTCGCTACTCGAAAGCCTCGACCGTACGAGCACTATAAGCGATCACATTTTTGTTTGTTTTTTTTTTTTAATTTTATTTCTTTTCCGACAGAGAATGAACTCTATCGGAGCGTCACACGCAGTGATTGTATAGTATAAATCTCGGAAGTCGAGCACTTGGCAATCTAATCGAATCGCTAATAAAAAATCCATTCTTGACCCTTTCGTCGCGAGTCTCGTTCACGCGTATCGATCGCTTTTCATAAAATCGAAATCGACATTTCGATCGTACAATCGGCAATTATCGCCGATAGATTGTACAATCGAGCGATAATTGTCGAAGGAAAAGGATTGTTTCGCTTTGGGACAACTGTCGAAGGTTTATTGTTATTTTCTCGGTTCGAAGAAACGAAAGGGTTAAATCAATGTGAAATCTTCTCATTCGTATATTCGCTGATGTTTGGATCAGAAATTAATAACTTAATCAGAAAAAATAAATAAATAAATCTCTTTGAACGCTGACAAATATATTATGTCCGAGATTATAACTCTCGTGTGAAGGAAAGAGAAATTCGTAAATGAGTAAAAAAAAAAAAAAAAAAACAAAAAACCGCAAAAAACGAAAAAATACAAAAATTCGATTTGTACTCGAATACTCACATTCTCACGGCAATCTTCCCTCGCCCGTGCAATAGACTAAATAAAAAAAAAAAACGTAAAGGTATGATTAGAAATATAAAGTGATGAAATGGAAGAAAAAAAAAAAAATAATCCGATAACGTGCGATGTAAAAAGAATCCTAGGACTTAATGCCATTTACCTAATAGAGAGTAGTAATTTTTCCTGGGCGTTGTTGCCTATCAAGGGCAACTTCTCCCAAAAAAAAAAGAAAACAAAAAAAAAACACCGTTTGTGATATATACTATACTATACCATCTAATATCTTCGTTTCGATAAATATAAAAAGGACAACAAACAAACAAAAAAAAACCACTTGTAGCGACTCCATTTTTGTCAAGGTTTTTTCGAGACGGTCGTTGAAAGGAAACACGAAAAAAAAAAAATGTAAATCTCACGGCGTTCCGTACAACACCCCGTGCGATTGCCAAAGTAGTTGCTTAGAATTTTCATGCTCGGGAATACCGATGAGACGGGAGTGTGAAAAACAAAAAGAGGAAGACGAGAAATTTAGTTTTTGTCCCCCATCGCGCGACGCTTATTTTACTGATGAAACGCGTTAAGGATCGTAATTTAATATTGTTCTGTCTGACGGCTCTTGGGTCGAAGCACCCCTTGCGATATTGTAACGAAAATCGACGAAGCTGAAGCTGGTTTTTTTCGTCGTAAAAAAAAACCGCACTAACGTTCTGTTACGTGAGAAATCATCACTTCGCGTGAGACAACGGGACGGAAGGATTCAACTAAAGGAAGAATGTTAAAAAAAAAAAAAAAAAAAAACAGAAAAAGAAACAACACTTGTGATCGAATTACTCCGTCATTTAGAGTATGTGTAATCGCGCTTATTGTTTTTAGATCGGTAGAATTTTCTGTCACTGCCATTAGATGAATTTTACTTGTTATATAATTGTTCATTCTCGCGCTTATTAAAAAGAAGAAGAAGAAAAGAAGAAAATTGTAATACCGTCGATTATTTAATAACGAAAATAAAACTGTGCAGCTGAGCGTCGACTTGCGGATTAGCGTGTATAAAAATTGCGGAATCCGTTTAAGTTCGTGGGGTCGTTCGTCGATGACGTTTCCGAAAAAGTGCGTCTTTTGTTCGCGACGAGTCTCCTGTCTGTTGGCTGTAAGAGTTTCGCAACGAGAGGCAGACAGAGATCGGGGAGTGGAAGGAATAATGAAACGTGAGTTTTTTTTTCGAAGTCGTGACTTGCGATTACCGAAATGCTTTGTATCGTTGTAATTGTCGGTGCCGATATGCGCATCGAAAAGACTTCCGGATAATTTTCTGTCGTACATCTTAATCTCGCGTTGAAAGTTATTTCGGATTTACGTATATCGATCCCAACGATCGACTTGGCGCAGACACACAAACACATATAAAAAAAAAAAAAAAAAAAAACAATACCGAGACCGAGAAAGAGAAGAGTACATTGTCATTATTATTTTTTATGAAATAGGGTATCACAATAAACGAACTCAAGTAACTTTATATGCGAGTTTATTATCATTCTTCATTCAACATCGTCTCCTATGTATCTATTATGTAATAATCATTATACTGAATTACTTAATCGTATAGCTTAAGTGGCGAGTGCATAACCGCACATAAGCTGTCAACACTTTTTTTACTTCGTTGTTACGCGTACTAAAGCCTATCGCTCATCGAGTTTATGACTTTTTTTTAACGACGTCATCGTCATGATTATCACCATTGGTTTATAAGGTTTAAGGATCTTTTTTTTTTTTTACCGAAAGTGACGTCAGTTATTGGAAACGTCGTTTCCGGTTTCAAAACCTTATTTTTAGACCGGAAGTGACGTCATCTAGGGGAAATGTGACTTCCGGTTTGAAATTTTTATTTTTCAACTAGAAGTGACGTCATACCGGAAATATATCACTTCCGGTATAAAAATGTCATTGTTCGACAGAAAGTGACGTCATACCGAAAATACGTCACTTCCGGTTTGAAAATCTTATTCTCTACCGTTTCCTTTAGACGACGTCACTTCCTGTCGAAAAGCTAGGTTTTTAAACCGGAAGTGATGTTTCCCTTGGATGACGTCACTTCCAGTCACAAACCGGAAGTCAGACTTTCGGTCAGATTTTCAAACCGGAAGTGTTGTAGGAGCTAGCTCGTGATTTTCATGTCTAATATTGCTAATACTGAAACTTACCTTCGAAATTTCTGGAAGCGGAAATTGACTTGATTGCGGAAATTGAATTGGCTGAAAAATGGGTTTGGCGTAAATGACTACCACCAGTATGTTGTTTTACGATATATATTTAATTCTCGAATTAATTATTCTTGATTTATCATAACGTTCGATAAATGCTCTCTAACATTAAGTCTCCAGATAAACTTAGTCTACGGCGCGCGAAACATGCGCTTGTTTTCTATTCCTCTAAATTAACGTTGAACGGACGGAATATCTCGATACAGACTAAAATCGAATAGGTAATCAATGCTACGTTGTGGCAATTGTCTCGCGAGCGATCCGCTTTCGCGTGTCCGACCTGCGAGTTTCTAAAGACCGAGGCAACGGCTTTAAAAAATCACAATGAATTCAGACACATCGTCGAACCCGAGCGCGATAACGCAATCGTCGTGCGAAAAAGGCACGAGGGTTACGATGGCTCATGCGATACATTTTTGCATCACAATGGTTTTCTCCGTTTTTTTTTTTGTCCAATAGCTTGTCACAGCCTTTCTCGCACGACGATCGTTGCGAGGTGTTCGTGCGTCGAGTATCGAGTGAAAGCGGATCAGTATTGCAACTTCGGGACGTCAAAGAGTCGCGTCCCGAATATCCCAAGCGCTTCTCTTAGATCATCGAATCTACGATATATTGTTTCAGGGCTTGTTTGGCGCGCTTCTCGGCCTCTTCGGTACGGCGTATCTGACGCAGAGGAATCCGACGATTATCAGCAGGCCGACGACCGCGAGGCAAATTCCCAGTCTCATTTCCGGCCAGAAGCTCGTCTCGTCGAGAGCGAGCTCGCGCAGCGCGAGAATCCCGTCCGGAGGTTCGCACGGTGCCTGTACAATTATGTCCTGCCGCAGTACTTGCTGTCCCTTGCAGTTCGTGATCTTGTTCAATACATCGGTGGCGTGAACCTGGGGCAACAGCGTCGCGAGCGTCCACTCCAGTGGACTGAGCTTCTGATACCACGTCGGTAAGTTCTCGAGATGCAACATCACACCGCCACCGAGAGTCATCTCGCCGATTACGATACCCGCGAAAAATGCCGCCAGGCTGCTCCACTTGCAGATGTGGGCGAAAAATACGCATATCGAGTGTTGGAACATCAGGTACAGCAATCCGTAGGCGAGATAGTTCCACATCGCTGTGAGACTCTCGTCCATCGAGAGATGCAAACCTGACATCGCGAAAGCCGGCGCAAGGTACCACAGATAAACTATGCACCAGGCCGGCACGCTGCAGATAAGCTGGAAATAAATTATTCGATTTACTGAATTGTTTTGTATTATTGTTATTAATTTTGAGGACGATGATCTCAGAAAAAGAAATCTCGATTTACTACATTTTTTCTGTATTATCAGTATTCCATTTTGGGGAAGACGATTTCGAAAAAAATTATCTCGATTATCGCTGTTGAATGCTCTTCTTTTCTTGGTTTTTGATGAAGAGACTCCATTTTTACGTTTCGACCCTGTTGAGGGTCCTCTTCAGAAACAGTGTTTATTTTTCACTGGTATTTTCCGTAATATTTTTTTTCTTTCGCTTCAGTTGCTGTTCCCCTGGCATACTGAACGACCGAAGAAGCGACCCTAAAAGCGACGGTTGTTATGTTCCAAAAATTAACCACACTAATGACCGCTGAAGCGACCGCTCTGACGACACATTTTTTTTGCCGTGTTTCGGCAATGAAGTCGTTTGTTTGAATGGCGACCGAATAAACGACCGTAATAGCAACCGTCTAGAAAACGGAAGGTTGCTTTTACGGTCGTTTGTTCGGTCGACAATCAAAGAAGAGACTTCACTGCCGAAATTCGGCAAAAGAATGTCGCCAGAGCGGTCGCTTTGGCGGTCGTTAATGCGGTAAGTTTTTGGAACATAACAACCCCTGATAGACAAACGGCACGAAACGCAGCACATGACACAATAATTACGGCATGTGCAGCACGTGCCGTAATTATTGTGTCATGTGCTGCATTTCGTGCTGCTTTGTCTATCAGGGACCGTCGCTGTTCACGGTCGCTTCGTTTGCTAGGGTCTGTGGGTGTTTATCCTTGATATGTTCTGTAGTGTTTCTTGTCTAAATGTAACAGCTCGGTTGGATCGGAGTTACGGTTGTCCTTCGTCCGTTGGGACGTCGATGACAGAAAATATTTTACGTCTTGTTGTTATTCTCATGAACAGTCGCCCAAACGGCAGACAGGCGACGATGTTAGATGCGCCATGTTGTCTAACATCGTCGCCTGTCTACCAGAAGAAAATAAACACTGTTTCTGAAGAGGATCCTGATCGGGGTCAAAACGTAAACAATGGAGCCTTTTCATTAAGAACCAAGAAAAGAAGAGTCCGAAACTAGACCGTTCTGAAGCCGCTGCAAGTTAAAGAAATTAATAATTTTTATTTACTTAATTGTATGATTGTTATTAATTCTTAGGAAGACGATCTCAAAAAAACAACCTTGATCTACCAATTTGTTCTGCATTCTTATTATTTTTTTTTTATAAAAAAATCTTTTTAGGTACTTTACGTCTTATTATTATTCATATTGGAGACGACGATCTCACCTCCAGAAGAATGTAGATAAACCGTCCGTAAAGGCCGTCCCTGATGTCTCTCTCGACGCTGGGTCTCGACTCGGTGACCTCGCAGATCGCCACGAGACTCAACGGCCAGAACAAGATTCCCAGACTCGCGTAGTAAAAGCCTATTCTGTCCCTGAGGTTGAGGTCGACGTCGCTGGCGACGTCCCAGAATATAGCACCGAGTATCATACTGAGCGAGGCCGACATAACGATTTTCTGCAGAAGCCTCGTGAACGCCCAGGGCTGACTGTATATCAGAGTCTTTAGGAGGATAGCGTAGATCTGAACGAATATGTTCGCCCTCGATATCGACGGAGGCAGAGCGCCCGGCGGGCCGGGATCGCTCAGGGCCGGAAGTCTCGATCTAGCCAGCTCGGCGAGATGATCTATCCTCTGTGAGGATTCCAGCATCGCCTCGGCGGATAAATCGTCCAGGGTCACCAGATCGACTGCAATCAAAGCGAGAAATCGAGCCGTTCGAACAATCAATCGAATATTAAACTTTGTTAAAAGGGTAACGAACATTTTTATTAAAAAGTAATAAAAATGTTTGTTAATAAGTAATGAACATTTTTTAAAAAAAGCAATTAAACGTTTCGTTAGAGAATTAATTGCAGACACTCCGACCCTACGCGAGTTCAGAGAGAATTGAGAGAGGAATTGCAAACACTTCTCGATGTGATAAAAATCAGAAAAAAATCAACCATATGGAAGGGGTTGAAAAGATTGATTTTGCATAATAATAATTCCAAAATGTTATTAACAAATTAACGAAAAAAATGTCCCTATAAATTACCTGGCAACCCGACTTTTTTTCTGAATATGTATGAATTTTTTCAGAATTTCGTGTAATTTTTGAAAATTGCGTTTTTAGTTATTAAAGCAACGTAAATTGCACAAATTACACAAAATTCTGAAAAACTCATACGTATTCAAAAAAATTAACAAATTGTTTTTATTTGAACAAAAAGTTAAGTTACCGGTCGATTAGGTGAACTATTTTTTTTCATAATTTGTTAATAACATTTTGGAATTATTATTATGCTAAATTAATCTATGCAGCATCTTCCATATGCTTGATTTTTGTCAGAATTTAATCCCATCGAGAGGTGTTCGCAATTCTCTCTCGATTCTCTCTGAACTCACGTGAGGTCGAACTGTCCGCTAGTACGACCTGAAAAAGTAATGAAAATTTTTTTAAAAAAGTAACTTGAACTTCTACTAAAAGTTAATTAAACTTTTTACTAAAAAGTGATAAAATTTTTTGAAAATCCTACGGTAGTAGTCGGACGGATTTTTGAACGGTGGACACGGAAATTCGGCGAGGGCGAAGTACGGCAGCATATCGCGTCTCGGTCCGGAGTACATTATCCTCCCGCCGGAAGTGAGGGCGACTCTGGACACCATCGTGAGTATCTCGTAGGTAGGTGGATGGAGCGTGAGAATGACGAGCCTCTGTCCCCTCGTCGCCCATTGCCTGAGATACTCGACTAGGAAGAAAGCATCGAAGATGTCGAGACCGTGGGTAGGTCTGTCGAGGATGAGTACGTGAGAGTCTTGCAACAAACGGCACGCCAGTGACAGTCTTCTCGCTTCGGACGTCGTCAGCGAATTGACCAGACAGTGCTTCGTGGCTTCGAGACCGAGCTCCTGGAGTATCGCTTCGGTCTCCATGGGGGAAGCTCTCGAGCTTCCCCTCAGGCACATGTAGAAGCTTAATATTTGTTGAGCTGTGAGACCTGGAGTGAGTCCACTCTCGGCCGGCAGATAGGCGACTTTCGACCTGGACAACAAAAACATTTTTTTTTCATTTATCAATTCCCTTTCTTCGAATCTTTTGTCAATGTACTTTTACAGTGTTTTAAATGGCTATGTCAACGATCCGGGTCTATGAAGCACTTACGCCACAGATTTTTTTTTATCGTTTATAGTGTGGAGAATATTCTGTTAAATTTTTATGTCGAAATTCAACAAATTACGCGTTTTTCTGAAAACGTGATTTTCAAGATCGGTGTCGCGGATATCTCAAAAATGACTTAATGGATTTTTATGAAAATTTGTAACTCATGTCATTCGTTTGATTATTTAAAGAACGGCTTGTCCCGTTTATACACAAATAAATGAATACATTAATTCCATAAAATTTCGGCTTATACAAATTCACTGTCCACTCGGGTTCTGCTCTGCGAATAACTGTTAAATCATTTACCAAATTTCTCTTTTTTTCTTTGTCCCGATTTTGTATTTTCTTTGTAAAAGTCCTTGTCTCGTAAATGAAATAAATAAATAAAGAAATAATCACCCGTGATAGCAACTGAAAAAAAAATGCAAAATCACTCACTTCTGCAATGTCGGTTATAAAAATTCCCGACAAACTTTTTTCGTTAGCCGTCGCTCCCTGACTGTATCTTATGTATTTATGCATGCCGATAACGAATCTACCACTTATTTTATTCGTAAGTGAATATTCAATACGGAAAGTTGCGTCTAAAATAAAGTACCAGTTTTTCATGAAATACAAAAAATCCAAAATGCCATAAGATTGAACACTTAATTAAAACGCACAGCACTGTTATTGCGTTCGCGGCTCTAACGCTTTAGATTGTAAGGTATTGTTTAATGCTTATGTAGATTCTTTGCTTACTGGGCAAAATTATGCGTGAATGTGCACACCTATATTAATTTTCTGTAAAAAGGGCCTTGGCCCGTATACATAATAATAAATAAATAAATAAATAAATAAATAAATAAATAAATAAATAAATAAATAAATAAATAAAATATCGAAAAAAATGTTTTCACCAAAACAAAGTTTCAGAGGAAAAATTATTATTTTTTTTTGCTTCCTCGTCTCGACGAGGAAGCAAAAAAAAAAAATTTCGTGTCTCAGATGTACCTCAGCGTGCCCGCCGAAACAGGCCGGCCGTTGAGGAGGATGTCCCCTCTCTTGATCCTCCTGCGTCCGGCTATCGTCTCGACGATGGCCGTGCCCTCTCTCTCGGTCGTCGACATAACAGCCAGGACGTCGTTCGCACCGGCCTCGAGTGTTACGCCGCGAAGGAACGGTAGTCTGTCCGAGCCCGAAGCTTCGACGCCTCGAAGCTGGAGATGGGGATGCTGAGGGGACGGTAACCTGCGCATCTGCATCGCCGAGTAGGCCTCGGGTCCGAGAATTCCCTGTCCGAGCACCGCCTGGCCGTATCCCGGATCCATCGGAGCGATGCTGTGTCTTCTGTTCGCTCTGCTGGCGCTGTTGAGCAGATTCGCCTCGCTCGAGCTTCGCAACCTCGGATTGTCCCTGACGATGAGCTGCGAGTGCGCCTGCTCCCTGCTCGGCGCGGCGTGGATGTGACGGAAGTCCGGATCGCTTCTGGCCGATCGCATCGCCGGACTGGTGTGCGCGACGACGCCGCTGTGAGATATCCTGCGACCCTCCTCGCTCGAGTCGTAGCCGCTCGAACCGTCGCGCATCCTCGACGGCGGCAAAACCCTCGGCAAACCGAACTTCAAGTACGTGTAGGAGTTGCTCGCCAGGGGGCTCTTCGGACCGTACCGCGGATGCCTCAGGATACTCTGGACCGTCGAGTCTCGGAGCTGAAAGTTGCCGTAGGGAAGCGGCGACTTCTCCGCCGAACCGAGCGCCGAATCCGTGAAATCCGAGTTCAAATTTTGCCTGAAAAAATCACGCCGTTAATTGTCGTCGATGTTGAAAATAGCCAATAGTAAAAGTGATTCCTTAGAAATATTTTTTTGTCATTATAATTTAACTGAATGGTTTTAGGTTTGTAAAATATGTTTAAAAAATTTACCATTTTTCGTGCGTAGGAGCATTCAATAAAAATCGTACAATACCAAGGTTGTTCGGTTTGGTAGGGCACCAAACCGAACAAATCCAAAAATATAATACACTACAACATAACGCGCTGCACATAAACCGCATAACAATAATAATAATAATAATAATAATAATAATAATAATAATAATAATAATAATCCAGATTAACCGGGACGCTCGGGACCGAAAAGTCCCCGGATACTCGAAATCCCGGTTCCGAACTCCGAACAAGACAGCGAACGTATATAACTCAATAACGACTAATGATTCAACTTTATTTTTACTAGTAACAATGAGATTTGGTAGAACTTGCACTTAATTGTTAAATAGTGTGGACTAGAATGTAAAGCTTTGGATTTTTTTTTTCATTAATAATACGTAAGCTAGTCATTTTTTAAAGTAGGTACTCAGTGACTTTGGGTTGCTCCGAGTATTAAAAAAGAAACTTTTGGAAGTCGCACGGTTAATCCGTCCCCGGTTAATCGGGGTTCTACTGTATTGTTATTAATATCGTTTTTAAAATATATGATCATTATTAGCGATGTTTAAAAACAGTCCATTAATCATCCTCCATTTTGAAAAGCCGAAATAGTTAATGTGATGTCTGCGAAATATTATCATCACAATTGAACTGAATAGCATTACTTTTATGAAATATGTTTTAAAAAATGTATTATTATCATTATTATCGTTGTTGTTATTGTTATAATATTTAAATAAATTCCATTGAAAAAATCAAAAAAAGTTTCGCCGCCAAAAGTACTTTCCTCGCTCACGAAAAATAAAAATGAATATATATATATATATAACCTGTAGATCGACCATGCGTGTAGATCCTCGCTGGCCGGTGGCTCGAGTCCCCTGGTGTCCAGGGCTCCCGGCACGGAGTACCTTCTCTCCAATTCCCAAGCTTCCGATCCCATTTTTATTTTTTATTTTTTTTTTCCTTCCTATTCAACGACTAATCTGCAACGAAGAAAAATTCTCACATAAAAAAAGTGCTCGAGTAGGTGGTCGGCAATTAAAACAATGGCATATTAAGAGATCGTGCCCTTCTGCCGGAGGAAGCTAATTTTAGAATTTGCGGATAAATCACCGACGACCTTCCCATCATCATCTTCTCGCCTTCGTCAGCCGGCCGAGGGGGGGGGGGGGGGGGGGGGGGGGGGGGGCGTAATTCATGGAATGCGGTCGATGCTGGATAGGCGAGATGAGAATGACGCGAGAGAATAATAATACCAGCGAAGAGTCGACAAAAAAAAAAAAAAAAAAACGGGAAAGCCTTTGCGGAGATACAGAATGGGTGACCGTGAAAGCCGCGCGCGATTCCTCCTCTTCGACCCGCTGGCATTCCAGCGACGTGAGCGCGTCTGCGCTGCGGTGTTTCGCACGGCGCGCCTACGGAACAACACAACCAGCCAGAAAATTGCTCTCTCTCAAACAAAGCGAAGCTTTCGTCAGCTTCCATAAATTCGTTCGACGACCGGCAACGAGGCAACAATAGCTCGCTGGTACTTTAGGGCCATGCTCGATCGTCCGTGAAGTACACGTCGAACGCTTTGGTTGAAGAAAAAAAAAAAAAAAGGTACGGATACCGCTACGGGCCCGTTTCAGATACGTAGTGGTACACGAGAGCTCAGGAATCGTACGTCAGCAGACCTGTGGCTGTACCGTGTTCTCTTGAGGGGAGGGGGACCGTATTTTATTTTATTTTATTTTATTTTATTTTATTTTATTTTATTTTATTTTATTTTATTTTATTTTATTTTATTTTATTTTATTTTATTTTATTTTATTCATAATAATTTGGTTCGAGGATCCCCCTGAGATTTATCGTTCGTAACGGTGTTTCGATCGTGCAAATAAAATCATCAGGTTCTGACATGAAATTTTTTTGGGAGTTTCCATTTATTCAATGCTATCTTTTTTTGTATTCGATTCTGAGAATTTTTTAGTTTACCGTGTTCTCGAAAACATGTTTTATTTTATTTTTGTGGTAACAAAAATTTGGGTCGAGGATCCCCCGACATTTATCATTCGTAACGGTGTTCCGATCGAGTAAATAAAATAATCGGGTTCTGATGTAACATTTTTCTGGAACTTTCATTTTATTCAATATGCTGATCAGAACCACGCTGCAAGCAGCGGATCGTGGATTTGCGATTTATTTATTTATTTTATTTTTGTCATTAAAATGATAAATGAAACACCTGATGTTTTTGCCGGAAATTTATGATTAACCCCCTTAACTATCCGTGTGGACTGGTGGGATTACTTCGAAGTACACCCGGAGCCAAGATGACGAGTTCCGAACGAGCGTAGAGCCTCCGGGTGAACGTGAAATCCAGGCTGCCGTAGTGCCGCAGCATCCCACTTAACGGTAAGGCGCCGACCTAAAAAATTCGTCAGCGCCACCTGTTCATTGGCATTTTGCCGGTTCATTTTAATGGATCTATGGAGAATAAGAAGAAGCGGAAGAAAAACAAGATGGATGGCCACGCGACGATCGACGGAGAGATAAAAATTCGTTTGCCTACGGTCGTGTGAGCCGTTGACAAACGGCTCGGTCAAAGAACGCCTGACACATTTTATGCGTCACAGCGGGAAATGTGTTACTCGCACCCGCGAGTTTCTAAGCTCGTATTTATATGTAATTTTTTTTTTATCGCCACTCTCCGCGTCCCTCAGCTCTCGATAATCGATAACGAGCGTCAAGTGTCCCACACTCGCCTGCGAGCTAAACGCTCCTGTTACGTTCCTTGTAAGAATTGTTTCACAAACAGGCTCGCTGCCCGTGATAGGAGCATTTACCTTGCCGCCGCGCATGTGCGATAAGCAAAGTGGAAAGCAACACCAGTCACCTTCGTCCAGGTCTCGCGCTCTCGATAAATCCTAAAAAAAAATTACTCCTCGTTTACTTTGTCCAACATAAATATTTTAAGTGCGAAACCCGAGGCGTCGAGTACTATCGCCGGAGTCCCCTATCCGTGGCCCGCACCTGAAGGAAAAAAAGAAAGAAAAAAAAGAATCGTTCGGATTTTCTATTTGCATGAGGAAATGTATACGGGCTGCGCGAGCTTTGCATACCCGTTGGGGTTTACAGTCCCGAGTAAATACTAGCTACGAGCAGAATATAAAAAAATTGAAAACAAGAAACTGTTTTCACACCTGTTTCAGCGAATTATTGTCCGCTTCGCCGTAGGAATAGTTGGAGAAATTCGAGGATAAAGTTCAGCGTGAACGAGCGAACGAAAAAAACAAAAATTTCGCAGCTGTTTAGTGAATTGTCCGCTTTGTCACACGACCGACAATGTGCACATGCGCGCGGATCCAAGTAGAATAATTTAAGAAATTCGAGGATAAATTACATTGCAAACAAGCTAATGAAAAAAAAATGAAGTTCGCAGCTGTTTTAGCAAATTGTCCGCTTCGTCGTTCGACCGACGAAGTGCGCATGCGCGCGTATCGAAGTGTAATAATTACATAAGTTCGAGGATAAAGTAAAGCTGGACAGAGCGAATGAAAATCGAAGTTCGCAGCTGTCGGAGCGAATGGTTAATCAGTCTCGAGGCTGACGAACTGCGAAGTACCTCCGCGACAGATCGGACATATTGGCTCGTGCTGCTGGCCGCAGCTTCCCGAGCGGAGAGACTAAGATGCATCGCGACTCGGGGGGCGGCCGGAGCTGCGTGCGGACTCCGCAGAGCGGCGCCCCCCTCCTGCCGCACTAGAGTAGTAGCGGCGAACCATGAGAATTCCACGAACCGTTACGATTTGCCTCCGCTCTGCTACCGAAGCTCCACCGCCGTGGCTATGGTAAACTCGCGGGGTATCATAGAGGACTCCGCGGGTATCCCATACGTTCGTGAGTCATTAAGGCGCAGTGAGGTTATAATTTCGAAAGGTTTTCCATGCGTCACTGGATCACTGTAATTTTCATACTCAACGCACATAGCGGTACAATATGTGTCTCATTCCTATTATTTTTTTCTTTTCCTGATAAACTACATGCGAGGATATTCTTGACCATGAAATAAAAAAATCAAAATAAAGCAACTCGTACATCGTTTTTTCACTCGAGGAAGGGAGTAGGAATAATAACTGCGGACGCTATGTTTAAGTTACAGCGACGATCTGCGATAATTGGCTCGACGCGGAAACTCGAGACTCGCAATAACAGATATTAATGTTTCGAGAATCGGAACATTAATATTTGCATATAGAAAGATAGTTTTTAGACGTGTTGCAACAGGTGTGCTTTTACGGGTTAGAATGTTGTCGAGAGATGCAGCCCCTTCGGTCTATTATATCAAGGTCAATTACATATATGTATAGATGTATATACATGTAAATGGAAGTCCTTGAAAATGTCTGTCTGCTGTCTCCCACAAAACTTCAGATACGCTCTCTCGGGCTCGGTCATATATATTCACGTAGCGCCCACGGAATTCATAGATCTTCACACAGATGCTTAAGGGGACTTTCTCATAGATCGTCGAAAAAAAACATCGACTTCGACCCCGATTCAATTTTCAAGTATTAAAGAAAATTCGACTACTCTCGACTCGCGCGGAAACCTTTTACAAAATTATTATTATCGAATTGTCCAGCGAATTTCTAAAACAAAAAGAATGAAGTAATTAAAATTTGTTTTGTTTGGGAGCGAGAGCCGCATAAACGCGCTAGTACGTATATCACACTGCTAAAAAAAAATTGCAAATTTTATATACCCGACTGAAAGTCTTAATGCGAAAAATGGTACATTAAATTTAATGTACAGTGTCCATGGTATCTAATATACCAGTTTATGCATAAAAACTTTCAGTCCCAGTACATTAAATTTCACGGGATTTTTTTTTTTTTTTTTACAGTGCAACCTTGTGCTGCTTATTTCAAATTTCGTAATTGAATGCATCCACGATTAACTAAATATTAAACAGGAGTTTTTCCTCGACCTTGACTCGACTCGATTTTCAATTCTTATATAAAAATCGACAACTCTCGACTCGCATAGAAAATACTTATAAAATTACCACAATCGTGGTGCGCAACGAACGTCCAAAAAAATAATTGTATTGTATCGTATTGTGTTGTATTTATTGGTTCCTGAGATTTCTCCCCTGAGGACCTATGCACTACAGGCTACACATTGCAGTTTACATAAAATAGGATAAAGTAAGATAAGGAAGGCAAAACAAAGCAGTAGATTACATAAAGTAATGTAGATAAGCGCTTGAGGTGAGAGCGATACAAGGATAGCGGTAAAATTGATTATTAAAAATTATTAAAAATTAAGCGGTAAAAAATTAATAGTACAATTAATAATTAGAATGAAATAATTAAAATTGCTTTCGGTTGAAGAGTCACATAAACGGCTGCGACTGATGAAAAAAAATGCACGTTAAATGCGTCTACAGTTGACCAACTATTAAACAAGGCTTTTTCACCAGAGTCCTCGAAGCTTGTGATTCAGGCAATCGACCAATGCTCACCGGGTTCGCCTCGAAACGAGACTCCGTTGGAAAAGCTTAAATAAAACCTGTTCTCCGCTGTTCCGCTACTAAATGAAAGTCCATCGGAGTTTTTCTCTCCATAAATATCTCCCTCGCCGTCGGTCGGACAGTTTAAATTTAATATTACATTCTCGGGCGATCGTTACAGGTTTGTTGCGAACTAAACTTACGGAATGTCGCTCTCCTATAGCCACTCCTATTAGCGACTGTGCAAAAGTCACCCGAGGAAAGCGTTCGACTACCGTTCGATCCGGATCGCGTAAGACATGCCTCGATACGTTTTTTTGCTCCCTCAAAGAAAAGAAGAAAATAAAGCAGAAAATTAACACTTTCAGTAATTAATTGACGCCCCGCGGTGATGTTACGGTGGCAGACAATCGCGATGCATCACTCGCAATATAAATAGCGTGCGGAACGAGATCTATCTTAATTTCTCCGTCTACCTATTTTCGCATAGTATGAGGCGGGGGACTCGGATCCCACGCACCGATTTCATCACACATAACTGGGCGCCGGTAGACGCGGCTGGTGAGGCGTGTACACGCCGATCCTCACATCCGAGGAATACAACACCCGGTGCCCTCGATTCCGGGAGGGGACGAATCACACAAACCACGTTTCCTGGAAATCGTGGAAAGTACGTCGAAAAATCTCTTGTGCGAGAGTTTCTCGTTGGAGATCAACGACTTCCGGCAACGGTTCGTCGCTTTGTCCCGGCGCGGAGATCCAGCTCGAATTTTCATTCGGCTCGTGACAGCGATATATCCGATTGTTTCATCGTTCGGAAGAAAGCCGATCGTCGTGGAAAGACCTCGAATTTTTTTTTTTTTTCGTCCAGTAATTTCTGACTGCACAAAAAAAAATGATGCGAAGGAATTTGCACGTTGCTTCCAAGCGATCGCTCAAGATCGCTTACAAAGCATCGCGCGAGGAAGTGCGTCGTTCAACATTCCGGCGTCCCGACAATCCGTTTGCAGCCTTCTGTTAAAAATAAAAGAAAATCATTGAAAGTGAGGTAACGTGAACCGAGACTTAAGGACTTGCGGACAGTTCGACCTCACGTGAGTTCAGAGAGAATTGAGAGAGAATTGCGAACACTTCTCGATGGGATAAAAGTGTGACGAAAAATCAAGCATATGGAAGGTATTGAAAAGATTGATTTTGCATAATAATAATGCCAAAATGTTATTAACAAATGAATGAAAAGAATTGTTCAACAAATCTCCCGGCTACTTAACTTTTTGTTCGTATAAAAACGATTTGTTAATCTTTTTGAATACGTATGCATTTTTTCAGAATTTTGTGTAGTTTTTAAAAATTACGTTTTTTTATTAATTAAAAATGGAATTTTCAAAGATTACACGAAATACTGAAAAAAATCATACATATTGAGAAAAATTATCAAATCGTTTTCATAAAAAAAGCTTCTTCTATAGAAGCAAAACAAATTAGGTTGCCGGGTGATTCGTTGGGATTTTTTTTTCATTAATTTCTTTATAACATTTTGGAATTATTATGCAAAATTAATCTTTTCAGCTCCTTCCATAAGGTTGATTTTTTTCTGATTTTTATCCCATCGAGAAGTGTTCGCAATTCTCTCTGAACTCACGTGGGCTCAGACTTTCCGCATACTACCTTAAGGAGGTTGGTGCGTTTCGCACTAATCAAATGATTGCTACATTTTTATAGTACTTTGCGATACTAGTGCGTAAAAGCGGACTTTCGGCGAAGGTTGGGAAGTGGCTGCATGAGCCGGATCGAGCGCTACAACGGCACGAGGCGATGCCGAGTGCTGTTGTAGCGCGAGAGAAGGCGAGTGCGGCCACTTCACAACCGCCGTCGAGAGTTCGCCTTTACGTACAAGTATCGTATACCACTTTTTGTGACGAATGCATGAAAGATGCCCGGTTATGTTGCTGGCCGGGCGCGACAATAAAGGAAAAACAGATGGCGTGCGCATGCGCACAGTATTTACGATACGCGTATGCGTTGCATAAATACTCGAAGCGTGTCGTAAATACTCATTACGACACGCTTCGAGTATTTATGTAACGCCCTCTTGAAAAACACCACTTTATGTCGCGCCCGGCCCCCACATAAAGCAGCACTTTTCATGCATGAGTTACAAAATAGTAATTTGCAATACAAGTGCGGTAAAGCGAACTTTGTACGCACGGTGTGAAGTGCGACTCACTTGACAGTCCGCGTATGATGTTCGTTACACCGCACTAGTATCTCATAACATTTTTTGTAACGAATGCAGGAGAAGTACTCCGTGCACAATCAGCAGGTAGTGTAAAAAACGCTGAAGCGTGCGTAAAGTAAGATCGGACCGATGTGCACATGCGCTCGCTATTTATCGTACATTTGGCTGTAAAGCGCCACTTTCCCCACTCTCGGCAGAGTCGAAAAGTAACACTTTTCATGCATGAGTTACAAGAATTTTTATTTCACTCCGTGGGAAAATGGCGGTTTTTTCGCACGCTTCGCGTGCGAAAATCCCCGTTTTCACACCTTGTGAAATAAAATTTTATCGGATACTCGTGCGAAAAACGTTTTCTGAACTCGTGTGATTGCAACACTCGCCTTCGGCTCGTGCTGCAAACTCGCACACGTCAGAAAAAGCTTTATTACACTAGTATCGTAACGCACTTTTTACGCATCCATTACAATAGTGGATGGTTATCAAGACATTCTTCTCAGAATTCTTCGTCTTCCCTTGAAACACACTCTTTTCAGAACTACCAAATACACAAAAATCCGCTATAGTCACACGAGTGGCTGACAAAGGTTCCCGATCGAGACAAGTGAGCGTTGTCGTACAAACAAAGGCGACAGCCGATGTGACTCGGAGGGCTTTGTCGTCATCGATCGTGCGATCGATGAGCATTCCGGATCCAGACCTCGACTTGTGCAATGCGTACCTCCACCCACCGAACATTACAATGACATATCGTACCAGAGACATTGAGATTTTCTCTCAACACACATATTTCCCAAGAAATATCTCTAACGCATCATTGTGAATTCCTCGACAGGCAAGAATGAAAAGATGCGTCGCGCGCATGCGCGTCCGCTATGCGCTTCGAACACACGACTGGCCGAGGTCAGTGTTATTACTTTTCGTTCGATACCCTGTTCGAGAGAGACCCGCCGGCGAATACAAGACGTATATGCATGATGGATGGGCTCTTTTGAATTGCAAATAGCCTCCCGACTTTTGCGACGTGCTCGCTCCTCGAATGGGTGAGAATCTATCTTGTATGCACGTTGAGGTCTCTCCGTCGAGACATCGCGCATGCCCACTGCACAGCCGGCGTGGTACATCGTCGTGCGTGACTTCATCCGCTCTCGTACGCCTCGACTGGCTAACCTACCGGAGGATTCTCGCCGCTCGAGAATCACTTTGCCTCGCCCTCGCCCGCAGCACCGAAGATACACCTTATTACCGCGCATCGGCGAGAGAGCCGGCTGGATATTCACCGATCGACGATCGACCGTCGTACATCGCAGGATCGTTTCGCTGTCGAGCCTCCGGTTTAGCAATCCACTGCGCGATAGCATCGGGCTTCCGACTTACTCGCCGCTTCCGAAGCGCCGATTCGTGCGATATCGTTGTGTGCGTCTCGCACGAGCGAATATCGAAACGCTTCGACCGTATCGATTTACGTCTATCGATATACGGACGATTATTAAAATTCAGCGTCAGCTGTACGAAATAATGCACGCTCGTTGAATTGTAACACAAAACCTCGTTGACTCGGACGATGCACACGTGCGTTAGTTTACTGAATATATATATATATATATATATATATATATATATATATATATATATATATATATATATATATATATATATATAAGTATGTTCAGTAAATGCTCGTATGTATATAAGTACGTGCGTGTAAAGGAATTATCAACGGCGCGTGGTCACCGCAAGACCTCTCCACACTCTTTTCACTCGCGCGCTATCCTGCTTACACGCCGCACCTCGTGCGCTCATCACTGTTATAAATTACATAAAAAAAAAAGAAGAAAAAAAAATGAGGAAAAGAATGAGAGTTATGTTATGTGTACACAATAGGCTGAATAGCGCCGTGGGCGAAACGCCGAGCATTTACACACATGCGCGATTAAATTCATGGACGAATCTTCGGGATAATGACTCACCGCCGTTACCGCCGACAATGCGCCTCTCCTGCTTCCCTCCCGGTCTAAGAACCGATTTTCCTTTCTCGTCTTCGTCTTTTTTTTTTTTTCAACCGAGCGTCCCGGACGCCGAGCTCGCCATACTCCTGTGTGTGGTCCCGTGGGCGACGACGCTGCGCTCGACTCCGCGAGACGATTTTTCGTCTCCGAGTATCTTTTTAAAAATGTAATTTATTTATTTTCGCAAAATTTACTTCCTCGCACTCGATCTTCAACGTCGTTTTTCTTTTATCTCTTCGAGCACCGTTTTTCGTTCGATGTTTTTAATTCGGCGATCAAAAGGGCCCCGAACACCGGACGGAACGAACGCGCAGCATCGGTACGAGGCGTTCAGCGCGACGTGCTCGGACAACGCCGAAACGGGCGTTTTTCGATTCTTTTTATTGGTTATTGTTGTCGTTGTTTTTTTTATAGATAATTCAGGCAACACAAGGAGAGTTCGCCGAGAGAACTCGCGCACGGCCAGTCCGCTGTCAGACTTCCGAGCTCTTCCCTGTGGTTGCCCCGCGACGGCTCTGTGCGCTCGGAGGGCCCCGACGGGCTCGTCGACTCTCGTGCACCTCCGCTCGTTCCCCTCGTCGGTTCTCCTCGCCGTGCCGCTGCTCGCCGGCGAACAACCTCCCCCTCCAGCCTGCCCACTCGACACTTCTTTTCAGGGATAAAGAGTGGAAGACATTCACCTCGGAGTGGCGACTCTTTCGATACGTGCACCGGAGGGGGGCCCGGCCAGTTCACCGACGCGCGAGAGCCGCGAGCCTCACTCCGTCCCTGGACTGCTCCGTCCTCCTGCGTACGGCGAGGCGAGACCCGCACGAGTGTTTTCGCTGTCGGCTGTTCGGCGCTCCCCGAGACGGAGACAACGCGCTTACTCGAAGGCGGATTCTTCGAGCGCCGATAATTCGATTGTTCGCTGCTCGATTTTCTTCCCGACCGGAAGTGCCGCTTTGGTCGGGCGCTGAGAGGATGCCGCGACGATCTGTCGCCGGATTTCTCGATCACCTGTGGATGATGAAAGGTTGTATTAGAAAAAAAATTTTTTACATAGATACAATGTCGTTGAAATCTAATTTACCCTTTTTTTCTGCGGTGCGTTTAACGAGCGGATGTTTACTTCCAGGATGCTAGGCTGCTCTCCTCAGTATACTTGGAATGTGGATTGATTATCGATCGCGAGTGTAGGTTTACCATAGCATTTCTTTTTTTTTTTTTTTTTTTTTTTTTTCGACGATATCGAAGATGACGCCGCCGGAGTGCATCCTGGATATATCGAACGTTTCTCATTCCACCTCGGTCGTGACCGAGGGAGGATGCTTCTCAAAGTCCGAACCGACCGCGGTATTGAGAGACGTCTCGGCGAGGGTTCACGGCGGGGAGGTGCTCGCCGTCTTGGGATCCAAGGGCTCAGGAAAACGAGCCCTTCTCGATGTTATCGGTATTGTATATTCATTAGTTTATAATGTATGTATGTATGTTATAACCTAATTTAATTTATCGGCACTTTTTGTTCTGTTTTGTATAGCCGAATCCACTATAATATAGTTTTAGATATATTAAAAAATTTTCTTCTGCTGTTTATTTTTTTTTTTTTTTTTTTTTTTTTTTGTAACCGGCAGAGCGGTGTTCCGAACCGAAGGCCGCGTGGTACTGTGCGGAGTTACAATTATATTGTAACAGAATAATAGATAGATAGAAGCGTTTATTTCGTGTTCTGAGGCCACAGCCCCCTAAGAACACCGTGCCAGTACAAAATAAGCAACATAATAAAAAGAACAAGAAAACAACAGAATAATAATACAGAAGCAAAATAATAGATTAAAAATAACAGAAAAATACAAGAAAAATACAAGAAAAATAACAGAAAAAATAATAGAATACAATAATGACGCAACGCAAAAAATAAAATAATAATAATAATAGTAATAATAATAATAATGGATTATAATTTGTTGATTTATCGGTATTTTTATATTTTGCCCAGTAAGCTTACGATTAAATACAGTACACTGGACGATTAAATTTCAACGCGGCATCCCGCGAGCGGTAGAAATTGGTGTCGATGCGGCATAAATTATTCTTAACATTCATTCCGCATAATTCGCATTTTGTCATCGATAAGAAAAACATTGTAACGAGACGTATTTTTTTTATAGTCATTTTATAAGACTTCTTCTATTATTATCTTTTTACTTTGGTCAGCGAATATGTTTACTTATTACCGCGACGTGCTCTCTCGACTTGCCATTGTCTTGTTTGTCGGATACCTTTACGTATCGCCTGTGATTGGGCCCAGTCCGTAATTATACAAATAAATAAATAAATAAATAACACACAAATTTGAGGCTCAAAGATTAACCGTAAGGAAACATTGCGCTGAAACTTGATTTGAAACTAAAAAGAGCCGCCGAAGAGAGGAACTCGGGCACAATAAATATTGCCCAATCTACAGCAGCGTGGGAGCCAACTATAAAATGCATAGTTAACTCTGTAAAACGGAATCTCAAAAATATTCTGTTATAATTATATTAAGACACGATAACGAATTAAATTTTTTTAATTCATCGGTATTTTTTTTTGTTTTGCATCGTAGAATCTACTATAAAATATTTTTAGATTTATATCTTCAATTCTTGGATCTTACATTTATTTGTATATTATTATTTTTTAGCCGGCAGAGCGGTGGGCGAAACGAGAGGCCGCGTGACACTGGGCGGTAGCATGTTGACGCCCGAGTTGTTCAGGCGACACGGGGGTTACGTGGCGCACCGATGTCACCTGTTGCCCAGCCTGACGGTCCGTCAGACGTTGACCTACGCCACGTGGTTGGCGAATCTGAACAACCGCGAGGCCCGGGTGCGCCAGACGTTGGCCGACCTCGCTCTCTCGCAGGTGGCCAATCGCGCCGTTAACGATCTGACGAGACCGGAGTATCGTCGTCTGATGCTCGGCGTCCAACTCGCCAAGGACCCGACTCTCCTCCTGCTGGACGAGCCGACCTGGGACACCGATCCCTTGAACACGTATCTGATTGTCTCCATGCTGTGGTCCTACGCGACGAGACGAGGATCGATCGTCGTTCTGACGATGGAAACACCGAGATCCGATGTCCTGCCTTTCGTCAGTCGCGTCACACTCCTCTGTCTCGGGGCCGTCGTCTACTCCGGACCGACCCGAAGCATGCTCGACTACTTCACCTACATCGGTTTCCCTTGTCCCGAACTCGAGAATCCGTTGATGTATTATCGTGAGTAGAAATACATTCATTTTCATCTTTTTTTTTCTTTCTTTTAATGGAGGTTTTTTGCTCTGTTAAGGTAGTAGTTGTGGACAGTCTGACCGCACGTGAGTTCGGAGAGAATTGAGAGAGGCATTGCGAACACTTCTCGATGGGATAAAAATCCGGAAAAAATTAACCATATGGAAGGTTCTGAAAAGATTGATTTTGCATAATAATGATTCCAAAATATTATTAACAAATTAACGAAAAAAAATTTCCCAACAAATCACCCGGCAACCTAACTTTTTTTTTATGAAAACGTTTTGTTAATTTTTCTGAATACGTATGAATTTTTTCATAATTTCGTGTAAGTTTTTGAAATTGCGAAATTCTGAAATTCTGAAAAAATTCATACGTATTCAAAAAGATTGATAAATTGTTTTGATTTGTTGAACAATTTTTTTTTTCATTCATTTTTTAATAATATTTTGGAATTATTATTATGCAAAATCAATCTTTTCAGCTCCTTCGATATGATTGATTTTTTTCAGATTTTTATCCCATCGAAGAAGTGTTCGAAATTCTCCCTGAACTCACGTGAGGTCAAACTGTCCGCTGGTATTACTGTAGTTATGAAAATATTTGATACTGTTTTTAATTACAAGAATTTTTTGTTCTGTTTTTAATTATGAAATTTTTTTTACCAGTGTGCTTATCGACGGTCGATCGACGGAGCCGGGAGCGCTTCTTGGAGTCCAATCAGCAGATATCCGTGCTGGTGGAAAAATTCAACGTCGAAGGAGGACTGTACATGGAGGAAGCGCCGCAGGGTGCACCGACCGTAAAGGAAACGCCTCTGGGCTTTCTGCACAAGGGACTGGGTCGCGGTATCAAACCGGGATGCTTCTCGACTCTCCTGGCTCTGTATTTGTAAGTTCGAGCCGATAACTTCCCGACCTACGTTTCTCGAAACGTAGAATGCGCTGGAGCAATTTTGTATCTGTTTGCTTCCTCATAGAGGAAGCTATGTTTTCATGAAAAAAAATGTTTTTCGAGATTTTAATGACAGCGTACTAGAAATGGTCGAAAACGTCGAGAAATGTGATTTTTAGCTGGCGTCCGGATGTGTGTGTGTGTGTGTGAGAGACAGCGTGCATTGCTTAGAACGACTATAACTCGGAAACGGCTTGAGATAGCCGGTTGGAATTTTGTAAACTACTAGAGTGGTCACGTCTCTTCCTTCGATATATTTTTCATGAAGATTGAGGTCCGTTTCGAGATTTTACGCGATTTCGAAATTTTTTTAAAAAGTCTGTGGTAGCTCTAACTTTCGTAAATTTTGAGCTATCGTCCTAAAAATACATATAAATACAATACTATGAAGAGATTTGGTATTGAATTTGGCCTAAATCTACCTAAGGGATCAGATTTTATCGAATTTTGATTTTTTTTGAAAAATTACTAAAAATGGTCAAATTCGAGTAAGTATTGAGGTATTGAGCTTAAATTTGGCACAGGAATGGACTAACACTGTACAATGTTTCGTATTAAATTTGACAAAAATTGATCCAACCGTTTAAATTTTATGGGTTTTTCAAAAATGTTCATTAAAAATTTTTTTTTTGACAGGCGTTTCTGAATCAAACATCACGCAAACAGTAAAATGAGTTATAGTTTCGTAATCAGCGCTGAAGATTAGATTAAAAATTGCCTTAAAACTTTTTTTTGTGTTTTAAGTATAGCTTCCTCTATGAGGAAGTCAAAATGGCACAAAGAAATTATCATAGAGGAAATTATGCGCAAAACCGTAAAATATGAGGAAGTAATTGTGCGAATCACTTTGCACGCTTTTTTTTTACGCCCATCCACAGGAGAGGCATGACAGCAACGTTCTCGTTCAATAAATCCAGCCTGGGACACGTTGTCACTCGTATACTCTTGCTGCCGTTCTGCGTCGCGCTGGTCAGCGTTCTTTACTCCTACTCGAGTCCCGTCCAGTCGAGGATATTTCTGCAAACTGAGGGATTGGTGTTCAACTGTCTGACGCTGTTCTACCTCGCGGGTATCGCGACGACAGCGCTTCTCTGTAAGTATTAGTACTGAGAAGTAAAAAAAAAAATAAGTAAAAGATTTTTTTTCGCCGATAAAAAATAAATAAAATCAAGTTTAATGTACTTTTGCGCGTAGCTTTCTCTGTGAAAAAGTTCGTTGATCGATTTTGGCTTTATCGCAGAGGAAGGTACAAAATTGTAATAAATGAGGAAGCCATATGCAAATTACTTTGCATATTTTTTCGTAACAAAAAAATGTCTACAACTCGGAAAATAAAAACCGTCGACATTTATCGAAAAATTTATTGTAGGAGATCGCAAACTGAAATTTGCGCATTTCGTCGTTTTGAGGTAATTTTTAAAACTTTCTATATCTATGGCGGAAGAACCACTGATTACAAAACTATAACGCATTTTACTCTTCAAGTGATATTCGTTTCGGGAACTCGTGTCAGAAGTAAAAAATAAATTTTTCCAAAAATTCAAAATTTTCAAATTCCCGAATAATATAAACGGTTAGA
Source organism: Exephanes ischioxanthus (assembly GCA_958510785.1). Lineage (NCBI taxonomy): Eukaryota > Metazoa > Arthropoda > Insecta > Hymenoptera > Ichneumonidae > Exephanes > Exephanes ischioxanthus. The sequence continues at coordinate 3,170,352 of OY294018.1, read as the reverse complement.
TCAATTTTCACAAAATTCAATACGAAACATTGTACAGTGTCGGTCCATTCACGTATCAAATTTAAGCTCGACAACTCCATGCTTACTCGAATCAGATCGTTTTCAGAAATTTTTCAAAATAATCAAAATCCCATTAAATCTGACCGCTTGGAAAGATTTTTACCGAATTCAATACCAAAGGTCTTTTATCAAAATACTATATTCGTGTACAGTTTTAGGACGATAGCTCGAAACTTACGCAAGTTAGAACTACCAGAGATTTTTTAAACAATTCTACAAATCACTTTTCTCAACATTTTAGACTATTTAAAAAAAATTTTATCCCGATTTTTTTTTACGAAAACATAGCCTCCTCTATGAGGAAGCAAAAAGGTGTAATGTAATTTGCATATCGCTTTTGCATTTATTATAATTTTGGCCCCGTCTACGAGGGGGCCAAAAACCGATCAACAAACTTTCTTCGAACCAGAAATCAATTTATCTTTTTACCTTTCCTTTACGTTTAAAGTTCCCGGATTTCGTGCGAGGTATTACCAGGAGAAGAGGGAGGGTCTCTACGGCGGTGCGATGTTCCTGACGGCCTACACTCTCCTAAGTCTGCCGATGAGTTTTATCTCGACCCTTATAACGATTGGAATACTCGTGCCGATACTGGAGCTCGACCTACCGTCATGGGCGTACGCCTCGGGTACGCTGTGGGCCAGTTACGTGGCCGCCGAGCAGGTCACGGTCGCATTTTTCATGATCATCGCCAGACCGCTGACCGGAGCCATAACAGTCTGGTACATGACTCTGGTGTCGCTTCTCGTCGCGTCGGGCGGAGTTCGCAGCTTGAAGAATTTGCCGAACTGGCTCGCCGCGCTCTCGACGGCGATGCCGACCAGATACGCCTCGCTCGCTTTGAACCAACTGACCATGGACATGCCGTCGTTCGCGAATCTCCCGTACAACGAGAGCCTCTCCTGTCCCGGAATACCGGAACTCTGCAGATATCCGGACGGCAGATCGTACCTCATAAAACGTTTTACACGAGATGGCGAAAATACATCCGAAGTCCTCAACGTCGATCTCAACCTGCTCGTCTCATTGGCGTTCGCTCTCGGTCTCGTTATCCTCAACAGCGTACTTTACCTGCTGCCTCTACCGGCTAAAGTTAAAGCTAAATTTCGAGAATAATCGCTTTGTGATATTTAAGAAAATACTGCGATACTTTCGGTCGTTTAAAGTTAATAATTATTAATCGTATTAATTATATTAATTTTCATAGAATATTCTTAGTTTATGATCTTTAACGATAGATCGGATTTTCTTTTTTTTTTTTCGATGGTTCGCAATCTCACTCGTATAAACATCTGTAGCAAAGCCATACCAAATAATACGTCTATTGTACATTGTTATTTTTTTTCACTTACTATGTAGACTTTATGGCGTGTATTATATTTATTGATAATAAAAAAAAATATGCGAGCGAAACAGTCGTAAAATGTTACTGCAGTCGTATTATGTACATACTCGAATAATTCGTAATTTTTTTTTTCATTTTTTTTTTCTCTATCGGTGAGGATTTCTTTGCGTGTCGAACGTATAGAGGCGAATGGTCTGCGCAGCTTACCGTTTTTTTCTATACATTCCTAAATGCGTTTTATATGTTCCGTTCAGCTCTCGTCGTCGACGGTCACTTGGCCCATTACCTTGAGATCGTCGGACACGGAAAATTCGCAACCAGTTGAGCTTACGATATCGCTTATGTCGACGTTCGGCGCGATTTCTATTAACTTGAGACCTTCGCCTTTCTCCACCTCGAAGACCGCCAAATCGGTGATTATCAGGTCGACGCATTGCTGGCCTGAAATTCGGAGAAACATTTTTTTTTGTGTAAAATCGACGAACTTGGGTGAGATTTGAGATTTTGGAAATTCACCTGTAACCGGTAATGTGCAATTCGCCATTATCTTCGGTTTTCCGTCGCGTGCTTTGTGCTCCATCGTTACGACGACTTTCGTCTCCGCGGCCGATACGAGATCCATCGCCCCGCCCATGCCCTTCACCATCGTTCCGGGGATCATCCAGTTCGCCAGATCACCTCTCTGAGACACCTGCATTCCGCCGAGTATCGTCAGGTCGACGTGACCTCTGAAATTTTATTTTCTTTTATTTTATGTTATTTTATTTTCTTTTATTTTATGTTATTTTATTTTCTTTTATTTTATGTTATTTTATTTTATGTTATTTTATGTTATTTTATGTTATTTTATGTTATTTTATGTTATTTTATGTTATTTTATGTTATTTTATGTTATTTTATGTTATTTTATGTTATTTTATGTTATTTTATGTTATTTTATGTTATTTTATGTTATTTTATGTTATTTTATGTTATTTTATGTTATTTTATGTTATTTTATGTTATTTTATGTTATTTTATGTTATTTTATGTTATTTTGTGTTATTTTATGTTATTTTATGTTATTTTATGTTATTTTATGTTATTTTATGTTATTTTATGTTATTTTATGTTATTTTATTTTATTTTATTTTATTTTATTTTATTTTATTTTATTTTATTTATGGGTAGAACCCTTTTACAGGGCGATATTTATATATCGTCCAAAAATTATAATGGCTCTTGGAAGAGTTTTGCAATCGCGAAAATATTAAATCGCAATTTAATATTATTTTTGTCACATCGTACTCATGTTCGTAAGTGTTATGGGATATTCACCCTCTGATCATCGCGAAGCTCTCCTCGCTGCCGAAGAAAGCCGCGCCGGGCAGTACGGTGACCGATTCCTTGCCGGCGTTTATCAGATCAGCGTCGACTTCGTCCTCCGACGGGAATGGACCGAGACCGAGGAGTCCGTTTTCCGACTGCAGAGTCACTTTTATACTTTTCGGTATGAAGTTACTGGCCATCATTGGTATGCCGATTCCGAGATTGGCTGTCGAGGAAAACTTCATTCGTAAAAATTCGTTAAAAAATCGACGATCAAAATAATCGAAGTGTAACTCACCGTACATTCCATCCTTGAACTCTAGAGCCGCTCTCCGGATAATCCTGTCCCTCGCTTTGCTCGCCGGTGTCGATTTTTTCGATTTGATCGTTTTGCTGGTCGTTATCCGCTGTTAAACGTTCACATTCGTTAAGGCGAGTTGAAACATGTACCACGTGACATATCAGTGCGAGAGCGATAGTTGCATTTTTCGAATCAATGCCATGTAAAAATGGTTGAAAATTTGGGGTAAAAGTGAAATATCATCGAACGCTGTATTGAATTTTACATCAGCTAATACCTTGCTTTTTCGCGAAATGTCGACCATCTCCGAATTCGTTTCATTACAGATTTTCGTACCGACTGAGTCTGTTTCACCTTACCTTAAGGTGAAGTGAAAGTCACGTGACGAGCCAATGAGTGTGAGAGAGATAGTTGCAATTTTTTAATTAACTTTATTCAATGGTGCTAATTTTGTTGAGAAAAAGATTAATTCGAGTCGTATGCGAAATTACCGCGTGCATCCGGCGCGAATTTGTTTTTTCCTCAAAAAAATTAGCACCCTTGAGAAAAGTTCATTACAGTTTTTATTACCGACTGCGATATTTCACTTTCCCTTAAGGTGATGTTAAATATCTCAGTCGGCAACAAAAATCTGCAATTAATGCCGTTTTCAAATCAGTGAAGGTTGAGGAAAAAGGATATTGTATTTCCCAGAAGAATTTCCAGATGCAGGGAAAGACAATTTTTTCTTTTCCTCAGCTGTCTGGCTGTCTCAAAACGGCATTAATTACAGTTTTCGTTACCAGCTGAGCACGGGGCGAGAAGACGGAAGGGCGTACATCATCTTTGTAGGTACTTTTAAGCTCTCGCCCGCTTAGCGCGGGATAATTTTGAATCGCAAAAATACGATAAAAACTAACTGATGCAAACCTCGATTCTCTTCTCGTAAGTCTGGCCCTGAATGACGCGATCGACGTAGATCCCCGGTACGTGAATGTGATCAGGATCCAATTGACCGACCTCCAAAATTTCCTCGGCCTCGACGATCGTCACTTTGGCGGCTTTGCACATAACCGGATTGAAATTCCGCGCCGATTTTCGGAACACCAGGTTACCAGCCTTGTCGGCCTTCCACGCTTTTATTATCGCGAAGTCTCCGGTTATTGCCGTCTCCATGACGTAGTTTCTGCCGTTGAATTCCTGAACGTCCCGCGGATCGCCGGATATCTCGGCGTTACCGGCGTCGTCGTACTTCACAACGACGTTGCCCTCTTGAATTATCGTTCCGAAGCCCGTCGGTGTGTAGAACGCGGGGATTCCCGCCCCACCCGCCCGTATCCTTTCCGCCAGGGTGCCCTGTTCCGGTTTTAAATAAACATTATTACTACTGTTACTACTTTTGTAATTAAAAAAAAATTTATCATTTTATTTAAAGCATTCATGTTTTATATATATCGGAGCTCGGAGCTGTGTATATATACATAAATCACAGTTGGGCAAAGTATCAAAAAATACTTCACGTACAAAGTACCACAAGTACTTGAAGTATCCAGTACTCTTTCAAAGTACTCTTCACAATTAGATTCGTAGCGTTAAGCGTTATCTAGGCTTTCAAAATAAGGTGCAAAGTAATTTGCACATGGCTTACTCATTGTAAAATCGCTAACTGAAGGTTGCGTAATTCGTCGTTTTGAGAACATTTTCAATCTATTCTTCACTTTTTTCCATAAAAAAAAAACAATGTAATTAAAAAAACGAAAAGGATCCCTTCTTAACCCATCTCCTTTTTTTAAAGAATAATTTTTTTTTAATAAAAAAAACGAAAACGGCGGACACTTCCCATTTTTTTTATGGATCTTTTTAAAAATAAATAAATTCTTGTTAAAATTATAGCTATTGAAAAGTTTAGCCAATCGTATACTAATAGAAACAGGACGTCATGCTACTCATTGAATATCCGCAATGTAAGCAGGTATCCAAAAAGTACCTGAAGTATTAAAGAGTACTTTTGTACTTCCAGTACATACTTGAAGTACTGCTCTGATATACACTAGGATCTCAATTCGTGCGCCCTCGGTTTCCGTAACAGTCCCCACCATGGAGCGAATATCGATCGACACAGTAAGCTATTTGCCATGCTCGACAGTTAGTGTGGACGGGACATACACAGCCTCGATTTTCGTGCGTGTCAGCGGGAGCCGGTCCCGCTGCTGTGAATGAAGTCGAGGTCCTAGCGTATATGTATATGTATATGTATATGTATAAAAAAAAAATACAAGATGTAAAAAATCTTAAACAAAAAAACTTGGTGTGCCAGTTTTTTAAAAATAATTTTTGCATGAACTATGTACGACAGCGATTGGAAAAAAAACTGGCACGCCAAGTTTTTTTTGTTCAAGATTTTTTACATCTTGTATTTTTTTTTTTTTTTTTTTTTAGATTTTTGTAATACTACTTGGCTGGTTTGATTTGATTTTTTTCGATTTTTTTTTTACATTTTGATACACATATATTTTTTTTTATTATTCGGATAAACATCTGTTTTGGTAGATTTTTTAATTTTTAAGAGGTTTTTTTCATAAACATATTTTCTGAACGTTTTAAGTACTTGGCGTACCATTTTTACTTTAAAAAAAAAAAAAGTATTTTGTGTTTGATTTCACCTATTGTTGAAATCCTGTAAATACGAGCGGTATCAAAATTTCAATTTCCAACTGTTAAAGGTACTGAAAAGACTGATTTTGCATAATAATCAGTTCAACATGTTATTAACAAATCAATCAAAAAATTATCCTAGTGTATATGTATATGTATATTTCCATTTTCATTTTTCTCTACGCTGAAAACCCTCTTCGCAAAACTATATAGTTACGGAGCACGAAGCCGAATGAAAAAAAAAATATGAGAAAAGTATTACCTGCGGGGTGAGTTCGACTTCCAGTTGCCCGCTGAGATACTGTTTCTCGAAGTCTGCGTTCTCGCCTACGTAAGACGCGATCATTCGTTTTATCCTGCGTTCGTGCAGCAGCAAGCCAAGACCGCAGTCCTCTATGCCGGCGTTGTTGGAAACTACCGTGAGATCCTTGGCTCCCTTTGCCAGGACAGCTTTTATGAGATTCTCCGGTATGCCGCACAGTCCGAAACCTCCGACGAGGAGCTTGGCTCCGTCGGGAATGTCGGACACGACGTCGTTCATCGATTTGAAAACTTTTCCATCGCCCTTCGGAGTTTTCAGCTTCGGAACGTCGTCGTCAGTCTCCGGACTGTCGGCTCTCACTGAAAAGCTCACCGAGCATACCTGAAACATCGAATTGCATCGTCAGAGAGACGATGAATGCGCGCGTTGGTCAATCTGGAGGCGAAAATCGAACAGTGTTCGAGGACGAAGCATTTTTTTAGGTTATGTTCGGTCCAACTTTTTCGTACCCTCGAGACGTTCGCGTGTTTGTAGGAGTTTCGGCATCCCGCGCTGACCCGCAGGCAAACACCGCCGAAAGTTCTCATCGCGAAAGCCATGTCTATAAATTATTTACAGCAGTCTCACTTTTGTAGACGGAAATTAATTAACGAAGGATTCGCGGATCGACGAACGTCAGAAGGTCGCACATGCTCTCGCTCGGCCGTCCGAGCCAGTACTGAAGGCAAACCGCGGCTCGATTCACCAATATCGCGTGCATGTATTATATATTATAATCGGGACGCAATATTCGGGACTCTAAGTGGATGTCGGATATCGTCGCCTTTCAGCATTGGACGATGAAACATCGAATGATTAATATTTGTTTTGCACGCAGGAGAAACCGGCTTTGCCGCGAGGTCGCGGGAACCGTTCCGAAAAACAAGGGGGGAGACGATGCATACGTGAGCGCTGACGTCATTTCTTACGGCTGATTACAAATGTCTTATCTGCTATGAAAATAGCCGAAGCAACAAAATCTCTTTGATACACTATCGATTTGCTGAGACGAACAAACCATAATCTCCGGACGAGATATCGCGTTAATAAAAAAGACGATGAACAAAAACGCGAGTTAATTATAGATCGTTCGAGTGCGCAGATTACGGCGATTGAGCGCGAATCTAATTCAAAGGTCATGAATTGCGACCCTGAAGGTATCTCCATGAGAGTAAATTTCTTCAAGTTATAACTGCTGGGTTTTGCATCGGACAAACTTCGCTCGGGGAAGTTCACTTGGAGAATAAAATTTTGCAAGTGAACTTTTTTCTTTCTTCCCGAAGCCGTGCATCGATAGATCTTATGAGGAAGTTTCCATATCGCTTCCTAACAAAAATTGAAAATTGGAATTTCATATGGCTTTCTCATAATGTTCCTTTATTCGCGAAGCTTCTTTTGTGAGAAAGCATTTTCTGTATTTTTGGCTTCCCCTACGCTCCCCCCTCTGTAGGTGCGGCAGATGCATAATGGTAAAAAAAAAATAAATAAAAAAATTTTAAAAATCTAAAATCCTACGTTTCCGAGTGTTTTTTTTTCAGGTGGCGTCTCGTTCTGTTAACTTTTTTTTCCTAATACCGTAATGCAGATACCTTCAGGGTGATCATAAATTCGTTTCGGTAAAATGAATTTCAGTTTCGCAACACTTGCCACGAATTATTTATGTTTTCGCCACTTCGAAGTTTGTTTGCCTCGCTGTTGGAAAACGCTCGGGAGAATGAGGCCCGGGAGGACAAAATCGGCCTTCGCCGCAATGCACAGTAATCAACGTCTTTCGCAACAGTTTTATATTTCTCAATGCGCAAGCGAAAGACTTGCGTAAAACTTGTTGTCGGTAAACTTATTTCACATTATTACAAGTACATAATACTAAAAACCTCTGTGTTCCATCTCGGCGTTCATATATTAATCTACGGGCATTAATTTAATCTCATCGCTGACGCGTTTTATATTATAAAATACTATGTGAAGGAAATACAAAGTTTGTTCCGGATCGCCGTTCGATCCGTCGATCCTCGCTCGAACACGCGCGGTCCCGATTTCGAAGCGATGTCGTAGTTTTCTCAGGGTTTCCGAGTATCACGAAACGATGCGACACGGCGGAGGTAATAAATCGTGGAATTACATAAATCGTTGAATTATTGTTTTTTCATGCAACGTATCTCGCCGATAATCGATCAATATCAAGGACTCTCTCGTTCGTCTCTTATCATAATCTAACGTTAGATTATCGAATCGACAAATCTCTCTTTCTTTCGCATCTCCGCGTGCATTATCGATGAATGTGTGTGTAGTAACTTGGCGCTCGTCGATACTATTTGTGTATGGCGGACATTGCTCGAAGACTCTGAGATCTTATGGTACACACCGCGAATCTTCGTTAAGATGTGATATCAAAAATGATTTTTTTTTTTTTTTAATTCTAATTGAATTTAACGAAGATCAATCGCGAGATCGATCATCGATGGCGCCCACTGCGAGCGTCAGTCACCGCACCCCACAGCTCGATAACGAAATCGTCCGTGAAGCCGAAAGCTTCCAGATCAGAGTTATCAATGGCCTCGGCGAAATCCATGCTGTTAGTTTTGCCTTCGGCGAGTTCCCAAATTTGGGACGCTGGAAGAATACAATTTAAATAAAATTAATTGAAAACTTAGAATTACGTTAATCGAGTAAACTGACGACAATTCGATAATCGGCGAAGCTTTACCTAGCTCATTGTCATAGATACCCATGAAGTTTTCCACGATGGCGTTTATCTTCTCGACTCCTATCGTAGCCGTATTATCAGTCTGGAAAATGAAAATGAAAAAAAAAAAGGAAAATTAAGTCAAGCTGAAGACGAAGAATGTCGAGTAGTGAAACTGTCAACAAAAATTGTAAAATTAACGCACCCGACTGGAAGTTTTTGTGCAAAAACTGGTACATTAAATTTACAATTGCGATGAAAGGTAATGGACTTTTACAGTGAAATTAATGTAAATTATTGGATCAAAGTACTTTTATACTAAAATTAAGGTAAATTATTAAAAGTAAAGTATTTCGAAAATTTTTAATACACTGTACGTTAATTTTTCATCGTACTCGTGCATGAAATTTAATATACCAGTTTATGCATAAAAACTTCCAGTACCGGTACATGAAATTTCATACGAATTTCCTTCACAGTGTAAATCGTTGTTCACGCACCACTTTTTCTATTTGAGCACTTCCGTCAGCCTTGAACCTCAGAGTTTCCTTGCCGGTTCCGTAGCCCGCGGGCTTCTTGCCTTTCTTAATGTCGCCTCTCGGCCCGATACTTCCGAATCCGCTTCTCTGCGGCTCGACCAATCTCAACGTGAACGTGTCCCCCTTGGATATCTCTTTGAGCATCTTCGCGACTTCGAAGTGCCTTCGACCGACCAAATTAACGGTGTTTATCTTCTCTATGTGATCGCCGACCTGGATAACGTTCACTTTGTCGATAACCGAACCTTCCTTGATACGCTTGATGAAAGCGTAACCGGCACCGTTATCCGTTATCGTAAGGCCCAGCGCGTCGTCGGTTTTCACCAGCTCGACTTCCTTCGGTTGTCCTACAAAAAAAAAAAAAAAAATTATCATCATATCGTGACGTTGAGTGGAGCGAAATTGCATATCACCGACAATTTAATCAGCATGCGATATGCGATATACCCGCTCCAAAAACAGCCAGGTAGACGTTTCAAGGCCAAGCAGAACAATAACAGTGCCCCAACGATATCCCGCATGTCATCGGCGACTCAGCAAAATTTCTATACGACTACTGTGTACGAAACTCTCTCTCTCGCACTCGGCGAATGGGCGCTCGAAGAGTGAACATAAGAATGCGCGCCCGGTGACGCGGAACGGACACGATCCGCATCGCGCATGATTCGTCAGAGCCGATAGCTTAAACAACAATGTTCAAACCTTTTCTGTGAGCGAATATAAAGTCGTCCAGGCCAATCTGTCCTCCCAAGAGCTCGGACATCTCGGTCTTCGGTGTGTTCAGCGTACAGAAAAGAATCTGGAAGTCAGAAAATGAAAGTTATAAAGCATTATTAGTAAATAAATCAAGGAATTCATTTAAAATGAGAAAATAAAAGGATTTGTGATTTTTTCAAATCAATTCATTTTTTTTCAATAACGCATTAATAACTTTGTGGCATTATTATTATGCAAAATCAAAGAGCTTGACATCATTAATACAACCGATTTTTTTTTTCTTCAGATTTTTGGTATATCGCGAAGTACTGAAATTGTGATCAAATTTAATCTTTGGTTGCAAATGTGCGTGTGAAGCATTAACCCTTTGAAGTCTACATTTTTTTTACAAGTATGAAGTTTGTATACATTAGTTAGTTATTAATAAATTTTTTCTGAATTCAAAGAAGAGTGTCACCTGTGGTAGGCGAGAGCGGAGCACAATGGATACAACGATGGGGCAAAATGGGACGTCGTAAACTTCATAGAATATTACGTTTTTAAAAAATCTTTGAAAACACAATTCTCCAATAATTTTAGTGACGTCCCATTTTGCCCCACCAATGCATCCCCATTTGTCGCAAACACAAATCCCTAATTAAAATCTCGTTTGCCGCGGAAATTTGCATCTTATCTCTGCAATTATTTTCGCGATCTCTCAGATAGGGTGAAAAAAAATCTTGTGAGGTCGAGGTGTGAGGTCCCTTTCCGATGGTATAGAAAAACGCACATCGACGTTTTTTTAAAAACGTCTTTAAAATTGCAATTTTCCAATAATTTTAGGACGTCCCATTTTGCCCCATCGACGCATTTCGATTGTCGGTCCCGTCTTGCCCCGCTCTCCCCTACAGGGTGCTTCAAAGGGTCAAATTAACACAAATTCCACATTAAAATCTTGTTTCCCGCGCAAATTTTAATCTTATCTGTGCGATCATTTTCGCGATCTCTTAGATAGTGTGAAAAAAAAATCTCGATAGAGAACGAGGACGTGCATTTGAAAAGCGTCAGGACCCTTTCCGAGTGTATAGAAAAACGTACATCGACGTTTTTGTTAAAACGTCTTTAAAATTGCAATTTTCCAATAATTTTAGGACGTCCCATTTTGCCCCATCGACGCATTTCGATTGTCGGTCCCGTCTTGCCCCACTCTCCCCTAGAGCGTGCTTCAAAGGGTCAAAGAAACACGAATCCCACATTAAAATCTCGCTGCCGCGCAAATTTTAATCTTATCTGTGCGATCATTTTCGCGATCTCTTAGATAGTGTGAAAAAAAAAATCTCGATAGAGAACGAGGACGTGCATTTGAAAAGCGTCAGGACCCTTTCCGAGTGTATAGAAAAACGTACATCGACGTTTTTGTTAAAACGTCTTTAAAATTGCAATTTTCCAATAATTTTAGGACGTCCCATTTTGCCCCATCGACGCATTTCGATTGTCGGTCCCGTCTTGCCCCGCTCTCCCCTACAGCGTGCTTCAAAGGGTCAAAGAAACACAAATCCCACATTAAAATCTCGTTTGCCGCGCAAATTTTAATCTTATCTGTGCGATCATTTTTGCGATCTCTTAGATAGTGTGAAAAAAAAAATCTCGATAGAGAACGAGGACGTGCATTTGAAAAGCGTCAGGACCCTTTCCGAATGTATAGAAAAACGCACATAGACATTTTTTAAAAACGTCTTTAAAATTGCAATTTTCCAATAATTTTAGGACGTCCCATTTTGCCCCATCGACGCATTTCGATTGTCGGTCCCGTCTTGCCCCGCTCTCCCCTACAGGGTGCTTCAAAGGGTCAAATTAACACAAATCCCACATTAAAATCTTGTTTCCCGCGCAAATTTTAATCTTATCTGTGCGATCATTTTCGTGATCTCTTAGATAGTGTGAAAAAAAAAATCTCGATAGAGAACGAGGACGTGCATTTGAAAAGCGTCAGGACCCTTTCCGAGTGTATAGAAAAACGTACATCGACGTTTTTGTTAAAACGTCTTTAAAATTGCAATTTTCCAATAATTTTAGGACGTCCCATTTTGCCCCATCGACGCATTTCGATTGTCGGTCCCGTCTTGCCCCGCTCTCCCCTACAGCGTGCTTCAAAGGGTCAAAGAAACACAAATCCCACATTAAAATCTCGTTTGCCGCGCAAATTTTAATCTTATCTGTGCGATCATTTTCGCGATCTCTTAGATAGTGTGAAAAAAAAATCTCGATAGAGAACGAGGACGTGCATTGGAAAAGCGTCAGGACCCTTTCCGAATGTATAGAAAAACGCACATCGACGTTTTTTTAAAAACGTCTTTAAAATTGCAATTTTCCAATAATTTTAGGACGTCCCATTTTGCCCCATCGACGCATTTCGATTGTCGGTCCCGTCTTGCCCCGCTCTCCCCTACAGCGTGCTTCAAAGGGTCAAAGAAACACAAATCCCACATTAAAATCTCGTTTGCCGCGCAAATTTTAATCTTATCTGTGCGATCATTTTCGCGATCTCTCAGATAGTGTGAAAAAAAAAATCTCGATAGAGAACGAGGACGTGCATTTGAAAAGCGTGAGGGCCCTTTTCGACTGTATAGAGAAAAAAACACGCGTCGACGGGTGGGATTCACGTAGCCGTGACCAATGCTTCCTGCGTCCGGTGCGGGCGTCAGGGAGCCGGCTATCGAGAGGCTCTCCATGTACGTGTGTACTTCGTTACGCGGGCTCTGCCCGCACGATAATGATAATCACATATCGTCGGCTTACTTCGTTCGCTGAAAGTTCGTAGCACTCGGCGATCTTCTGATAGAGTTCCCGCACGTTGCTGAAGCCGGATATCTGACCCGTGGAACTTCCGTGAGCCAGCTGACATCGAAAAACCAATCGCTGCTTCGCGTCCTGATTGCCGCTGGCCGGAGCCTGCTGCTCCTGGCCGTTGTCGCGCCTCGACGTACCATTACTGCTCGTGTCGTGACCCTCGTGGTGAGACCCGTTAGTGCTCGCTGGCTTCTCCGAGCCAGACGATCTCGGCGATGCTTTCGGCTTGAACAGCGGCATTCCTCTGCGAAAAATAAAAAAAAAAAAAACATCTTCGGTCATATATCCTTCGCACCGCGTGCTGCATACCGTATCGCTATTATTATCATTATTTAACCATCTGTCGGTACGCGGACGATAGTTTTCCTCGAGTTCGAGGAAAAAAAAGCATTTTACTGACGCTGTAAAATCAGAATAGACAATAAAAAATAATAATAAACGTTAATCGTGCATATCTTAACTGTAATCTTGTTGCGGCTGTCGCAAGATCAGATTTAATTTAATTTCAAGTGTTTTGATCTCAAAAATCTTGAGTGGTTTATAAACTTATAAAAATTCTTTATTCAGAGGTCTAAAATTAGGATTTATTACGTGGTGATTGTAAAAGCAGAAACCCGTCTAATAAATAAATTTAAGAAATCATGGAAATTAGTATATTACCGAAAAAAGAAAACAATGTAACAAATTTTTAGAGTTTTGTTGCAATAATAATGATAAATCAAAGGTGTAACGGAAAATCGTAGATTTATGTTTCAAGGTCAAAGTTTCGACATTGTCGCACCGGTCCGCAAGAATAACCGTTAAAAAAAAAACAGGCTACTTTGTATTGCAATGCAGCGCCCTCTATGCAAAACAATAGTCGCGTCCCGTTCGGGAAGAGCGCGATGCGTAAACAACGTTACGAGAGAGACAGAGAGATGGATTCGTCCGAACGCGCGCGTTAACCCGATGGAAGAGTCTCTCCTCTTCCTCGTTATCTCTTCGTGCCATCGCACACAACAGACTTTGTATTTATTCGCTCGCTGTGGACTCCGTTCGCGCCGTGCCTGACACGGCCACATGCGAGCCGGTTTCCCGCTAATTTTTTTTTACTTTTTTTTTGCACAGCTCATATCCTTCAGTCGATATATTCTTGCTAATCAGAATGGAATTCGTCGCGACAATGGAGACGCGCGCGGCCGCTAACGATCTTCGTCCGATCCACCTGCTCGTTTAATCGCGCTGCAGCAATTTTTTTTTTTTAATTGGAAGTTTATTCACTCGGACAAAGCGACTACCGAGAGTGTTGAGCTCGACAGTCGCAGAGTCATTGCGCAACTCCCAGTGCCGCGAACATTCACTGACGTAGATACAAAAGAAAAAAAAGGCGATTCAACAGTCGGATATTAATTCGCCTGGCGATTAATCGCGAATTAATTTTTGGCCATCCGTCGAGTTGCTGATCTCCAGTATTTATGCGAACGCAGAATTGCCGTACTTGCCTCAGAAACCCTGATATGTTGAACAAACACATATTATGTAGTAGTTCGCGCAAGTAACTAACTATATATTATATATATGTATATATATATGTATGCATGTCGGGAGTCGCGAACTCTTAACCACTTGCCACACGAAAAAAAAAAAAAAAACGAAAAAAAACTCGGTGATTCAACGATCGAATATTAGTTCGACTGGCGATGAAGCGCGAATTAATTTTGGGCTATCCATCGAGCTGTTGACCTCGATTGTATATGCGAACGGAGAATAGCCGTACTTGCCTCAGAAACCCTGACATGTTGAACAAACACCATTGGATAACGCGTAACAGAGGATTGTGTAGTAGTTCGCGCAAGCAACTTTAACTTATAGTTATATATATTAAATATATATTTATATATATATGTATCTCGAGAGTGGCGAACTTTTAACTACTCGGCGTTGAGCGACTTTCAACTCGTTAAAAATTTCCGCCCGCTTCGACGACAGTGATTTCCTTTTTCTATTAAATTTATTATCAAATCGTTCGAACGTTCGAGCGACGTTGACGGAGCGAGGTTCGCCAGCGACACTAGCGTGGAGTACAATGACGAAAGAATAAAAAAACACACAAGCGTAAACAGACTGGGGGACAGAGAAGGCGGCGCAAAGGGAAAGGAATTAGGCGGCGGAGCGAGGATCGCGGCCGATCAGTACCGATCCGGACCGGCGGACGGACTGGATGGATATGACACGTCACAACACCATTTATTCGTTCGACTCGTAAATAAAACAGCGTAGCGGTTGTGTTGCGTGCACACCTGGGCCGACGGTAGAAACGACTCGTTCGCACGCACGATTATCCTTCTTGATTATCCGCGCCTTCTATAACGTTCGATAAACCGCACGATAAAGCGCGTTGCGCAAACTAGCTTGCAACAAATTTCTCTGCCTCGGCTCTTCTTGCACCGGGCTCACGAGATACGAGCGCGTCGCGTTAATTGCACCGAAACGTCGACCACCGACACGTAGCAACGCTTCATAACTGCGCCAAAGCTAATGAACAAAATCTTGGTCGGTGGTCGAGTGCGAGAAAAAAACGCACACACAGCCGGGGCGAGCGTTAGGGCTTTATCGTTGTTGCATTATCTCCAGCCAGGGTCGACTATATCCGTTCTTTATCTCGACGCTATCGCAATAGTTTCCGAAGCTACTCTGCTAAATTGCTGCGCTTGTGTATCTCATTCTCTACGCGAGGAAAATGTTGAAATTCCGATCGAAGATTCTCCGGAGATTAGAGATTACGAGTCGAATGTTTGCGATATAGAACAACACGAGCTTTTGCGGGATACTTTTCTGTCCCGATTTTTAGCGTTTAGGTGATAATAAAGTAACGCGAGCCGTGCGATGTCGTGTGTTGTGAAACTGGGCTATACGCACCGTATAAATTCGTTTACGTTTGCACTTGCATTGCTTCACGCGTGTAGTGTCTCGTTGCCGATGTGCTTCTGTCGCAAGGGCAACAAGTGCAACCGGTGGTCGCGAACTGGCGCACCGGTCGGCCGTTTTCTCTCCTCGCGAGTAAATTTTTTTCGTCTCGGTCTCATCGCCGGCGAGCAGCGCGCGAGAGTGTCAGCGGCCGCCGCCCGAACTAACCGAGAATGGCAAGGCCCGACCGCGCGGTCGGTAAATCCTCCACTTTCACGACCGCACTACGTAGACACATGCACAACGGGTTCGCGTAGCAAAATGATCGCGTATTTCTATATAATCTCAATGGCGTCCGGACACTGCACCGACTACGATATAGTCAGGATTACTGCGAGCGGATAAATTGTCAAAGTTGGTCGTACAAAGTCGATTCATTTTATAGGTAAATAGTCGGACGAATAGATTAAGATCTCGTTTCTCGGAACGAATCTTCGCGATTCTGACAACCGGCCGAGACATCGGCGAGTCGGCAGCGACAGAGCACCGAATCAAATCCCTTATATTGTAGTTTGCGCGACGAGAATTATCGCGCGACTATGAGCTTGTTTACGCTAATCGAATTAAACTTTTAATTCCAGACCGTCCGGAGATCTTTCGCTCCGACTACGTCGCACGGACGACGATAAATCGATCCGATTGAGAGAACAAATTTTGTTGTGCCTTCTGTTTTCAGTGACTTGCAACATTAGTTTGCAATCGGTGGAAAGGGGAGAGAAAAAAACGATATTGAAAAAAAAAAAACATAAATAATGGCCGCAGAGCATTACAAGCTGAACTGCATGCTTTTCGGTCACACCCTGGACGTCAGAGCCTTGGCAACCTTCGCCGATGGAACTGTGGTTTCGGCCTCCAGAGACAAGACCGCCAGAGTTTGGACTCCTAGCCTGTAAATGAAATTTTCTTTATTTACGCTTACTTTTTGAGTTATTTATTTATTTATTTATCAGCGCCCGAAAATCCTCTTGCAAAATATTGCATATATTGTTTATTTAAATAACATTGCATTATACAGATTTTTAGTATCAATAAATAACATAATAAGTCTGGGTGGAAAACTCTAGGATTGTTTAGTCCATAGAAGCAAAATTTGCCTGTTTGCAGATATCGCAGAGTTTGCTTATTCCCTGCATTGTGTATTGCAACACGAGTTATGAACCATACATAAATCTGTTCCTCATGTGCTGTTACATCTAAATTCAGTCATTTGGTTTTCTCGTTTTTGGTCCACTTTAAATTTCCTTCAAGGTGCGCCAATACCATAATTTCCTCTGGACAATTGCCATAATTCAAACAACATAAAAACTTCCCCAATAGCTGCCTCTGCCACGAGTCCGACCCATTCAATTGCTTTCCTGAAGCTACAAATCGCATTCCCATGTATCCGTATTCTTATCTCAGGAGGCAAAGCGTTAAAAATCTTATTTTCATGCATTTCCTTCCTATTGAATATCTTCTTGAACAACCACTTTCTTGCTGATTTATTTATTTATTTTATTTATGTGACAAGCCCTTCTTCATTTACAATTTTTACTGTTCAGATAACGATACACATATGACCAAAAATAAACCATGTATGAACATAATAACATCTTAATATATAAAATGAATTTATTTACCTTTTGGTAAATTTTTTTTTCCGTTAAAATAATATAATGCGTAAAGTATATTGAGTATCGAGCATTAAGTACCATTTCTTCTCTGTCGCTCGTGCCATGCACGATACTTATATTTAAATTTCAATTGCTAACATTGTTTTTTTTTTTTTTTTTCAGGAATGGTACGGATTACATGGAGACAGGTATGCTGACCGGCCACACGAATTTCGTGAGTTCGGTGTGCGCGATAAATCCGTCGGAGCTCTATCCGAAGGGTCTCGTGATAACGGGCAGCAACGACAATCACATATGCGTCTACGTGCTGGGAGAGACAGCGCCGACGGAGAGGATCAAGGCTCACGAGAACACCGTCTGCAATCTGCGAGCTGGCCATGAAACGGGAACGTTTCTGTCGAGCTCCTGGGATCTGAGCGCGAAGCTTTGGGACCTCCAGTCGCTGAACAAGGCCAGGGTGACTTTCGTCGGTCACACGGCGGCAGTGTGGTGCGTCGCGGATCTCGCGTCCGGCGCGGTCGTCACCGGCTCGGCGGACAAGACGGTGATCGTGTGGAAGCCGGACGGTTCGTTGCTGCACAAGCTCGAAGGCCACACGGACTGCGTCCGCGACGTCGCGGCGATCGGCCGCGAGGAGTTCCTCACGTGCGCCAATGACGCGACGGTCAGACACTGGAACGCCACACTCGGCACTTGTCTCGGTGAATTTTCCGGACACGAGAATTACATATACAGCATAGCGGCGACGAACGGGGGCAGCCTCGTCGTCACCTCGAGCGAGGATCGCACAATCAGAGTGTGGCGAAACGGCACCGTCGACGAGATAATCGCCGTGCCGGCTCAGTCGGTCTGGTGCGTGAAGCTCCTCGCGAACGGCGACATCGTCGCGGGCTCGTCGGACTGCGCTGTGAGGATATTCACGGCCTGTCCGGAGCGCTACGCCGAAAAGACGATCATGCAGGCCTTCGAGGAGGAAGTTGCAAAGGACCAGCTTCAGGCTCAGCTGGCCGTAGGAGGCGTTAAGATCAGTGAGTGAGTAGTTTTACATCCGTACTCTCGTCACGTGATTAAAGGGGGGGTTCGATGAATTACCGGCGATTTTGCTTCCTCAGAGAAAAGTTTGTTTACGTAAAAAAAAAAAATTTAAGATTCTAATGTCAGCTATCGTCCTAAAACTGCACACAAATATAATAATTTAATAAAGACCTTTAGTATTGAATTTGGTGGAAATCTATCGAAGCGATCAGATTTTATGGGATTTTGAGTTTTTTTTTCTTTATTTACTAAAAACGGAATAATTCCAGTAAACATGAAGGTATCGAGCTTACATTTGACGTGGGAATAGACTAACACTACAATGATTGTCATTACATTTGGCGAAAATTGATCTAACCGTTCAATTTTTCTGTGATTTCGACATTTTTGAATTTTTCGGAAAATTTGTACTTTTTGTCCGACACGAGTTTGTGCGTCAAATGTGGCTCTAGGAGTAACATAATTCGGAGATACATCATAGAATGGGAACTATACATTAGATATAGCCTAAAAACGATGAATTTCGCGGAACATTTTGACCATTTCAGTTATTATGAGTTGCAGATACTTTTTTATGTCACAAAAAGGTGCAAAGTAATTTGCACATGGTCTCCTCATTTATTACAATCTTGCGCACAGCTTCTACGAGGAGGCCAAAATCAATCAACCAACTTTCTCATAGAGAAAGCAGTGCGCGAAATCGTAATAAATGAGGAAGTCATGTGCAGATTAATTTGCAACTTTGATTAACGGTTTTTCTTTTTCCCGACAAAAACAAAAACAAAAGTCTACTGTAAAAAGTGTGCTCAGATTCGTGTACGAATTTATAATTTGCTTTTAATGACTTTAATGAATTTTTGTTTTTTCTCGTTAGCCTGCCGGGTCGGAGCGCGTTAGAGCAACCCGGTCGCGAGGACGGCCAGACGATGATGATAAACGAACACGGGAAAGCGAAAGCTTACGTATGGTCGATGAGCGAGCGTAAATGGGACTTGGTCGGAGACGTGATGGGCGGCTCGGGTGGGGACATCAGCACGTCCGGCAAACAGCTGTACAACGGCGAGGAGTACGATTACGTGTTCTCGGTCGACATACAGGACGGCGTGCCGCCGTTAAAGTTGCCTTACAACATCAACGAGGATCCCTGGCACGCCGCGCAAAAATTTATTCATCGAAATGGTCTCAGTCAAATGTTTCTCGATCAGGTATCGTAATATATTTATAAATAAAAAATAAAATAAAAAATTAATTGCGTAACAAAAATTATTCTTTTAAATAATTCGTTAATTCATGCAGTTATCGATTTTCTTCAGGTGGCAAATTTCATAGTGAAAAATTCGCAAAGCGTTCCAGCTTTAAAGAGCGACTCGCAGTTCGCCGATCCGTTCACCGGCGCGAGCCGCTACGTACCTGGCAGCGGAACGCCGAACGCCTCGCGAACGTCGTCCAGCGCCGCGATGCCGACGACCGATCCGTTCACCGGGGCGAGCCGCTACGTGCCCGGCACAGCGACGCCGAACACCTCGCGAACTGCATCCGAAACTGCGATATCGTCCGCCTCGTCCAGCAAGACGGCCGTTATTCCATCGTACATACCACACGCGGCTTATCTCAAACTGGAACAAGCGAATCTTCCTGCGATTTTAGGTAATCGATAGATCGCGTCAAGGAACAAATTTGGATAAACCAGTCAAACGCGAGGATCGCGTAATACCGAGTGAGCTTTCTGTTTCAGAAAAGCTAAAGGAGCTCAACAGCAAACTGACCGACGGCGCTAGTCGAGTAACCGACGAGGAATTGGAGTCGGCGGTGAGATTGGCGAGCGATGATTGCGCCGATCAGCTTCGAGTCGGCGCCGTTGGAGTACTGCGAACCCTCTTAAACTGGCCCGATCAAATCGTCTTTCCGTCCCTCGACGTGGCTCGACTGGCGGTTCTTCGCGGTGCGGTCAACGAGAGTCTGTGCACCGAGGAGTTGCTGCAAGTGGCGAAAAAGCACATAAGAACTACCGCGGTACCTGCAAACCAAATGCTAACCTTTAGACTGTTAGCCAATATGTTCGTACACGAGAGTGGCGAACGATTTGGCCTTCGACACAAGGACGAAGTCCTCAAGGCGCTCCTCGATCTGAAATCACTCGGTAGCAAAAACAATCAGGTATGAATTGTCAAACAATTCGCCATTGTAATCCTCGATCGTTGTTTTGTTCGGGTTTTAACTGTTTCATTAAAACGTTTTATTAAAACTTTTCATTAAAACGTTTCATTAAAACTTTTCATTAAAACGTTTCATTAAAACGTTTCATTAAAAAGTTTCATTAAAACGTTTCATTAAAACGTCTCATTAAAACGTTTCGTTAATCGTTTCATTAAAACGTTCCGTTAATCGTTTCACTAAAACGTTTCGTTAATCGTTTCATTAAAACGTTTCGTTAATCGTTTCATTAAAACGTTTCGTTAATCGTTTCATTAAAACGTTTCGTTAATCGTTTCATTAAAACGTTTCGTTAATCGTTTCATTAACACGTTTCGTTAATCGTTTCATTAAAACGTTTCGTTAATCGTTTCATTAAAACGTTTTGTTAATCGTTTCATTAAAACGTTTCGTTAATCGTTTCATTAAAACGTTTCGTTAATCGTTTCATTAAAACGTTTCGTTAATCGTCTCATTAAAACGTTTCGTTAATCGTTTCATTAAAACGTTTCGTTAATCGTTTCATTAAAACGTTTCGTTAATCGTTTCATTAAAACGTTTCGTTAATCGTTTCATTAAAACGTTTCGTTAATCGTTTCATTAAAACGTTTCGTTAATCGTTTCATTAAAACGTTTCGTTAATCGTCTCATTAAAACGTTTCGTTAATCGTTTCATTAAAACGTTTCGTTAATCGTTTCATTAAAACGTTTCGTTAATCGTTTCATTAAAACGTTTCGTTAATCGTTTCATTAAAACGTTTCGTTAATCGTTTCATTAAAACGTTTCGTTAATCGTTTCATTAAAACGTTTCGTTAATCGTTTAATTGATTGTATCGTTTCAGGTCGCGATTTCGACGTACCTGTTGAACCTCATAATCGCTCTGAACAAAAGTGACGACACACCCGGTCGAACAAGAGCGTTGAACGTACTGTTCGCGTTACTTCCACGTCTGAGCGAGCCCGAGGCGGTGTTCAGGGCCCTGGTTGGTCTGGGAACGCTTCTCGCAGCGACACCCGATCCGGACGACAGGGACGAACTCATCCGAGCGGTTCGACAGTCCGAAACGGCTCTCACGCTACTCAGAACGACCTCCGAGAGCATCATCGATCTTAGTGCACAAAACAAACTCGCAAATTGCTCGAAGCAAATCATAGATTTGATTATTTAAGTAACTCTATTGTCTTGTTTTCTTTTATATATATATAATTTTTTTTTTTCTTTACTTTTTGAATTTACTATGGATATAACTGTTTTTTCTGTGAGTCAAAATGCAGATACGCAGAAGTATGGGAAAAAACAACGTATGTGTTACGCTGCCTCGCAAGAATAACAATAATCGAATAACCGAAGGGTACGACCGAGCCTTCTAGAAACGAAAAAAAAAAAAAAATACCTTTCTTACAAACTTGTATGAAGAATTGAATACAAATAACATTGAATATTGACGCTATCGTGCTTCGGCAATAATCCTGTTTCTCATCGACGAAATTTACGATAAATTATAGTGGAAAAAATATTTGCAGGTAAGATAAGTTGTATTTCTAATGAAAATTAGTTAAAATATATACAACGATGAATACAAAATAATAATTTATGTAATATACATAATATTTGATTAAATTTTTTTTTTCTCGGGTACATTCGCGCCCAGTAAACGTACAACAGACAACAGTTTAGTAGTAGAATATTGTTATTACAGTAACGTCAAATATATATATATAATATGTATATATATATTTATATTTTTTTCCTTAATATTAGATCAATTTATTTCTCGCAATTGCAAGATTCTCGAAGTTTTTTTCTTCTCTTACTTTTTTTTCCTTTTAATCTTTAAATTTGCAGATTATTACATGAAAAATAACATTCACGTTATACATTCATATATTGATTTCAGTTAATGCTTGGTAAAACGATACATATAGTACATTGAGATAGTTACGGTTTCAGGCCATGATGGCTCGTGATGGGAATGTGATGTCCTTCCTTTATAAAAATAAACTTTCGTATATTTTTCTTTTTTTTTTTCTTACTTCATTTCTTTCGTTATTTTTTTATTGCGATCTGCAAGATAATAGAAGCAGTGCCAATTTATTCATTTTTTTTTTCTTCATAAATATAGAACGGACAATTGGTTGATCGAAGTTCCAATATGTTATTTTTAAACTTACATAATCGAGTGTGCATATTTATCGTTTCAAGATTCAACGAATTTCTTGTTTATTTTTTTTTTTTTCGTAGAAGCAACGGAAAAATATGTGCGTGCAACAGGTACCATTATCTTCCAGATTGGAAAAACCGGAGAGGTGCCGAAACGTTCATTTCTTTGTTTTTTTTTTTTTTTTTTTTTTTTTACAAATTAAAAATAGTAACGTTCGACGATTTTTTGTCTTCTTTCTATCTCTTTCGCAAGGAGGTCGAAGGGTAAAATCATAAAGAGAGGTGTTGGAGGAACACATATTTTTTTTCTTTCTTTCCTACGTCTCTTAAAATCGCTAGACGGATAGTTCGAGCTCGCGTGAGTCGTAACTATCAGGAATGCCCTGTAGAAATGCACCGAACCCCGGCGGTTTCTCATACTACTACGTCTCGACTATACGTGGTAATCACAGTTCCAGAAGCCGGGAAGCGTGTTAAAGATACCGTTTGCAGGATAAGTCACTTCTGTGTGTGTATGTACGTGTATGTGTGTATGTATACATATATATATATCATATATATACGTTGAAACCTTATTTTTTTAGTAATCACATATCCAGTGTATCGTGTTTTCGTTACTGATTTTTTTTATCCTCAATTTTTTTATACAATTTCGAACAATGTCCACTTTTTTTTTGTTTTTTATTTTTATTTTTTTCTATAGACGGAAATTCGCGTATTCCGTGGGTCACTTTGAACATCCGAGCGCCGCGCGAGGCTACGCAGCAATTAATTTATCGTTCCTCGTCGACGCTCGCCCAACCGGTGCTTTTACTCTCCGTTCGCCACAGTTATGTGTTGACTCACGTTTAAAAAAATGTTTTTTCGGTTTTTTTTTTCACGGCATCGAAGAAACACAGCCTCGACAATCGACGGTTTTTTTCTGTTGTTTCTCGTGTGCGGGAGGGAAGAATTATTAAAATACAATATGTATAAGAAGGTCCTTTCCTAATTTCGACGCAGGTATAAAATTATACTCTAAAAATGTACCTCCCGAGTCACGGAGATAAGATCGATTCCGAGAGAGGACACGCATAGAATTACGTGCTTCTTGGAACAATTTTTTATTTTCTCATTATTTCCTTTTTTCCAACGAAAAAAACTCTAACGCAAGATATTTACTCGCGCTCGTCTGTATTTTCTTTTTTACCTCATTGTTCTCATTCGTCTATGTTTGTTTACATTAAAAAAAAAAGAGTCGCGGCTACACGAGGACCATTTTTTCTTCTTCCAATTTCGAAATTCATCCAACGCGTCGAGAAGAAAAAACATTTAAATAATTATTTTTTTCCTCGATCGACTTTTTTTTTACATTTATTATAAAATACTTTCAAAAAGCCCTGACGTTAGCAACGCGGGAGTGCGAGGGCGTTAAACGACGGTTCTGCGGGGGGAAAAAAAAAACGAAGATTCGTGTTCGGCTATACATTTTTTTTCGTGATTCGCGACGATCAGAGACAAAAAAAACAGTCCATATCTACTCTCTCCCTAAGTCGCGACATGCTGAGTTTGTGTCGTTGTGACCATTTTTTAAAAACCGCGTTATATACAAAAAGGAAAAAAAAAATTATATACACATATATGTATACATATATATAGTCAAAATAAAAAGTATACAGACGCGGCAGGAAGCTTTTGCGTACACCGACCCGCCCCGCGGGTCAGTCATACATTTCTCGATTCTCTTTAACTACGACGGAGTGACGATTATAATTTACGTTGTGTCTCTGTGTGTGTGAGTGTGTCTGTTTATGTGTGTGTGCGATCCAAAGTTGAGGAGCGGCCATTCGCCGAAAGAACTCGACGGCAACAATCTTAAAAATCGATGCTGGGCGCATCGTCGGCTAATTTCAGGACAGTTGTTGACTCACCCGTCCGTCGTTATTTTTTTTTTTTTTTTTTCATGCCCATTTTTTTTCAGACACGAAGCCTCTCAACGGATGCGTTCCCTTCGGACTGGCTCTTCTTCAATTTCTCTTTTTCTTTTATTTTTAATTTAATTTTTTTCGTAACTGTTACTACGTCGAGTCACTCGTCTCTTTATCTCGTTCCCGTGTGCGGACTCACGAGCAAGGAGGGACCTTAAAACTTGTATTGGGTCCCTCCGGGCCCGTCTCATTCAGCCGGCGTGCTCGCCGCCCATCTGTCGAACTCGATGCCCGAGTCCGGACTCAGTCCTAGGTCAATGGGGCTCAGGAAACTCGGCGCCGGACAGTTGCACGGTCCACCGGGTCGACAGGCACCGATGCATCGCTGATTGTTACGCTTGTTTCTGTCACCGCGGTCCCTCAGCTCTCTCTCGAAGCTGTGCAGTTGCTCCATAAAGTGGAAGTTCGGAGCCACGTTGGATTTTCGGCTGCGCACCAGATTGAACGCGTCGTTCAGGCTCAGACTGCACTTGTGCATCAAGTACGCGACGGTGATCGTCACCGAGCGCGACACTCCCGCCAGACAATGCACCAGCACACCCTTGTCCGAGCTCCGGGCTTCCTCTGAAAAATATCACAATAATTAGAAATTCACGAAAAATCAAACTATTTATCAAACATTGTCATTGTAATATTGAAGATAAAATGAGCTACACATTTTTTGTATTTGAAACTGGAGTTCTTTTTTTTTTTCTTAATCCCGCTCCCTCGAAAGTGTTAAATCGAAGTGGCGATTGGAGGTAAAAATTCCCACGGATTTGTCGCAGCTACGAGCGGACAATAAAAAAATCACCAATATGTAATGCACCTTAGCGAGATTATAAAAAAAATTATGGAACATTGTAATTGTATCGTTGAAAAAAAAATTTTTTTTTGTATTCGTAACTGGAGATTTAAAAAAACTTTATCCCGTTCCCTCGAAAGTGTTAAATCGAAGCGGCGATTGGAGGTAAAATTTTCACGGATTTGTCGCAGCTACGAGCGAATAATTAGAATTCACGAACATATATTTTACATTAGCGAGATAAAAAAATGAAAAGAATGTATCAACCATAGCAATTGTAATATAAACAAAATGAAATTCGCACACATTTTTTGTATTCGGAACTGGAGGTTTAAAAAAACTTTATCCCGTTCCCTTCAAAGTGTTTAATTGCGGTGGCAATTCGAGGTAGAAATTCCCACGGATTTGTCGCAGCAACGAGCGAATAATAAAAAATTCATGAACATGTATTTTACCTGTCGCTAACATTAAAAAAAAAAAAAAAATGCATCGAAAATATATTGCAATTGGAATACTGAGAATAAAAATGAAACTCCTACAAATTTTTTGTATTCGAGACTGGAGATTCTTTTTCACTTTATCATGCTCCCTCGAAAGGGTTAAATCGCGGCGGCGATTCGAGGTAAAAATTCCCACGGAATTGTCGCAGCATCGAGCTCTCGTTGGCACCGACAGAGGAAGCCCCCAATTCATCGGGGAGGGTAAAAAAAAAAAAAAAAAAAACAATACAAAAACGTGTGAATGCGAAGGAAGTGTAACGTAACGCTTGAGGCGTCTTTCCTCGGCACAAGAGACACGAATGAAGAGTTCTTCATTTATGTAGATAGGAGGTGCGTGCGGGCGAGTGCGTACTATAATGCATCGAGGAATTAAGAGTGATAGCAAATTGCGAGAGTGCAAGAGCCAAAGGGAACTCCTCTCGATAACAATGCGAAGCTCTTTGCGTTTCGTAGAGCCTCGTCTAAGTGGCGAGGAGGAGGCGGCTCGAGCGGTAGCGCGCACACACACGGCCGAGCCCGCGACCGGACATCCGTTGTTTAATTGTCTAGCGTGGCTTGCCACGTGGGAAAGTTTCTATTTATAAGAATCCCTTTCCGACCCCAGCCGATTTTACAGTCCTCCCCCCTCTCCTCCCCCCCACCACCCGGTCTTCAACGTTTTACTTCGCGCACGAGCCTTTCTTAAACAGGAAATCCTGTTTAAGAACCCCCGGAGCCGATTCAAGAATTCGGTCTCCACTCTCGCTCGGAGAACGATGCGATAAATTTTAAGTTGCGTCATGTATTGAAACAAAAAAATATCCCGTTTCTGAACGCAACGCGATTCACGTGAATTCCTGGGCGCAGAGACAGTCTCCGGAATTCTCTTTTTGGCGTGGAATGGAACGAGAGTTCGCAGCCGGTTCGCTCAATTCTCTGCTCGATATTCCCTTATGCATCCACCGGCACGAGTTGCCGGCCGCGAGCGAATCGTTACACGATGCCTCGACGGTTTGCCTCAATCGTAGCCCCGTCGAGAAAGGGTATGGCGCAACTTATTGCTTGATTGGTACTTGAGGGAGCCCAGTTAGGCGAATAGGGCAAAAAAAAATCGAACTGTCTTTCGATCACAGCTAGCCTGCAGCCTTTGGGCCTAAAAAAGGAAAAAAAAACAAAAAACAAAAAGGAGCCACGTTAATTTGGCGAAACTTCAATCGGCTGAATCGACGTATGGCCGCAAATCATGTGTCCGAACGTCCTTCTTCCGAATCGTTAAACTTCCAAAACTTCATTTGACCGAATTGTCAAATTTTCAAAAATTCATTTTACCCACTTGTCAAATGTCCGAAAATTTATTTTACCCATTTGTCAAATGTCCGAAACTTTATCCGAATTGTCAAATTTCCAAACCTTTATTTATCCGCATTGTCGAATTTCAAAAACTTTGTTTATCCGAATTGTCAAATTTCCAAAACTTTATTTATCCGAATTGTCAAATTTCCAACAGTTTACTTATCCGAATTGTCAAATTTCCAAAACTTTATTTATCCGAATTGTCAAATTTCCAACAGTTTACTTATCCGAATTGTCAAATTTCCAAAACTTTATTTATCTGCATTGTCAAATTTCCAACACTTTATTTATCCGAATTGTCAAATTTCCAAAACTTTATATATCTTTTCGAAAACTTCGAAAACTTTATTTATCCGAATTGTCAAATTTCGAAAACTTTATTTATCCGAATTGTTAAATTTCCAAAAATGTATTTATCCGAAATATCAAAATTCCAAAACTTTATTTCTCCGAATCTCCACTTCGACGAACGTTACTCTTCGGATTGGGCAATTGGCTGAATGTCATTCCTAATCGCTATTTGACCGACCGTCATTTTTCCGAATAATAATTTCTCCGAATGGTTAATCGTTCGGAGGTTTAACGATTCGGGGAAATTAAGTTCGGCGAAATTATAATTGGAAGAAATAATTTAACCGAAATAGGTTTCGGTTAAATGACGATTCGAAGGAATAACGTTCGGTCAATTACTATTTCCAAAGAGTAACGTTCGTTTAAATGATGATTCGGAATAACAAAATTTTGGAAATTTGACGCTTCGGAAAAGTAAAGACTCAGCAGTTTGACGATTCGAAAAAATAAAATTTCGGAAGTTCGACAATACGAAGGAGGGGCGTTCGGACGCGTGATTTTCGGTGATACGACGATCCGATTGATTGAAGTTTCGGCAAAATGTGGCTACGAAAAAAAAAAAAAAAAAAAAAATGTACATGAATAAAAAAAACAGTAACTCACCGATAAACTGTATCGCCTGAGGAAAGAAGCTCGCCAGATTCTGACTCCAGTGATCGCTTATCGGTATCTGCATGTACTTTATCGAGCCTGCGCTCTCGAAGACGTTCGGCAGGTCGGGCGTGACGTTCAGTATGTACTGAATTCTGTGTCGCGCGAGGGCCTCCTTGTCCTCGCTGTTGGCCGCGTTGCCGAGATAGAGGTGAGGAAGAATTTCCACGGGAAAGTCCTTGTCCTCCTCGGGACCTGCGTGCGGAACGGGGGAGAGAAAGTTGATAAAAAAAAATAAAAATATGAGTATAGAATTAACAAATCCAATAATCCAATCGGGTGCGACTTATCGCTCGCCGGTGCGTGCAAAATCGTTTTACCGAAGGAGTCGCACGTGCTGTCGCTGTCGGAATCGGAGTAGGCTCTCGTGGGCGGTGTTGATATGCGGAGCGATCGGAGACCCATCAATTCTCCTTCGTTCGTCTCCTGCCCTGGCTGACCCTCCGCGTTCCCCTGGCCTCCTTCGCACCACTCCGGGTATCGGTCGCGGAATGCTCCGAAACCACCTGCAAAAAAAATAATGGAAAAAAACCGGCATTAGCTCACGTAACATCGATCGCGTGATAAATACATATATATTTTTTTCTATACACACGACTATCGTAAGCAAAACGAGTCGTTGCGCGGAGTCGGCAAATAGTTCGTTGGAAAAAATGAAATAATTTTTTTTTTGTTTTTTTAACCGTTCTCGACCAAGGCGTTTACCGGCAGTCGTCGGTAGACATTATACAAGCGCTAATAAAGAGGCGTAAACACGGTAGACCGGTGATTTATGAACGAAGGCTGAATAGTCCCGATAGCTGTGATTTCACGCCGCTCGACGAAGCCCCCCGTCCCGCGTAGCTCGCAGATCGGCGCGTTAAAATCATTGTACTGGAATTAATGTTTCTTTTTTCGAAAAATATCATTCGCAGTCTGGCTCTTATAATTTTTGAGATATTCGCCTAAAAAATTGGACATACATAAATTATTATGCACCCATGTCATCTTTAAAATTTTTTAAATATTGTGCATAAAAAAAAAAGAAAAAAAAACCCGCAATAGATGCACGATTCCGTTTCAGATATTGAGGCGGAAGCCGAATGAGTGGCAGATTTGTGATCAGTGGGAGAAAATACATCAGACGTGATGTATTTTCTGTATGTAATTTTCCGAAATTACGAATAACGAACTTTTTTTTTTATAGCGAATTTTTTCACCAAAAATTTATAATCATGAGTTTCAGAATCTTCGGGGCCGCAATTACTCTTCATGTCCCTCTTATTTTACATGATGTTAATTAAAAAGCGTATTTAAGGATGCATCGCACACATTCCCAACCAAAAGTTTAATTCGATCAAAATTTGAGTACTTCGGCGTCATACAAATCTCAAAAAAAAATCAGTCTCATTAATGATGTCAAGACCTTTGATTTTACATAATAATAATGCCAAAAAGTTATTAACAAATTATTAAATAAATTAACTGTTTTTAAAAATCAGAATACGGTTTATTTTCCCATTTTCAATGAATCCCATGATTTTTTTAGAATTCATATGAATTTTTTCAGAATTTTCTTACATTACAAAATGTTTCTTTTCGGAAATTTTAGAAATCGATCTGGAGGCACGAATTTCGGATATGTCTATGTATGACGATTCCACAGTACACACAAACATTTTCGAGGGGATTTCCCCAACAGTCCCACAGTAAAGACGTTAAAAACAAAAACTTAAAAACGGAAAATTCAAAAATGTGAGAAAATTCGACGAATATTCATGTGGCTTCTAGAAAATCAACAAATTCATTTGAAAAGACAAAAAAGGATCAATGTTTGTTTGTCGAACAATGTTTTTCTAGCAATTCGTTAATAACTTTTCGACATTATTATAATACAAAAAAAATGTTCTAAACACCTTTAATACAGATGATCTGCCTCAGATCTTAATACGATTAGGAAGTGTTCAAATTCTCACTGAATCTCACTTTTCGCGGGGAATGTGCATGCGAAGCATCTTTAAATTATCAATCGGTTCTTTAAAAAAATATTTGTTTTCCTTCCCAGAGGAAACTTGGTTTTTATAAAAATTAAAAAAGGTGCAAAGTAATACGCACATGGTTTCCTCATTCATTAAAAGACAATTTTTTTCTTTCAATTCTTACAATCCCACATGATATTGAAACAATGACGGCAAGACTGTCCAGATTACATGTTATCGTTTCAACGCCGTATAGAATTGCAAGAACTGAAAGTAGAATTAAAATAACAATTTTTTTATCGGCAACCCCCAAGCGAATTTCACATGAGTAATTAATTTTTTTTTTTCAATGTATCATTTCATTCTTTTGAAAACAATGCATCGATCCATCGAGTTCATCGAGCCTCGAGTAACGTTCGCCGCGATGCGTCAGTTGTTTTAATCTGGACGGTATTGCACATCCGTGGCTAATAAATGTTAATTACATGCGGTCATGCCGCTGGCAGCGGCCGAATACCAAATGAATGGGAACAGCAGAGTGGCGGCCGAGGCTGGGAGATGAATGGCTCTGCACGGGGAAGCTACACGAGCGGGGCACAGCATGGCCCACTAAGGCTACACCCGGAGAGCTATACGAATTAAATGTCTGGGACTGTACCGGAATGCCTCCCACACAAATCAATACTTCATTCACAACTTCCCCTCCGGTCTTTGCAGCTGACGTCTGGGAAGGCCATTTACTGAAAGTTTGACGGGCGTCGGACGGCCCGTCCGCGCCTGGCTCTCGCGTAACCATCCTCGAGAATGAGAAAGGTCTCTCGCTCGTACGAGCTATCGAGACTTCGACCTGACTCAATTGACCACTCCGACGCTTTACGGCCCATAGTTTATCTACTTTTTCCGATTTTTTTTTTTCTTTTCTTTTTTATACTACAACCTAATTTGTATTGTTTGACTTCAACGAGGACATCGTTCGACGCCTTATGGTATTTTCTTCGGTCTTGGTCATCGTCAGCCCACATCCATTTACAGGATTCTGACGCTCTACGGCGAATAGTTTATCTACTTTTCCGATTTTTTTTTTCTTTAATTCTTTTTTCTTTTGTTTTTCATACTACAACCTAATTTGTATTGTTCGACATCAACGAGGACATCGTTCAACGCCTTATGGTATTTTCTTCGGTCTTGTTCATCGTCAGCCCACATCCATTTACAGGATTCTGACGCTTTACGGCCCATGGTTTATCGACTTTTCCGATATTTTTTCTCTAATGATTTTTTCTTCTTTTTTATGCTACCACCTAATTTGTATTGTTCGACATCAACAAGGACATCGTTCAACGCCTTACGGTTTTTTCTTCGGTCATGGCCATCGTCAGTCCACATTCATTTACAGGATTCTGATGCTTTACGGCCCATGGTTTATAGACTATTCCGATATTTTTTCTCTAATGATTTTTTCTTCTTTTTTATGCTACCACCTAATTTGTATTGTTCGACATCAACAAGGACATCGTTTAACGCCTTATGGTATTTTCTTCGGTTATGGCCATAGTCAGTCCACATCCATTTACAGGATTCTGATGCTTTACGGCGCATGGTTTATCGACTTTTCCGATATTTTTTCTCTAATGATTTTTTCTTTTTTTATACTGCCACCTAATTTGTATTGTTCGACATCAACAAGGACATCGTTCAACGCCTTACGGTTTTTTCTTCGGTCATGGCCATCGTCAGTCCACATCCATTTACAGGATTCTGATGCTTTACGGCCCATAGTTTATCTACTTTCTTCGATTTTTTTAAAATGCTTTTTTCTTTTCTTTTTTATACTACAACCTAATTTGTATTGTTCGACATCAACGAGGACATCGTTCAACGCCTTATGGTATTTTCTTCGGTCTTGGTCATCGTCAGCCCACATCCATTTACAGGATTCTAATGCTTTACGGCCCATAGTTTATCTACTTTCTTCGATTTTTTTAAAATGCTTTTTTCTTTTCTTTTTTATACTACCACCCAATTTGTATTGTTTAACATCAACGAGGACATCGTTCGACGCGTTATCGTGTTTTCTTCGGTCCTCGCCATCGTCAGCCCACATCCATTTACAGGATTCTGACGCTTTACGGCCCATAGTTTATCGACTTTTCCGATATTTTTTCTTTAATGATTTTTTCGTCTTTTTTATAATACCACCTAATTTGTATTGTTCGACATCAACGAGGACATCGTTCGACGCGTTATCGTGTTTTCTTCGGTCCTCGCCATCGTCAGCCCACATCCATTTACAGGATTCTGACGCTTTACGGCCCATAGTTTATCGACTTTTCCGATATTTTTTCTTTAATGATTTTTTCGTCTTTTTTATAATACCACCTAATTTGTATTGTTCGACATCAACGAGGACATTGTTCGACGCCTCATGGTATTTTCTTCGGTCTTCGCCATCGTCAGCCCACATCCATTTACAGGATTCTGACGCTTTACGGCCCATAGTTTATATACTTTTTTTTCCTTTTCCTTTTCTTCAATGTTTTCTCTATTCTTTTTCTTTTTTTTTTTTACTACCACCTATTTTATATTGTTCCACATCGACGGGGACATCGTCCGACGCGTTCTCTTATTTTCTTCGGTCTTCGCCATCGTCAGCCCACATCCATTTACAGGGTTAATTAGAGCCCGTGGCTCCTTCGGTGTCCGGAGTCAAGTCATCGTCGTCTCCATTGACCTCTCTCTCCTCGGGCCCGACGGCAATTGTCTCCTCTCCGGTGCGGCTCTCTGTGCGTCTCCTCGAAACGTGGGGAAAGAAGAAAAATATCTCGGATGAAACATCGCTTCGATACTTTACACGGTGCACGGTACATTTCTGTCGCGAGATTTTTATATCGCCTGGAAAACGCCTTGCTCGTATCTTATCTCATAGTTCGAGTCTATTGATGGTCTTTTTTATCGTTTTTTTTTTTTTTTTTTTTTTAAGAACTACGATTTCCCGATAAAACTCCCCCCACCCCTCTCCCGGCGCTCTGAGTGAGTCACGAGTTATCGCCTTGTAACGTTTAATCAGGTGGAACGTGGCAGATTATTTATTTAGCGGATGACTCGAGTGAGCCGTTAAAATAAAGGCTATAATAGTATTTTTCGGAGGATACTTTGTAAAGTCATTCAAATATTCTTCAATGCGTCCCGAATTATGCTTCCGTGAAGTACAAAAAAAGAAACGACGATCGACTTTTTTATTTTCGGTGTTTTAATACTTTCAGTGATATGTGCATTTCTGCAATGCTGTATTAATTTATTTTTATTTTTATTTTCTGATTACTCTGACGACTATTTTAGTTGCGAAATAAAATTAATACGACTCTTCCGTAAGTAACTGAGCAGTGCTATGTGATAATCAACGAGTCTATCCATTGGGTTTCAATATTTCCAGCAATATTTGCAGTACTACACATTTTTTTTTGCTGTTCTCTTTAATAAATCTGGAGCTAACTCTCGAGCTAACTCTCGTCCCAAAATTAAAAAAAAAGAGTCTTACGCCGATCTTTGTCGCTTTTCTTTCAATATTATTTGAGATATTTTTCTCTATGCTATGTGATAATCTACGATTCTATCCATTGCATATCAATATTTCTAGCAACATTTGCAGTACTACAAATTATTAAAAAATAAAAAATGTCTGTTCTCTACAATAATACTGTTACACATGTTACACGATATATGAAATTTTATCTGAACTGTAAAATATAATAAAAATGTAAAAGGGTTCGTCCCGTAAATAAATAAATAAATAAATAAATAAATAATTCTGGAGACAACTCTTGTCCCAAAATAAAAAGCTTCCTCCATGAGGAAGCAAAAGGCTCATGCCGATGTTTTTTTATTTTCTTATTTTCGTTCAACATTATTTGCCACAAAAGGTGTCTAGCCATACGTTATTATATTAGTTAGTCAAATAAATTCAAGACTTGCATAATAAATAAACTCAAATAAATTCAGAGCTCCAAAATTACGATTCATTTTATACCGATAGTAAAGGAGAAAATACAACAAAAAAATGTTTAAGAATGTTATTTGAGACATGTTTTTCTATACATGTGACAATCTATGATTCTATCCACAGCCTTTCAATATCCCCAGTAATATTTGCGGTACAATTTGTAAATTCCTTATTTATTTTTTCTCCTCTCTCTATCAACGCCGAAGATAACTCTCGTCCCATTACAAGACTGGCTCACGCCCATTTTCTTCAAACGTATTTATCTTTCGCCAATATTATTTGAGAGATTTTTCTCACCGATGAGAGTGGCCACGCTGCCGCCTCCGCTGCGCAGCCTCCTGCCCAGCACCTGAATAGTCTCGCCCTGATGACCCGCAGGTTCGGTGCTGTCCCCGACGAGCACGAACGTCCCCCGGCTGTCCTCGTCCCCGTACAAAAACACCTCCACCCTCGTCCTCAGCTCCAGACACCTTATGGTCGCCAGCAGATCGACCTTTCCCGCCGCCAGCCTCCTCAGCATTATGCTCGGTATCGCCAGGGGCACCGACCCTCTTATACGGTTGTCGGCAAAGTCCGCGTGAGCCCTGCAGTCCAGTATCAGAAGCTTGTTGGAATTCTCCTGCGACCTGAGCTCGGCGAAGAGCCAATCCGGAGATATGAGTCCGTCCTCTCCCGCACCTCCAGGCATCTCGAGACAATTTTTTTTGGTCAAGAAAAAAATCTTCCCCCTCCGGTTCAAATTCGATTCTTCGAAGAGTCTCCGGGAAATTTTTATTTTCCCACCTTCGTCCCTCAGTTACGTCTCTCCGCAGCTCTCGATACCACGCCGAAGATCCTCCGCTCTCTCCTCGCTCATCGCACCTTCAATTTTCGTTTCTCTCTTTTCTAATCCCCTCTACGCTACTATGGCACCCCGCAGTCTCGCGTCTCTCATTACCGCACGGCACTTTCGCGTGTTTTACAGCGATAATCGAATAAAAAAAAAAAAAACAAAAAAAATTTAAACCTTAAAATCGCACGTGACAAAGTTCCGTCGCGTGTCTCGTGCGGCTAATGATCGTGAACGATCGTGGCTCGCGTAAATGGCACTCGCGTGGAGTCGTACGCTCTTCCTTTACTCTTTTTGTTGAACCTCTCGAGGTGGTCAGTTTCGTCGAGCGGGACAGCGGCTCGCCGATGTACGTGTCGAACCTCGTCGGCGAAATTCCGCTCCCGGCACGAGCCAAGTTCGCTGTGTCAACCTTTTTCTCAGGCTCCTCGACTCCTCGGGACGTCTCCACGCCGTCTCCTCTCCGCCTCGCCGTCGAAAAATTGGAATGTTTACGAGACGATGACGTGCCGCGACGCATCGCCGCGACCGACCGTCGGGACACCGGCAAGCGTCGGATTCGTCTCTCGCCAGCCGCTCTCGCCCGACATTTCAAAAATCATCGATTTTTTTTTCTATTTTTCACACTCAAAACGAAAATTATAACAAAAAACAAAAAGCCAATCTCATCGTTCCTCGTCACTTCGACGCTCTCCCGTCGTCGTTCCGTCGTCTTGTCCCGCGTTCGAGCGCATTGTGTTGGGGAATTTTTATTGAAAAAAATAAAATAAAAAAATAGTGGGCAGCGTCCCGTCCTGCTCAGTCCCACGGACTGCTGCGCGTACGATGGACCGCTAGTCACTCTCCAGCTCCCTCCGATCTCTTCCTGTCTCTCCTCTCTCTCTCTCTCTCTCTCTCGTGCACGCTCGATCTTTATCTCGTCGCTCTCCTCCGGGGCTTCTCTCTCCCTCACTGGAGCTCACTCCGCGCACACGGGTACACGCGGACGAAGACACGCATGTATATGTAACTCCTCGGCGGTCACTGTTCCACGCGCGTTGTGAAACCGTGTCGAATCTCGACCTCTCGTCTGGGTCACCAAAACACACCGCGCTGCAGCCCCAGCTTCAGCCGCCAATAAAACTTTACACCCGAACGACGAGAGGAGAGAGCATTGTTCGTTTAAAAAATAAATTAAAAAAAAACTAAAACGTTCGAACGATAACATAAAACATTCGACGGAGCGCCCGACGAACGTCTCGACTCCGCACTGGCGCACTACTACGTCCGATCGGCGCGGCTAGTAAACGACGAAACGATAAACACCAGAGAGCGGGCGGCAAGAGGAGAGACGGACCGCGGACGAGGATGCACGGGGCGACGCGTGATTGTCCGGGGAATTCGTAGCGAGTGCGTGTTCCACGGGGGGTTAACGGGAGGCGAGCGGAGGGGGGATTCGCGAGGGAGGGGGAAATATTAGCGCGGATGGTCCCTTTCAGAGAAAAAAATATATATATATATATGTATATACATGTGTGTGTGCATACATATATATATATATATATATATGTTTGTTCCGCGGGTTCTCACGTCGCCTCGGGTACACGCAAGCGGCACGCACGAAGCCCTGGAGAGGAGCCGCGAGGAGCCCCAGCCACACCTTACCTCGAGCGTCCTTCCGTCGAGAATGGGCAAATGGCGCCGCGCACCTACCGTCGGCAGAGGGAGTAGAGCCAGCTCCCCATTGGCCGATGATCACGTGGTGACGTTACAACCGACCAATCGCCGACGAGACTGACGTCAGTTCATTGACAAAAGATGTTTTCATTAACGAGGCGTGGGTAGTCGGGTCGTGGGGGTCGAGCGGGGAAACTGCTCACCGAGCGTTTCGAGAGGAACTCTCTCGTGTTCGTTTCGCGACGGGCGGAGAGGGGGAAGTCGCCGGAGGGGGGAGGAACAACCCGCCGCCATTAGATAAAGGAGGAGAAGTGACGCCTCGTCTCGCTCGCACTCGGCTCACGTGAGAGCGTGGGCGACGAAGCACGGCGGTTGAAGCAGAAGCACGTTTCTCGGTCTTCACTACTCCCGGACTTGTAGTAGACGGTTATACGGGCATATATATATGTAGATCCGAGTGCTGAAAAGCAGAAGGGCGCATGGCGCAGCGTTCAACGCGCGGCACAACGCGGAACGCGCCATCTTGCCTCCGAGCTAACCATACGTCCATACTATAAGGCTTCGCGTGTTGGAGAGCAGTTTACGGAGATGCGGCCGCGGGCGGCTACGAGAAACGTACGCCTACACTACCATGAACGATGAGTGAAAGGGACCGAGTGTGTGTGAGAGGATGAGCTCAGTCTCGCGGAGAGGAAGAAAGAGAAAGAGGCGAAAAAAGGCCCGTCGGTTTGTTGCTGTGCGCGCGCGTCTCTACACGCGATGCGTGCGCGCGCATGTGTGTGTGCGCGCGCATACCTCTGTGTCTGTTTACGGACGCGTTGTGTGTGTGTTACGAGGGACTCGAGGACCCCGAGGCTCTTCACAGCGTGGGTTGGCATTCCATTCATTTGGGAGAGAGCGAGCGGATGGTGCTTGAGATTTTCGCGTTCGATCGGACCCTCCTTCGCTATCCCTTCGATCCCTCTATCCGGCTACCTTTCTTTATCTCGCGTTTCAGGTTCGGGCGCGCAGACAGCGGCGTCCGGGGCGAAGCGAAGGTTAGATGGAGGTGGCGGTGAAGGGCGACCGTGTATATATATATATATACATCTATATGTATATGTATATGTATACGGACTCTATGGGGACGTAGGACGACCTTCCACGAAGCGCCCGGGCTGCGCCGGCCACGTGAAATCCGTAACCCATCTCACCGTAGTATACTGTTATATATGCGTTGGGTATAACGTTTACGCGTGGGAGTAACGCCAAGTCCCCCCCGTAGCTCCGCACTTTTTTCGACAGATAACGATTCCTGGCTGTCTCGGAACAACACGCACACAAACTCGGGCCGGTTGAACCGTTTTTCCTTCATTCACCTCGTAGCAGCCTCGTTCACAAGGAATTTTTACGTTTTCACGTCTCGGATACACACGCTCGCCCACGCGGCAGATTCAAAATTCGGTGCTTAAATTCATATTTAGTTCATTTTTCTTATTTTTTTTTCTGAGAGATGATTTTTGCTCACGAGGAATTTTACGTTTTCACGACTCGGACATAGACACACAATCGCCCACGCGACACATTCAAAATACGGTACTTAAATTCGTCTAGTTCATTTTTTTTTTTTTTTTTTTTTCTGGTGGATAAGTTTTATTCGTAAAGAATTTTTAGGTTTGCACAACTCAGACAATCTCGTCCAGCCGGCAGATTCAATATTCGGTACTT
Organism: Exephanes ischioxanthus; assembly: GCA_958510785.1. Taxonomy (NCBI): domain Eukaryota; kingdom Metazoa; phylum Arthropoda; class Insecta; order Hymenoptera; family Ichneumonidae; genus Exephanes; species Exephanes ischioxanthus. Next base: position 3,131,948 of record OY294018.1, on the reverse strand, counting down.
AAATTCGTCTTCAGTCAATTTTTCTTTTGTTTATTATTTCTGATGGATAAGTTTTGTTGATAAGGAATTTTAACGTTTTCACGACCCCGACATACACACACACTCGTCCGGCCGGCAAACTCAAAATTCGGTACTTAAATTCGTTTTTAGTTACTTTATCATTTTTTTTTAAATTTCCAAGAGATAAGTTTCGTTCACGAGAAATTTTTAACGTTTTCACGTCTCGGCCACAAGCACACGCCCGCCCACGAGGCGGATGCAAAATTCTTCTTAAATTCGCCTTTGGTTAATATGTAACTGTCTTCTTTTGCCTCCTCGTAGAGGAAACTTTTTTTTAGGTCCGACAGACAATCTGTTCGAGCGATCTTGCGATGAGAGATTGAAGAATTTACTATGTCCATTATTGTTTTTTTTTTTTACCACGCATTCTTACCGGTCTGGGGAATGTGTTTATTGCGCTGGTACGCATCCGCAGGGATTAATGAACCTAGTGCACGGCACGTCGTTAAACTCCATAGGCGCGGGTGAACGGGTATGTGCGAGCGATTACTCAACCGCGGGCCGTTAATCGAAGCCTATTACACGTAATGAAGGAAAAGCTCCCGAGCCCGGTACACTCGCTCTCTCTATCCATCTGGCGTACATAGGCGCGAGCTGTACATTATATACATTATGTAGTGTAAATTACGGGTGCCGCTCGTGTGGTAATACATGCGCTCGTTACTATGTAGGCGATAGGCCGAGACGGATGGCAAAGCGCTTCCCCCTCGGGCCGCGTATTTAAACGACATTTCTAACTAACGCAATTCAAAACCTGCCGTTGACCTTAACAGGTGCCACGAGACGATTGGGCCCACTCACAGGCGTTCATTACGTATTTCGCCTCTTCGAGGAAGCCGATTGGGCGCGACGGGTTGGCCAACAGTAATTTTCCTCGAGGCGGCCCAGTGTGGACTCCGCTCGCAACGGGAGGCGAATACAGAGCCCGATTATTTTCATTAACGATGACGAACGCCGTTCGTCCGAGGGAGGGCGCCGGGGCGTGAGGGGAAATATATCGGGTCTGGTGGGAAGACTCTCTTGGAAAAGTCGACTCTCGTTTTTAGTATTTCCAGATGTGCCTCGCGCGGTGAGGCAACCACGGCCGGAAACGCTCTTTCGGTGAGGGAATGTTCTAGGAATCGTTGTTGCTGCATATAGGAGAAATAAAATTAAAAATATGTTACACCGAGTAAAGATCCGCGACGTTGGGAAACAGCGCTCCGGGGCATCGAACAACCGTGCACTGATCTTTCTACTTCCGGTCAGATCGAAACTTTTCGCGAAATGAATAAATGGAAAATAAGGTCAATGTGTAAAAAATAGTAAGATCTACGAGAAAAGAAAATAAAGTCTACGAGAAAAAGAAATAAGGTCTACGAGAAAAAGAAATAAGGTCTACGAGAAAAAGAAATAAGGTCTACGAGAAAAAGAAATAAGGTCTATAAGAAAAAGAAATAAGGTCTATAAGAAAAAGAAATAAGGTCTACGAGAAAAGGAAATAAGGTCTACGAGAAAAAGAAATAAGGTCTATAAGAAAAAGAAATAAGGTCTACGAGAAAAAGAAATAAGGTCTACGAGAAAAAGAAATAAGGTCTACGAGAAAAAGAAATAAGGTCTACGAGAAAAAGAAATGGATGGACGGGACGACGCATGATTAAATTTAGAGGTACCATTTTGCCATTGCGTAGAAAAGTAGTTTAAGTTTCGTGGATTATTCGGAGCTTATTTTCTTCTTTCTATCTTACGCTCGCGAATTATCATCTAAGCTACTGTAGTAACCGTTGCCTACCGCACCGTCGGTCCTTTCCGCTAAGCTTCTCCGTGCAGAAAACCGATTATTATTATTATTCTTCTCGTTCTTCTTCCTCCGTCTGGTTTCATGCAACTAGGCCAAGTACCAGAGAAAACCGATTATCGTTCGTGGGGACAACCGTACACTCATTTCCACTTCCGCTTCGATCGAAACTTTTCACGTTAAAGAATAAATTTAAAAAAAGTAAGGTCTACGAGTAAAAAACAAAATGGATGGACGGGACCCAGCATGATTGGTTCAATTTGGAGGTTATAATGTTTTTAGGTAAAAAAAATCTGTCCAAGTTTTCATAGATTTATTTAAAATAAAATGACTACTTTGATAAATCAAGTTATCGCCAAGTTTTCTTTTCTTTAATATTTTACCCTCGCGAAATATGATAGAAATTACTGTAACCGTTGCCTACCGCACCGTCGGTCCCCTCCGTATGCTCGTTTCCACTTCTGGTTCGATCGAAACTTTTCATGAGAAAACATAGATAAAAAATAAGGTCTACGAGCAAAAAAAAAAAAGAAATATTACACAACGCAAGATTCGTTCCATTTAGAGGTTACAATTCCATCCGGTAAAAAAATATTCGAAGTTTTCGTAGATCCATTCAAAGCTAAACGTCGGCCTTAATAAATCAAGTTACCGGCAAGTTTTTCTTTCGTTCTTTATTACCCTCGCGAAATACGATCGGAACGACTGGTAACCGTTGCCCGCCGCACCGCCGGTCCTCGCCGCTAAGCGTCTCCGCGTAGGAAACCGATTATCGTTCGTGCACCGCCAGATGTGTGCGGTCGGTGTGTGTTTTTCGTGTTGGTCACGTTACGTACGCGTACACACGTTTCACACAACAGTCTCGTACACTCTCCGCAACGGTGCGCGGGGCTACCGGAAGCAATACCTACGTAGAGAGCTCTACCGGCAACTCGGCACGAAAACTCCGTGTGGGTGAGAGTGCGTGCCTGTAACGACGGGAGAACGAGAACGTACGCGTTTCACGTTCGCTGGCCGGGGAGCCCGAGCGGGCGCGCTCGCGCGCGCGTTAGTTCGTTGTGATTACCACGAAAGGAGCTACGCCGCTGGCTGCCCCAGGTTGACAGGAAATGGTTCGAGATAAGATAATGACGTCCCTCGCCTCTCCTGCATCCGGCAGCTTTCTTTGCCACCGCCTTTCGAGCTATATTATAAAAGGCTTCTTTATACACCACTTAACAGGTATATATATATGTATATATATATATGCATGGACGGTGTACAGGAACGCCGAGCGAGGCCACACTGATGAAAGCGAAGAGCTCTCCTTTTTCTCTCGCTCTCAATCGGACTCTCTGAGTAGTCCGTCGTCGTCCCCCCCTTAGTCACACCCTTCGATAGGTATCTCGTGGGCTTTTCCTCGCCGGACATCCGCTCCCGATGCTCGAACGGTTGGCGAGAAAACAAAAAAAAAAAAAAAAAGAACAAAAAGATTGTTCGAAACGAGTGCAAGTCTCAACAAGTGACCCACGACGATGAATCACAATGAGCCGGTGACCTTGAAGGCGAAACAGTTTCTCGCCGGGACTCGGCGGACAACTGCGAGTCCAAGAAAGCGGTGTTTACGTTTAATTTCTCGAACAGAGCACGCTGTGGGATTGATTCGAGGAAATATCTTGAGGCTTTTGTTTTTCTTTATGCGCGTGCGTGCGCTACAGTAACGGTTACGGAGGTCGGGGGGGGGGGGGGGAATAAATGATCCAACGGAGTCTTGAAAAAAAATGCCGCAATACCCGGAAGAGACTTTTCCGTAGAAAGTCTCTGAGAATAGATGCGGCTTTCGCACAATTTAATCCGCGGATTACAAGCGAGGGAGGTTAATAACGTTAACGCCGCGAGCTTCCACACGCACACCGCGCGGATAAGCCGGGGCACAACCGGTATTAGTTAATATATGTGAATTTATAAAACAATTATGAATTCCTTGCAAGTACGTTACGCGCGAGAATAGTCCTCCCACGTACAGCGCTAAATTAATTATATTTCGCTCGGTGCACTGTCGGCTTTTCTCCCCCCCCCCCCCCCCCTCCCCCTCCCCTCTCGAATCCCTCTCGCTATTCTCGTTACGCCAGTTATAGTATACTGTAATTACGATTTTCCGCGGAATTTATTCGCCGTGGCATCGGTGGATAATTAATTTAAGAAAAGTGGTAAAAATCATTACACGAGAGAGATCTCACGGTGTGATGTTGGATACATCGTTGCAGCGATGTGTTGCGGCAATATAAAAATAAAAAAAATAAAATAAAAAATCGTTAATGAGAGAAGGGAGGGAGAGAGGGTAGAAGTCGAATACGGTATCTCGAGCGGGTCGGGTCGATGAAACGTTATAAAAATGAGGTGTGTATATATATATATATATAGAATATATATATAACACAAAGCACGGGCCGCCTTTGACCTTTGAGAAACATAAAATAGAAAGGGATATCCGGTGAGGCAGGGAGAGCCGGAGGAGAGAGAATAAAGCCAGGAGCATCGATCCTGCGAATAGCTTCTCTCACCCCTTTGGCGTCCGTAAAACTCCTCGCGGCGCGCTCCATCCAGCGGGACGACTTATAGCTTCGGATAGACACGCCGGGGTTGCTCGACGAATCGTAAAATCCTCGAGTACGAAAATTCTAATTATCTATATGTATAATTACTTTCAGTAGCGCTTTCGGGCAAAACTCTAGAAAATTGCCTCATCGGCAAATAATATCTTTCATCGACACATTACGAGCTAATTTTTCAGCAGCGACGTAACTCATTTTTTCATTAATTCAATAATTACTGCATCATGTAAGAACAATTTTCTTTTTTAACTTGGTAATTTTTGTTATCCGATATTCATTTCGCTCTCCGGTAATCAGTCGCAAAAATAAAAATATAATTGAGTTTCTTTTTTTCTCGTAAAGAAAAACATTGCTTTTTTTGTACGTTGGAAAAAAAAATATATATAACGAGGCGTAGGTGTGAGCCAGTGATCAGCGTGACGGATGGACGCGCGTTTTTGCCCCGCGGAATCCGATAGCCCAAAGATACACGCGATTCCGTGTAACAGCATTGTGTATAAACCCGAGCCGGAGGAAATCGTGAAAGCCACGTGGGTGTACGTTGGCGTTTTACAGTGCCGCGAATGAAGAGCGAGAGGTGTGTAACAGTGTGTCCCGTCGAATAATATTCAGCACCTCTTCGGTGAGTCGAGTTCGCCGGGCGACCACGAGGGCGCATGCGCGCTCTACCCGGACGGTCACGGGAATCTGAATATGGGCGTCCGGTTCTCTGAATGACTCGCGAAACTGGTGCGCCCACATTCTCGATCCGTCTACCTTCTCTCGCTCTCCCTTTCTCATCCCCCCCCTCGTCGTCCGACCCTCCCGGAGTCCAAACACGCTGTGTGGCTTTTACCGATATGTAGTAAATGTAAACTCGCTCGGTCGAGCACCGGAGCCAATCTCGCCTGCATACGCTCTCGCTCGGCTTCTCTCCTCTGCTATGCATACCGCGTTTATAACCTCTCATTCGCTATCGTAACAACGCGTGGGTGTCTCGCGTACACCCGGCCCGCGGAAAGACTCACTGTGACACACGCCTTCACACTGTTATAAATTCCACCCGGTCCGCGAGTGGAGACAGTAATTGAAACTTGTAAGTGGCTCGGCATGGCGATACACGCAGATTTGGAGAAATTATTGTTTTAGACTGTCGATACCTACCCGCGGGCGGACCAGCGACAAACGAAGCGAGAATCGGAAATCTCAACAACGCTCTGTTTATTCGCTCGCCTTTGTCCTAATTTTTGTTTCTTTATTTTTTTAGTTTTTCTTTTTTTTTCTCTGCATTAGATTCTATTATTGCATTTACTACGGTTCGGCAAACGAAGGAATATTGCTTTGGGAAGAGGTTACTTTGAATCGTGTACGGAATTCAGCTACGACTGACTATTTTCTGCAATGACAACGCTCTCGCCCCGGCGAAGCCCTACGCTGGATTCCATTGGCCACCTTGCATGCCCTCGCCGGTATCGTGTACTCTGTTGTACTTATTTGGAACTCGGCGTCGAGACGCGTCTTTTGATAGCGCGTCGAAGTGCACGACGCTTTGTTCATTCGTCCATGTTTTAGTTTCCCAAAATTTAGTTTCTAAAATATAGCTTCTAAAATATAGCTTTTAAAATATAGCTTCTAAAATTGAGTTTCTAAAATTGAGTTTCTAAAATTGAGTTTCTAAAATTGAGTTTCTAAAATTGAGTTTCTAAAATTGAGTTTCTAAAATTGAGTTTCTAAAATTGAGTTTCTAAAATTGAGTTTCTAAAATTGAGTTTCTAAAATTGAGTTTCTAAAATTGAGTTTCTAAAATTGAGTTTCTAAAATTGAGTTTCTAAAATTGAGTTTCTAAAATTGAGTTTCTAAAATTGAGTTTCTAAAATTGAGTTTCTAAAATTGAGTTTCTAAAATTGAGTTTCTAGAATTGAGTTTCTAGAATTGAGTTTCTAAAATTGAGTTTCTAAAATCGAGTTTTTAAAATGCAGCTTCTATAATTTGGCTTCTAAAATGTATCTTCTAAAATTACATTTTAAAGTTTTGTTTTTCTCTGAAGTAGATTCTATAATTGCATTGATCACTGTTCGCCGAACAATTGCTTTCGGAAGAGGTTACGTAGAATCGCGTACGGAATTCAGTTACGGCAGACAATTCCCTGCAACGAAAATGCTCTCCTGGCGAATCCCTGGGACGGATTCCACCGGCCACCTACATGCCCTGGCCGGTACCGAGTACTCTGTTGTATTTGGAACAACGCGTCGAAGTGCACGGCGCATTGTGTATTCCTTCGCATCTTTGTTCTAAAATGTTATTGTTATTTTTTAGTCTTCTTTTGTTTCTCTAAAGTAGATTCTACAATTGCATTTACTACCCCGGCGAATCCCTGCGCCGAATTCCACCGGCCACCTACACGCCCTCGCCGGTATCGTCCACTCTGTTGTATTTTGAATAGCGCGTCGAAGTTTACATAGCGTGCAAACAAGGACGCGCCAGGAAAGAGAGTCAGAGGAGAGAGTGAGAAAGAGAGAGACGGTCGGAGAGTCTCGTTGAGGCATGTGGCATTTGGGTCGTAGGCGAGAGAGCACAGAACCGTCGAGGCAAAGTATAATCAATGAGTGCACGAGGGGTGGAGGCGGAGGAGGTTAGGTTTTTGCTGCCCTGCGCGGCGGAGCGCCCACGCAACCACCACGCATCAAACACTTCTCTGCTTCGCCCCCGCCAACGTACCCGCCTTCTCGCTTATAACCTCCTCGTCGTATTTCTTTTTCTACTTTTTTTTTTTGTACCTTTTCCTTTTCCCTTCTATTTCAGGTTTTTATTACAGGTACGACGTTAAAGATTAATGTCACGACCCCGAATTGCGTAGAGCTTATGTTCGTGGGTCGTTAAAATGAAGAAGAAAAAAAAAGCCAAAGAAAAAGAACGACATTCCACAAACGCCGGTCGGTAAAAGGTGGCGCTAATTAATGCGACGGACGAGAGATTAACCCTTAGTGTGCATCAGGGGCCATTTTGAGCCCAATGTTAATCGGGTATTTTTTTCGCCTAACGTCAACTTTGAGCGCGTTTTTGGAGGGGTAAGAAAGTGTTTTTTTGAGAATGTGACTCAGTGAACTTAAAGTTTGAGCAATTCGCTGCACAAAGTGTCTTAACCTTTTTTTCGGAAAAGTGCATGGTTAACGAGATAGTCGAGACTGAGGGTAAAATGGACATTGCGTGCACTCAAGGTGAGTTGAAACATGTAGTACCACGTGACATATGAGTGTAAGAGACATAACTCGCATTTTTCGAATCAATGCCATGTAAAGATCGTTGACATTTTTGGTAAAAGCGAACCACCATCGGACGCGGTATTGAATTCTGCATCTGTTTCACCTCGCCTTAAGAGGAGGTGAAAGTCACGTGACCGCGCGACGAGAGAGAGAGATACCGTTATTGGGGTTCGCAGTCGAGTGAGAGAGAAAGCACGAGAGTGTTTCACATGGCGTTAAAGCCATGTGAAAGATGTACCACGTGACATATGAGTGCGAGAGAGATAGATGCATTTTTCGAATCAATGCCATTTAAAACCGGTTGACGTTTCGGATGAATCGGAAGCATCATCGGATGCGGTATTAAATTGTATATCAGCTAATGCTTTGCTTTTTCCCGAAAAGTCTTCAGTCTCTGAATCGCATTCATAACAGATTTTGGTTACCGACTGAGTCGTTTCACATGTCCTTCAGAGCATGCGAAGTATGCCCAGTCGGTATCAAAAACTGCAATCAACTTTTTTCACCGACACTCGCATCTGCCGTCAAAAGAAAAGTATCATCGAAAGCTGACAACTAATGCGTTTTCGATGATACTTTTCTTTCCACCTTGTAGATCACTGTCCGTGAAAAAAGTTGATTACAGTTTCAATTACCGACCGTGGTAATTCACCTGCACTTAATGATTCGCCACGGAGGTGTGCACACTAAGGTTAAAAAAAAAAAAAAAAAAACGGAGCGCATACGCACGATGTAATGAAATACCTGTGCAACGCGTTGAGAAGACCGAGGACCTCGTTATTGTTACTCGGTATAGACCAATCCCAGGATTAAAAAAAGTCTTCCAGCCGCTCGTTATTTATGGACGGCTTTTCCGAGCGCACACGCTCCAGCCTTGCGCAGCCTTGTACGAGTTTCTCGCCAATACACGATTCTGCAACACCCTCTCATCGTCCGAAGGTTCCATACACTATTCGTCCAGCTGGCTGCGATCAGATTCGAATTTAGAAAAAATAAAAAAAATAAATACTTTACTGCAAGTTCAGTCGAACGGAAGAAATTTGTCCACAAAAAGATTTTTCTAACAGAGCTCTCCCAACACGAGACATCGTTAAAGGGAGTCAATGACGGTACCGTCCAGCTGGGGGTTAACTACGCGAATCAAGTTCATCGTTGCGTCACAATGGGAAAACAATATATTTCGAGGGTTTCCCGAGAGAGATTCGTCGTATCGGTTGGGATACTATGCATGAAATATGTACGATGGTCGAGAGGAATGTACGAGATAACGAGATATCCCTCTCTCCTCGAATCTCGCCCAGCGGCGAGGCTTTTATGAATGGGAATGTCATGGCCCGCGGATTACAACGCCGTATAGTTTCTGTCTCCAGCGGCGATCGTATACACACCATGTATACGTATATATACCTATACGTGCATATATATCTGTATACTGTATTCCGAAGGTCACGGTCTAGGAGAGGCGCTATTTTTATCGCAGGACTTACGCAACTCCCACAGCCGTGCGGCAGGTCCGGGGATAGAGGGGTGTCGCCTGAGGGGAAGGGGGATGGGTGAGAACGTTTTCATTGAATGGAAGTTATTTCATTCGAGGACGAAGAGGACTCCTAGCACATTGTATCTGTAACCGAGCCTCCTTCCTGCATTCCCACCGGCAATATGATTGAGGAAATAAACGAATGGATTTCAATGGCCGTACGTTACGTGCATAAATCTCGCGGCAATTTAATGCAGGAAATCAAATCGCACACCCACCTCGGAGAGGCGATATAAATCTTTTTGGGAGCTGCTTGAAAAAAAATAATATGTATCACGCTCGACGAGCTTATTGCGATAAATACGGTGGGATAAATCTTGCTTGCGGGACTCATGACAGAGTATTGGATTAACGATGACGCGAGGAGTCGAACGCAGGCGGATATTCGATGTTTCCATGGGAATGTAATTATCGATGTAACTTAGTAGGCGTCTTTGCGGCGAAGGACGAGAGCAGCTGATTCATTGAAGAGGCGATGCGCGACTGTCGCACTCGTCTTTACCGACCGGGCGAGATGGAACGGCGAAGAGCTCGCGCGGGCGGCCGCTAGATGGCGCGGCTATAAAATTCTCACTGCTTTGTTGTTATCGCAGCACGGACAATCGTCAACAATTTACCCGCGAAATACCGTCGATAATTAACGAACAACCAGGCGTTTGTTGACAGCGGAGACGACAGTTCGATAAACATGATTGACAGTTGACGAATGACGGGACGAAAACTGGTAAGAAATATGACCGAGCGCCTCGTAATGTCGAATATTTTTTTTTTTTCGAGAGGTTAAGTTCGAGTCTAACCTCGATATTTGCTACGGGCGGATTTATTTTGAATCGGATAATTGATTATTGTATCGCAGACTGAGTACTCTTCACGAGTTTACCGTAAGCCGAGTTTCTTGCGCTGACGAGAGGGCTCGAGGATGAATTCTGGGTCCGATTCCAACACCGCGCCCACTACGCCGAACGAACGGGTGAGTTTCCATGAACGTCTTTTCGTTTACGAAAGAAAATAGGTAATGATTTTTAATTTTAATGAATATATGATAGTTAATGATTTTTAATTTAAAAAAATATTCATTTGCGCGTACTTGAAGACGACGCGCTCATCGAGGTCCAGAGGAGTGGACAGCGTAACGAAGAAATTCTTGAGAGACTTTGATCCTCAAAGGAGCGAACGGGAGAAGAGGAAGCTCCACAGACGACTCTACCCTGGCAGCAAGAAACACGTCGTATACGACGAGAGGGGCTTTCTCATAAAAACAGGTTCGAATCTTTGCGATTGCCTGCAAACGGACTGTCCCGGCTGCCACTTTCCCTGCGGCAAGTGCGGATCCACAAAGTGTGGACACGAGTGCAGGTAAAATTTTTATTTATCAAGAGTTTCCAGAGTTAAGTCTTCTGCTCCTGTATTCTTTGAATGGACTCGACAATCTGCATGATTAAAATGAATTGAAATAGCTTCTATGAGGAAGCTAAAAAAAATTGATTTCCTAAAATCAAAAAAAAATTCAAACGACTATTTTTCTTCAGGATTCACAGAAAATGGACCTACGATTCCATAGAGAACGAGGGCAGTGACATAGTGATGAAAAATCCGAGTGCAAAACAATCGTGATAATTTTAACAAGTTTGATATAAATTCACCAGCCGAATAAACTGTTATTTACTATACTGTGAATTGAAGTTAATATTTGGACGCTTCGTCTCTCGACATGATTAAAATGTACGAAGAAAAAATTCATTCTCTATAAAAAGAAAAAATATTTTTTAACCAATATTTTTCATCGCGATTCACAGAAAATGAACCTACGAATCCATAGAGAACAAGGGCATTGATATAGTGATGAAAAATTCAAGTTGAAAACAATCGTGATAATTTTAACGAATTTAATATAATTTGCCAGCTGAATAAATTATTATATTTTCTGTACAGCAAATTGAAGTTAATATTTGTGTTTTTTTTCTCCAATACCCGACAACAACGGCCCCGTCGTACGATTATTAGGAAGTTTTTTTTTTTTTCATTCGCGTAACGTAGCGATAAATAATCCAAGTTCAAAACAATCGTGACAATTTTAACGAGTTTGATATAAATTTTACAGCCGGATAAACTGATATTTCGGATATTTACTGTACTCCGAATTGAAGTTAATATTTGTTTTTGTTTGTATTTTTTCAACACCCGACAACAGCAGCGGAGCGGAGTTTCATTCGCGTCGGTGTCCGCCAAAGGGCGCGTAAAACAGCGATGAAAAATCCAAGTTCAAAACAATCGTGAAAATTTTATCGACTGTGACATGAATTTACCAGCCGAACAGACTATTATTTACTATACTGCAAATTGTAGCTCATAATGTATTTTTTCCAAGTTGAAAACAATCGTGATAACTTTAACGAGTTCGATATAAATTTGCCAGTCGAACAGACCGTTAAATTTCCAATAATGCGAAGTTGCCATTTATTTTCGTTTGTTTTGTTTTGTTTTTTTTTTCCAATAGCCAACAACAGCCGCCTCGTCATACGATCACGATGGAGTTTTTGTTTTTTCATTGGCTTCGGATCTCGGACAAAGGGGCGCGTAGAACACAACACAGGAGTCGGTGGACGTGAGGCGTCGAAGTTGAGTGGCCCGTCGAGGGTTCGCCTTCGCCCCGCTCGTCGTACGTTTTCCCCGTTCACTAATACGCCCACGCCGGCTATTGATTTTCCATGGTCTTTACCGCGGGGCGTTCGTCGTATTGCGCACGTAGAGCGGTCGCGCACAGGCGCGGGACGAGCGGGACGAGCGAGCGAGCGAGAGATACCGGTGCGGAGAGGGTGGATGCGCCCTCGGCTCGAATCCAAATAATCAAACTCTCTCTCACTCCCCCAATAAGAAACTTAACGCCCGAGGCTGCAATGTCAATGCGTTCGCGGTGAAAAAAATAACGTGTTCGCGGTACACGAAGGCGAATAAAAAAAAATAAAAAAAATAAAAAAAAAAGGAAGCAAAGAAAGAAATCAACTGGAACGAGCGTGAAGTCCGGAATAGAGAAAAATCCAAGTGCTCTGCTCGGTGTCTCGGGTCAAGCCGAGGTTTTCCCGGATCTGCAAGAGTGAAAGAAAACATCGCCCAAAACGGAAGATCATTGGAGGAAGGAAGGACGCGAAATTCGAGGCTTGGCGGTGAAGAGAAGAAAAATAATATTTTTCACCGTCGAAGGAGTGGCGAGAATTTTTTTCGCGGTTCCCCCCGGTGGATCGCGACTCGTCGAGGAGTTGGTGGCGTCCTGACAACGCGTGCTTCGGCGTTGTTCGTCACCGGTGGGCATCGGACGGGGGTGCGAGAGAGCCGTCGGAGGGGAGCGGTGGCGCGCTGGAAAGCCCCGTCGATAAAGTGCAAACGTAGGTGAACCTCAAAGGGTTTCCTATCTGTGTACACCTCGGCGCATCAACCGCGTACCATCCGCGAAATTCCGCGTAGGTGGTGCGGAGAGCATTGCTGTGTGTCTCTCTAACCTTTCGGCTCTTCTCCGTACAACGAGAGCGCATCCCACCATTCAAGCCAACGAAGCCACCGTCGCTGCGACGCCGAACGTAATGGTAATCGCGAGCTTGCCGAGGAAGCATCGCCGAGACGCTCTCGCACCTGCGACGTCGTGAAACTTGGACCGCTGGAACGAAAATACGAACGCAAGTTTTAAAAGAATATTTTTAAAAAATATAAAAGAATATATAAAAAAAAAAAATAACTCGTCCGTACATCGGATCATCGAGTTCGCCAGTTCGAGCCGACGAGGTAAGAGGCTGCCGAGACGCTCTCGCTCCTGCGACGTCGTGAAACTTGGACCGCTGGAACGAAAATACAAACGCAAGTTTAAAAAAATATTTTAAAAATATTTCTCAAAAGTACCTCGTCCGTACATCGGATCACCGAGTTCGCCAGTTCGAGCTGACGAAAAAAGAGCCTGCCGAGGAAGCATCGCCGAGAGGCCCTCGTTCCTGCCACGTCGTGAAACTTGGATCGCTGAAACGAAAATAAAGTTTAAAAAGGAAGTTTTGAAAAATATTTAAAAGATATGAAAAAATAACTCCTCGATCAAACGAGATAAGATACAGAGGGAAGTTACAAAAAATATTGAAAAAAAAAAAAAAAAACATACCTCCTGGTCCACAGATCGGATCATCGAGTTCGCCAGTTCGAGCCAACGAGATAAAATACAAACGGACGTTTAAAAAAATATAAATAAAATATTTTTTAAATATAAAAAAAAAAAATTGTAACTCCTGGTCCATACATCGGACCGTTGAGTCGACCTGCATTGGAATTATTTCCTGACCGGAAGTACCGTCGATCGGGTGACGAGGAAGACCTTCGTCTCGTCGGCTGGAAGCTCCGCGGAGGTAAATCGAGGATTTCGATTGTCGGATGCCGTGCTCGACCGGCACGGCGATACTGAAAAAAGTTCACGGTTTGAGTTGGACCCCGTTAACGGGGGTTTAATCAGTAACCACGGCAGATGTCAGGATGCCGGAACAGAGCAACGACTATCGTGTCGTCGTATTCGGGGCCGGTGGAGTCGGCAAGAGTTCGCTTGTATTGCGTTTCGTGAAAGGGACTTTTCGCGAATCTTACATACCGACCATAGAGGACAACTACAGGCAGGTGAGCGCTCGTGATCCATTCACGTCCGATCGTTGTTCGTTTTATGTTTGTTTTTTTTGTTGTTGTTGTTGTTTTTTTTTTTTTTTAGATTTTGTTTTGGAATCGCCGTACGGAACTATGAATGAGATACTACGATGCATTTACTACCCACCGACTTCGTAGTGGATACGTGTGTGTGTGTGTGTTTGTACCGAGGTTTCTCTCGTAGCGGCGAGGCCGAACGTCGTGCCATCGAACGACGAGAATAGCCGAGACCGTGGCGGTGCACGCGCCACCCGCTGGCCACTGACCCGAGACGATTAATACACCACTAACCATCCTATTATACACTATTTGCTCATTGATGCCCCCTCCTTTCGTCCAACGATAACTTTCTGAAATTCGATTTTATTTATTTATTTATTTATTTATTTATTTATTTATTTAAGCGGGCTGAGCCCAATTACAAGTTGATGGAAAAAATATCCCGGATAACTTTTTGCCTCTGAAATGAAATTTATTTATTTATTTATTTAAGCGGGCTGAGCCCCATCACAAGTTGATGGGGAACGGATCCCGGAAAAAATACCCCCCGACACACACATACACACAAGGGGGGGTATTTTTTTGGAGGTATTTTTTCCGCCTACCATGGGAAACACCATCAAGCACTTTGAAAAAGCAAGAGAAACAGGCATTCAATAACTTATTATTGTTATAAAAAAAACAATGATCTGAGACGATTAATACACCACTAACCATCCTATTATACACTATTTGCTCATTGATGCTCCCTCCTTTCGTCCACCGATAACTTTCTGAAATTTGAATTTATTTATTTATTCATTTATTTATTTATTTATTTATTTAAGCGGGCTGAGCCCAATTACAAGTTGATGGGAAAAGTATCCCGGATAACTTTCTGCCTCGGAAATGGAATTTATTTATTTATTTATTCAAACGGGCTGAGCGCAATTACAAGTTGATGGGAAAAGTATCCCGGATAACTTTCTGCCTCTGAAATGGAATTTATTTATTTATTCAAGCGGGCTGAGCGCAATTACAAGTTGATGGGAAAAGTATCCCGGAAAAAATACCCACCGACACACACATACACACAAGGGGGGGTATTTTTTTGGAGGTATTTTTTCCGCCTACCATGGGAAACACCATCGAGCACTTTGAAACAGCAACAGAAACAGGCATTGAATAACTGTTATTATCGATATAAAAAAAAACAATGATCTGAAACGATTAATAGACGACGAACCATCCTATTATACACTATTTGCTCATTGATGCTCCCTCTTTTCGTCCACCGATAACTTTCTGAAATTTGAATTTATTTATTTATTTATTTATTTATTTATTTATTTATTTATTTATTTATTTAAGCGGGCGGAGCCCAATTACAAGTTGATGGGAAAAGTATCGCGGATAACTTTCTGCCTCGGAAATGGAATTTATTTATTTATTTATTCAAGCGGGCTGAGCGCAATTACAAGTTGATGGGAAAAGTATCCCGGATAACTTTCTGCCTCTGAAATGGAATTTATTTATTTATTTATTCAAGCGGGCTGAGCGCAATTACAAGTTGATGGGAAAAGTATCCCGGAAAAAATACCCCCCGACACACACATACACACAAGGGGGGGTATTTTTTTGGAGGTATTTTTTCCGCCTACCATGGGAAACACCATCGAGCACTTTGAAACAGCACAGAAACAGGCATTGAATAACTGTTTTTATCGTTATAAAAAAAACAATGATCTGAGACGATTAATAGACGACGAACCATCCTATTATACACTATTTGCTCATTGATGCTCCCTCTTTTCGTCCACCGATAACTTTCTGAAATTTGAATTTATTTATTTATTTATTTATTTATTTATTTATTTATTTATTTATTTAAGCGGGCTGAGCCCAATTACAAGTTGATGGGAAAAGTATCCCGGATAACTTTCTGCCTCTGAAATGGAATTTATTTATTTATTTATTTATTCAAGCGGGCTGAGCGCAATTACAAGTTGATGGGAAAAGTATCCCGGATAACTTTTTGCCTCTGAAGTGGAATTTATTTATTTATTTATTCAAGCGGGCTGAGCGAAATTACAAGTTGATGGGAAAAGTATCCCGGAAAAAATACCCCCCGACACACACATACACACAAGGGGGGGTATTTTTTTGGGGGTATTTTTTCCGCCTACCATGGGAAACACCATCGAGCACTTTGAAACAGCAACAGAAACAGGCATTGAATAACTGTTATTATCGTTATAAAAAAACAATGATCTGAGACGATTAATACACCACTAACCATCCTATTATACACTATTTGCTCATTCATGCTACCTCTTTTGTTTCACCGATAAGGTTCTGCCTCTGAAATGGAATTTATTTTTCTTTCATTAAATGAAAACGGTCCGAGCTCAATTGCAAGTTGATGGGAAACACTATCGAACGATTTGAAACAGAAACAGAAATTTAATTACCGATATTATTTTTATTTTAAAAGACACTGACCTGGGACGATTATTAATACACCACTAACCATCCTATTTGCACTATTTTCTCATCGACGTTGGCTTCTTTGGTCCATCGGTAACTTTCTGCCGCTGAAAATGGAATCTATTAATTTATTTATGTATTCTTGTAAACGAAAACCGGCTGAGCCCAATTACAAGTTAATGGGAAATACCATCAAGCGGTTTGAAACGAAAATTGAATTACTGTTATTATTTCTATTTACAAAGACACTGACCTGGGACGATTATTAATACAACACTAACCATCCTATTTGCACTATTTTCTCATCGACGTTGGCTTCTTTGGTCCATCGGTAACTTTCTGCCGCTGAAAATGGAATCTATTAATTTATTTATGTATTCTTGTAAACGAAAACCGGCTGAGTCCAATTACAAGTTAATGGGAAATACCATCAAGCAATCGGAAACAGGATTTGAATTACTGTTATTATTTCTATTTACAAAGACACTGACCTGGGACGATTATTAATACAACACTAACCATCCTATTTGCACTATTTTCTCATCGACGTTGGCTTCTTTGGTCCATCGGTAACTTTCTGCCGCTGAAAATGGAATCTATTAATTTATTTATGTATTTTTGTAAACGAAAACCAATTACAAGTTGATGCGAAACCCCATCAAGCGGTTTGAAACGGGAATTGAATTACTGTTATTGTATCTATAATTAATTATTTTTATATTATAACTATAATTAATTATTTTTTCTATTAAAAAAAAAAAAAACTTTTTGCAATAATTACTTTACTCACTGCGGCGGGACTGGCTGGACCCGTGCTGTGTGCGCGATGCGACGTGCGTCCGAAAGCTGCATTCTTTCTTATGTTTCGCTGTTGTTGTCGTTGTTGTTGTTGTTGTTGTTTTTTTTTTTTTTTTTTTTTTAATAAGAAACTGTTTATTCGATTCTGGATTTTTTCTTGATTCTCGTCGGGAATGTGATGATGTATTGCGAGCAGCTGCCGGACGATCCTGAATTTTCAGGTAATAAGCTGCAACAAAAACATATGCACGCTTCAAATTACGGACACAACGGGGTCCCATCAGTTTCCCGCAATGCAGCGACTCTCTATAAGCAAGGGTCACGCCTTCATCCTGGTTTACTCGGTCTGCTCGCGGCAGAGCCTCGAAGAGTTGCGACCCATCTGGGCCGTTATAAGGGAACTCAAGGGACAGGACATCTCGCAAATTCCAATTATGCTGGTAAGGGATTTTATCGTCGTCAACAACGGTGTATGTCTCCTAAATTTATTTAAAAAAAAAACAACAATTTCGGCCCGGCTCTCATTTCGTTTTGTAGCAAAGTAGCCTAGAAGATTAAGAGTAAAAACCCAAAAAAAATCAGATTCTCTGTGAGAATAATAATTTTTAAAAATGAACAAATATTCATTATTTTTCAATTGACGATCTTAGTAAGCGTAATATTTTAGTTGTCGCTTTAATTTATTATTTAATTTTTTTTTTTGCCGAAAGTAAAGTAGTTTGAGGATGAAGAGATACCATGAAAAATTCAGTTCTTCCGCGAGAATAGTACATTAAAAAAATCATTATTTGTCAATTAACTATGTTAGCAAACGTAATATTTTTGCCGCAACTTTAATTTTTTTTTTCCGCCGGTAGCAAAGTAGTTTGAGGATGCAGAGAGGCCATGAAAAATTCAGTTCTTCCGCGAGAGTAGTAAATAAAAAAATAAAAAAATAAACTTAAATTATTATTCTCTGTGAGAATAATAATTATTAAAAGTGAACAAATATTCATTATTTTTCAATTGACGATCTTAGTAAGCGTAATATTTTAGTTGTCGCTTTAATTTATTATTTAATTTTTTTTTGCCGAAAGTAAAGTAGTTTGAGGATGAAGAGAGGCCATGAAAAATTCAGTTCTTCCGCGAGAATAGTACATTAAAAAAATCATTATTTGTCAATTAACTATGTTAGCAAACGTAATATTTTTGCCGCAACTTTAATTTTTTTTTTCCGCCGGTAGCAAAGTAGTTTGAGGATGCAGAGAGGCCATGAAAAATTCAGTTCTTCCGCGAGAGTAGTAAATAAAAAAATAAAAAAATAAACTTAAATTATTATTCTCTGTGAGAATAATAATTATTAAAAGTGAACAAATATTTATTATTTTTCAATTGACGATCTTAGTAAGCGTAATATTTTAATTGCCGCTTTAATTTATTATTTAATTTTTTTTTGCCGAAAGTAAAGTAGTTTGAGGATGAAGAGATACCATGAAAAATTCAGTTCTTCCGCGAGAATAGTACATTAAAAAAATCATTATTTGTCAATTAACTATGTTAGCAAACGTAATATTTTTGCCGCAACTTTATTTTTTTTTTATTCCGCCGGTAGCAAAGTAGTTTGAGGATGCAGAGAGGCCATGAAAAATTCAGTTCTTCCGCGAGAGTAGTAAATAAAAAAATAAAAAAATAAACTTAAATTATTATTCTCTGTGAGAATAATAATTATTAAAAGTGAACAAATATTTATTATTTTTCAATTGACGATCTTAGTCAGCGTAATATTTTAGTTGTCGCTTTAATTTATTATTTAATTTTTTTTTTTGCCGAAAGTAAAGTAGTTTGAGGATGAAGAGATACCATGAAAAATTCAGTTCTTCCGCGAGAATAGTACATTAAAAAAATCATTATTTGTCAATGAACTATGTTAGCAAACGTAATATTTTTGCCGCAACTTTAATTTTTTTTTTCCGCCGGTAGCAAAGTAGTTTGAGGATGCAGAGAGGCCATGAAAAATTCAGTTCTTCCGCGAGAGTAGTAAATAAAAAAATAAAAAAATAAACTTAAATTATTATTCTCTGTGAGAATAATAATTATTAAAAGTGAACAAATATTCATTATTTTTCAATTGACGATCTTAGTAAGCGTAATATTTTAATTGCCGCTTTAATTTATTATTTAATTTTTTTTTGCCGAAAGTAAAGTAGTTTGAGGATGAAGAGATACCATGAAAAATTCAGTTCTTCCGCGAGAATAGTACATAAAAAAAATCATTATTTGTCAATTAACTATGTTAGCAAACGTAATATTTTTACCGCAACTTTATTTTTTTTCTATTCCGCCGGTAGCAAAGTAGTTTGAGGATGCAGAGAGGCCATGAAAAATTCAGTTCCTCCGCGAGAGTAGTAAATAAAAAAATAAAAAAATAAAAAAATAAACTTCCCTTTTGGCAGCTCGTATTCGGTTCTAGGTTTCAAGTGAGGGAATTTCCGGTCTCCCTAAGTGAGCTCTCGTTTCCTAACAACGTAAACTACTCTTAGGATTCAGAGTAGAAACTTTTGAAAAATCAGTTTCTCCGTGAGAATAATAATTTAAAAAAATTCTTTCCACTATTTATTAATTAACAATCTCAGCAACCGTAATGTTTTTATCGCCGCTGTAATTTATTTATTCATTTTTTTTCCGCCGGTAGCAAAGTAGTTTGAGGGTGCAGAGAGGTCATGAAAAATGCAGTTCTTCCGCGAGAGTAGTGTATAAAACATAAAAAAAAATAAAAAATAAAAAAAAATCAAACTTTCCTTCTGGAAGCTCGTATTCAGTTCTCGGTTTCAAGTGAGGGAATTTCTGGTCTCCCTTAGCGAGTTCTCGTTTCCTAGCAAAGGATTAGGAGAAGAAACTAAAAAAAAAATCAGTTTCTCCGTGAGAATAATAATAATAAAAAAAACAATTTTTCGTTACACGATTTGTCAATTAACTATCTCAGCAACCGTAATGTTTTTATCGCCGCTCTAATTCATTTATTCATTCTTTTTCCGCCGGAAGCAAAGTAGTTTGAGGGTGCAGAGAGGCCATGAAAAATGCAGTTCTTCCGCGTGGGTAGTAAATAAAAAATAAACTTTCCTTTTGGGAGCTCGTATTCGGTTCTCGGTTTCAAGTACGGGCATTTCTGGTCTCCCTCAGCGAGTTTTCGTTTCCTATCAAAGTAAACTAGTCTTAGGATTAGGAGTAGAAACTTTTTAAAAAAATCAGTTTTTCCGTGAGAATAATATTTAAAAAAAAACAATTTTTCGTTACACGATTTGTCAATTAACTATGTCAGCAACCGTAATGTTTTTATCGCCGCTTTAATTTATTTATTCATTTTTTTTTCCACCGGAAGCAAAGTAGTTTGAGGGTGCATAGAGGTCATGAAAAATGCAGTTCTTCCGCGAGAGTAATGTATAAAAAAATTAGAAAAATAAAAAAGTAAAAAAAATCAAACTTCCCTTTTGGGAGCTCGTATTCGGTCCTCAGTTTCAAGTAAGAGAATTTCTGGTCTCCCTAAGCGAGTTTTCGTTTCCTAGCAAAGTAAACTACTTTTAGGATTAAGAGTAGAAACTTAAAAAAAAAAAATCCGTTTCTCCGTGAAAATAATATTAAAAAAAAATTCTTTCCACTATTTATCAATTAACTATCTCAGCAATCGTAATGTTTTTATCGCCGTTCTAATTTATTTATTCATTTTTTTTCCGCCGGAAGCAAAGTAGTTTGAGGGTGCATAGAGGTCATGAAATATGCAGTTCTTCCATGAGAGTAATGTATAAAAAAAAAATTATAAATAAAAAAGTTTAAAAAATCAGACTTTCCTTTTGGGAGCTCGTATTCGGTTCTCGGTTTCAAGTGAGGGCATTTCTGGTCTCTCTTAGCGAGTTTTCGTTTCCTAGCAAAGTAAACTACTTTTAGGATTTAGAGTAGAAACTTTTAAAAAATCAGTTTCTCCGTGAAAATAATATTAAAAACAAAATTCTTTCCACTATTTATCAATGAACTATCTCAGCAACCGCAATGTTTTTATCGCCGCTCTAATTTATTTATTCATTTTTTTTCCGCCGGAAGCAAAGTAGTTTGAGGGTCCATAGAGGTCATGAAATATGCAGTTCTTCCATGAGAGTAATGTATAAAAAAAAAAATTTTAATAAAAAAGTAACAAAAAATCAAACTTTCCTTTTGGGAGCTCGTATTCGGTTCTCGGTTTCAAGTACGGGAATTTCTGGTCTCCCTAAGCGAGTTTTCGTTTCCTAGCAAAGTTAACTAGTTTTAGGATTTAGAGTAGAAACTAAATAAAAATCAGTTTCTCCGTGACAATAATAATAATAAAAAAAAAACATTTTTCTTTACACTATTTGTCAATTAACTATCTCAGCAAGCGTAATGTTTTTATCGCCGCTCTAATTAATTTATTAATTCTTTTTCCGCCGGAAGCAAAGTAGTTTGAGGATGCAGAGAGGCCATGAAAAATGCAGTTCCTCCGCGACAGTACTACATAAAAAAAAAAAAAAAACTTTCCTTTCGGGAGCTCGTATTCGGTGCTCGGTTTCAGGCGAGGGAATTTCTGGTGTCGCTTAGCGAGTCGAGCACGCTAAGCGGCTCTCTCCTCTTGAATATTAAATTATGAAAATTAGTAGGAAGGAACGGTGACTCGGGGGTGAATGAATTTTTGAGGGTTCGAGTGACCGAGGCGCTGTAGCGTGTAGCATATGCTTGGGGTCGAGTGGGTTAAAAAAAAAAAAAAAAAAAAAAAAAAAAAAAAAAAAAATCACCCCGAGTGATCCAAAGAGAGTGATTGTGCAAAAAAAAAAAAAAAAAATTGTCTCGACAGGTGGGCAACAAGTCGGACGAGAGCCCGTCGGTTCGCGAGGTGACGATGAGCGAGGGCGCAGCGGAGGCGGCTAATTGGGGCTGCGGTTTTCTCGAGACATCGGCGAAGACGAACCACAACGTGAACGAGCTTTTCCGGGACCTCCTCACCCTCGAGAAGAATCGCTCGGTGTCGTTAAAACCGGTCGAGAGCAACAACGCGATAAGCCTTAAGGAAAAATGTGCCGTTATGTAAAATTCATTGATTAATCGATTGATTAATTCATTGATTAATCGATTGATTAATTCATTGATTAATCGATTGATTAATTCATTGATTAATCGATTGATTAATTCATTGATTAATCGATTGATTAATTCATTGATTAATCGATTGATTAATTTATTGATTAATCGATTGATTAATTCATTGATTAATCGATTGATTAATTCATTGATTAATCGATTGATTAATTCATTGATTAATCGATTGATTAATTCATTGATTAATCGATTGATTAATTCATTGATTAATTCATTGATTATTTCGATTTAATATTATATAATTCGTTAGGGACGAATGCGAGCGGGGGCCGAAAAAGGCCGAGGGACCGAACGATCGTTATCAATTAATTAATCGCGTGTCTCGTTTTATTATTCCACACAATCCTTAAAAAAAAAAAAAAAGTGACGATTTCTTTTTTTTTTTTGTAAGAAATTATTAAAAACTTGAGAGACGAATAATACTGTTTTTCTCACGATCGACCGGTCCGTCTTCCCCTCTGCCCGCGCAGTTGATTAATATCTAGTAGAGAATACGAATAAGTAAAAAAAAAAAAAAAAAAAAAACATACGCAACACACATTTGAAGATAAATTTTGACGTAGGTCGCTCGACATGTATCATATTATCTCCGATTGATTATAATGTATCGTTTGCGTTTGCTGTGAATTCCACGTGAAACGTTTTTTTAATTTTTTTATTTTTTGTTCGACGAAAATAGAAAAATTCGACGTTTAGTTTTAGAAAATGAAAAAAATAATAATCACGTTGAGGAAAACCGAGACAGCAACGAAGTATTGTGAAACGAGAGCTTCATTGACCGACGACTCGTAATCTTCGTCGTTTTTATCCCCGGATCGATCGCGAATGCACAAACACCAATAAAATTTAAAAAAATAGCGTAATGTAATTAATCAGAAGCTTGATTATGTTTGAAGAGTGTGTGAGAGAGTCGTCGGTTGGAAGGGAGCCTGCGAAGTCGGCCGAACAAATCGCGAGCGACAGCAAACGTGCCTCGTTGGCTTTTGAAATCATATCCAGATTAAAAAAAAAAAAAAAAAAAAAATTGCTCGAAGTTTGAGATTCAAACGCGCGAGACATCGCGCGGCGCGTGGAACGAGAGATGCTCGCACAAATAAAAAAAAGCGATGAAAAAAAAAAAAACAAAAACAAAAAAATACATAAAGTAAGAATTGTTACGAGATTGGTTTTTGTTGAATAGTTGTAAGGTTTTTGTAATGACGCTATTAGAATTTATTATCGTCACGTGGAGGGGCGGAGAGAGAGTTGCGAGGAGTAGAAAAGCTCGAAGGGGAACGAGAGCTGGGTATTAAAAAAAAAAGAAGAGAAGAAAAAATCTAAACGAAAACGTAGCTACGAAGGGATTGAGAGTTGTCGAGGCGATTGTCAAAGCTCGTCGGCATTCACGAAAAAAAAAAAAAAAAAAACAGTGAGAACGTACTATAGTGATTTTATCTCGTAAGTTCGGCCGTGATTTAACCGTAGACGCCGGTATATTGCGTTTAGCGCTTTCTCGAAGAAAAAAAAAAAATCGAAAAAAGAAGAAAAAAAAAAAAAATTACTCACACACAGAGGCATGTGCATTTAAGGTAGTCCTTGCGGACAGCCTGAGCCCACGTGAGTTCAGAGCGAATTGAGAGTGGAATTGCGAATACTTCGCGATGAGATAAAAATCTGAAAAAAAATCAACCATATGGAAGGTACGGAAAAGATTGATTTTGCATAATAATAATTCCAAAATGTTATTAACAAATGAATGAAAAAAAAAATTGTTCAACAAATCTTTCGGCAACTTAACTTTTTGTTCATATAAAAACAATAAGTTAATCTTTTTGAATACGTATGAATTTTTTCAGAATTTTGTCTAATTTTTGAAAATTGCGCTTTTAGTTAATAAAAAAAACGTGATTTTCAAAAATTAGATATAATTCTGAAAAAATTCATACGTATTCAAAAAGATTAACAAATTGTTTTTATATGAACAAAAAGTTAAGTTGCCGGGGAATTTGTTGAACAATTATTTTTTTTATGCATTTGTTAATAATATTTTGGAGTTATTATTATGTAAAATCAATCTTTTCAGCACCTTCCATATGCTTGATTTTTTTCGAATTTTTATCCCATCGAGAAGTGTTCGCAATTCTCTCTCAATTCTCTCTGAACTCATGTGGGCTCAGGCTGTCCGCTAGGACTACCTTAAAGATAGCACGGCTGGGCATTTACGAGGGGCTCGTCGAGTCACGGTCATCGACAAATTTTCCTCTGCAGTATAAAAGACACTAAAAAAAAAGGAGCAAACAAAAAAAACAAGATTAATAATAATAATGTAAGACAGTCTAAACCGGAATAAACTTAATAGCAGAAACGCGCGTGGGCTCGTGGGTCTCTCTCTTCCAATAATTCAGCAAACTCCGCGACGACATATATATATATATATATATATATATATACATATATATATACAAAACATAAATCACAAGTTGATTGAAACCGCACAAGTTTTAATAAAACGATTGGCCTTGCTCGAAGGCTCGTACTCGGTGTCAAGCGATTTGAACTCGCGCGAACGATAAGTCTCGAGGATTCGTTTATGCAATAGAAAAAAAAAATAAAAATCACCCACTCATACTATGCTTGCTGAAAAGTGCAAAAGTTACTTTTTCGTAGCTTAAAGGCCGAAATAAAATGAGGACTTTCTAACGCGTTTCGCGGGTCGAGCACATCGGATATTTAGCACGTTTTTGAAAAAATCGCTACTGAGCGAAGGCATAAAAATAATTTTTAAAAATGGAGTCGACACACGCAGCATCGAGTGACAATATTCATAAGAAAATTTTTATATATATTATTATATAGGTATTAATGAAAAAAGGTATTACCGTAATAATCTCTCTGTCTCACGAACTTACACGCATTACACTATCATCGATCGCACCAAAGTACAAGCTATAAGTTATATCGTGTGTATAGAGAGGTCTCGTCGAACGAAAGCTGAAACCAGAAAAAAAATAAAAAATAAATGAACAAAAATAAGGAAAAAAAAAAAAAAAAAACACTCACATCAGACAAGAAAAAAGAAGATACTTGTACGTAATCTGCAGCAGTTCTCGTACCTGTAACTCGTATAACTGCCGGAGTTTGTAATAAGCTATATAATTTAGACTTAACTAACGAGATATTATATACCGAACCGAAGAGACGAAAAAAAAATCGATTAAAGAAAAATCGGTTACGCAAAAAACACGAGATTTAAATGAAATTGAAACATGACAGATGAGAATATTCGAGAGTTTGCACGTGCATTATTATATACCGAGAAGAGATGAAAAATAAAAAATTATTTAAAAAAATCGGTTACGCAAAATACGAGATGTAAATGAGATTTAAAAATTATACGCGAGAATCCTCGAGAGTTTGCACGTGCATTATTATATACCGAGAAGAGATGAAAAATAAAAAATGATTTAAAAAAATCGGTTACGCAAAATACGAGATGTAAATGAGATTTAAAAATGATACACGAGAATCCTCGAGAGTTTACACGTGCATTATTATATACCGAGAAGAGACGAAAAAAAATAGATTTGAAAAAAAAAAATCGGTTACGCAAAACACGAGATGTAAATGAGCTTGAAAAATGATGCACGAGAATCCTCGAGAGTTTGCACGTGCATTATTATATACCGAGAAGAGATGAAAATTAAAAAAAGATTTAAAAAAATCGGTTACGCAAAATACGAGATGTAAATGAGCTTGAAAAATGATACACGAGAATCCTCGAGAGTTTGCACGTGCATTACTATATACCGAGAAGAGACGGAAAAAAAAGATTTAAAAAAAAATCGGTTACGCAAAACACGAGATGTAAATGAGCTTGAAAAATGATACACGAGAATCCTCGAGAGTTTGCACGTGCATTATTATATACCGAGAAGAGATGAAAAATAAAAAATGATTTAAAAAAATCGGTTACGCAAAATACGAGATGTAAATGAGATTTAAAAATGATACACGAGAATCCTCGAGAGTTTACACGTGCATTATTATATACCGAGAAGAGACGAAAAAAAATAGATTTGAAAAAAAAAAATCGGTTACGCAAAACACGAGATGTAAATGAGCTTGAAAAATGATGCACGAGAATCCTCGAGAGTTTGCACGTGCATTATTATATACCGAGAAGAGATGAAAATTAAAAAAAGATTTAAAAAAATCGGTTACGCAAAATACGAGATGTAAATGAGCTTGAAAAATGATACACGAGAATCCTCGAGAGTTTGCACGTGCATTACTATATACCGAGAAGAGACGGAAAAAAAAGATTTAAAAAAAAATCGGTTACGCAAAACACGAGATGTAAATGAGCTTGAAAAATGATACACGAGAATCCTCGAGAGTTTGCACGTGCATTACTATAAACCGAGAAGAGACGAAAAAAAAAAAAGATTTGAAAAAAAATCGATTACGCAAAACACGAGATAAATGAGCTTGAAAAATGATGCACGAGAATCCTTGAGAGTTTGCACGTGCATTATTATATACCGAGAAGAGATGAAAATTAAAAAAAGATTTTAAGAAATCGGTTACGCAAAATACGAGATGTAAATGAGATGAAAAAATGAGTTGAAAAAATGATACGCAAGAATCCTCGAGAGTTTGCACGTGCATTACTATATACCGAGAAGAGACGAAAAAAAAAAGATTTAAAAAAAAATCGGTTACGCAAAACACGAGATGTAAATGAGCTTGAAAAATGATACACGAGAATCCTCGAGAGTTTGCACGTGCATTACTATATACCGAGAAGAGACAAAAAAAAAAAAAAAGATTAAAAAAAAATCGGTTACGCAAAACACGAGATGTAAATGAGCTTGAAAAATGATACACGAGAATCCTCGAGAGTTTGCACGTGCGGGGTTCCCGGTGTCGCTCGTCAGTGTCGAAGGACCCGAAGAAAGTGGGGCTGAGATAGGGAGTCTGTTTAAACGCCTGAGAGACCCACAAAACCCTCGCGGGTTTGTTCACTCGAAGCATATCGACGACAATGAATTATCGATTATCGATTAACGATTTTCTTGCATATCCGTAATAAACGTGGACGCGCCGCGCGGCAGTCGCGTTATAATAGCGGTACGAGGGAAGCCTTATCTTCGCTCGACCTGCCCCCCCTTAATTGAAACTCTCCCGCGGTGCGTTAACGATTTCATGCTACAAAACAATTTTCAGAATTGTCACCCTCAACGCGACACACGTTGTTTTTTCGATTCAAGGTTTTTTCGATCGCAGATTATAAATAGGGCGAGAAAAAAAAAAAAAAAAAAAGATGAAGTAACAAGGCGCGTCGAGCGTGCATTATTTATGCACGCGAGTCGCTATCAGGCCAGTCGGCGAGACGAATAAATGATGGAAAATAAAATAACTTTTAATCCTATTCGGTATTACAGATCAATAGACGAATTAATCGTTATAGACACGAGAAAAAAAAAAAAAAACGAGTAATACATATCTTTATGAAATACTATTCTACGAGGCGGGTGTGCGGTAGCGAGAGATTCAAACACACAAAAAAAAAAAAAAAATAAACAAACGAAGAGAGTGCATGAGAGAAGAAAAGAACGCGAGGATGTGTGTGGAAGATTTCGATTGTAAGAGATGAATGAATAAATGAAAATAAAGAGAGATATCTTCTGATTTTTCGGGGCCAATCGGAGTCGAGGGATGGGCGCGTGATCCCTCGGACACGTGCTACAGCAATTTTATTGTTAACAAAAAAAAAAAAAAATAATGATAAATAAAAAAAAATAAAAAAATGATGAAACAAAAACAGGCGTTTCAAAAAAAGCCGAGTCGAGAGGTCTTTATTCCTACGTTGAATAAAATAAAAAAGCAAACAAGTATCGTGTACATTATGTGATTACGTGATTAATATTAATTGTCTGTTGCAATTATCTTCTTTTGCTCAAAACTGAGCTTCGATCAAATTTTCTCGAATGGTGGAGAAAACGGGCGGAGCGGTGCATTAAGGAGGTCGGAGCGTTTCACACTCGTCAAATGAATGCTATATTTTTAAAGTCGTTTATGCCATTTTTTTAAACCTATTAAGCGTTTTTTTAACGTTTTAACGTTATTAACGTTGTTAACGTTTTTTTAAACCTATTAAACCTTTTTTTTTAAACGTATTAAACATATCTATTGATTGTAGTGGATGGTTATTTGTATTGCTGCAAATGTCCTTAACCCGTTAACACATTAATTGCAATCGATGTGCAAAAATATTAACTGGTTTGTGCTAATTTTCGATAATGTGCATTTTGGTTTATTTTCTTTCAAGAATAATTCGTAATATTTCCTCGATTTTTATGTATTCCGGCTCATTCTCTTCCTCAAAATATGCTCTACGAATTCACCATCTAGATACTCCATAGTATTTTCCATTTAAAAATTAGTCTTTTGTTTATCCATCGACGAAATTTCTTCATAAACAAACGGTTCTAATTTTTAAACGAAAAATACTCTCACATTCGTTCAGTTTTTTCAAAGAATAATTCGCAACTTTCGCTCGATTTTTATGTACCATAGCTTATTCTCTTCCTTGAAAGATGCTCTGCGAATTCACCGTCTAGATACTCGATAGTGTTTTCCCTTAAAAAATCACAGTCTTTTGTTTATCCATCGACGAAATTTCTTCATAAACAAACGGTTCTAATTTTTAAACGGAAAATACTGTCGAATATCTAATCGGTGAATTCGCCCAACATCCTTTAAGGAAGACAATGAGCGGTGACACATCAAAATCGAGCACAAATTACCGATTATTCTTTGAAGAAAATGAACGATTATGTACCTTTTCGAAAATTAGCACGAACCTCTTAATATTTTTGCAAATCCATTGCAACTAATTTTTTTTCAATTTTAAGGACATCTGCTCTAATACCAATAATTATACACTATAATCATTAGATGCGCAAAAGTTTGTATAAACGACTTTAAAAATGTAAGACTTATTTGACTAGCGCGAAGCGTTCCAACCTCATTAAGGTAGCTATGTCGCTTCCCGTTCATCTCGCATACGTTCGAGAAAAGTAAGCGAATATTGCGAGTACTTCTCGCTGATATAAAAATCTGAAAAAATTCATGCCGATTAAAGGTACTGACGAGTTAACTTTGCACAATAATAATTGCAAAATGTTATTAACACGTTAATCAAAAAATTAATTGTTTAACAAATTGCACGGCAAAACAACCATTTTTTTCTACGAAAATGATTCGTTTATTTTTCTGAATACGTATGAATTTTTTCAGATTTTTCAATTAGCTTTGATTTTTAAATTTTTTTTATTTGGAAAAAATGTCTGAATAAACACAAAAATCAAAACTAATTGAAAGATCTGAAAAAATTCATACGTGTTCAGAAAAATAAATGAATCATTTTCATAGAAAAAAATGGTTGTTTTGCCGGGCAATTTGTTAAACAATTAATTTTTTGATTATTTTGTTAATAACATTTTGAAATTATTATTGTGCAAAATTAATCTCTTCAGTGCCTTTAATCTGCATGAATTTTTTCAGATTTTTATATCATTGAGAAGTACTTGCAATATTCGCTTACTTTTCGATAACTTATGCGAGATGAGCGGGACGCGACATAGCTACGTTGATAGCGTGGGACGGTGCATGAACGCTCGAGTTAACGGCGAAGCCGAATGCACGCTCTGATAGTCGAATTACTACGAAGGTCCCGGGGTTCCGCCCTTGCCCGAGAGCGGACCCTTGCCTCGTCCTCGTGACGCGGGCTCGAGTTTTTATTTTAATCCTACGACACGTTCGATCGTCCAGGGGGGAGATAACTTGCGCGTTAACACGCCCGGCTTATCATCAAAAGACCCCACGTTATTATCCGATGACTTGTTTCAAACCCCCCCCCCGTCAAACCTATGACAAAAAAAAAAAAAGAAAATAAAAAAAGATCGTCTCGAAAACAAAAAATTCCACCACTCGAGATTCACCGAGATTTTACCGTCCCGATTCTCGCCGATATATGTTCGCGAACGACTCCTAGAGAGATCTAATCTCTCGCGTCTCCGATCCGTTGAAAATGTCTTCTACAATTTACTAAAAAAAAAAAAAAAAAAAAATTATAATAATTCGCGCGTTAAGTTTGACCGGAAGTTTGAATATAACGATTACGGGACTTCGTTAAAACCGCCTGCGTATTTTATATTTTCTGTAATTAATTATCTATTCAACTCGACGAATTCAAGACTTCCACGCAAAGATCTTAAAATGAGAGTTTGAGTAAAATAAAAGAAAAAGAAAAAGAAGAAAACAAAAAAAATAAGAAATACGCTGTCCTGGGTAAGAGGGTCCAAATTTCGGGACCTTGGGGTTCGAGCTTCGGTTGTATTATTTTGGAAACTTTCGAACGATCGCTCGCAAAGCGGGAGAACCTCGCCTCGAGAACCTCCGAGTTAATAGCAAAGATAAAAAAAAAAAAAAACGGTAAAAACGAAGAAGAAGAAGAAATGAGAAAAAGAAACATAAAACGAAGCAGAGGACGGTAGGGCCAGCGTCGCGGAAGGCGAAAGCACATATCAAAGGGGGAGCGCGAGTTCCAGAAATTAAAGAGGAATGTTTGCGGACTGTTTGCATTGTATAGAAAAAAAATAAATAAAACGAACAAACTTGTAATCCATCGTGTCACGAATGTGTGTGCACACGCTTTGGACAAAACAAAAAAAAACAAAAAGATATAGAAAAAAAAATTATTGAAGACGATGAATCGGCCGCGAGAATCGGTCGAGAATTCATTCAATCGCGACGACTCCACGTCGCATTATTGTTCCATTCGGTCGTTGACACACTCGCTGAATTCGATTGACGGAGACGAAAAAACAAAGCTAAACTACGAATCTATGACAGAGAGAAATGAATGACGAGAAAAAATAAATAAAACTTGTACTTGTAAAGGTATCTACGAATTATACGATCTTGATTCTTGCCAGCATATTATATTCACGAGTCCTTCAATACCGACACAATCCCCTTGCTCCAATTTCCTTAATTTTTGCTTCCTCACAGAGGAGGCTATGTTTTTATTTCCAATAGAACCATCGAATTTAAGAAAAAATTGAAGAAATGCAAAGAAATCGACAAATGCAGCCGTCGTTAGAGATGTTTTAGAAGTGTCCTTTGATACCTTTGCGCCAATTTTTTTTTTTTTTTTTTTTAACTCTCACTCCATGTAGGGGGGTCGTTTTTGTCCGGGCCGAGAAACCCGAAAAGCGTTTTTTTCGCGCATTGCTTGATATTTGATAAAATATTTTTTGTGCAAATAACAATATCCGAAAAATTCCTGTTCGCACTTCAAAAGGACATTCTAAGGATCAACCATGAATTTTTTCAGATTTTTCTATTAATAATTGTGAGTGTGGTAGCGCGCCGCCGAAAACGATCCCGGTACATGGAATCAGGGTGCCTAAAACACCTACATGGAGTGAGGGTTAATATGTGTTCCACCTGTACGACTCCTCTTTTATGCAACCCCCCCGATTGCGTTTGCAGCCGACTTACCCCCTTACTGTGTCGCATTCGTACAAGGGCACAAGGAAACTGCGGAAAACCTGGCCATACACAGACGGCTCTTTCCCCAGAGATTGCCGTTCCTACAGGGTAACATGGTGGCCGTTTTTTCCCCGGAAAAAAATTCCCTGACTTTGACCTGACTTTACCCTGACTTTACCCTGACTTTTCACTGACCAATAAAAAATTTTTCCCTGACCAAACTTATGACGATCTCTATTAAAAAAAAAAATTAATTATCTAAATGAAAATGCCTAATTATTGGTATTAATATTTAGTTATATTTTTTTTTTTTTTCAAAATGTTCCCAATTTTTTTTTAAGGATCCCTTTTATGTACTTCGTATATATTTATAGAAGGTCCAGCGACAATTTACTTTTTCCCTGACCAATTTTGAAATTCCCTGACTTTTCCCTGAATCCCTGACCAATATTTTTTCCCTGACTTTTCCCGGTTTTCCCTTACCGCGGCCACCATGGGTAATCACCAATTTCCGAGAAAATTGCCACCCGCTCCACGATTCGATGCGGAAGCCAGCGCGCGGCTAGGCGGTCACCCATCCAAGTACTGACCGCGAGCGGTTGACTTTGGGGACCGCCACTGCTCCAATTTCCGTTTTCATTCAATTTTTGTTGTTACAGAACCAAAAAAGAAAACTTTCTCTATAACGAAGCAAAATTTAAGAAAATTGAAGCAATGAGGAAAATCGGCGAATGCAGCCGTATTTAGAGATCTTTTAGAAGTGTCCTTCAATACCCATCTCCTTGCTCCAATTTCCTTTTTATTTTATTTGTTTCACTACGAAACTACAAAACTCTAAGAAAATCGGGAAAATCTGAAAAATCGGCGGAATGGAACATTATTTAGAGATGTTTTAGAAGTATCCTTCCATACCGATAGCGTCCTCTTGCTCCAATTTCTTTTTTATTTATTGTATTTTTTTTTACAATAAATCCAGACAATGTAAGAAAATAGGAGAAGTGAAAGAAAATCGACAGCCGCATTTGGAGATATTTTACAGGTCCTTTACGTGAAAAGAAGAAAAAAAGAAATCAGCTTCCGAGCACCAAATTTCCGGCAGCGCATGGGGCAGAATAGAGAAGTTAAAAGAACATCGAGAGCCCCCGAGGCTATTGGTTAAGCTGTCCGTGTATGCAATACGTAAATCTGTTAAATCGTGCTAACACGAGATATCTATGTCCAATGCCGGGTATATATCGGCCTCGGCCGGCAAGGGAATCTCGGTGTAGGAGTGGCGGCTTCGGTATCAAGAACAAACACGATGGAACCAATCGAGAAGAAAGGGTGGTCCCGGCGATGTTTGTCTTCTCGGTTCTGCACCCCGGAGGGATGCTGGCTGACTGCGAGTCACCGAGATCCGTCCATAGCACGCCCTCCGAGCAGCCAATCCTCGAACTCCCGCGGCGTTGTTCGCCGCGAGAGATGAAAATCTCTCGAAGGCGAAGAAGGAGCATCGGAACAATTTTCTTCAGTCGGTGATTAACCATCGGAGATAACTATCGCGATTCACGAATCCGCGGAATCGGAACGTCTGCTTCGTTCTTGAATCCTTCCGAAACTCAAGATTTGTAGTCCTGTGGAAAAAAAAAAAATTGTTATTTCTTCACAGTTCACAGTTTTGTGATTCACATTGTTATTCATCATATTTTCGTATTTAAATAATGTAGCGTTATCGTTGTGACCTTCGTTCCCCAAAAAAATTGTAAAAATATATTTAAAGAAAAAAAAAAAAAAAAAAAACACGGAAAATAAAAGAAGATAAGATGCTGCGTGGAAAATCTAAGAGACCGGAGCACGACGATAAGGATACCGAGTGCAAGCAGCGAAGGCCAAAGTGCGCTCGGTGCAGAAATCACGGACTGATATCTTGGCTTAGGGGTCACAAACGAGAGTGCCGGTACCGCGAATGCATGTGCCAAAAATGTTCGCTTATCGCCGAGCGACAGAGAGTTATGGCGGCTCAGGTAAGCAATTATCAAAGTCATCCGATGCTCCAAAAAAAAAAATGCACGTCTGATTCAATGATTTTTTCTTTGTTTGTATTATTCGATTTTTCTTCATTTTTTTTTTTTAATGCCTTGTCTATGCATGTAAATATAGTTGAGGAATATGTGATTAAAGGCTCGAGATGACAATACACTTACTTGAACAATAAATGAGCTAACTTCGTCGACCCATCAATCCTCCGAGTAAAACTAAAACTGGAGGAGTAGAATCCATTAAGGCTCGGTGTAGCGTTTCATTTCTGTTTGCACGGGCATTACGACGACACTCGATCTTGTGTATACATCGTAGCTTTCAATCCGCTCGCGACAGACAGACTACACTACATTCATAAGCCGCCCTCAACTTCCCCCTCCGACCGGCGCGATATAATCCGGCTCAGCATCCATAGAAATCTCCGGCTGAAAGTGAAACGACTCTGATTATTCAAAAGAAAACCCTTCTTGTCGCGCAAACCGGAAGAAACGACTCCGGAAGTTCTGACTTCAATGACTTTGATACTAGATTCTAGTTGTTACGATAATCGCATTAGTTTCGTGACTCGTTACCTCGACTCGATGAAAATCTCGGAGCGAAGAGGAGCTTCGGAATTTTTTTCTCCAGTTCGATGATTAACCATCAGAGGTTATTTACTATCAGAGATTATTGTCGATGTTTACAAATCCGCGGAATCCGCATGCCTGCTTCATTCTTGAATTCTTCCGAAACGTAACATTCGTAGGGCAGCGACGAAAAAACGAACAAAAAAAATTGTTATTTCTTCAAAGATCTCCAACTGAAAGAGAAACGCCTCTGATTATTCGAAAAATCTGCCTTTGTCACTTAAGGTAGTTCCGTCCCTTGGTATTCATTTCGCATAAGTTCGAGAAAAATTAGATAAAATTGCAAATACTTCTCGATGGTATAGAAATCTGAAAAAATTCATGCATATTAAAGGTACTGAAAAGATTGATTTCGCATAATAATAAGGTCAAAATGTTATTAACAAATTAAACAAAAACTTAATTGTTCAACAAATTACCCGGCAAACTCATTTTTTTTTTATTACAAAAATGATTCGTTCATTTTTCTGAATATGTATGCATTTTTGCAGATTTTTAAATTTGCCTTGAATTTTGTGTTTTTTACCGTATAAAAAAAAAATTGAAAGCAAATTCAAAAATCTGAAAAAGTTCATACGTATTTAGAAAAATTGACGACTCATTTTTATTAAAAAAAAATGGGTTTCCGGGAAATTTGTTAACCAATTTTTTTTTTTCGTCAATTTGTTAATAACATTTTGGGATTATTATTGTGCAAAATTAATCTTTTGAGTACCATTACTATGCATGAATTTTTTCAGATTTTTATATCATCGAGAAGTATTTCTAATTTCATCTCATTTTTCTCGAACTTATGCGAAATGAATACCAAGCGACAGAACTACCTTAAACCGGAAGAAACGCCTCCGCAACTTCTGACTTCAACGAATTTTATACAGAAGTTTATTTATTACGATAATTGAATTACTTTCGTGATTAGTTACCTCGACTCCGACAGGAGACGCGAGAAGGTAAAAATATTTCCGTGATTTCGGTACTTTTTTTTAATCTTCCGCGTCGAGCCATTGACACGAGCATGGATCGCTGCTCTGGGTGGTCGAGTCTTGTAATAACATCGACCAAATGTTCTCGGTATGTATCTCTATTGACGTACCGGGGAGGTTTCGTGCTGAGAAAACACATATGCTGTATCACACCGACACGTTACGTAAAACGGGATCGTTCCCATTAGGGCTTGCCAGGCGATCTTCGGAAGACTTGTATCGGAACGAAGACGATACTGCGAATGGCGTGAAAATCCATTTGAATTAATCGTCCTTTCTTCGCAGGTCGCCCTGAAGAGACAGCAAGCCGCTGAGGACGCGATAGCGCTGAGCATGGCGAAAGTCGCGACCGGACAGAAAATGGATCGACTTCCGCCCGGCAAGATCTTCGGGATGGCCGTCACCGAGCCGAATTCCAGTCAACTTCCGGTTGCAACGGAATCGTCGGCGACTATCGAACACGCCGGCGAAGCATCGTCCGGGAGTCTCGATCGCGATGAATCGAAGAGCGACGAAGCTGCCGCCGAACCCTCGGCCAACCGATCGCCCGCTCGGAGTCTTCCGGTACGTTTACGCTACGAACAAAATAAAAAATAATAAAAAATATAATGCAAACTATTCTTCTATTTCTTCGATTACAGAAATATATCGATATATCAATAAATAAAAATTAATAAACTTATTTTTCTTTGCTCGTACACCGAAGAAGATCGCATCGGCATTTCTTACATTCCTTGTATTGCTTATATTTATTCGATTCGACAAAAATATATCGATATATCGATATTAGTAAATGAAAATTAATAAACACATTATCTTTGCTCGTAGGCCGAAGACTATCGCATCGGCATTTCTTATATTTCTTATACTTATTAATTTCTTCGAATACAAAAATATATCGATATATCGATGCATCAGTAAATCAATATTAATAAATTCAGGATATCAACAAAAACTTATTTATCTTTTCTCGTAGGCCGAAGACTATCGCATCGGCATTTCTTATATTTCTTATACTTATTAATCTCTTCGAATACAAAAATATATCGATATATCGATGCATCAGTAAATCAATATTAATAAATTCAGGATATCAACAAAAACTTATTTATCTTTTCTCGTAGGCCGAAGACTATCGCATCGGCATTTCTTATATTTCTTATACTTATTAATTTCATCGAGTACAAAAATATATCGATATATCGATACATCAGTAAATCAATATTAATAAATTCAGAATATCAACGAAAACTTATTTATCTTTGCTCGTAGGCCGAAGACTATCGCATCGGCATTTCTTATACTTATTAATTTCTTCGAGTACAAAAATATATCGATATACCGATATATCAATAAATCAATATTAATAAATGAGTGTATGAGTGTAAACTTATTTGTCTGTGCTCGTAGGCCGAAGAGGACCGCATCGGCAAGACCGGAAGTGGCCTGTTCAACGTCAGCAAGTTGAACGAAAGGGGATCGGAGGATGCCGGAAAGGAGGCAAGCTCGGTTTCTCAAGCGTCGGTGGAGACGCTGGCCAGACTCTTTCCCAGTACCAAGCTCTCGGTGCTCCAGCTCGTTCTTCAGCGCTGCGGTCAGGATCTTCTCAAGGCCATCGAGTACTTCGCGAGCGACAGCGGTATCGCGACCGCCGGTCCCTGCACTTCCGCCTTCCGTCCTCCTCAGAGTTCGATACCTGAAACAAGACCGAGCGCCGATTATCCTGGAGTCTTTCCTCTCCCGCCGATATACTCGAACATCTCGAGAAATCTGTACGGCGACGGTTACTGCCTTCTCAACATAATGCCCGACCAGCTCTCGCGCGGCATCGCGTCCGGCGAACTTTCCGGCTGCGGAAGTCTCGCATTTCCCACCTCCAAAGCCACGAGCTCCCACGAACAGGACAACAGCGTCGCCTTCAATGTCCAGTACAACAATTACTTTAACTCCAGCGTCCAGCAACAGCTCCGCGAACACTCCAGTCGAAACGGCCTGCTGCATCTTCCACCGGTCATACCGGGAATACCGTGCGTACAGCCGAACTGCACGCAGTGCTACAAATTTATTTAACGCCCTCTGGACGCGGAATTCGTCGCAGGGAGAAAGCCGCCGAAGAGGAAATTCTCGTTCTCGACGCAAACGGGTTACACTTGTTCGGACTTTTTTTTTTTTTTATTTACTCGAACAAGTTTCATCGCCTCCCAATTTTCGGGTCGATATGAAACCCTCAGGGCAAAACGGACCATTTTTTAGAGACCAAAAACGTCTCGATGGAGAGACGCTGGTCCATTTTGCCCCTAACTCCACTCACAATATATTTAGTCGATTAGTAATTAATTTTTTTTTTTTTACTGGACGAGCGCGTGTATTGTACGATTAATAACTGCGAAGAATCGGATCAACATGTTTGTCGTCGTATTTATGGAGACTCGGTGGGTTTGCCAGAGACTTGTATATTTTGATGCTTAATAATAATACAGTTCAATCTCCTTTCCTTCATTGAATCGACTCATTCGATTTCTTCGTGTCTTTTCATTCGCCGTATTGTTCCGAGTACCTCGAAGCGGCCCCCCGGCTAAGCGTCGTGAAAGTGATAGGGCGTGATAAATCGAATTAGTAAGATTCCCGAACGGTTGTGCAAACACCGAGGAAACGGGCAAGCTTTCTCTCCAAGATAAAAGCAGGCGTGCCCGAAGGGCTTTGTTTGCTTTGGCGCTACTTTTCGGTAAAGAAAAATACAGTATGCCCGATTCCTCAGGGACACGGTGCACGTACGACCCCCTCGTGTACTGAATTACTAAACACATACCGGAAACTTAACACCGCGCGCTGAGAAGAAAAAAAAAAACCTCAGGACGAAGCGGGATGGAACTCTTAAATCTTTTTCGCGAGAAATCACATACGACTTTTTTTTTTTTTTTTTTTACTTTTCTTCTCTCGTGACCACGGTACCAATAAGAAAGGACCGAAGCGGGTCTATCTATCGAAACCGTGTCAATTATTATTATCATCTCTTACACTCAAAACAGATAAAACAATCAATCGAACGTAAAATAATTAGTTCAGTGAATTTTTAAAATTAACTCGATTAGTCTCGAGCGTGATTTTTTTTTTTTCCGTTTAGATATTTATATATACACTTACGCGGCGATATCCCTTTTTTCCCCCCTCTCACTCTCAATTATTTACACTGTATACTTCTCATCGTGAAAAATATCGGATGGCTGCTATGCGGATGATGAACGATGGACAAACGATGAGTCCTCTCTAAAATCGTAAGTGCGGCTTGTTCTTGATCATGTGTCTGAAATGCAAAAAAAAAAAAAATACAATAAAACGTGAGATAGTAAAAAAAAATACATATTTATTCTTCGTAAAGTAAATTATATTACGAAAAAATAAATATATTTATGAATTTATATAAATATTTCGCTTCGTGACGACGACTCACTTGTCGAGATGTTCCCAGAACATCATGAGCGCGGCTCTGTCCAAGTGTCGTTTCGTACGGCTCAGCTCGATGACCGAAACTGCCCAACGGGCGACGTTCGCGTCCAGTTTCATCTCGTCGTACTTCAAGTGGAATGCGCAGACTTTGAAACGCATTTAAAAAAAAAACAAACGAAAATTAATATCACAATTATTATTCCTTCGCTTCTGATTTTTTTGCGTTAAAAAAAAAAGAATGATCTTTACTTAACTCGGTGGGAAAATAGCAGTTTTAAACCCCCATTTTCACGCCTTGTGAAATAAAATTTGGTACGATACTCGTGTAAAAAACTTTTTCTTAACTCGTGTGATTGCGACACTCGTCTTCGGCTCGTGCTTCAAACTCCCACTCGTCAGAAAAAGTTTTTTCGCATCGCGTGCGAGAAAAATACTGCGCATGCGTATAGACGCAGTCTTCTTTTTTATCGCACTAGTGCGAGAAAGTGCCTCTCTGCGCACACTTCGAAAAAAAGGAAAATCGTGGTTTTCATGAATTTGTTAGGAAAAAATGATGTCAATGGCCGAGGCATCAAAAGGGGAGTCCTGACCCGTGTGAGTATCGCGCTCGCCTTTGGCTCACGCGGGAATTTCGACGCTCGTCGAGAACCCCCTTTCTACGCCCTTGCCTTACAAATTACTAATCCACACCTTTGGAAAAGATCTCTACGGGATTTCCGTCGAAGGGCCATCCCTTGAACTGCCATGCGGGTCCCATGACGAATACAGCGACGACCCTCTCCCAGTCGGCGTTGGTGAGTTTCTGCGGGGTGTCGACGACCCTGTACGGCACGGTGAGTCCGCCGTCCTTTCTCCGCTGGAGCAGCACCTCGTTCTCCCTCTTGCATCCCGACCCCCGTTTGTCCTCGTTGCTCACGTACTTGAGCTCCTGCAGAATATCCTTGGCGTTGTACATCGTTATCAAGGACGTGTTGGCGTTCGGTATAATTATAATCGGAGTTCTGCTCGGGCGTTTGTTCTGCGCGGCCTGCTGCGGCGTGAGTTTCGCCGCGGAGGTCGGCAGCAGTCCGGATGTCGGTGTCGACGTGGGATTCGAGCTCGGCGGTTTTCGCACCGCCGGATTCGTGCCCTCGGTCACGGACTTCAAGGTCATTCCGTGATAAGTCCCCATGGTGTCGATCTTGAATCCCTCGGTCTCCTCCTTCTGGCGAATGAATCTCTCCTGATCGTAACGATTGTAAACGGCCGGCTGCGGCAGCGGCCGCATGGGCGTCGATCTCGGCGTGACCATCGGCGTCGGCGCCGCGGGTCCCTTCTGCCTCCCCTCTTCCCGCGCCTTTATGCTCTGCAGTATCGCGAATATGTTCTTGGCGAAGACCTTGCCGCTGCTCTGCAGAATCGTAGCGCGAGTTCGCCACTGCCGCTCGCGCGACACGATGTCCTTCGTGTCGTCGACGTCCAGGTCGAGAATGACCCTCATGTCCGAGCCCATGCCGATGTCGTCGTTCTCCTTTATGGTCGTTCTCTTCTTGGCGAGACGCTTCGCTTTTATGGCCGCGATTTTCTCCACGGACATCGCCTCGGAGAGCGATTTTATGTTGTCCACGGTGACCGAGGCCTCCTTCGGAGCGTCCAGCCTCGCGGCGAGTTGC
This sequence comes from Exephanes ischioxanthus, assembly GCA_958510785.1. Lineage (NCBI taxonomy): Eukaryota > Metazoa > Arthropoda > Insecta > Hymenoptera > Ichneumonidae > Exephanes > Exephanes ischioxanthus. Next base: position 3,091,400 of record OY294018.1, on the reverse strand, counting down.
TCCTTGACCTTCTGGACGTGCGTCTCCTCGAATCGTGGCTTCTTGGACAAGCCGCTGTCCATTCCATCCTCGGCCGTGCGCTTGACCTGCGTGGACAGACCAATGGGCGCGGATTTGTCGATGGCGCCCGAATTTGCCGTTTCGCCATTGAGGTAGGCGAGCAGGTCCTTCCTGTCTGGCCGCCGGACGACCGGAATGTTCTCGGCCGCGGCTTGACGAACGTAGACCGGATGGGAGAGCTGGACATGCTTGAGCAGGAACAGCAGACACTCGAGGGTGTAATATTCCTTGGCGTTTCCCTCCTTGCCGGAACTGTGAACGCAATTTTTGAGGTCGTGAGAGTGGAAAGAATATAAATTAGGACACTCGTCGAGAAGAGATCTTTTTGGTATTGTGGACAAAAAAAAAAAACAAAATGAACACGGATCTGTTCGTATGCCAAAAGTGGTCGGAGAGAAATTCGAGGGGAGGGGGTATTATTGACTGTGTGCCCTTACCCGTAGGTCAGATAGTTTGTCTTAACATTCTTCGGCCACGAAAATTCGCCGAATATTATTTCGTTCTCACGTTCGATAATCTCCTTCTTGTTGACATTGTACTGTCGTAGAAGCGACAAGGGGTCCGCCATGTTTACGCACTGGCATATGCACTCTGGCTCGCCTGCACCGTGCGTGGTGCTTGCACGCGGCGACTTTGACGCTCTCTGCAGCTGTTTCGGTGAACTAAGACCATCTCGCGGTCAACGTGTAGAATTTATTATTTTTCACTTTTCTTTTCTTTTCTTTAATGACTACAGTTGTTCTACCCACGGCGATGCTACCTGTAGTCTAAAAATTGATCGATGTTCGACTAGAAATTTTAAAAAACGTATGGATAATGCAATGCAGCAAATACGATCGTGGTCTTAAAATGCCTACCTTACCGAACGAAGCTGCGCGCAGCTGGGAGTACTTGCAGGTAATCACCTTTTCAGTTTTAATGTAATGTGAAATACCGTCGCCGGTAACAAAAACTGTACTGAATACCGTTTTTGAGGATTAAGGGGAAGTGAAATATCGCGGTCGGTAATGAAAACTGTAATGAACTTTTCTCAAGGGTGCTCATTTTTTTGAGGAACAAGCAAATTCAAGCCGGACGCGCACGGTAATTTCGCATCCGGCCCGAATTCATTTTTTTTCTCAAAAAGATTAGCACCGTTGAATAAAGTTAATTTGAAAATTGCAACTGTCTCTCTCGCACGCACAGCTGTTTCACTTCCCCTTAACATGTGAAACACGTTCTCAGCGTGTCTCTCTCGCTCCACTGATGCTATCTCTCTGGCACTCCATAGTGTTTCACATGCTCTTAAGGGCATGTGGTACAGACTCAGTCGGTAACAAATCGCCTTCCCTATTTCCTCCAAAACGATTGATACAACGAGCAAAAGCAAATTAGGTTTTCATACTTATATCTATTGCCTACAAAAACCTAATTTGATTTTGGTCGAAGCATCAACCATCCCGGAGAAGATAGGGAAAGCGATTTGTTACCATCGGAGCATCTATACGTATGTATCACATGCCCTTAAGTGTTTGCGGTTTATGTTGATTCGTTCGCTCGCTTCTTGGATTACTTGATTAATTAGTGCGTCCCATCAGTACATTCGTCATGGCGCTAAAAAATCATGTCAAGTCTGATAAATAAGTGTCTAATAAAAGTGGACTAAAAAGTTTTCGAAAGTTTCTAAGTAGCGGCTTAGCCCTTTGGCTGTCGGTATCTTCTTAGTTTGGCATTTGCGTTAGGGTAGCGTGACGACTTTAAACTGCTGGCAATTTGCAGCCAATATTGAAACGAGCCCTAAAGCACGTCACCGCTGCTGTCATTCCGCAGATATTTTTAGGGTTATAATAAAACATATATTATTTCGACTCTGCTTTTAGCACACAAAAAAAAAAACCCAAAAAATAGAAAACAGTCACAATGGATTTGGCAAAAATGTCAAACGAGAAGAAGCTCGAGCTCTGTAGATGGTACTTCCGAGGTGAGTAACTCGAAATAACCTCTACATCCTGTATTCACTCTCTACCTTCGAGGATTTGTAAACAATTGTGCAATTTACATTTTTTTTAACCCTCGTCCATTTATTTCAGCGGGTTTCGCGGCGCTACCCTTTCTCTGGGCGGTCAATGCGATTTGGTTCATCAGAGAGGCATTCGTAGTTCCCCAGTATGAGGAACAAAAACAAATACGAAAATGTAAGTTCCATTTTTCAAATTGAATATTATTAGAAAGAAAAAATGTTTATCGCTGTACGATATTGCTCCGTCGATTTTGCAAAAAATGTAATCTGTGCAATTGGTGACCCAACGACACAGTAAGTAACATGATTTGTAAGAACATTAGAACAATTTTTGGATAGCTCTGAAACAGAGCTGAACGGTACTTCCATCATGTACTTGAAGTACTAATGTACTGTTTCGTACTTCAAGTACTTTTTTACTATTTTAAGTACCAAGTACAAGTACTTTTTAAGTATACGCCCGCAGTATGGATAGTTGAAGACATCGTGTTGCAAATTTAATACATGATTACCTGTGTAAACTTTTCAATGCGTTTGTAATTTATTTAAAAAAGAATTCCATAAAAAAACGGAGTGTCTCCCTTTTCATTTTCCTTTTATTAATAAAAAATATCTTAAAAAAACCGAGGAGGGACGCATTTCGTCTGTTTTTTAAATTTATTTTCTGTGAAACTTTGTTGTTGAAAAAGTGAAGAATCGATTGAAAATATCCTGAAAACGACCAATTACGAAGATTTCAGTTAGCGTTTTTTTTTTACAATGTGGAAGTCATGTGCAAATTACTTTGCATCTTGTTTTTAAAGCTAAGATAATGCATAACGCTACGAACCTAATCACGAAAAGTACTTGCGAAATACTTAAAGTACTTGTGATACTTTGTACATTGTACTTGAAGTATTTTTTTATATGTTCCCCATCTCTCCTCTGAAATACTGATGAACCCGTGTGAATTTTGCAGATGTCGTGTGCTCAGGGATAGGAGCAATTTTGTGGGGGGCAGCTCTCTTGGCTTGGATAATCACCTTTCAGACGCAACGAGCTGCCTGGGGAGAATTCGCCGATTCCATCAGCTACATATTTCCAGAAGGAAAACCTTAAACTCTGGAATAAAGTTCCCCGTATCTTGATATTTTGATAGTTTTTTTGTATAAAAAAATAACATTTATTTAGACATAGACAATTTATCTATTAAGCTTAGATAAGAACAGCGTGGTCGGTGAATAAACGGAGACAACGTTATCGGGAGAACAGTGTTATTCGTCTCTGGAAGAATATCCTTAGATCCCTGCACACCAGTCTCGCCAGAAACTGTCGGAAAGATAAAAAAAAAAAAAAAAACACGTAAACATTAGCGATGTACCAAATAAATAAATAAAATCGTATAGATAAAAGTATACATTTTTTAAAAATAATCATACCAGTAGAGCAAGTAGATCGGCGCCCATGAGCATGTAGAATACGCTGTGCCAGCCTTTCCAGCGCGAAAGGAATCCAGCGAGCAGCGGTCCAACAGCCGCCCCAATACTTCCGGTACCGTCGATTATAGCCGTTACGGTCGCGAGAGCTTTGGAATCGTCGCCGAGGCTCGGGTGAGTCCCGAGCTCGGCGCTGACCGCCGTCGTTATCAGAGCGTACGGTCCGTTCACCAGAGATCCCGCAACCAACAGCAATATTACGTTGATCGTCCAGCTCGAACTGCCGACCAGATCGTAGACGAACAACTGCGAATTTCGTTGGAGGCGTTCGATTAAAATCTACCGGATCGAAGCTACCGGATAAATTAATTATGCCAGCGAAAAATCTCGAGACTTTACCGTAGGAACTGCGAGTATAAGCATAACGGCGCAGGTTACGGCGCTCATTCCGCTCCAGTCGGAGAGCACGCCGGCCGCAATAGCTCCAGCTATTCCACCGACATCGAAGAGGGTCGACAGATCCGCGCTCTCGCTCGGGCTGTATTTTGCTGTATGGAAATTATGTACGTACATAATATTAGAATGGATTACGAGGTGGAGTAATTTTTATTTTACAAAAAATAAAGAAACTTCAAGTAAGTACTCACTCGTCGAGCTAATGTAGTGCGGCAGCCAGTAGAGGAATGTGTAGCTGACGAGTTTGGCGAAGAAGAGGGCCAGCGAGTACTCGACGACACCGGGAATTTTAATGGCTCCAACGAAACCTATCGCTCTCTCGCCGCTGGAGCTTTGAGTTCGACGATTCACCGACAGCATCGGGCTCCTCTCCGAGCGAACGCTGACCACTTCCTTGCGACAGAAAATACATAAAAAGTGTTACAATCGAGAGTCCGCCATTTATTTCGTCGGGGAGATTGCAGCGTTTTTATTTTAAAGAATAAAAAATCCTGAATTAATTTACAATATTTTATCGTCGGGATTTACTACAGAGAACTATAGGATGCGTTAAACACGAGTCAGTGTTTGATCTTACGTGAAAGAGTGAGAAATTATAGGTGAAAAAAATCAATCAAATTGACGGTCGTAGTGAAATTCGAGAACGATTAGAGCGACAATTTCTGAGTGATTAATAAAGTTAAAAATCTAGATTAGTATTAGATAAATTAAATTAAATTGGGGCATGCACTTACAAGGGGATCGTCCTTCTGACGCCAGGCAGGACGATAGGTCACCCGCTACAGTACACCAAACCGAAATAGCGTCTAGTTTGATATGTGTTTGTTTAGCTACTGTGTCGTAACGTTCACTATGTGTGCTCGGTACAATGCCTTGCGGGTGATTATCGAAATGAAACACGACACACTACATGCAGAGACACACACACAGCGACCGACCGCAGCTAATGAGCCGGGAATTACGCGCCCTTGTGCGGGGGGAGCCAACCGATACAAGAAAAGCTGCAACTTATGCGAGATTATTATACACAGTATCCGTTGCAGAGGAACGAGATGACATGGTTACGATTTTAATTGCGCACCACAGCCGGACGTTGCGCGAGCGGAAGATATTTCTTACGATCCTCCGGCAAATTTGTCATCCAACTCATAAATTCGATAGATCGTTTTTCTTTTTACGTACGGAGCTAATTGGAGCTGGGCACAGTACAAAAAATACTTCAAGTACCACAAGTACTTGAAAAAATACTTCAGGTACAAGTACTTGAAGTATCAAGTACTTTTTGTACCTAAAGTATTTCCCAAGTAGTTTTTGCAATTAGGTTAGTAGCGTTAAGCGTTACCTGGGTTTAAAAAAAGGTGCAAAACGATTTGCTCATCGACTCCTTATTTGTTACAATTTTGCATGCGCAAAATTAAAAGCTATGCGGCTATCTCTATGAGAAACTTCGTTTATCGATTTTGACTTCCCGATAGAGAAGGCTATGGGTAAAATTGTAATCAATGAGGAAGTCATGCGTAAATTACTTTGAATCTTGTTTCGTAACATTGAAAAATATTTACATTGCCTGAAATTTCAATGGTCGAAATTTGCCACAAAATATATTGTAAAAAATCGCTAACCGAAATTTTCGTTATTCGTCGTTATGACGCTATTTTTAAACTACGCTTCACTTCTTTTAAATATAAAAACAACAAAAAAACGAAAATCCATTAAAAACATTTTACTAAAAAATGTCATTAAATTTAAAAAACGAGCAACTTCTCCTCCTCGGTTTTTTATAGAATTAAAAAAAAATCTCTTTACAAATCTACCTATTGAAAAGTTTAGACAGATACTCATGTATTAACAGAAACAGGAATGTCATGCTACTCGTCCAGTATTCGTAATGCGAGCGTGTACTCAAAAGGTACTTGTACTTGGTACTCGTAATCTTAAAAAAAAGTATTTAAGTTCTTCAAGTACTGCCCAGCTCTGGAGCTAATAATCCGACAATGCAAATGCCGAAGTTTAAGCAAAATGGTTTGACGAACTGAATTATCGAGAAAAAATTGCCCGACTCTGGTTCGCAGAAGGTCTATACTACCGGCATGCCAAGCATGTCGATACCGATCCATGCGGCGGCACCGCCGCATGGATCGGTAATATCTATCTTTACGTAATCATGCGGCCCGGACCATTCGAAAGCGAACTCACGTCTTCGCCACCGACAGGGTTTGTCTCCGGTTCGTCGGCCGAGCTTCCCTCGTCCGAGCTGTGCGCCGCGTCGAGTTTTCGGTACCTCAGCGGTCCGGGAGGTATGCATCCGGCGTCGAGCGGATGCGGCACGAGAAACAAAAAAATCACAAACCCGGCGAAACCCATCAATAAACCGGGCACCATGAAGCTGAGGCTCCAATCGGTCTCAACGAACTCGGCCGCTATCAGAGTGCCGAGTATGTTGCCGATCGACGTGTGAGAGTTCCACACACCGAATATAAGACCGCGTTTCCCTCTGCCGAACCAATTGCCGACCACCGTCACTACGCCCGGCCATCCGGACGTCTGGAACACTCCGCCGAGTGCCTGCAAAGAACGTATCGGTAAAAATGTTGAGAAAAGATTTTAAAAAAATAAAAAATAAAAATCTCGACCTCCGCATTCCTGGCTCGATCTTACAGACCTGGACGACGACAAAGTACCAAAGATTGTGAATGTTGTAAGGCTTCGCTATGCCGAAGAGGTAGCACGAGATCCCTGAGGCTAGCATTCCCAGCGCAAGGAAATATCTCAAATTCACCCTCTCAGCCACAAATCCGCTGCGAGATAGAGAACAGAACAAAAAATTGATACGTAAATTGAAGTTGTTTCGTGAGCTCCACCGGTCAAACAGCTTACTTGAAATTGTCACCTGAGGAACATGGCTGCCGCATAGGCGAACAGGAAAGCCGAGTCCAGGGTTCCCAACAGAGCCGAAGCGTCCGGAGTATCTGAAAAATTATCGACGACCCATCATTAAAATCCATCCGTGAATACATGTATATAAATAAATTTTTTTTCCATAATTATTTTTTCGTTTTCATACTTTTTTTTTTCTTTTTATTCGCCATGTATAATTTTTGTGTGAAGAAGTTTTTCCATAAAATAAATCACAATATCAAAAATATATATATACATATACTCACTGAAGGGAGCCCAATCGCACCACGTGTCTGCGTTGGTGTCGTTGATCACCAAATCCGGCGGAGGGGACAGAATACTGCAGTTTCTATTGAGTACATTTTTCACTACCGATATGGGTTTCCTGGACATGTGATAGCAGGTGTACGCGAGATAGGTGAGAGCGAGAACTCCTCCTTGATGCCAGGCCAGTCGATTGAGTCCCCTTTGCGGACAGAATCTCGAGGTCGTCCATTCTATGACGCGCAATCCCCAGGGAACGTCTCTCGAGGGCACGGACATTGTGCAGCCTCTCGTCGATCGGAAATTCGGCGGGTCAAGATTCGTTGATCGTCGATCGAGCGATTTCGTCGATCCAATATTAAAAAAAAAACCGCTCGGCGACGTTCGCTCGTCCGTCGAGTAGATAAATATGTAAAGTTTCTCAGGCGGTTTGGAAAAAATCGCGAACGAAAGCACGACTAGACGAGGCGACACGTGAACGTTTCATTCTTATCATCGCTCCAACGACGATTATTTTTTCTCTTATCGGAGACGTTAATTCGCCGTCAAACAAAGTCCGTCTATAGTTCCGTGTCTGGTGATTTAAGTTATGCTGCGCGCTAAAGAACGTTTCAACTTTAGCACTGCGTTAAAGTAAGTACGCGAAGGAAACTCAACAGCTCGGTCGAACAGCCGTTCGCTCAAGAAATCGAAGGCATGTTGTGAAGTCGTCGAGCGTGCGAAGACACTTGCGAAAACAATTTACAATGGGCGTCGTGTGGCAAGATAAGAGCGTTTGGTCGTTAGCTAACACTACGTGGCGTCCGGCACCTCGGTTATTATGTTACATTTGTACGAAAACGCTGAGACTCGGTAACGAGATTCGCCGAAGAGTGATACACTATCGATGCTCGTCTGGGAACGCCGTACGTGTTTTAGTTTCGCGACTCGGTGATGCTGAGTCGCGCAGATTTTAACCGAGGACAAAGAGAAAGTGAACGCGACTGAATCGCATTCGACACGAGATTCAGCCGTGACACATGCTGGTGACGTTAGGCCGAGCGCGCGATTATCTCAGCGTGCAGACACCCCACGAGGGCCTTGGGGAAAAAAGGATAAGTTGAGAAAAAAAAAAAAAAATGATACGCGAGCACCGCTGTTGGACAGGCGCGTCGATAGAGCACTCGCGACGCACTGCTCGGCTGCGCGCGCACCCGGAGCACTGGCGCGCCGGTGGAGGGGGTAACTTGTGTGGGGTTATGGACGCTGAGATGGACAAAAGAAAACAAGAGTGAGAGATAATGGAAACTCTGTCCCAATTGTTTGGACAATCGCCCCCTACACAATTAATGAATTAAATCACTCTGGAGCAGTGACGAAACTTCTGCCCGGTTTCTATTGAAGATCTAATGCCTCATAGATGTTATTTTGCAGAGCTGCGGGTCAGGGATTTAGGGTAAACTGTCCTTCGTTTCTTCGTTAGATACGAGCGCTGAGCAACCTTGAGACTTTGGGTATTAAAAGAACAGCTGTTTACGCCGATAAGCTCCGTGTGTTCGCTTTGGTGTCCTCTTTAATGTTATAATGTGTGACCCTGAAGATATCTGCATGACATCGAATCTCATCTTCGGCGATTCTCTATCGATGCATGGCTTTAGGAAGAAAAAGAAAATTGTCCGCATGTTGAATTTTATTCTCCAAGTGAACTTCCCCGAACGAAGTTTGCGCGATGCAAAACACGGCCGTTATAACTTGACGAAGTTTGCCCTCAGATATATTCAGGGTCATCGCTGATAGACAAGCGGCACGAAAAGTAGTAGTTGGCGCAATAATTTCGACATGTGCCGCACGTGTCGCAAATATCGCGCCAATAATACGACTTTTCATGGCACTTGTCTATCTGGCAGAAAAAATTAGTTATCAGAAAGTGATCTAAATGGATTACATATGTCCGTCCGGTAGGTAACTATAAGCTATCCTACGTCCAAAAGTTAACTTTTTCGGATACCGTCCAGACGGACATATGTAACCCATTTAGATAACTTTTTGATAACAAATTTTTTTGTGCTTCCTGGGATATTGCTTCGTTGCTTCGCCAAGCCGTTGACCTTTCTTTTTTGTTATTTCGCGGTATAATAATCTTTTCTTTTCACGTTTAGTCAATGTGAGGTACAAAGCGGTCCACACTGGAGAGCTCACGAGCAGGACGAATCAACTTTCTAAAGAGATTACGCGACGCTTCCTAGAGTAATCTCCCGGGCAGTCGCAACCGCTAATTTGTCGGTTCGTTGACTCGAATGTAAACGGCGGCTCGCACGTCTTATCTTCGGAGATGATCTCGAATGATTTATTTTGCTGTGTATATATATAACGCGTTGTAAGCAACCGCGCTACGCGTGGTCGGTCGATGAGCTCTGGCGCCAGCTGGGCGATTTTTTTTTTCCGTCGAGACATCGCGCTATTTTTTCTCTCGATTTTATGCAATGTCTCGTCGCATTGAACGTGCACTCGGATTATAAATTAAATTTATCGCGCGGGGAAACGCTCGAACGAACTCTTTACGCACACAGTGGTTTTCGTTGCTCACTTTTATTTCCTCATATTCAATCAATATGTATTAATCATTAGTCCTAATTATTACTTAGTATATTTAAAAATCACAGTCTTAGTTGAAGAATTGACAGCAGAAAATACTATCTGTACTCTATTCGTATAGTAGTTATTTTTTTTGTTGTTTTTTTTTTCTTCAATATACATAGCTCATCTCTGCGTGTGTACCCGATAATGTGCGTATGTACATATACGTCGTCGTGTATGTACATGCAGGCGTCTCGCGTGCATACGTACACTTGTGAACATTTTTTACTTATTTTTCTTTTCGCCCTTTCGTCGAGTTTATTTACAATTTTCTTTTTCTTTCTTCCCGTCGTTCCATTCTTTTTTTCTTTTTTTTTCAATTATTTTTTTAAATTAAATTTTACGCGCTGCGCCCATTATGTGATATGCACTATTGTGCGCGATCGAAATTATGGCTGCCCCCCTCTCTCCCCCTTCCTGGGTCCAACAATGACAACACTATTCAGAAACGATCGAAAAATCGTTTGCGGACAAATACTCCAGCGTACAAAGTCTATATAAATGGATGAGTAATAAAATTTTGTTATCAACTACTCACGGACATTGCTCGTCCGTAGCGACACGAGGTACAACGCGGAATTTTCATCTTTAGCGGGATAATGAAATACTAATCGAAGATATGCACAAGTCCGTTTTACATACGTACACGTATACGCGAGAACATTGTTTCGTTTGTTTTTCTATTCCCCGAATTTAGTCTCGCAGCTCAAAGGGGGTGACACGATCGAAGTTACTCGTAGCTCTGAACATTAGCAGAATCTTTACGACTAAACATAGAACGAAACAAAAAAAAAAAACAATAATATCGATAATATAGTACAAGGATATTTACAGGAAATCAAAAACACATTTTACAGTCTCTCTCGTCGTTTCACAGATAAAAAGATCGTCGATAACTAACCGGGAAGCTCAAGGGGGGATTCCTTGCAAATTACGCGCACGTAATTTTTTTTTTTCGTTTTTTTTTTTAGAATAAATTCTACCGGCGTCAAAGAGATTTTGTCTACAAGCAGATTGGAATGTACACACGTTTTTTTTTTTACTATTTTAAGCGATGATTCGCAGTCGGGTAAATACGTTGGTTTTTTTTTTTTACTTCGTATAAATCGCATAATCGATGATTTATGAAAATTTTGGACCGATCGAGAAGCGGACACGATTGCGCGGAAAATCCTACCTCGGATCGGAGCGAAAAATCGAGTAAGGCTCGCGGCGTAGGACACACGGTGGTTCGCAATACAAACAATTTCGAACGACTCGTCGCCGTTTTTTTAAATGGAATATTCTCTTTCTTTTTTGTTCGCACGTATAGACTCGAGGCAATTGCTAATGACGACTTTTCAAGCGGTACACATTTCTCTAAGACAAGCATAGCAATCGAAAAAATCGGCTTACTTCACTAGAACGCGAACTCACGCGGCATTCACAAAGAGATCGAAATTTTTCGGAGGCATCGTTTCTTTCTTCTCCTCGTTTTACTTTATCAAAACGATATATATAGGTATAGCACGGTACGCTGAAAATTGTATTCGTATTTCGTCTATTAAAAAGAAGAAAAAAAAAAAAACACCTCAAGTGGAAACTTAATAGATTTTTTTCCAAGATATCTCAACCGGTGCACACTTACGTGAATGAAATTTTGTAAGTGGAGTTTTTTTTTTTGTTAATGACATATTTACAATTAAATATACTATTTACATGTGGGGCGGGGTGGGGAGGGGGGGGGGGGATGACAATGTAGTTTTTACTATCAATATAATAATGCTTCTTTTTTTCTACGTTCGTTTTTTGTATATCAACGTATAACACTAAATACTCTCCGAGCTCGAATGATAAAAGAATATACCTAAAACAGTTACTCTTGTCACTTTGATATGAGGAGTTTCCGTTCGTCTTCGGTCTGCAGAGATCTTGCGTGTAAACTGTTAAAATTTTGTTTGTGTTTTTCTTTTTTTTCGCATATCAGCGTAATTAATCTGGATAGCTTTGGCTGAGACCCTCGCTGTTTGCGAGATAACACATCGACCGTCCCGTAATTCCAGATTATTTACTCAGCGACGATTACGGTTCATGTCACAACATTCCTTTCGCGTCTCCGCGCTTCTGTACTCGTCATTGAATTTTTTTTTTACTCCGCCGACTATTTAATTAACATTATTATCAAAAATTAATAAAAATCCTCAAGGCGATTAATAAACACATAATTCATCAGCAAGATCTCGCTGTTCGTAACCGCACGAAAATCGAATACTCCGAGGATCGAAACTACGTGTCGATAAAAAAAGGAAAAATTTAAAAAATACCGAGACGGTTCTCGTAGGGTTGGGGGGAGGGGGAGGGGGCTCGGGGTACGAGGCAATATAAATCTGCAATATGCTAAAACTTTGCACATACGAATATGATACACGTGGCTAAAGATAAAACGTCTAACGTACCACATGTATGTTATGGTATGCAGCATGCGCGATGCAATACTGTTTTCGTGTCGGTAGCCGAGGCACCGAGGAATGTAATAATATAACTTCGTACTTCAACATACGAAGGAGATTTGAAGAAACGAAGAGAAAAAAATAAAATAATAATAAACGAAGAAATGACGAGGAGACGATTTGCGAGTTGACTCTTGTCAAACGGTGATGCACGAGATAAGCTGCTGGCACAGTTGACTGTACTGCAATTGATCGCCGCTTATTCTTCGCATCTTTATACCCTTTACCTCTCTCTCCTCGGACTCGCAAACTCGAAGCTCGATCTGCACGCCGCCGGGGTACTCGAGACTGAGGCCGCTGCCGTCGACCTCCTCCCTCGAGAATATGAAACCCTTCGGCGGTGCGCGCGCGTCGATTATTTGCTTCACCCGGCCGAGTATCGCCTCGGAGTTGAGCCGACTCGATTCGTCGGACAACGTCACCTCGACCTCGGTCGTTATCGGCGAGCTCAGGGGCCTCCCGATACCTCTCGTTATGCTCGGACGCGAGGGGTCGTAAGGCTCCGATATTATGAAACTCGGCAGTGGACTGTAGTGCGACAGGGTGTCCTCCAGCGAGTCCAGAGACGGCGATGGCGAGGGAGAACAACCGACCAATGTCACTTGACCTCCCAGCACATCCGTTACGGATATCTGCGGCGGTACCTGGTTCACAGTTCAATTACACGTTTAGCATTCGGAGATCAAATTTACAATTACATTTTTTTTATATTTAAATATTTAAAGTATTTGAGAAAGCTATGCGGAAAATTTTATAAGTGAGGAAGCCAAATTACTTTGCGTCTTTTCTCGTAACGAGAAATTACTATATCTCGTAAAATTGAACGGGTCAAAATTTACTGCAACATTTATTGTAGAAAATCGCTAACTGAAATTCGTGTAATTCTAATTTTTATGTATTCTTCACCGCTGATTTACGAAACTGTAACTCATTGTACTCCTCGCATGATATTTGATTCAGAAACTCGTGTAGGACAGACGCTTTTTTTTCAAAAAAAATTCAAAAATTTCATAACATTGAAACGATCGATATATATTTTTTAAAAATTTAATACCAAATATTGTGCAGTGTTAGTCCATTCCTGTGTCACATTTAAGATCGGTACCTTCAAGTTTACTCGAATTAGACCGTTTTTTAGTAGTCTCAATTTCTTTGTTACGACAACATAGCTTCTTCTGTGAGGAACCTAAATATCTATATATTTTATTTCTCCGATTCCTGGGCGATGAAAATTGAAGAGGCTTACCCTCGGTATGTCTACCGGATGTTCCTCCTGAATCATGTCCAGGGCTGGGCTATTGCTCGGCGAATAGCTGACCGGCGTTGTGGCCGGCGATCTGTGATGTCTCAGAGGACTAAGATCGAGAGGAGCAGCCGGTGGTTGGGTCGGCGTCCCGTGTACTATACTACCCTGCACCGTCGCCGTGGTCAATCCACTGAGTCCTATTTTTAAAAAGATAATTACAATAATAACTACAAGGACAATAATTAAAAATAATAATTACGAGGACAATAATTAAAAATAATAATTACGAGGACAATAATTAAAAATAATAATTACAAGGACAATAATTAAAAATAATAATTACGAGGACAATAATTAAAAATAATAATTACAAGGACAATATTTTCAGATATTATTGGAGCTTAGATCCGAGCTTAAATTGAACAAAAAGGGTGCAAAGTAATTTGCACATACTTCCTCATTTATTACAATTTTGCGCATAGCTTTCTCCATGAAAAAGTTCGCTAATCGATTTTTGATTTCCTCATAGAGGAAGGTATGCGCACAATTGTAATAAATGGGGAGCCATGTGCAAATTATTTGCACCCGTGTCAAATTTCAGCTCGATACTTCGATGTTTACTTGAAGCAGACCGTTTTTTTAGCAATTAAAAAAGGAATCAACATTCCATACAATGCGATCGCTTGCATAGATTCCAGGCACATTTCATACCAAAGGTCTTTGATCATAGCCCGATATGTGTTTGCAGTTTTAGGACGACAGCTCAAACTTTACACAAGTTAGAGCTACCGCACCCTTTTTCAAAAACTTCAAAAACCGCGAACAATAATTTTCATGACAATTTCACCGGGGGAAGAGACGTGACTACTTTACTAAGGTAAAGGTTCCAATGATCGGACGGTTAAGAGCAGCCTAAGATTCCAGCAGTTATTAATTTATCAAGAACATTTTTTTTCTTGAAATAACCGAAACCAATGTCAAGCTGATAGTTTCTAGTTTCCAAAAGTCACCGGTTAATTATAAAAGGATAAATATTTTTTTAATTAGGGAAGAAAGTATCAAGAGAGCCCAAATGTACCGATCTTCGGACGCGGTTTTTCGGCACGTCCCTATATTCGGACACTGCGTGTCCCAATATTTCGGACGATCGCAAATTTCGAGAATTCTGATGTGCGAACTTTTAGTTAATATTGACTAAAAGAATTCCTTTGCGATTTATCAATTAAATAAATGAAAACAATAATATTCACGCGAAACAATAATGAAGATAAGATACGTAGAAAACTGGCCAACCTAACTTTTTCGTACTGTCCGATTATAAGGTCGCGTATGTAGTAACGCTTGTACCATTCTTCGGACACTATATCGTCGGTGTTTTAACAGAATTCAACAATAGAAAATAATTTAGGCTTAAACCTTGTGTAACTTTTTTTCTGTGCATCATATAATGTTTGCGGTTACGATTACAAGTGTCATAATAGATTTTCAATACTTCAATTCGGAATAAATCAGATCTGCATAGGAGTGTCCGAAGATTGGGCCGTGTCCGAACATCGGTACCGTTACCTTAGTGTACCAATTTTCAACTTCGCTATTTCAAGCCGTTTCCGTTTTATAGCCGTTTTAAACAGTGCAAGTCTTTCACACTCATGCATCCGAAGACCAGTTAAAAATCGCATTTCTCGACGTTTTAAACTAGTTTAAATACTCTGACATTAAAATGTCAATTTTTTTTGTTTACGATACGACTGGTACGTAAACAAAGTATTCTCCATGAGGAAGCAAATATATGAACTAATAATGTTCGTTTACCTTGCGTAATAGCGGCCACCCCTCTCTCGTGAACCGGAGAGCCGGGAATGCTCGCAGGACTGTGAGACGGCGAGGTGAGTCTCTGGAGCTGTTGATATTCCGCTTGAAGAGCTTGGATTCCAGGTCCGGGCGGACAGGAACCTTCGGAGGCTCGCCGTACCGGCGAGTATCTCTCGGTAGCCACGTGGATGCTGGTCTCTTTATACGAGCCCGCTGTGAAGAACGTAAAAAAAATTAATAAATATTCCATCATCTGCAATCGTCCTCAATCTCATTCCCTACCATTTCGACCTGGGTATAGACTTGAAAAAACATTAAAACTCTTTGGAAAAATATAAAAAAATTCCCAAAAATGCAGTGTTACACATAAAAATGGTCAAGCGATACCCATAATCGGCTGATTTTTTTCTTCTCTTTGTTTCAACGTTTTCTTCCAAAAGAATTGAAGGTGACGGTTCAAATCTTAAATTTTTTAAACATATGACAAGATTTTTCAGAATTTTTGCATATTTTTTAAAATGGGGTCGACCAGTAAGTTCACTTTTTTAATCATAAATAATTATAAACAATAAAAAAAAAACTAATAAAAAATCTGAGTGCGTTTGAGAGTTAGTTCAGTCATATAAAAAAATCGCGGGCCCAATCCACGATGTGAAGGGTTTCGACCCAAGTGGAAATGGTAGGGAATGCCCCATGTATATTTAGCTTAGTTTCCAGTGCTGATCGTGAGCAAATGTAATTGAAACATATATAGCGGAAAAAATAAATAAATGAACGATTCAAAGAAAGTATGGCTCTTTCTTTTATTTTTGATTAAAAAAAAGATAAATGATTTTTGCTCTTCTTCTACAGTATGCGTTTTATGTGTTACGTGAGTGCAAGAATTTACCAACGCCTGTGGAATACAGCGAGGCTTTCCTGTGATGGGGAAGCGAGGTCGGCCCACGTAGATGACTCGGCAGCAGTCTCGACGGCAGGTACGCTCTATTCATCCTAGCTTCCACCTCCATGACCAGTTCCGGGTTTATAACTACATGCATGTTACCAACCAACGAGGAGAGGGCAACGACCATTCAGCCGCCACAACAAAACCATGCAAAATCAAACATAAAAAAAACGGAAAAAACCAAATGAAAACAACAACGAAAAAAAAAAAAAAAAACTAATCGTGAAAGACACAACGGATAGATTGAATGACGACTAATAAGGGGGGCGGGCGGGGGAGGACTGCGCCAGCGATGTGTACATTTTTTTTTCTCAACAACCATCCGTCAATTGTAGAAAGCTTCTACGTGAAATTAAACATCGATACATTGAAGAAAAACGAGTAACGAAGAAGGCAATGAGAGCGGTGGATTTGAGTACACAAAAATGAAGGTGCAATTGTCGTAATTCGACTTCGTAAATTACACGAGACGCAGCGTCTCGCATGGTGCATGATCGTTGATCATCGGATGACGAATCGAGTTTGTTTTTAAACTACGGTGAGCGCTACGTGATTTTTTTTTTTTTTTTTTGTCTACCAAAACCTTCAAAATTCGTAGCCCTGTTGCGTGGAAAATACTTTTTTTTTTCTTTTCGCACAGGAGAGTAGATGGTAACACAGTTCACAACGGTGCAACGGGAATTCATGGCGACAATCGTCGTTCGTACCTGGACGTTGCATCACCGCTGTGAGACCGGTTCGTCTTCTTCTGTCGCTGCCGCCCGTCGAGCTCGCGCTGCTTCCGGCGCTGCTCTCGCCGCTACCGCCTCCGGCTCCGACGCTCAGCGTCTGCGAGCACTGACTCATCGTCGGACTTCCGCCCTGCAAACAACACGAACGTAGTTTCAAAAATCAATCGCCTTCCGTCAATCATCAATCGCAAAACATCGAGCCCGATATTTTTTTTTTAGGGATTTCCAACAGAAGATATTACGCTGTTGTTCAGAAAGTGCCAATTACTGTCGTGGCTGCCCAAAGGCCCTTTTTTTCTACGTTTCATTGTCGATCCTCAGTTGATCCTGAGCTACGAATAAGTCGAGTTCAGCAATTTATGTGAAATATATATTTTTCGTACTTCTCGTTATCATTATAATTCTTCTAAATTCATAGCTGTTTATAATTCGCTAATCTTCGTTTTCATTTTATAATTAAAATCAGAACAAAAAATTGTAAAAGTCCCAAAATAATTATTGGAAACTTCTGTTCGCTAGTTCACGATTATAGTAACTTTTGTGATACACGCGGATATCTCAATCACCACTGTTGTCTGCAATGCCTCTGATCATTTATTTTAAAAGGAGAAATCCGATAAAAATATTAAATTTAAGTAAATCATCGACGAAGGCTTACGGCCTGGAGATGTTCCCTGCTACCAGGTTGACTCCAGCCTCCCTCCTCGCCGTTTCCGCTTCCGCTGCCGTGGTGTTGCTGATAATAAACGTGAAGATTGGCACCTCCGTCCGACGCTCTTCTCCCAAAACTGCCTGCTCGAAAACGCGATGGCAAAAAGCATTAGAATTTCATAGTCGATAAAATGAAAAAAAAAAAAGTAAAAATACGTCGATGAAGCAGCGACGAAACTCACTCGCTCCCATGACCGTCGGTGGTTTAAGCAAGTGCTGATCCTTTATTTGGAAATTTTGGGGCGGTTGATGCTGCACCAGAGGAAGATTGAGGGGGAGATTCGTGTCCGGTAACATCTGAGGATCGACGTTGTACTGCATTATCGGTATGCCGAGCGAGGGTGGATAACCAGGTGGGTAATTGCAGACGTAGGGATACTGCGAGGGCGGCTGATGTGCGGAATCTCCGGGACCCACGGTGTGTCTTCTCGTCGCGTGGTAAGGCGTTCCCGGTGGCAAATGCAAACCACTGCGCTCGTCCGACTCGGCTTCAGCTTCGCCGAACTAAATTTCGATTGGTCGTTAAAAATCGAAAAGACGTTTTTCACAAAAAAAATAAATAAAAATAAAATAAAATAGCTCTACCTTTTCTAGTTGCTGAGCCCCGTCGGGCATATAGTCTCCGGATATATTCTGAATGCTGGGTAACGTTGGCATCGTCGTCTCGAGACGATCGGCTAGTAAATGGTATATGGCTGATACGTGATCGAAGGCGTTTTCCTGAACGGCGTTCAACAGTGTGTCCGCGCTGAGGCCCGGCAGCCTCAGCATGTTCTCTATCACTACTTGATTTAGCACCGGTGGATGTGTCGTTTCCGGACTACACCTGGGATTCGGTAAAAAATTAAGTGTGTTTAGCTTTTTTTTCGGCGTCTCAGATAACACGTCTTTACTGACCCTCCTGGCTCCGGTTCCGTCACGCCGTCTCCGCCCATCCAGGGATGAGCCAGAATCTGTGATATGCTAAGTCTACGCTCCGGCTCTACAACCAGCATGTGCCTTATGAGCTTCTCGCATTCTGTGGAGAAGACGAAAAATCAACTTTTGTTAATGCCCCAAATAAATTAACTCTAAATTCTAAGTTGTTAATTAATTTTTATTGACATTAATTTTTGTTTTTGACATTTTCCTCGGAAGAAATATCAAGGATGAAGAAAAAAAAAGAAGGTAAGCGTACTCACCCGCAGACATGAAGAACGGTATCCTAAATTTTCCGGATATAACGACCGACCTCAGCAACTGCATCGTCGGTCCGTCGAACGGTAGGGCGCCGCAAACTAACACATACAAGACTACACCAAGGCTCTGTAACAACGTCGGCCGGCGCGGACCTTGTATTATTAAACTGTTCGGTAACTTCGGACTCTCGTAAAGCGGGGCAAGCGGGGCAACCGGAACGAAGGAACACGGGTCTTAGGAACGGTTCATAAATTATTATTATTATTTTTTATGCAAACAATATAGTCTCTGCAACTTTGCCGGGACAACGTACCCAGACGTCCGTCCGCGGACCGTCGTAGTGCTTTCCCTCGAATATTTCCGGCGCCGCGTACGGCGGCGAACCGCACCACGTACTCAGCGGCACTCCGGGCGTGTACTTGTTGCTGAATCCGAAGTCCGCCAGCTTTATATTATTGTCCGCATCGAGTAGTAAATTTTCAGCCTGCGAAAGAAACGATATTCTTGTAAATTAATATCCAACGGTACGAACAAAAATTAGGGCTAAATTTTACATCAATGAATGTGTTGAATTGAAATTTTGTGATACTTTTTTTGCTCAATTTATAATACATTTTGAACTCTCTGGGAGAGTTTGTAAGGGTGACGAGTCAAAGAGTGCTATTTTACCATTAAACACGCATTACCATAGTGATTCTTGTGATACTATGTGTACAGTGCAGGGCACAAACGATAAAAAGGTACTTAATGCTCAATATACTTTGCACATTATATTATGTTAAATCGTATAGGCTATATTCATTTCTTTGTAAAAGGGTTTTCTCCCATTAATAAATAAATAATAAACATCATTATAAAATGCACATAGCGCAGTGAAAGCCGCTGCAGTACCTTAAGATCTCGATGAACGACGCCGTGCTGATGGAGATAGCGAACGGCTAAAACAATTTGTCCGAAGATTCTTCTGGCTTCCGGCTCGGCCATTCTGCCGTTTCTGACAAGGTGATCGAATATTTCGCCGCCCGGCGCGTACTCGGTCACCAGGTATATCATCTTCTCCGTCTCCATCACCTGGTAGAGCCTGATAATATGCGGATGTCGCAGCCTCTTCATTATGTGCACCTCGCGAAATATCTTTGCCAAGTTTTCTTCGCTCAGCTTAGTCTTGTCTATTATCTTTATGGCCACCTGAAAGGAAAAATAAAAAAAAACGGTTAATCCATCGAACGCTGCAAAATCAAAAAGTACATCTCTTGGCTTCTTGTCCGGTCTTCCCAACCATTCTGCGGAGGGACACGAGCACTGCGGATGTCCTGGGTGCTCAGTTCGGAGCGTGTGTGTTAAAAATGAAAATGGAAATGGAAAAAAAAAAAGAACTCGAAAAAATGAGATAGAGCGAAAGTCTTTCAGCTACGCGATGTGTCGTCAAACACGGTTCGTGACGTCGGCAGGCCGAGCGAGATTTTTCTCGAGCTTATGGTAATCTCAGCTGGGCGAAAAAAAAACATCGCGGAGTTTGGAGGACGTGTGCGATGAACCGCGGTGCGGATGAATCGATCGACGGATCGCGGGAAGGATGAGAGCGGATCGTTAGATCGAAACGATTGAATCGACGTGAGGAAGTTGTGAGGTGTCGAGCGGAAACACTTGGCGAGAACTGCACTGCTACGAGGGACAGTGTCGTTCGACCGGGTGACCGTGACAGTTCGTCCGGTGCGATCGACCGATCGCGACGAAGCGGGGACGAACCGTACGATCGTCGTTTCGGCGATTCGCTCGAGCGTCGACACGGCGAAGTAAATTACGGGCGCCTCTGGTCGAGAGAGTGTCTCGCGCCGCGGAGGCGAGTGAGAGGAGGATTTTCGCTCGTTCGGGAAAGTGCTAAAATCCGTTACCTTGGATTTCGTCACGACATGGGTGGCCATTTTGACAACGGCAAAGTTTCCTTTGCCGATCGTCTTATCCAATTCGTAATAACCGACGCGTATGAGTTTGTTGACGGAGAATTGCTGCGAAACCTCATTGTGCGACGTTGTCGCGGATGCCATTTTTTTAATCACTTGACTCGCTCGACCCGTTGCCAATCACCTACTGGATAGTACTCGATTCGGACCAGCAGGAGGCATCGCGAACGGTCCCGCAAACGCCATCTGGACGGACGTTTTGTCAGTCGGCAAACGGTCTTCGTCGAAATAAACTCGGGCACGGTTAGATGGCGCTTCACTGTGTTTCCTGCGGGATTTTTAAAAATATATATTTAATATGAATACATCGCCTAAAAGCCAAAGCCCACTTCCTTTTATATGTGTAAATATACTGAATCCAGTCCGGCTTTGGCCTTTGGAAATATTATACACAAATTAATTACAGTTCATTCAATTATATAGAAACTGGCTGATTGTTATGCTCGGGCGCTTCGCGCCTTCGCTACATGGAATTTAGAAACCGGAAATTTGTATTTTCGTAGATTTATCGGAAATACGTAACTTCCGGTTTGGAAATCCCATTTTTTGACGGGAAGTGACTCTATACCGGAAATGCGTCACTTTCGGTTTGAAAATCACAAGAATAATCGAGGCCTGGGGGTCTCTCGGGATTATTGAAAATTGGGACAAACAACTTTCCAAAATATATATAAGATAGCGACATACCGTGAAGCAGCAGTAAACCGACGTTTTGATTTCAGTCCAGCAGATCGGGAAATATCGCGGACGTCCCAACTGACTGTACTCGACAAGTTTCTTCTATAATTGTTTTTCTTTTTATTATTAAAATGTTCATTGCACATATACAATCTGTGTTTGTTATGTACTCACTAATTCGCTACTTCCATTAATCGCTTACGTTTAGAAATGTTACAAACAGGTACAAAAACTACGCTACTTTGCCTATTTTCTTTTTTTTTCGCCTTAATTCGCTATTACATTATCGATACAAACGCTATAGATACGATGCTGTGTTGTGGGTTTTCTTTCCTCGTTATTCGCGCTCAAGTCCGCGGAATAGCCCGACTCGACGGTGAATCATTTGGTATTTTTTTCTTTTTTTTTTTTATCGAAATAAAACAAACGTCGAAACACGTTGTACTTTGCGAAAGTAAAAAAAAAAAAACGGCGGGTTCGTTCAACCCCTTTTTCTTTTAAACTCTTTTCCTCATCTTCATTATCACACCGTGTTTTCTCTGAGGCAGTCTTCATTTGTCTCTACTATCACTAGAACAGACGAGTCTGTTATGAGATCGTTGAAGATCGTTAGGATCGTTAGGACAAAACGGCAACTTCACGAATGATGATCGCACGAGTAATTTACAAACGAACGAAGTGGCTATTAAATTCGTTGCACGGCTACGTGTGTGAACGAGAGTGAGATTATACAAGGCTCGGTGTGTGTCGATGTACCTCGTGGTTTTCTTTTCTTCACTGTGCGCAATAAACGTTTAAACGATATATGAAACGTTTCTTTTTCTGTTTTTTTTTTCAGCACCCAATTACCTCAAGCACGCTTCGTTCTTTCATAATTTATTCACAATGAAAAACACAAGAGAAAGCTTCTGTACACTATACGATGCCGTGTTTCAGTTTTTTTTTGTCTTCTATGTAATAATTATGCGAAACAAAGTTCCCTGATTTCTCGAATTACAGACGATATTCACTGCTCGCAACGACTTTCGGCGATGGAATATTCGTAACGGATGTTGTTTGCAAAGAAAAAAAAAATAACAAAGATCAATTTTGTTATTTTTTTTTCCTTCGCTGTGATAGAGATAGGCTTAAACGTTATTTCACAATGTTATCGAGGACTTAGCTACTTAAACTTATATAGTTCGTGAATACTTCTCATAGTATGTGATAGTTTTTTTTCGTACAGTAGGATTATAGAGACTACAGAGGTGGTTCGTTTCCGTCGATTTTACAATGTGGCATATAAATTATGTAACTAACCGGCCATTTGCTTGTTACTCTCCATTTTTTTTTTCAATCCTATCGATAGAAAATAAAGAGGTGGTTATGCAGAGATAATAAATTGACATATTTACAGGAATTCAAGAGAAAAAAAACTGTCTATACAAAATGGGTTCGTTAAATAGTCACAATATGATCCACCTTGATGCGATTAATGTAAACGATATACGAACTAAACGCAATTAAAATTAAATTCGACACAACTGCTCTTACGTTTGGTCCCCCAATATTATTGTTGTTTTTTTTTTTTCACGCGCTGTGGTTTGTCTGAAGCGAACACCTTTGTACACACGAAAAAAAAGCGAGAGTCCCGACTACTGGACGAACTAAACACCGAATATTTATCAATTTTTTTTTCTCACAAGATATTGCGATTTTTTTTCTCCTTTTTTGTTTGTTTTTTTTTTGTTAATTACCGCGTACAAACGAATCGCCGATCGGCGAAGAGAACGGAAGAAAAAAAGAGTAAAATACAGTGTTACAGCAGCGTGATAGAGAAGCGTATATCGCTCTCTCGTAAACGCGGTGTCGCAAATTATAACAAAACCACGTATCGAGTCTCTCGGAGTTTGCTTACGCTACGATGCACCGATATTACTCATCAATGGAATTAGCCATTAGTAAATGCTTCGCTCTGGTAAATCGATATATCTACGACTAAACTGGGGCCCCTCGACGCCTCTTATACAAGTAATATATATATATATATACAACTATTGTACAGTTTTTTCTTCTCCTATCTTTAGTAATACGTTGGGATCGCTCTCGGTCACAATTTTTTTTTTTAACTCATCCTACGAGAGCATTTGAATACTGCGTTGCTTCACTCGCGGCGTGTCGGCTGGAGTCCAAGAGAAATTGAAAAGAATGCGTATTCATCCTCCATTAATGTTTCCCATGGGCTCCAGCCCGATCGGATTACAAAATTCCGAATTTCTCCGCGGCATCGTAGATCCTTAGAAAATATCCAGCTGCATAAAGTTTTTTTTTTATCCCTCTCTACAAATAAACGTGTCTAAGTAATTTCCGTAGGTGAAGTTTACGAACCGAATTTTCGTGAACGCCTCGACGAGAGAATAATCACGATCGTTCTCCCGACGACGATTAGATTGATTTTTGTTTCTTTCTTTTTTTAGCACTGGCCTAAAATCGCACGATCGATCCGTTCGATCGCGGATCGATCGAATTTTCACTCTTAAAGATAAACCAAACCCGTCAATTCGGCGACTCTTATATAATACAAATTTTCTTTCTCTGTTCCGTTTTTTTACAATTCAGATTTTCCTTTCGCAATTCTCATCTCGCTCTTCTCCATCCACTCCACTCTTCTTTTTTGTACTCTACGCAACGCGAGTCTAACGCAAAGAATTATTATAATTATACATCTGTCATGTATACCATCGAGGGGAAAGAACGAAAAAAAAAAAAAAACGAAACTTTACATTTACTTTTTTTTCCACTTAGTCCGGCAATGTATAAAACGTATGATACATCAGTCTGGTCATCGCTAAGCGACCAAATACTTCACTGTAACGATGAAGCCTATTTTATTATTTTAATTTTTATATCTTAACTAGTTCGGTTCTTCTCCCCTGGCCCAGTTCGCGATCAAATATCACCGATTTCGCGTGATAAACGATCTTACACCAAACCGGATGCGGGAAAATCTTTTCGAGTGGCACTGTCGATCCCCTCTTTTTCCGTACGATTACGTTGATCGAACCGCGAGACGAATCAGCGTACTGGTTTTTTTCCCGAAACTCGAAAAATCGGAATGCGATTACTGTACATTGGCAAAAGCGTCCACGACAATGTGACGATTAAATATATCGACGACTCGGTGAAGTTATGTGCAGCTTTGTGTGTTTGGAAGAACATTTTTTTTTTTTTTTATACAATCGATCTCATCTCCGCCTACTTTCTCTACGCCGCAAAGTTTCGAACGTGAGATTCGCGCTTGCAAGAGACAAAAAAAAAAAAAAAAAAAACGTCGAAAATTCTTCGATTCCATGCGACACACATTCGCGAGCACCCAGAGCGCGTTCTCGCCGTGCTTGCTCGGCGAACGTGTAAATTTCTGCCTCGAGAATTGAAAAATAAATGCTGTAAGTCTTCTCGTCGGAAGTGCCTCGTCACCACAAAAGTGTGGAGAGGTCCTCTAATTTTTTTTTTTTTTTCTCTTCATTATCGTTCGACTCTGCGTGAATTTATGCGCGCGTGTGTGTGTGTCCGCGTGTCGGTGAGTGGCGCGATGTGCCTGAGAGCCAGACGTAGAGAGATCTCTATTCGATTTTGAGGAAGGTGCCGGTGTTCGCGCCCGTTCTTACGAGTAGCGGTGTTTTCCTGCGCGACGTTTGCACCGATTGATAAACGTAGTTGCCCTGAAGAGTTCCCGTCAAAGTTTTTTGTCTCTTCGCGGTGGGACTGAGCTCGTACTCGAAGGGTTCCTGCTGCTTCGATATGTTGAGCTGCATGTGAAACGCCTCCTTGTTGTCCTCCTCGATGTCGATCTCGTCGTACAGGTGCTCGGTTATGTCGACGTCGCAGTCCTGGCTGCTCTCGTCGTAGCTGTCGGTGACGGAATTGGCGGCGACGTGGCCGTGCGCCAATTCCTCGCCGTACGCCGGGCTCTCCTCGGCCGTCTCATCGCCGGAACTCTCCGTCTCCTCGGACAAATCGCCGCCGCTGCCTGCGTACTTCATCTCGCCCCGCTCCAAGAGCTCCAGATTGTCCGGATATATCATCGCCTTCTTTATCGCTAGAGGATCCTTTCGCGACCACTTCGACACCTCCTCGTCCATCTTCGCGATCTTCGCTGGATTTATCGCCCACAGGCAACCCTTTCGCTGATTTCCGTTTCCGGCCGGTTTCTCGATCTTCTCGAAACACTTGTTCAACGACAAATTGTGCCTCACCGAGTTCTTCCAGCCGTTCGGCGCTGTCTTGAAGTACGGAAAGTGCTCGCTGTGAAAAAAACAAGAAAACAAATAAATTAATAATCAGAGGAATAAATTGTATTATTAATTCATTATTGAAATATTATTAAAATTACCAGCCGGATTTTCTATTCTCCGTCGTTATCAATTGTCTACTTAAATAGTGATAATGAATGAATATTGTTGCTCAGTAAATAGTTTTAAGATTAGCTACACAGTATCCAATATTTTCTATTGGACAGCCGATTTTGTCCTGCAAATGGGTTCCGCCCGTGAATAAAGAATAAACAATTAAATAAATTATTCATTACTATCAGTGTCTTCATATTTCGGATGGATTGTAGGCGAAAATACTCGCGCTTAGGCATAAAAACCTATGTTCCTTGTAATTGGACTCGGCCCTTATGTGTAAGTAAAATGAATGAAATAAATAAATCGAATCTTTGATTTCGGTGCAGTCGAGTTACAAAAAATAATCTCAGACTTTTTCTTTTGTGTCCCCCTCGGAGTCAATGAAAAATGGACAATTTTTCTCGAGTATTCAATTTGTCGCGAGGTTGAGAAAATTTGTGAGCGAAAGTGAATTTCGGGAAGGGACAATTTATAGCGGGCACCGAGAATATCCACGAGGGGAACGCGGGAACCAGACGGCGAGCAAGCCCACAGCATGGACATGTATTGTAAACAAAGAGAAGGGTCACGGGTTTCTCGCGGGACTGTACCCCGGACGGCGCGCACCTGGTGTACCCCGACGCGCAGGGGCCCCCTTTACAAAATGGTAGAGCCTCCCTACCACTCCACCGAGTCCAAGAGCGAGGATAAAGGACGGACAATACTTATTCCCCCCCGGTAGCGCCCCTCTTCTGTACACTTCTCTTCTACAGTGTAGTGTGCCCCCGAGGGCCAAAAAGAGGGGCTTCGCTCGCATCCGACCCCCCTCTCGCCCTGCATCCGCAATAATACCCTCGACAAAATTTTCAGCGCCAAACTTTCCACGCGAAACAAAAAAAAAATATTCACCCCGGAAAACGCTCTTTAGGAGCATTAAAAAAAAAAAAAAAAACCTTATCTTTACATCGACAATTTTTTTGTCAGCTTAATCTACGAATGATTTTTCTTTTTGTCGACTGATTATAAATTTGATTCGGCGACCTAATTCGATTTTTGTTTAAATCTGCGACTCAGACATGGAAAAAGAAATGGATAAAGAAAAATTATATTAACGCGAATAAATGATCTTTCGAGGATCCTCGATCCTATATTAGGCGCTCGACGCGATGCTTATCACATGAAATTGTAAAGGCAATTCCCAGCAGGGAACTTCCCTCGCTAAACAAAAAAATTCACCGCGAGATCCGCTCTGTCGGAGCCGTAAAAAAAAATCGTAACTCTACTTCGATAAATTTATGATCAACTAAATCAATGATTTTTTTTTTACCGACATGGAGTGTAAACTTGCTCGTCTGAACTAATACAATTCTTTTCCTTCAATCTTCGACTCAGAGATGAACAAAAAATGTGTATATTAACTCGAATAAATCTCGAATAAATGATATTTCGAGGATCCTCGATCCTGTAACATTAGGCGCTCGATGCGATGCTTACCACATGAAATTGTATATCTCCGAGACGGGCAGCGATCCAGTTTGGCTGTTTTTCAGGGCCATGGCGATGAGGCAGGAATAAGAGTAGGCTGGTTTCGGATAGGGTTTCTCGTCGAAGTCGGTGAGATCGATGTCCCTCTTGATCGACGCGGGCATGGTCGTCGTGCTCGAGCTCATGTGAACGTTGTTGTTGTATATCTGCTTTCTGACGTGATGATGAGCCTGGCCGGCCGCCGACGATGCCTGCAGAATCTTGAAATTTCTGACTCTTATGTGGGACAACGGACTCATCTTCTGTATCGTCTGAGATGTTTTGCCGGCGGTGGTTTGTGGCGACAGAGTCTTGAGGGTCGAACAGCCGTTCGTCAGGGTGATCTGTTGTTTCGGCTTGATCGTGGAAACGAGCTTGGGCTGCTCGTGCTGTATCGACTCGTCCTCGGACTCGTCGTCCTCGGTCTCGGTGATGTCGTTCTCATACTGCTCGTTCTCGGTCTCGTTGCCCGTCTCCGCGTCCTCCTCGATGTCGATCTTCTCCTCCTTTATCTCGATCGTCGACGAGAACGAGAAGTGTCTCCTCATCGGTAACGCTGCGACGTTGCTCCCCGGTGTCGGACTCCGCACCGACGAGTGCGGCATCACCGAGTTCGGATTCACCATTATCGAGGCAGCGTCTCCACCGCTAAGGTCAAGGTTGAAATTACTACAAATAGAAAGGAGTGACAGAGAATAGAGACGCGATAGTTAAAATGAAATAAAATGAAATAAAATGAAATAAAATGAAATAAAATGAAATAAAATGAAATAAAATGAAATAAAATGAAATAAAATGAAATAAAATGAAATAAAATGAAATAAAATGAAATAAAATGAAATAAAATGAAATAAAATGAAATAAAATGAAATAAAATGAAATAAAATGAAATAAAATGAAATAAAATGAAATAAAATGAAATAAAATGAAATAAAATGAAATAAAATGAAATAAAATGAAATAAAATGAAATAAAATGAAATAAAATGAAATAAAATGAAATAAAATGAAATAAAATGAAATAAAATGAAGTTTGAATTTACAGAAATAAACGCATTTTGCCAATGTCCATGACACCGATAGATCGATGAGGTAGAAAAAAGGACAGTATACATATAAAGTAGAAGCAGAAGAAAAGGGGGACGAGGAAGAGTAAGAAGCGATGGTCGGTAATAGCAGAGACGGAAGTAGTTCGCGGGGGTCAAGAACTGGTGGTTCGTCGACCCCCTTCGGGCAAATTACGACGTCGCTTGGAAACGCGATCGATCGGGACGGGGGGAGGACCATATCGCTTCGCGACTAGTGACTATAAGCGGGTCAGTAATTTTTTGCTTTTCTCAATTATTATTTTTTCTTGTTTTTGTTTTTATGACAATGGACATCTTTCGACTCGCTATTGAGTTTCCGCTGCTTCAGCTTTTTATGTATCCATGTGTGGTGTATCGGCTGATGCGCCGATTTTTACCTGTGAGAACTGTTGCTGTTGCCGTTGAGCAAACTGGCAGATCCGAACCATCCGTTCAGATCACCCTGACACCCGACCGGATCGTCGTCGAGCTCGAGGGGCGAGAGATCCGTAAAGTTGAAACCGAGCTCGGGGTGACCGCCGATGACACCCTCGATCTCGCACTTGATGTCGACGTCGAGCATCTCCTGGAGCGAGAGACTGTCCGTGCCGAGATAGTAGTCCATCGTGAGCCAAGGGTCCCGCGTAGGTCCCTGATCCAGCCCGGTGCTGTGCCTGCTCTCTGTATCCAACATTCACACGACTGCAAAAAAAAAAAAAAAAAACAACAAAAAAATTAGTATATTCATAATCATAATTAATAATGTGAGGGACTTTCGGGAGACAGAGATTAAAATACACTTAAAAAAGGGAAAGAACGAATCGAACGCACGATTCCGACATCAGCTTTGGTCCCGACTTCAACCGAATATCGGTTGAAGACGTTTATATTAAAAAGTTTTTCGGAGCGTGAATTTTTTTTTTTTTTTTTTCAAGAAAATTCGCGATCTTAAATCTTATTAATCATCCAATCTCATGGCTTCGATTGGCAATAACTGGAGAAACTTATTTTAAGGTCTCGCGACAGATGGACCAGCTTTTTTTATTCCATCTCAGTCGTTCCCATTCTACCTTTATAGTATTTAAGGTAGTTCTCGCGAATAGTTTACTTCGCGTAAGTTTCAGAGGAATGAGAGAAAAATCTGGAATAAAAATCAGGTGTATTAAAAATGCTGAAAGGATTAATTTTGCATAATAATAATTCTAAAATTTTATTAACAAATTGATAAAAAATAAAATTGTTCAATAAATCTCCCGGAACCATAACTTTTTGTAAAATGGAAATTATTCGTTCATTTTTCTGAAGACGTATTATTTTTTTCAGATTTTTTAATTCACTTTGAATTTTGTGACTTTCTACACGTTTCTCCCATATACAAAAAAAATCAAAGTGAATTTAAAAATCTGAAAAAATTCATACGTATTCAGAAAAGGGATCGAAACACTTTCATAAAAAAATTACGTTTCCGGGATTGAAATTTTATTGAACATTTCTATTCGTTGAAAAATTTTGTTTTTCATCAATTTGTTAATAACATTTTAAAATTATTATTATGCAAAATTAATCCTTTCAGCATCTTTAATACACCTGAATTAGCATCGAAGAAGTGTTTAAAATTCCCTCTCATTTCTCTGAAACTTATGCGATGTGAACACTATTCGCAAGGACCGCCTTAAAAAAAAAGCACGAATCGAACGCACGATTCCGAGTTTGGCCCGCGACTTTTAAAGACCGAAAAGATTAATTTTTCTATGAACGTTTCTCCACAGCATGCATTTTTCGCTGCAAAAAAAATGCGTGCAATCTCACTCTCGAATCTTTCATAAAAAAAATCATCCAATCTCCATCGCTTCGATCGCCAATGACTGGAAAATGTTATTACAAGCTCTCGCGACTAATGTACCCGCATTTTAACTCCACCATCTCAATCATTTCCATTCCGCCTCTACAGTTCTTAAAAAAAAAAAGATAAAATCGAACAGTCTATTGCGAGATCGGTATTTACATCGCGAATAGATTCTCACGAGATCAGCCGGTACAAGCGATCCCCCGTCTTTCTCCCGGTTCTCCTCGGAAAACTCGCTCGAGCAAGATCGATAGATCTCAGCCACCGAGTTTGTACCCGACCATAGACTGTCTATAATATTTTACGCATGTACCTAACTCTGTCTATCCCTGTGCCTACGCTCGTGTAAGCAACTGCTACATAATGCACACACGCGTCTATATTATCTTTAAAAAAAACTATATATATATATGTATATATATATATATATATATTCAGATATCTATATCTATATACTGTACACAGATGTGTAGATAAATCGTCGTGACCTCGCGTGCACGTTGCACAGGGGAAGAAGTAGCTCGCGAGTCGCACCAACAACGAGGGTCTTGAACCCATCGAGCAAAGCCAGCGGCAACAGCGAGCGAGCGAGCGAGCGGCCTGGCTGGTTCGTCGGCTGGCTGGCTCTCTCGAGCGGCTCGTGGGTGTGACTGACTCATAGTACTATAGCCGATTTACTACAGAATGTGTGAGGCCGCCGCGTAGTAGAGGCCTCACCTCGTAGTAGCGTACTACACACCGCCGACTCACTCGACGACTCGTCGGACTCGAATCTTTTATCTCTCACTATCTTTCTCTCTCTCGCGTTCATACCCTATCTTTATTTTTTATTTTTTTATTTTTTCGTCCTTCCTCATCCTCTCTCTCTCTCGCGGGCTAAAGAGAGTCCTTCCACAGGCTCGCGGTGCTACGTGCGCAGAGAACGTTGTATGGAACTGTTTACACATATACGTATATATAAATATGTATACGACTTTTTGAGTTTTCGCTTGATTCGCACATTTTTTATTTAACGATATCGATTGTATTCGGGCCTTCTGGTATTTTTTTTTTTTTATAAACTTCGGACAAATTTAAATACGTTGATGTTTGGGAAAGTTAGGAGCGACTTCAAAAAAAGAATTCCAATTGCGACATGAAAAAATCAAAAACTTGCGAAAAAATTGTAAATATCGAGAACCCGTTATCGTGAGGTGCTTAAAAATCGTATTTTTGATCATTTTTTCAGATTTTCTCAGACGACTTGTTCGAAATTGGTTCTTCGATGATTAAAAAATTTCACTGGTGTATATAAAAAATCTGAAAAAATTCCTGAGACCCTTACGGGTCGGTAACAACATCATACTAAAGAATCAACAGCAATCGACGCGGTGAGGGACGTGGGCTGCTGATTTGACGTGAAATGTCCCATTATATATATATATGCCCCATTATATATATATATATATATATATATATATATATATATATATATATATATATATATATATATATATATATATATATATATATATATATATATATATATATATATATATATATATATATATATATATGGAACTTCCACAGTATGCTAAATACCCATGATGGTTTTCCTCTACTGTACGGTGAATTCGATGGCCTACTACGCATACTAAATTATCAGCTGCAAGAACTGACCCTGCTGTGTTTATATATACATGTTGTTATATACATGTGTGTATATGTATAGGTCGGTACTTTGCCATTCGAAGTCTCTGGAGCTCCTTGGCCAACCACGAGATCTCGTGTAGCTGTTTGTTCACGAGTTATACGCAGAGGAATCGTATCTTACACGACGATCTTTCCTTCTAGAATTCGCGTCACGTAGTTTACTACGCGCGCGGTTGTAACGTCGTCGCTCGTGGATGCCGCTTCCTCGAGATACATCAATGAGCCTCGTGTAAACATCGCTCGACAGTTCGGATGAGGATTTAAAATTTATATTCGATATTTAATTATAAAAATCATAAATTCATGATTTTGCTGTATTGCGTGACGAGTTCGAACTATGTCTATTTTTTTTTCGTCCTCGAGACAGATCAATGAGCGTCGTGTAAACATTGCTCGACAATTCGAATT
The DNA here is from genome assembly GCA_958510785.1 of Exephanes ischioxanthus. Lineage (NCBI taxonomy): Eukaryota > Metazoa > Arthropoda > Insecta > Hymenoptera > Ichneumonidae > Exephanes > Exephanes ischioxanthus. The sequence continues at coordinate 3,059,033 of OY294018.1, read as the reverse complement.
CGGATAAAAAAATTATTTTGCGTACTAATTATGAAAATCATAAATAACGGATATATAATTATTTTTTTTTACACATGCACGTAAAATCCCGCTTTTCGTTCCTGTGAAGTGTGCGCAGAAGGAACTTTTTCGCATCGCGTGCGGGAAAAATACTGCGCATGCGTACAAACGCAATATGGTCTTTTTCCACGCACTAGAGCGGCAAAGTGTCTTTTTACGCACACTTCACTGAAATGGAAAGCGGGATTTTCGTGAATTTTTTAGGAAAAATTATGTGAATGGCATGGGCGCAGAAAAGGGATTTCTGACACGTGTGAATTTCACACTCGTCAAGAACTCCCTTTCTACGCCCTTGCCATACAAATAACTATTTTTTAATTATTACTTTTCTAAAATAAAAATATTTCTATAAAAATATCACTGCTTTGTCGGCTGCGCGCGCATCTTGTTGTCCGGCGAGCTTGAAAGCTGCACGGGAGTGAGGAACGATGCGGGCCAACAGGATGAAGAACCAGAAACGATTCGAGAGCCGGGACGAACACTCTGGCCATTTATGTCCATCTCAATTTAGTTCCCATCCCAGCCGTCCCTCTCCCTCCGCGCCCGCTACTTTCATCGTGCACGAACAACGAACGGAGGGACCCGAAGACGAATTAAACGGAAGAATAATTTCGTCCCGGCGAAACAAAAAAAAAATCAAGAAAATTATTGCGTCATCGCTCCACTCTGTGCCGCGAGCTCGAAGATGAATGAATAATCTCACGAACATCCGACCTCGAAAATTGGCACCTTGAGATGTGTTACTATTTAATATTTTCTTTCATACACAAAAATGTTGACAACATTTTTTTTGCAAAATTCATTTTATATATTAATGATGAAAATCGCAAATTCACTCGCGATAAGAAAAAAAAGGTCGCGATAATCTCACGAACACTCGACCTCGAAAATGTCACCTCGAGATGTGCTGTAATTTTCATTTTTCATACAGAAAAATCTCGAAAAGAAAAAATGTAAAAATGTTTGTTTTTGTTTGTTAAATAAAATTTACACAAATTTCCTCGCTGCTGTTATTTTAACCTCCCCTTTTAAGAAACCCATAACATTTTTCGCCTCCGTGGAAGACCGGCTCGGAGTGGCGCTCTCCGGAACAGGTGGATGAATAATTATCGTCCGCTCGGGTAAGACAAACTGCAGAATAGTGTTATACCGTTTCCGGGAATGCTGTACTTATCAGATTGCTCGATCGGACTTTTTTCACGGTACGGAGAATCGTATAGTCAGTCGACGAACGAAGAGACTCCGATGACGGGAGGGGAGGGGGAGGAGGGGGGGGGGGGGGGAGGGGGAGGGGGGTACATAACCCACGCGCCATCCTCGTGGGTCACGCTCGACGTGCCGGCACAAACTCGGAGGAAGAGAAGTCCCAAGAAGAAGACAAGAAAGAAAAAAAAAAAAAAAAAAAAAAAAAAAAAAAAAAAAAAAAAACACACATTTATATATACCGAGCGAGTGCGCACAGTGGTTGCTCTATAGCGTCGGACAGAGCCAGACAGTGATGAGCGGGAGAGCCCTGCGAATAAATATAAGTATAATAGTAACCTCACCGGCAGCGGCGGCACAGGAGAGAGAGCCCTGTCGGTAGTATCGTAACGTAGTACAAGTATGTCCCCGGCGAAAACGCGAGCCGCGGAGGCATGACGAAGAGACGGCCTTGAAAAAAACGAACGCTCCTTGCCAGTGAACCGAGCCTGTCCGCTCGTTGCTCGAACTCCACTATATATATATCACGCGATTGTTGAACGAGCTCTCCCCCCCCCCCCCCCCCGCCCCCCGCTCTGTGCGGCTCATGAAGCGAAAACGTCGCCCTGTTTCTGCTACTCGAGAACTTGGAGCAGAAAAAGAAACGTCCCGAGCGAATTTGCAGAATTTTTTTTTTTTTTTTTTTTTTTTTTATTTATAGAAATTTCAATTAAGGAAGGATTTGGCTTTGAAATCATTAATTAATTCCTACGTGTCCCCGGCACGGTCGGAAGAGGGCGAAAGGCGCACTTCGGAAAATAAGTATTACTATAGTAATAATACATCGCGGTGAATTTATGGTTTCTGTTATTTAGACTGCAGTAAAAAAAATGTAAATTTAATAGTACCGGACGGGAAGTTTTTATGCAAAAACTGGTACATTAAATTTAATGTACAATCGTGATGAAACATTAATATTCTTTTTCATTAAGGGCATGTGGTACGGAGTAAGTCGGTAAAATACGGTTTCTCTGTTTTCTCCGCGCCGATTAATATTCCAGACAAAAGGAAATTGGGTTTTCATGTATCTGTATATAGTCTACGAAAACCTAATTCGTTTTTGTCAAAAATATTAATAGTTGCGAAGAAAATAGGGGAACAGATTTGTTATTTACCGACTCTGTATCACATGACCTTAAAACTAAAGGATTTCCAATGTTTTTAATGCACTGAACATTTTTCATCATAAATTGTACACGAAATTTAATATATTACTTTTTGCATAAAAACTTCCAGTCCGGTGCATTAAATTTTATACAATTTTTTTTTACATAAATCTCAGTCTGAATAACAATGATAATAAAGAGACAATGAATAGGAGTGAAATGAAGCTCGGATGAGTGATTTACAGTGTTCTGGAAACTTTTCACGATTCTCGACATCGTTTGGGTCATAGAGCAGCCTCCTTTTTTTTGTGCTATTTCCGAGAAGGTTCGAAAGTGTTCTACGACCCTGGTTGATGGGGATCGATGGGTAAGGCCCGGGCAGGATGACCCTCGAGAGCCTCTGTAAACGACGGGGGTATAACCTACACCGTGGTGCTCTCCGTTGGAATCTCGGATCTCTCGGCTTTACGCGAAGAGGCTCCGGCAGAGGGGCTGAGCCGCTAGGAGAAACAGGGACCTTCGGGCGGGACCGAGGATTCTTAAAATTACCGTGAAAGAGCCCGAGGAGGCTCGGGGAGAGCAAGAGAGAATCGTGCGCCTCTCCGGACTACGGATTATATTTCGCAACGACGAAACTCGGGGAAAGGTTGGGGGCTTAACGGCTCGACGATTAAAACAATGGAAACTGAAAAGATAAAAAAAAGACGGACAGTTGTGAAATAATATTACGTTACATCGCTCGTACGATATTCGTGTTGAATCGAACAATTATCCTTGACGGGGATCGACGTAAGATCTACGGACGATCTATATAAAATCTACGTACAATCTATATGAGATCTGCGGCAGATCTGTATTATATATACAGAAGATTTATATAAGATCTACGTACGATCTATATGAGATCTGCGTCGGATCCATATAAGATCTACGGACGATCTATATATCTACGTAAGATCTATATAAGATCTACGGACGATCTATATAATATCTACGTAAGATCTATATAAGATCTGCGGACGATCTATATAATATCTACGTAAGATCTATATAAGATCTACGTGAGATCTATAATCGACGGCAATAAAGTTTCATCGAATTTAATCTCCGGCTGTTCCATTTTTTTTTTCGCGAAGGCAACGCCCCCTACTTCTACGCATCGGTTTTTTTTTTTTTACCGATGTCCAACAAAGGTCTTCCCTAGAGTAGAAAAAAATAAATAAATAAAAATAAACCTCAGAACTTTAGTAGCTTATTATTAACAAAATAAGAACCCAAGTTTCGGTTAGGCTCCTCGATGAGAAAGATCGAGACAAAGAAAAATGAATGACGACGGGTGTGGACGTGAGAAAGAAAGCCAATGAGGGCCATTGATGGACATTTTCTTCGGCAATGTTTTTTTTTTTCTTTCTTTTCGTCCTCCCTCTTTCCTCCCGCTACGACAGATAGCGTGTAGTACGCGGTAGTAGTGTACAAGATGGTACATGGCAGTCTCTTCGCCGTGGCCGTTGGAACGGCGAGTGGCGTACGTAACAGCCAACGTATAATACGTGCGAGGTTCTCTCCGTGATCTCAGGCCGGCTCACCGGGGTTCGGGCGCGCGCCGCGGCCCGGCCGGGGCGCGCGGATCGCTCTTTGTGATCGGACTCTCTCGCAGGAGCGCCCGCCAAGCCAGGGAGAGAAAGAGAGACCCAGAAACCGGTTTTCCATTCGGGATACCGTCCGTGGATCTCGGAAGGTGGAAATCGGCCGCTATGTGGGTCTCCCTCGAGCTCCCGGGGATGTATTTTCGTACTATCGTATAATACCGCTTCGACACCGAGATCACCGATAAATCAACCAGCGAAATTTTCATCGACCGCCATTTTCAAATCGTCACTTCAGAAATCCGAAGTGTTAAATAGAAAATGTATAATTTTCCCACGTTAATGCTATGCCCTGGAATTATCAATTAAAAAAATAAATAATTAAAGATTTCCCAGCAACAAAGTTATGAATTGACCCTGAAAGTTTTCCCCCCGACGACCGAGATTTTTCACTCCCAGCGATTTAATCAAAGGCCTTCCCCCAATAAGTACACCTCGTCGCGTGTACACAATGTAAAATAATAATCAGTTCGCTCGGCGAAACTACGAGCGACTCGTCGCACTTATTCTTCGCTCACGCGCATGCGCGAACTAGCGCAACGAGAAGACAAGCTGAAACGTTCTACACTGTAAAAACAATTAGTTTGATAATTAACTGACGGTATTGGAAGCTCTTTTGCATGAAATTTTATATGTTTGGTATCTTAATTTTGGGACAAAGTACATTATTAATCTTTGAGTAATGTAAGTGATGTAAGCAAATTTCAAATTCCAGTACATTCAGTTTCCAATTTATATTGTTACATTATACCCTGTGAAAATAATTGTAAATGTAATGTACAGAAACTTGAAATTTGCTTACATTGACTGAAAATTAATGTACTTTTTTTGGAAATAAGAAAATGTTATATTGTTAAATTGCACATGTATTTCGAATTTCAGAATCAGTTTACGTAAAAAAAAGAAGCTTCCAATACCGTTAATTACTTTTCAAACGAATTTTTTTACGTCATATCTAACGTGTGCAAATTGTACATTTCGATACGAGTGCGAAAAAACTTTTTCTGACGAGTGTTGCAATAACACGAGTTCAGAAAACGTTTTTCGCTCGAGTATCGAACAAAATTTTATTTCACAAGATGTGAAAATGGGGGTTTTCGCACGCGAGGCGTGCGAAAAAACCGCCATTTTCCCACCGAGTGAAACAAAATAAATTTATTAAAAAATATATCATCGGAAGAAACGCGAACTTGTGTGACGCCGAGTAGGATAGGGAGGAGAGGCTTACCGGAGGGGAACCGGGCATAGGCAGAGGAACGGACGGGAGAAGAAAAAGGTGTACGAAATCGGGCCTCCCTTTGTTCGCGATAACCATTAGCAGCAGTGGCAGCGACGCTGGGGCACCGGCGGCGAACGAACACTGGGGCCCCAGGTATATATAGCGCGTATATATATATATTTATATATAGCACAAGAGAGAAGGAAGAAACGAGAGACGAGAAACGAGGCCCCCCGTTCGTAACGTCCTCGTGTATCAGCCGGCGTGCCGAACCTTCGTGTTGTGTACGACAGGTGCGAGGGAGCTTCACCTCGCCAACGAGACGAAACATTTTCCGCTCGCCGAACAACGCTCTCTCTCTCCCTCTCGAAAATTACGAACTTCCTAAACACGTGCGTCGAACACATTTAAACGATAATAATATATTTGCACGAGACCATTGGATAATTGCTCGAGAGGGTTCAAATCGTTTTATCAATACCGGCACGCTCTGCACAAATAGATTTCCTCGTTTCGAGATTAATAATAACAATAATAATAATACTGTAAGAGAGAACTCGTCAGAATCGGAGAGTTGCGGTCCGGGGAGTAATTTTTACCAGAAGAAGGTCCAAGTATTAAACGATTAATTGTTAATTCTGTCAATTGTAACAATTTAATTCAATTTAATTTAGCTGCGTTTCTGAGAATTATTTTTACCGGAAAAAGCTCCTTGTATTAAATTATTAATTGCAAATTGATAATTTTGTCCGTCATAGATGCATTTTTTGCGAGGAATTTATGAGGCTCTTAATGGATTGCAATTTATTTTAATTTTATTTAATTTGACGGATTTCTCGTTTTAAATCAATATGCAGTAAATCCCAATTTAGAGTTCTGTTTAATATTTTAAGAATAATAAATTAAGAGAAAGATTGATTTTTTTAAAAATGTTCTGCGAACTAATATACGCCTCGTGGTGTCAGGTGCTTCGAGCAAGTTGCTCACGGACTTTCGGAATCGTGACGAAATATAAAGAACCGGAAACGGGGTTGCCAGTGTATATATATGTACATATACGAAAAAAAAAAAAAAAAATGAAAAAAAGATAAAGAAAGGCGGGGAAACGATAGGAAGTAGTGGTGTAGTATTCACGTAACAGACTCTCCAGCCGGCCGGCGAGGAGGGGAGGGAGAGAATGACTTTACGAGCCGGCACGCGAGGACTCATCCTTCCGCTTCTTAATATTCCTCGTCGGTCCACTCTCTGTGCTGTTTCGCTTACCCTTCACCTCGCCCGATTCCGTTTGGTATTATCCGATGAACAAAAAAACAAAAGTAAAAAAAAAACAAAAACACCCAGAAAGAACAGAAAAAAAAGACCCGTTAAAGCGAGCGGTAACGGTCCAGGGCGGGCGGAAACTGCGGAAGCGAACAGTTTTGTAAAGCCCCCTGCTTGTAAAGCAAAATAATTTTTTTTTTTTCCCACGAAAAAATTACATAAAAATATTTCCGAGTTTAGTTGTGAGAAAAAAAAGTCCCCAAGGTTTTTCGGACCCTGAGGGAGTGAGAAAAAAAAGAATGGAAAATTTCCGAGAATCGAGGCGCAGGTAGGAGAAAAAAGAATCCGGGGACGAAGACCCTCGGAAAATGGAGAAAAATAATCTTCCTCGCAAATCGCTTCGAAGGCGCCCGGTGCGACCTTGATCTTCGAAGGCAAGCGCTTTCCTTTGAGCCGATGGATTACCCGAAGCGGTTCCTCGCCGTGGGTGCGTCCGAGATATATATAGTTAGAAAAGTGATGAACTTCCTCACCCCCCCCCCCCCTTTCCCTCTGCCACTTTTCTCTAGAAGGTTCCAGGTAAGAGAGATCCGAAATTCCTTCACGTTTGAGAATGCACAAGAAAGATCGAGTGAGACGCGAGGATACGAGGAGGGAAGTGGAAAGAGGAAGAAAAAAAAACGAGGAAGGTCCGAAAAGGCCCGGGCCTGGGCTAAACGGACCCTAGAACGCCCCTAAGGACGCGCCGCTCTCTGCCCAGACGCAGGAATGCATAAACCCCGCGGCAGAGTGGCATTGAAGTATTACAGTCCGAGAAAATAGTTCCAGGAATACGATAAATATTCCGGTCACCGAAAAATTATCGTAACAAAATAAATAGTGCTTTATTCATATTTTGGAATATTCTGAAAACGTTTACCTAAAAATCCGAAAAAAATGTTTTTCCTAAGATAAGGCTTCCTCCGCGAATCAACTAGAGGGTCTAATTTCGCGAACGAGCGAACAAAAAAATGTCCCAAAGCCGATATTTTTTTAGTTACAATTAAACGTAAAAAAAATAATCGACGTTTCATAATATTCATAATAAATTATTCTTGTCCAGTTTCTCGACTAACGGTCAGAGTGACAACTCTGAAAATATTTCCACGAATCCTATAACAATTAAAGCCGCCAATCAAATGCCGTAAAAAAATCTTCACATCTTCAAAATCTTCATATTTTTGGAATATTCCGAAAACATTTACCTAAAAATAAAAAAATAAAAAAGTTTTCCCAAGAATGAATTTTCCTCTATGAACCACCAACAGCGGTTGAACATAATTTTTCCCGATCAAGCGAACAAAAAAATGTCCCAAACCCGAGATTTTTTTTAGTTACTAACCATAAAAAAAAAAAAATCGCCGATTCATAATATGCATAATAAATGATTTTTGTCCAGTTTCTCGATTGCCGGTAAATTTGCCGAAATTGAAAATATTTCCATAAATCCTACAACAATTACGGCCACCAGTCAATTGCCGCAAAAAAAAAATCTTCATATCTTCATATTTTTTGAATATTCTGAAAACATTTACCAAAAAATGTCGACAAGAAAGTTTTCCCGAAAATAAATCTTCCTCTACGAGCCACCAAAAGTGGAACATTATCTTCCCCAACCAAGCGAACAAAAATAATGTCCCAAACCCGACATTTTTTTAGTTACAATTAAGGATAAAAAAAAAATAATAATCGCCGATTAATAATTTTCATAATAACTGATTTTTCTCCAGCTTCTCGACAGCCAGTAAGTTTTGCGAAATCGCACATTATGCAGTCTGGTTCTGTCTCTGACTCCGGAGGCTGAAACCAGCGAGATCTCGGGATGGACCGATCGTGCACATTTACCGTCCCTCCCTTTCTCCCTTTATCCGCTAGCGAACGGGGAGAGGAGGCTAGGCTGTACGGTTGAGCTCTTGCCGCGCCGACGTTGCCATCACATCCCCCTCGTCGTCTCGTTTCGCCGAGTATCGATCTGATATCCCCACCCGGAGTGGGACAGTCAACCCCCTCGCGCTGAGCACCCCTTCTCCCCCCTCACCGCGCGCGCGCGCGAAACCGTCTGTTTCGTTCCTAGTGCTCGTGCCGTTCTCAATCCGCACCCCCTTTGCCGCACACACATATATATATAAATATATATACATACACACATACATTTCCATGGTAGAAAAGGGAGAGGTTGCAACTCTCCCCTAAGCGGTGGGGACGCAGGGGAAAAAAGTCTCCCCCCCCCCCCCCCCCGCCCGCCCGCCCGCCCAGGGAAAGAGAAGCAAACTCGCTCGCGAGAGCGCGACGTGGCAATGCTCGAAAACTCGGCTGGTTTGCGTTTTGATGTATACGGTTTCCAACGTAATCGACGCGGGTAATTGTCGCGAGCTCGTACACTTCTCGGCGTCGAACACAACCCCTGGGACTCCCCCCCCCCCCCCCCTCACGCCGCTCCTGTTTTTTCGTCGAATTAATTATCCTTAAGCTGCGAAAAAAATTAAATTGTAAAGTTTTTTTTTATACGAATATTAATGGCTGTCCAGGCGACAAGTGACTGATTTTTAATGCAAAATATTTATTGTTTCGAAGTAGCTTTTTTTTTAGGTTTGTAACAAGAATAATTTTGAGAAATTCTAAGCGAGGTGGAGATTGAGTCGATTATGAATTATTAAGAAATAATTTTCTGTTTGTTGGTTTGTTGAGCGAAAAAAATGGTCTGAGCGAGTTTTGTTTTTACGAATATTAATGCCAGTCAAGGCGACGAGTTACTGACTTTTAATGTAAAATGTTTATTGTTTCGATGGGACTTTTTGAACTTGGTAAAAAAATTACTCTGGAAAATTGGAAGCGAGAGGGAAATTGAGTCGACTCTGAATTATTAAGAATCCATTTTCTGTTTATTTTTCCTGGAGCGGAGGATAAAGTTCGCGAGGGGACTCGGAACTACTATTCCGAGCTACGATCCCTCCCCCCCGAGGCCCGCGTATCGATCCATTTTATCGGTGAACCACGAACGAGAACCCACGAGATTGTATTCTGAGAGCCGGAGGGAGCTTTCGCGGACCGATCGAAACTCTAACGTCCCCCGGCGCTTCCGAAGTTTTTTTTTGTCTCATTGTAAATCGATTTACGACTGCCGGGGTAACTCATTCGCTGATAACGCTTGAGATACTTTTATCTTAGCCTCGAGAACTTTTTAGTCGTATCTTTTGTCAGAAAAAAGAAGGAAAAAAAATTATCATAAACCTTTCTCCTGTCTTGAGCTAGGCATGGTAAAAGGTAATTTTTTATACTGTACGCGGAATAATTAAGGAAAATAAAATAAATAAATAAAACCTTCGAGGATTATCTGGCTGCGAATTTTTTCAAACAGTTTCTCATCTGCGGATAACACTTGAGACACTTTTATCTTAGCCTCGATGTAGCTTGGGATTTTTTTTTTTTTCCTAGGAAAAAAAAGGATCGTAAACTTTTCCATCTCGAGTTAGGTGTGTTCAATACTAATTTCTTTATGCCTTACGCTGTATAATTAAGGAAAAGAAAATAAATAAAAAGGACCTGCGAGGATTGTCTGTGCTGCGAAATTTTTTAAACAGTTTCTATCAGGACTTTTTGCGTAACCGCGAAATTTCGCCGCTCGTCAAACCATTAAAATTCTATATATAAAACTTTGTCCTTGAATAACATTGTCAAAGTCTTATGAAAGTCGCCTGTGGCGTTAGGCGTCAGCGACGATAATCGCGACGACGGGGAGAGGAGAGCTCGTCTCCGGCGAGTTCGCGCACGATTAGGCGAGACGAGAAGAAACGAATACATTGACGTTTAAACGTGCGAAATCGCGTGCGTGTGAATATACGGGCGAAAAGTCTTAAATTCCCTGTGCCGTATCCCGTAATACGACCACGCAATATATTTCCGACCTCGCACACATTGAGCGAGAACGTTAGACATAAAAATAAAAAAATACATGAAAAGCATTAATTGAATTCGTAACGGGTTGAAGAAGGATCGACGATAATTTTGCATTTCGCACCGTCGAGTGAAAGCAAGCAGAGCCTGTGGAATATTTTCGACGGAGCCCAAGCAAGCCGACCCGAGCGCACCGGAAACGGACTCGAAATATCCTTTGAATGGAGAAAAACTCGTAAAAAAATAATCGTAGATAAAAATCGATGTTCGGCGCACCAAATATTGACTTCTACAATCGATACTTTTTTCACGCGTTATCGGAGTTTCAAGTTATATTCGAGAAGGAAATTACGCGTGGGCGATTTTTTATTGAGCATGAATTTAAAAAAAATGAAAAGCATTAATTAGATTCATAACGGGTGAAGGAAGGATCGACGATAATTTTGCATTTCACACCGTCGAGTGAAAGCAAGTCCAGCCTACGGAATCTTCTCGTCGAAGCCGGTAGCAAGCTGGCCCGAGCGAACCCGAAACGGACTCTCGAAATATACCTACTTTCGGTCGGAAAAAATTCGTAAAAAAATAAAATAAAATAAAAAAATTAATCATGTAAAAAAATCGTGGATAAAAATAGATGTGTCGGCTCACCAAATATTGACTTCTACAATCGATGTATTTCTTTTTTTTTTTCATGCGCTATCGGAGTTCCGAGTTATATTTGAGAAGGAAGTTACGCGTGGGCGATTTTGGTTTTATTTTTGTCGAGGCCTGCCGGAGTTTATGGTGTAGAATATACGTGTATATATATATATATATTCCCGAGGATATTTCTTGAGCGCTGTGCATATGGCGGGGGCCGGCTGGTAGGGCCCGAGGGGGAGGAGGGTTCAAGTTCCCAGAAGGTTCCCACGGTCAACAGTTTTCCCGTCGGTGTTCGGCCTGCATCCTACGGTCGCGACGTTCATCGCCACCCCGGCCGAGGCTCGTGGCTCCGTCGGGGCCACCACTAAACTCTCTTTGTCCCCTCGTCGCCGCTCGAATACTCTCCGCGAGCAATTAAAATCCACGCGCGATAAAAGAAAAAATTAAAAAATTAAAAAAAAGCACCTACGCAAATAGTCACGGAATTGAATAATCAATTGTCTAAATTTAACTCTAAATTTAAGCGCACGTTATGGAGCTTGCGTTCGGAGAATAGAATTGCAACAGCGGCGACAATGTAAGCTGTGGAGACGAATGTATAGAGAACTAAAAAAAAAAATGAAGAAAAAAAGAAAAACGTTGAGAAATATCGCGTCCACTGTTATGCCCTTTCATCCTCGCCGAGGGACATTTCTCTCGTCGAATAATTAATAGAGTGCCGGCGAAACAAGAGAAGTTCTCCGAGCCGCGATCGTGACGGGCGGCCGAGCCTAGAGATATAGAAACGAGCACGCGATGGCAAAGAGCCCGCGTAGTCGAGAGAGCGGTTTCCCGCCTAAAATTCCCTCCGCCCGGATTCCTTCCGCCATTTTTCGGGCTCGGGTCTGGGCGAATAAAAGAAAAAGGGGGAAAAGAAATAAAAGAAAGGAAAAAAAAACGATCTCCGGCGAAAAAAAACGCGGGTCGAGCGCGGGAGAGACGTTGGCCGCGCGCGTCCGGTCGGCAATCTTTTTCCTCCCGTGCGACGAGGCCGTCGTCATGACTACGAACTACCGTCCGTACGTTGGATGCGTTGAAATAATAATCGCACGGCAAATCGCACAAGATGTTCGGGCGATCGTCGACGTTCGGCTCGAGACGTTCCGACACGAGGCTTCGTGCATTATTCCCGCCTAATCGGCCAACCCTCCCCCCCCCCCCCCCCCCCCCCCAACAATAACAACAATCGTCGACGGAAAATACTTGGAAAAAAAGGATTCGCCGGCGACGAGAAAACACGAGCTCGCACGGCGAGAGCGCGACGTCTGGCTTAGCCGGACGAGCGAGACATCGAGCGAAAACTCGTTCCCGCCTCAATCTGACACTTCCACGTTGTCTCGAAGACGGAGCGAGCCGAGGGGCGATTTTTTTTTTCCACCGTCCGTCGCTCGCGGCCAAGGGGTAGAGCCGGGATAAATTCGCACGATTCGGATTAAAATATTCGTACCGGAGAGAGACTGAGAGAGTTCGGTCTGACCGGCGGCGGCGAGGACACGATCTCCGACTCTCCTCGTCGTCGCAATTATCATTAATCTCTTTATATCTTCCTCGACCTCCGCGAGCCACACTACAAATACCGCAAACGCGAATCGCGCTCTAATCGTGTAAATAAACAAGACCTACCGTAGCTTCGACGAGTCTCGCAGTACGTCGTCCACTCGAAAAAACACCAATTTCACACATATATAAATTCACGAAATTTTTTTCCTCGTCGAAGATGTATATTTTTGTTTTTGTTATTATTATTATTATATTTTCTTTTTGCTCAAAACGTCGAAGGGATACTATTTTCGTGAATCGGATGTCTGCGTGAGAGAGCAGCGACCGTGGTACGAAAACGGAACACCGAGACACAGGGCCCCCGTTCACGGAACTGAAGTAACGTTGACGGCAGTCTCGTGAACAAAGACCCACGCACGATTTCAAATCCTCCAGGCACTATTGGCTTTACCCGGTCACGTGACTTTCCCGCCCGTTCGCCATTCGCTACTCAAGCCACGGGTACAGTCCGAGAATTTTTACGTTTTAAAAACGACAGATCCGCACAGCTTCGCACGACGAATTTGCGGACAGCTCGGCGCGTTCGATCGCCCGTGCGTCGTAAAACTCTTCGGTACAGTAACAATCGTCAACAAACAATGTTCCCGCGATAGCCGACGGCGTTCTCGTAAGAGTGTAAATAAAGCTGGAATCGTCCGTCCGGGCAGCAGCGCTCGGGACTCCCCTACCATCCCCACTTCAAAATGGCCGAGCCCGATGCCGGACGCGCTCAAATAACGTCGCCGAGGCGACAAATACTTTTATTTTGTTTCGCGAACTTCATTACGAGTCTCGCGACGAGGCGATCCTAATTTACGAATAAATTATATTCACAACTTCGAGGAAATATCGTTGGATCTTCGCTGTGACAGATGTCGGAGAGGCGGGCGGAGGGGAGGGGATTGACGGACGAGTCCATTTTTCCGCCGGGGGGTTTTCGGTGAGCGGCGCGCTGCGGTGGTGGGGGTAGGGAGGGCGGGGAACGGAGGGAGCAGCTCGGACCGCTACGAGCGAATCCACGGCGAGACGATAATGGCGGGAGAATCAACACAACTTACGGTTTCGTACAATACTTTTTCCTATGCACGTGCGAATGGCTCGTCTACCGGCTCGGCGAGTCTCGCTCTAGGCGAGATTTTGCCGGGAGGCGAAACACGCGGGCACTGTCCACACCTCCGACGGGGAAAAAAAAAAGTGGTCGCCGACACCGACGAGATAGTTTGCCGGGCGTCGCGCGGCGAAGAAAATTTTCGCACGGTCTCACCGACACACTAACACTCACCCACACAACCGGCTATTTTGCCAGCAAATACCGCAGATACCGCGATGCCTCCCTTCACTGCCCCTATCCTCGCCCTTACTCTCGCGCTAAGGTCAATTGAACCCAATCTTCGTACGATTTTTTTCCCCTGTGGATATTATATGTATATATATGTATATATATATATACCTATATATACATAGATACATATATACATACATATTACGTGGATATATATTTTTTCTTTTTTTTTTAAAGCTCTTTCAATTTTTATCAACTTTCATTTCTTTACGTAACAGCTTTGAGTATTAATATCACTGTAAATATATATGCATTCCTTCGTAACATTCGTAAAATATGTATTTATAAATATTCGTAGAAACATTTTTTCTTTTTTTTATACGTCGCGTTTACGTGCACGTTGTTGAATTCGGAAGACGTCCGTCTTCGGTGGAACACGCCGCCGAGTCGCTCGGATTTATGGATTCAACTTCAATCTCCTTCGGTCGATCAACGAACTTTCATTGCACGCGTTTGTGGACGTTTCACTGCCGTTTCGATATTACTTTTCCTTCGTTCGTTTTTCACCATTTTTTTTTATTTGTTTTTTTTTTTAATTGTATTGCACTGAATTAATATCGTACGCGTAAATGGCACTTAATCCTTTGTATCAACAGTTAGTAGAATTTTTAATCTCGCTCGCTCGAATTTTATAGAATTAATTGGAATACCCGAGTTTCCGTTACTGCAAGCTTCGTGTACTCACTTTTTTTCTTTAATCGTATTGTCGCCACTCGTTGAGCATTGAATGCGTTTTCGTTAGGTGGAAACGAATTTGTAACGATCGTATCGCTTCCGGTCTTCGGTATTTGTTCGCGGTCTTTGGTTGAAGCACCGACGGATTCATCCGTCGGTTTTATGGCACTGGTCAGACTTGCGCGAACTTTGTGATTCGTCGTGATTGTTCACGGAACTCTCTCTCTCTCTCGATCTCTCTACACGTTCGCCACTGCCGGTATCAGACTCATGTAGATCTCGATACCACGAAGAAACACGGCCTTGTTGAGATACTCGTCGTGATCGTGAAGCAGTATCTTCGTCTTGTTCATCGGCGAGAAACAGATTGCTGGAATGCCGACCTGAAATTGAAAATGAAATAAGAATAATAATATCAGGGTTATCGACTCCACTGCGTGGATTATTTTATCGAGACATGCAAACCCACGTGGGCAAATTTTATAATTCTATGTATCGTCAATTCGATTGATTACTATGAAAAAATCCCACTGCCTCGTATTACACGATGCTGGGCATTGCATTATTCGTAAATTTATTCGTAAATTTATTCGTAAATTTATTCGTAAATTTATTCGTAAATTTATTCGTAAATTTATTCGTAAATTTATTCGTAAATTTATTCGTAAATTTATTCGTAAATTTATTCGTAAATTTATTCGTAAATTTATTCGTAAATTTATTCGTAAATTTATTCGTAAATTTATTCGTAAATTTATTCGTAAATTTATTCGTAAATTTATTCGTAAATTTATTCGTAAATTTATTCGTAAATTTATTCGTAAATTTATTCGTAAATTTATTCGTAAATTTATTCGTAAATTTATTCGTAAATTTATTCGTAAATTTATTCGTAAATTTATTCGTAAATTTATTCGTAAATTTATTCGTAAATTTATTCGTAAATTTATTCGTAAATTTATTCGTAAATTTATTCGTAAATTTATTCGTAAATTTATTCGTAAATTTATTCGTAAATTTATTCGTAAATTTATTCGTAAATTTATTCGTAAATTTATTCGTAAATTTATTCGTAAATTTATTCGTAAATTTATTCGTAAATTTATTCGTAAATTTATTCGTAAATTTATTCGTAAATTTATTCGTAAATTTATTCGTAAATTTATTCGTAAATTTATTCGTAAATTTATTCGTAAATTTATTCGTAAATTTATTCGTAAATTTATTCGTAAATTTATTCGTAAATTTATTCGTAAATTTATTCGTAAATTTATTCGTAAATTTATTCGTAAATTTATTCGTAAATTTATTCGCAAATTTATTCGTAAATTTATTCGTAAATTTTTTAGCGCTATTGTATTTATGTGAATATATCAAAAATATAGTCGATAAATAATCTGACGAGTTTTTTTTAATTAATTTTTGTAACGAGCGATTTAGCTACTGTATCGATGATTGGGCAATCTGGGACGAAGCAAGACTTGCATCGAGTTTGATCTTACCGATCGCACGTAGCGGCTGTCGGTCCCACCGGGGAAAACTCCGATCTCCAGCGTAACGCCGATCTTGTCGCAGGTACTCTTGAACGACGTCCAGAACGGATTCGTGGCGTCCAGTTTCGTCGATTCGATTTTTTTATTTTTCTGCTCGAAAGTGATGTGAACACCGTCGCCGGCTTCCTTGCACCATCCGTTTATCATTTTCTCGATTTCGTCGTGATCGACGGTTGGCGGTAGTCTCAGATCGAAGACTGCGACCAGCTTCTCGGGTACCACGTTAGTCTGCACACCGCCCTGTAAAAATCACATCGTTCATACAGTGTTAATATGTGGAAAAAAAAAATAAATCAAATATTAAAAAATTAAAAAACAGCGCATAAGATTACATGGGTGTACCGTTCGGGATTTCGGATGAATCGCAGTTTAATAAACGCTCGTCTCTCGCGTTATCTCATCTCCGTGATTTATCTCCGTGCATAAAAAAAAATTTGAATACAAATTCGACTTATCGCATCACTGTCCTCCTTGGCCTCCTTATCTAACGCAATATTAAAAAATAAAAATTCACACCCGGGAGAGCGACTCTGATACTCACCATCCATTATCCTGATGGGACAGACATGTTTTACAGAAAAAACAAAATTTGCTATTTGTGAAAAAAAATAAAAATTCATTCCTCGTCGAATTAATATCGCGACGAGTCTATCGTCGAAAGTAAAGCAACCGAAAAATTCGTGACTACAGTTAAAAATCGTTCGCGAAAAAATCTCACCTGAAGCTGCGTCAGATTGACCGAAAGAACGTCGCCCATTTGGAACTTTCCCGTTGAAAGTTTCGCCAGCTCCTTCGCCCTGAAGTCCATGAAACGGTCGATAATGACGCGTATTTTGTCACCGGCGTTGTTGGCCTGCATCAGAGATCCGTGACCGGGACTGCCGGGACAATGAACCCAGACGTGCCATATGGATCTCTCGCCGCTGAACAGGTAAAAATTGTCCGTCGGCGAGGCGACACCCTCGTCGAGGGCGAAGCCGACCTTCAGTTTCTTGAAGTCCTCCGTGTGCACGAATTCTCGCATGCCCAAAACGCCGCCGATCTCCTCGTCGGGCACGAACGATATGTGAATCGTTCTCTTAACTCTCTCGTTGTTCAGCTTCATTCTGCGAATAGCCTCGAGGTACTGTATACCGACGCACTTCATGTCCTGACTTCCGCGAGCGTAGATATTACCCGAATCGTCCATGTGAGCATCGAACGGCGGGTGCGTCCACTTGTCCTGAAAATTATTATGCGACGATTAGAAAAATTTACCCGTAGGTAATTAAAAAAATCGCTTTTTTTATGCTAATAAATCAACAATAAATAACCATTAATTTTTAGATTAGATAAATACGCCTTTATTGTACATTAGGACCTGGGGTCCTCTCGGCACATCACCGAACCAACAACAAACCGAATAAGTACAAAAAAATAAGCCAAAAAAATAACAAAACCAAGATAATAAAATCGAAATAAACTTAATGATAATAAGCTCTAATGCATATTTCCTATTATGTTTTGAAAGACTATTTATATATGTAAAAAGGTATTGCCCGTACATGAAATATAAATAGATAAATCGCAAACAGCAAAAAAGAGAAATTATACATTTTTTAGATTGATGATAACGAGAATTCTAATTTATGTTTCGTATTATGTTTTGAAAGATTATTTATACATGCAGAAGGGCATCGCCCGTTGATGAAATAAGTAGATAAACGATAAATAGCAAAGAAAACAGAAATTAATATTTGTTTCAGATTAAAGAGAATGACAATTGTAATGTATGTTTTGTATCATGTTTCGAAACACTACTTATATATGCAAAAGAGCATCGTCTGTTGATGAGATAAATAAGTAAGTAAATCAATGATAAACAATACCAAATAAGTGATAAACATTTTCTATTGCCGATGAAATACTCACTGCGAAAACAGGTACGACGTCCATGTGGCTGTTGAGCATGATGGAAGACTTCGCAGGCTCGGTCCCTACCCAGGTGAGAATGACGATGGGCTTGCCCTTGTAGTGTTCGTAGACCTTGACCGGCAGGTCGAGGGACTTGGCCTGTCTGCGGAGGAAGGCGACGCAGTCATCTGAAACAGAAAGAGTTGCAATGTTAGAGGAGAGTTACAGTTTTCGCTGACCGCTGGAACAGCGTCAAGAGAGTAATTGGGTCGCAGCGACCAGATTACAGCGACCGACGTAACGCGACGAATATCCGGCTCGACAAGTAGGTTAAGAAAATCGATCGATCCTCCGACACGCTCGCCACCGATCGGATTTACGCGTGAGAGCGTGGAAATAATTGCTTCTGATTTTCTCCGGAAACGTTTACGGCAGCGTCGATGCAGGTGCGTAAGCGCCGTCCGTTCGCGATCTCCGCGAATTTCTCCGCACCGGCGAACGTTATCGCTCCTTCAACTAGCTACCGGCTCCGCGATAAAAACGAAATTTCGAAGATAACGCAATGTTTCTCCACAAATGGTTATCCCATTTTTTTTCACTCAGTCTTTCACGAAGAGATCGCAGATGGTCGACTCCCATGTTTCTCAGCGGGGGAGTGACGCGCGTGGGCGTCGTCCGACAAGGCCGATAAAAAATTCGACGCGACAGTCCGCGGCGATTGTCAACGATCGACGATAATGTTTTTCGACGATCAATCGACGAGACACTATTGCAACAGTCGGCGCGAGAGCCTGGGCGGGGCTGACAATGGCTGGACAACGATAGCGTCTCCGACGCGGCGCGTCTCCGACTTTCGTCGCCTCCGTTTTTTTTTTCTCTGCCACGAACTCTCACGACCGCATTATCAATTGTTTCGATAACGAAAAAGAACAGTTTTTTTTCTAAATACATCCGTGGCGAAAGGGTCGATCGCGACCTGCGAGAGATTCGTCGAATAACAGACCAAGGGACTTCGGATCAATTCGAGTTAACGAGGAAACGCGTAATTGAGCGACCCCCTTTTTCAGCGGCGTACGCGATTTATAGTGCACGCCGCGCTATCCTCCTTCGTCACCCGCGAACACCCGTGGATTCTGGGCCGACTATCTTCTCCTCTCGCACACCCGACTATCGCAGTTCAACGATGAAGATAAAACGACGCCTCGGATAATATTTGTAACGTGTTGGTGCGCGTGCGACTTACCGTAGTTAACGTCCGGCTGCACCGAGGGGATGCGGAGATACTCGCGAAAATTCTCTACAGCTGTTTCGTCCAGCTGAGTCTGAGACGGCGAGGACATCGCGCGACGTTTTTTTTGTGGTGGTAATGGTTTGTGTAGTGGTGGTAGTGGCTGCCTGCTGATCGCGTCGTGCCCTCTCGCCGGGTTACGCTCGACTATCCCGGCGGAGCCTCCGACCGTTCGCTTTATCCAATTGCCGTCGCTTATCGTACCCCCACTCCCCGTTACTCGACCAATCGACGAGCGTCGCTCTCGCAAGCGGGAAGCTCATTTACCGAACTTGGAGCATCAATTTCTCGAGACTGTCGAGATATCGCGAGATTTTACCTTATCGATGAAATTTTAGAGATTGTTTTTTTTTTTTTTTTTACGGTTCTTCGAGGCTCGGACTTACGATGTTTTCTGAAGCTGGCCTTGGATGCGAGTTTGTCTCCTCCGGCAAATGGACCACGTGACCTTGGAACATTGTTTATTTTTTTTCTGTTCTCTATGACAAGTGCCATTAAGCGCACATTAGAACGGAGATAATTGACATAAATTTTGCTGTACGTAACTGTCGCGTCACGTGTTAGAAATTGTGCGACAGAAGCTTACCGTGGCGACGCAGTCGGTTGAAGAATAGGTCGATGCCGGTGCGCTTTATTGATTGAGCGTGGGTCGGCCTGCACACCGACGGAATTTTCCACTTACCCCATTGCTCGCTCGCCTTTATTACTGTATATGAGACACACATCCGTTACAATTTGTTCGAACCGCTGCTACGAGCGGATTTAATACTCTGTATGCAATCTCGCAGAAAGTCTCACCTCTCGACGAATATTTTGCATAATCATCCTCGACAGACGACACGGATATCCAGGACGGTGGCGTCTTACTGTTGAATCAAAGTTCAATTTATTCGCTGTCCGTGACAGACTGATACTTTTTTTTCATTCACCCGACAGCAATTTAATCAATGATAAGATAAAAACAACTTACAATGGGACGTGTGACCAAAAAAAAAAACAACCCGCTCGGGTTATTTAATTCGTAAAATGTATTCCGATTTATTAAATTTCATATATGCCTAAATATGAGCTCTTTACACGTTGTTTTTTTTTCGTATTATAGTGTATCATAATAACGTTTGATATCGAAGAACTCGTTTACATTTATTAATTAGTAGTACGAATAATAATTATTATACAATATAACACATATGTAAGTGGTGTAAGATGGGCTATAATATCTAGGCACGTAACATTTATAGAACAGCGAATTGCAAATAAAAAATTATGTGATCTGGTGCTAGAGATTTGTTTTTTGTTTTCATCTTTTTCTTTCTTTTCAAATTTTTATTTATATATATATATATATGTATGTATATATATATTTATAATGGTAGCTATAGTCTGTTCTTATTTACAACACCGAAACGTTTATTCATACGGATTCCTTTATGCTTAACTCGTGTTTTTCTTTTCGTTATTATTATTATAATTATTATACTTATTATGATAAAGCTATTATAATTTTCCTATTTAAATGTCATTACACAGTTGCAGCAGGGACTATATATTGAGAAAAAATTGTACAACAGATCATACTTGGGACATAAGCGAAAAGCAATGCCGCACCATTGTTCGTTTTTGCCGAATACTTTGTAGGTATTTCAACGCATTTTCTTTTTTTTTTTTTTTTTTTTGCTGTTGCTGTCGTTTATTATCTTAATCGCTTCGATAGAGACACCGGTTAATTGGATTTTAGTTATCTTCTTCATTTTTATCTACAAAAAACGTATTTACAAGAGTTAACATTGTCGAAACTCTTCGGCGTTATGCTAAAAAAGAAACGAAAAAAAAGAAACGAAAAAACACGTTCGCTCGACAATTATCGTATCCCGAAATAATTAGAAAGATGTGAAGAAAAAAAACTTATCGAGAGTATAAAAATGGCCGTACAGAAGATCGCAATTGCAAAGATTCTTGGGGAAAAACGGTTTTTTTTGTTGTTGTTTTTTCTTGTTGTTTACATATATATATAACTTGGCATGTCGGTTGCAGAAGGCGACGTTGTAATTTACGGGATTTATTTATGGCCTGTGCAGCATTCGAAAAGTTGATTAAAAAACACTCTTATCTGCGCTCGAAAGAGTGAGCTTTCGAGTCGTCGTGATTGAAGATACCTCGAAGCGTCTCAGACTCGTAAACATTGCGAAATCGTCGGGCCTCGCATTCGCCGTGAATGCTACGTCGATTATATGAGCAATCTGTCGAAAATACATAAGGTCATCCCGAACAAAAAAAAAAGAAAAAAAAAAAAGGAATATCAATCTCGTATTCGTCGTAAAAAAAATAACTTGCACCGGCAGGGAGTAACTGAACGATGTAAAAAAAGAAATAAACAAATAACGCTTAATTAAATACAATGGAAATATCGTTGCTTATAAAAATGGCCTGTATCCGCAAAGTAATTAATATTGATAAATTATTTACAACGAGTGTCGAGAAAACATTGCTATTATTTAACATCAAGTTAACGTTGATTCGTTCTATACGAAACTTTGTTGTGAGAGTAATGTTCGGTGACAAAACTTCGGTATTTTTTTTTTTTTTTTTTTTTGCGTAACACATCGAGTGATACCCGGAGAGGATTTTTTTCCTTCACCCGACGCCTGTTTCACGTTCGATATTCGACGCCGTGTGCCCCGTTTGTTTCGTCTCTCACTCTCTGTTAAATAACTTCGATACAATTATTATTATTATTTTCTTTATATAAACGAATGTGGAGACGGAGAAATGTGCATCAGAATAACATGCCGGAATATATATACGCAAATCTGTTGATATCCTGCATCGATGTATTATAGTAGTCGGTTAACTGTTAATTGAACGTTCAGCGTTAGTGTTTTTTTTTTTTTTTTTTAGAAGTTAAAATATTATTATATTCGACAACAATGGGATGAAATCGACGAAGCTCGATCTTTCGCTTTGTTGCTTGTTGTTTTGTATTTTTTTTTTTTTTAGTACCTGCGACAATGCGCAATCTTATAGCCGTTGTTCGTATACGATCGATACAATAATCTTCCGCAGCTGAAGCTTGTGACCAGTCAAATGCTCTTCTATCTTTAAGTAGCGACTATTGTAATTTTTTGTTAATTTCTTTTTTGTTTTTGTTTCTAAATCTACTAGTATTTTTCGGTGTTTACACAGTTGTGACCCCTTTCGCAACGACCACCGAATATTCGAATGACTCTAATGCTATTTTTTTTTCTTTCCTTCCTATTAACGTCTCGAATCGACGAAGCAGTCGAAGCTCTCTCCACGTCACTTCGAAAAGGCATTTCGAGAGTTTATTTCTTTTTTTTTTTTTTCGTGTTTCTACGATTTGAGACGTGGGTTAATAATAGATTCGTGGGTTTATCGACAAATTCGTAACAGTTAACTAAACTTAATTATTTACAACATTTACAATTTTTGTTTTCTTTTTTTTTTTTTAATATCCTACGAAGCTTTCACGTTTACTAATCGAAAAATCTATCTAGTTAATACAACCATTATGCACTGGGTGACATAGTTTTTATGTCTAGCATCTTGTGACGCTTATCGTGTACTATAATCATGTATGTGTGATTTCCTGTGTGTGATAGAGAGAGTGTGAGTGTTTGTTAGTTTTCAGATCAAACCCCCCCACACTTAACCGTGTGGAGCGTAGTTAATTGGAATCTGGAATCGTCGAAGAAACATAATTTGACCGTCGGAAAAACCGTCTGGTGCACGGAAATAGATGAGAGAGCGATTATTATTTATTCCATTTTTTGTTTTCTTTTCTTTTTCAGTTTAGTTCGGGGAAAGTGTCCGCGTGCTCTTTTAAATCTTTCGAAACGTTGCCTAAAAATTCTCCTGCCACGCTGATTATCGCAGTTCGCTTTTAATGTTTTTTTTTTCCCTTAATTTATTGTTTCCTTTTCATTTTTTTTTTGTCTCGCTGCTAATCGAGTTTTGTACTTGCACGAGTGTTGAGTTACGCGTTCTACGTAACCCCGGTTTACGCTCGAAAATATTTTTTCTCGTTTCCTCGGTCTTTATCCGAAAAAGTTTCTCGAGCCATAAACTCACCACGTCGTTCGCCTATCGACTTACGCGCTACGAAAATCGATATAACAGCTACCGAACCACGTCGCGTTGTATTTTATTTTGTTTCGTAAATAATGATTTACGCACGCGGCGAACGAATCTGAGTTATCCGCTCCGAGGATTTTTTTGTTTACGATTCAGCTTATCGTAACGAAAGTACGAAGAAACGATTCGTCCGTCGTCAATTTTCTGTGTTAAATTTTAGGTACACGTTGAAGCGGCAAGTCTTAGAGAAAAAAAAAAGAAAAAGTAAAAGGAACGAGAATAAAAAAAGAAAATGCTCAGTCTGTAACGATCGAGCGTCGAAAAATTCGTACAAAAGTGTGTCGGTTCAAACGTTCTGCGAAATACCTTTGCACACAACTTGTGTGTGAAATCATCGAGACCCTTGGCGGATCGAGTCCTCGTGTCGCGCGAAACGACCAAGATTCCAAGTGTATAAATATATATATATATTTATATATATATATAATAATGAGTCGACAGGTCGATTTGAATTCCCTACGCTAATACCATAATTCCGCGAGTTGTGCGGCGTGCTCGTCGAAAACTAAAGCTTTCTCCATTCGATCAAAACCCCCCGAAGATGAAAAAAAAAAAAAATGCAATCAACATGTACCATTTATTATTAAACTAATCGTTGGGAGAATTTTACAATGAAATAGAAAATATAGAGAGTTCTCTCGGGCACGTCCGCTCCTCACCGTTTCTGTGTTAATGTTTTGGTTTTTTATTCTTCGTTTTCTTTTGTTTCCCCCCCTCGTTCTTGTCTTTGAGCGAATGCAATGCAGAGCACAACGGCGCGAGCGCGCCTAACTTTTTTCCGTTCTTTTTTTTTTTTTTCTCTTATCGCATATAATTCCTTCAATAATTCTACATATCGAATCTACAATGAACTACCGTTAAATATATAATTTGATGGGATTATTATGCATATATGCAAGGGGGGGGGGGGGGGGTGGGTATAATATTTACACGTAGGATGTTAGAAAACTCAAAGCTGCGAACGCTAAAACCGTTGTACGTAAATCAATGACGTAATCGATAAAAAAAAAAAAAAAACGACAACTGTTTGTCGTTTTTTTTTCCTTTTGTTTCATTGGAGATCAAAACCAATCGACAATCGTTCGATCGCGCGCGCGCGGAGCTCAACGACCCCGGTTCGTCATTATTCTCCTGTTTCTTTATCAAAAAGTCGGAACTAATGCTAAAGTTGTAACACATCAGAGATGAGAGACGGGAAGGAAAGGGGCGGATTTTTGGATGCACCATTCTCGTGGTATAAAAATCGAGTGTGTCGCGTGACGAACTCTTGTGGATGGGTAGGAGGCTCTCGATAGACTCTGGGCTCAGAATGGGCTCCGAAAATATCCGATTCGTCAGAAGCACGGTCCTATTAAAAAATCAAGAAAAAGAAGAAAAAAAAATCGAACGAGCATCGAAACAACATCGTAGGCCGCACGAGAAACCGAAGAACAATTCGCGTAACACTTTTACAACCGAAGGGACAACGAAACCATTCGATTCCCTCGAAGAATTAATCGGACATTCTCACAGCGAGAAAGTTTCTTTCCTCCCGTTGGGAACGTGGCGGTCTCCGCGCCCTATCATTGTCATATATGTATAATCCACGTTTTTCATGTTATTTCGCCCAACGAGAGAAAGTCCGATTATTTGTTTTGTTCTCTTTTTTTTTTCTCCTCTCTTCTCTTCTTCAGTGAGCGTAACGTTAGAAACTTTGCAACAATACTACCGTCGACGTCGGTTACTACGATCTCGGCGCTTGATGGCTGAAGTAGGGTTTCGGTGGCGGTGGCGCGGCGGTGAATATTTGGCCGCCGGACGGCGGCGTGGTAGGTGGAAATCCTCTCGGCGCCGGTACCGGCGACGGTGCCGCGATCGGCGGCGCCGTCGTCGTGGCGAACTGAGGCGGATAAGGATTCGAGCCTGGCGGCGCTTGCGGCACGAGGAACTGCGGCGAAGTCGGAGGTGGGGTCGTTTTCGTGACCGACGGCGATGGCAGAGTTCCGACAGGATATATCGGCGGCGGCAGCGCCTGAGGTATCACGAAGCTCTGGTACGGCGCGGCTATCGTCTTCGGTTGAAATTGCGGGTAATGGATCGGTGCTGAGCCCGGAGGCGGTATGTACGGCTGCGGCGGCAACTGCGGCAAGGGGTACGCTACCGTGACTCCCGGTATCGCTGCCTGCGGCGGCGAACCGGTCATTCGAGCCTTCAGTATCGCCTCGGCGGTCAGACCTGGGATATACGTGGAAAAAAATTGTTTAATGGACATCGAGATTTAAAAAAAATACAGATTTCCTTTTTCGTTCATTGGAACTGAGGAAATTAATTTTTTCCTTTATTTCTTAAAGTCAGTTGTTTTAATAACTACAGGAAAGTTATTTTAATGACTTTCATACACTTTCCTCATAACGACATTCCTTGCGTGAAACACGGGCGGAAAATCGCCTATTATCAGAGATGGGCCGCGACGATAGTTTTTTATGGGCGTCAATTGACTGGGATTTTCGGAATTTTTTTTACGGTCACAAATTCGGTCAACTTTTTTTTAACGATCTCGGTTGATTCCAAACGAATTTTTCCTCCCTCGTTCATTTCGTAATCATTCGTATAAAAATTTTTGTTATCAATTGATTCATCAAGGGAACAATATTATTAAATGAATACAACATTCTTTTTCTGATTAGCGAGATTGGCACTTTGTTAATTTTGAGTCACAGTGCGGTCATTGACAGTCACGTGGCAGTCAGTTGACAAAAAAAAATGACCGGTCATAAAGTCTGCGCCCATCTTATCTATTATTGACGAATGGTCATTATTAACCTGTGCGCATGCGCAGTACTCCACTACTCCTTTGGAAGTAATGGTCATTGGCCAGTATGACGATTTTGCGACGCAAGAAATGTGGTTATTTTAACGAAGTCGGTAAAAAAAAGTATCGTATGCTATACGGGTGGGAGCGGATTTTCACCTCGTGTGATTTCTGCCTCCGTTTCGTCCGGTCAGAAAACTTCGCACTCGGCGAAAATCGCGCACTCCCCTCCCTTCTAGCATTATATATATAGTATAATATTGCTCTCCAATTATTAGGTATTGATTATTATAATATAATTATAATATAATTATAATATAATTATAATATAATTATAATATAATTATAATATAATTATAATATAATTATAATATAATTATAATATAATTATAATATAATTATAATATAATTATGATATAATTATAATATAATTATAATATCATTATAATATGATTATAATATAATTATAATATTGCTCTCTAATTATTAGGATTGATGAATCGGTACAATCGACGATCGTCGACGTACCTTGCTTTCGCGCCCTCTCCTCCTCGTCGTCGCTGAGAAACAGTCCGAACTCGCGTTTCAGTCTTTCGGTGAGGTTCTCGCGCTGTCGTTCGACGAGGGTCGGAGCGGCGGACCATCCGATGGTTCCCTCCTCACCACCTGCGGGTACACTGATTCTTAGCCTTTCAAACCAGCCTCTTTTTTAAGCGTGGCCACGAGACAGATTGTAAAAGAATTTGATGGGCATTTCGATTCGGCAATTTATTGGCGATCGAAATTGCCGCTCCATCGTGATCACTCACCTTTCCGTTCGTCGCCCTCGGCACCGGCGAAAAGCGGAAGCGTCGTCAAACCGGGCAGATCAAGGGAGACCTTGGAACTCTCCTCGTCTGAGCTGAGCGACGATGTGCCGCTGCTCGCACTGTCCGATCTTCCGCGCGCCGCTCCCTTATCCGACGACGAGGGGTCGCTCGACGGCTCGGGCTCCGGCGGGGTGCCCGTCGATTGTTGCTTTCGTTTTCGGTACTCTGATATCGAGAGCTGCAAAAAAATCATGACTGTTACATTTTTTTTTTTTTTGCATCCGCAACGATCGCGGCTACGTAAAAATCTAGTTGGGCACTGTACAATTTAAACACCGTGCGCCATGCGTCGATAATGAAGAAAAATTACAATTTTCTTTATCGATAGAATCAATTAATCGATAATGAATAAAAATTACAATTTTTTATCGATAGAATCAATTAATCGATAATGAATAAAAATTACAATTTTTTATCGATAGAATCAATTAATCGATAATGAAGAAAAATTACAATTTTTTATCGATAGAATCAACTAATCGATAATGAAGAAAAATTACAATTTTTTTATCGATAGAATCAATTAATCGATAATGAAGAAAACTTACAATTTTTTTATCGATAGAATCAATTAATCGATAATGAAGAAAAATTACAATTTTTTATCGATAGAATCAACTAATCGATAATGAAGAAAAATTACAATTTTTTTATCGATAGAATCGAATCGATCAATAATGAAAAAATTTTCATTTTTTTTATTGATTGAATCAATGAATCGATAAAGAAAACAAAAATGATAATTTTTTCTTTAATCGATAGAATCAAGTGATGTATCATGCATAAACTATACACATTTTTTAGCGGAACGAAGGTGTGATCGAGAAAAAAGTGATCGAGACTATCTCTCGGCAAGACGCATGCTGTGTTCGGGTAGTAAACTAAAAAAAAAACCGCTAAATAAAAAAAAGCAGCCCACCCTAGGCGGGCTCTCTACCACATTCCTACCGTTCTAACCTTGCGCTTGACTGGCGTCGGAGCTTCCTGTTTGAGTGGAGGCGGAGCCGGCATGTCGTTCGGTGTGACCGTTCTAGGGTCCTTCAATCTTCGAATTTCCGGTGGTGTTATTTCGCCGTCCTTCGGCGCGCTTTCCTCCGTCGGTTTGTCGTTCGCGGGACCGAGCTCGTTCGCATCGGGCGCGCGCTCCGGCGAACTTTCCTCGACCCTCTCGGCGATGGGCGGTGGATTGACGCTCTCCTTAAGATCCGTCGTGTTTGTCAGCTTCGGCTCCGCGTCGTCGTCGATATTCGCCTCAAGCAGTTCCCTCAGCGCCGTTGCCAGTTCGGTTTTCTTCTCGCCGTTCTCCGATACGTCGCAGGACTCAAGCTCTATCGTCGATTCGATTATCGCTGCTTCCACCAGATCGAGCTGTTTCTTCGACATTCCCGTTGACTCGGGTTTCTTCCTAATGCGCTCGCTGAGCGGCGGTATGGAGTGAAATATCTTGGGCGGCTCCTCGACAGCTTGCTCCACGTCCACGCTCGACGAGACAGACTCGAACATCGATTCCTCCGACGAGGCTATCGAGGCTGTTTTGTTCGCTTCGGGTTTGACCTGTTGCGGCTCCGGGCTCATTGACGATTTAACACCACCGTCAACAACGTCCACCGACGACGCCGAAGCGACCTCCTTGTTCTCCGGCTTGCTCTCGAACTCCTTGAAAACTCGTTCCTCAATCGCCTCCTTGAAAGATACGATTTTTTCCGACGGTTCGTTGTACTTTGGATCCTCGATGTCACGATCCTCCGACTCAGAGTCCTCCTTTGAGCTCTCCATGAGACCCTCTATGCCGTCCATGCTCTTGTCTCTCTCCAAGCTCGTCTCGATCTTCTCCTTGTAATCGTTGCCATCGTCGCCGGTTATTTTCTTCATTTGCGCCTCGACGTCGAACTCGTCGATCCACGCGTTGTCGTCGCTCCTGACCTCCTGGCATCTCTCGTAGGCCGGGGATCGACGATCGTCCTCGGAACGCTCGTTTTCGCTCGCTATGGAAACAATCTCGGCTATGCTGCCGCCGAATTCGAGCCTCATTTCGGCGACTCGCTGCTTCAGCTCGGCGTCCGACTCCATCGCGGCTATCGGCGAGCTGAGATCCTCCAGTTCCGTGTCCGGCTCGTTCTGATCGACTATCTCGACGGTGCCTTTCTCGATCTCCGGCGAGCGAGGTTCTCTTCTTATCAGAGGCTTTCTCTTGACGCTCGTCGCGAAAGAGTGAGAGTTTTCCGTTTTCACGTCGTCGATCTCGTGTTCCCGCTTGAGAGACGGTTTCGTCTCGGTCTTCAAGATCGAGGGTTTAGCTTCGATAGGGGAATCCGTCTCCATAGGCTCTGCCTTGAATTCATCCTTCGCTTCTGGTTTAGTCACATCGGGCTCGATCTTTACCGACAACAAGGCGGGCTTCGCCTCCGGTGTTTCCGTGTCGTTCTCCGTCTTGACGATCGACGATTCGACGACGCTCGTCGCTATCCTCGACTTCGCTTTTGTCTCGAAAATCTCCGATTCCGAATTCGTCTCCTCCTTTATGGTCTCGGACTCGTAGTCCATTCGCGTTCTTCCTTCCAGCGACAGGGGCGACTGGGGCTGTTCCGTGAAATCATGCTGAAAAAAGTAAACAAAAATAAGCAATTATTGTCGCTATGTGTTCGTGCGATCTTCGTAATGTAAATCCTGGGACACGAGACATTTTTCGTCTTCGTAATGGCGAGCAAAAAAAAATGAGAGCGTATCGCATTAGTGAAACGAGTGCTATATTTTTTTTAAAACGTGCATAGAAACTTTTACGCACCTATTGATTACAGTGGATGCTGGATTTGTGTTGCGGCAGATGGCCTTACCCAAGAAAAACATATAAACTATTAACAGGTTTTTTTGCTAATTTTCGAAAAAGTACGCATTCGTTCAGTGTTTTCAAAGTATCGCCCGTCTATGCGTTACACCGTTCGCACGTCTTTTTTTTCTCCGTAGTATTCAGTAGTTTCTCGCGAAAGCGTAATCTTCTGACGATAACAATTTGTAGTCGAATACGTTGTGGCTACGACGAACAGTACTTCAATTTCTAAGCAAACGCGTAATGTTCTGACGATGAAAAAAAAAAAAAAAAACGAATTCTTGGCCAGGCTCGACGAGGGGAAGAACGGCCGATCGTGCGCTCTCTTTATCATGTTTTACGCAAGTATGTTATTTTTCGTCTTCAAATTTCCATTCTCCGAATCATCGTTAAACCGACCTTGACCCCAATTGATTCGAATAATCGAGGTGCTACTGTAATATTTTTGCAAATCCATTGCAATTAAGGATACATCATACACACATTCCCAACCAATAATCTGATAAAATTCAGCCGTATTAATGATGTCACGACCATTGATTTTACATAACAATGATGCCAAAAAGTTATTAACAAATCATTAAAAAAATGAATTGTACAAAAAATCAGAAAACCTTTTATTTTTTACATTTTAAATGAATTCCTAGATTTTTTAGAATTCATATGAATTTTTTCAGAATTTTCTTACATTTCAAAATTTTTTGACGATTTCAAAAATCGATGTAGAGCCACGAATTTCGGACAAGTCTTTGTATCGCGTTTCCACAGTACAGAGAAACATTTTCGAGACGATTGCGCGAGCAGTTCCATAGTTATGGCCTTAAAAAAATTTCAAAACCGGAAAATTCAAAAATGTAAGAAACTTCTGGGAAAATTCGTGTGGCTTCTGGAAAATCAATGAATTCACGTGAAAGGAGAGAAAAAAAAAGACTGATTATTTAATCAACAATTTTTTTTAGCGATGTGTTAATAACTTTTTTACATTACTATTAAGAAAAACTAATGTTCTTGGCACCTTGAATACACTTGATTTTTGTCAAATTTTTATACCATTAGGAAGTATACAAATTCTCACTGAATCTCACTTTTTGGCTGAGCGAATGTACATGTGAAGCATCCTCAATTTTTTTTTCTAACTCATTAAATCTACTCCAATACAAACAATCATCCACTAAAATCAATCGACGCGTAAAAGTTTGTATAAACGACTTTAAAAATGTGGCAATCATTTGACCAATGCGAAGCGCTGCAACCTCCCTGAATTTTTACCGAAGCAGCGCATCGATGCATAGGGTAAACCGGTCAATGAATGGACAGTTAAGCAGACGAAAAAGTCAATAAATAGATGTTTTTTATGCACGCACTCTTATGAAAAGTGTCCACTCGTTCACCCGGACCATTCATTAGCGTGTTTACCCGACACTGTTTAAAAAAAAAATCTAGTGTTCCTGGGATTACCGACGACAGGAAAATGATTTTACCTCGTTGTTGCAGAGAGTGGAATTGGCGTTGTTAACATCGGGAACGAGTAGAGTGGGTGTGGTGGGCGGGGTGTAATTGTCCGATGAGAGGCTCTCCCTGGCGATTCTCCTCTTCTTCGGCGGTGCAGCGACGACTTCGTTGGGTGGGCTCTCGGGTCTGCTGTTCGGTGAGTCGCACTCCTCGGATATGGCCTGGCGGAGCCAGCGTTTCTTCGCCGACCCGGACGACACGGGGCACCCGGCGTTGTTGGTAACGGTTTGCTTTCGCTGCGGCGGCGAGTCGATGATGCCCGACACGGAATTAGCGGCCTGCACGAGTGTGGCGAGTCCCTTGGCGGCGTAGCTCTGCGTGAGAAACTCCGGGGACGGATCTGTCGGTGACAAGAAGTCGGTGGGTCTCGAGTTCGTCGCGCATACGTTTCCAGAGGTCTGCGCGTTCGACGTCGGCGACGAAACGCGTGCGGTCTGCATGTAATTCTGCGGCGGGTCTGGCGACTCCTTGAGCCACTCGTGCATGAGTACTTTTTTGGTCTTCGGAAATTTGAAGCCCGGTGCGAGTGGTCCGACGGCCGCGGCGACGAGCAGACACGCCGACGAGAGCGGGGTGGACGGAGTTGAGCTCTGCGAGCTGCTGCTCGCGCCGCTGTCGCATGTCGGGCTCTTGTTCGGGGCGATTTGCTGCAAGGGCGGCGAGATCGGTCCCGGAACCGAGGAGTTCGCGAGAGCGAGGAGAAGTCCCGCGGCCGTGGGTATTCCCTGATTGGCCGAATCCCTCGCGACCGAGTCGTCGTCGTCGTCCTTGGTCGGCGTGTGAAGACGATGAGGCGAATAGAGCGCGTCCCTGTTCGGCAGACACATCTGACTCGACGACGGCGGTGATTGCATCGAAACGCTCTCCTCGCCGGACGATAAGTCCGAATCGGCGGAATTCAATCGCGTCCTCCTCGAACTGCTCTGCGAATGAGAACTGCTCGTCGTCCGCGCTCGACCCTTCCTCCTCTTCCGGCGTATCGGTCTCTCGACGCTGTGCTGCTTCGACTTTGCGGTGTTCCCCGGCGTACTGTCTCGATCGTCGTTGTCGCTGTGAGCTCCGCCGGATTCCTTACGCTGGGCCGTTCTCGCTTTCACCTCCTGCTTCCTCTGTTCGGCTTTCTCCAACCTCTCGAAGGCCTTCATTATGGCCTCCATCTTGCGCTCCTCGCGGGTCATCTTCTTCTTGTCCTTCTTGGATTCTTGAGCCGTGGCCGGGGGTGTCGCTGCGACGGTCGGAGGTGAGATCTGTTGCGGCGGAGGCTGCACAGGTTGCGGCGCTTGCTGGGGTGGCTGTTGTTGCGGTTGTTGTTGTTGCTGTTGCTGCTGCTGCGGCGGCTGCTGTTGTTGCTGCTGCTGGGGTTGCTGTTGTTGCTGCTGCTGCTGAGGCTGAGGAATCTGCGGCCCCGTCCGCAACGGAGACGGTTGTCGGGGCTGCGGAACTGGCGACGCTTCTTTCTTCGGCGAGGGACGCGTAACCGTGGCGGTCGGGGTCGACGCGCTCGCGACGACCGTCGCGGCGCGTCGAGGCTGCACCGTCGGCACTGGAACGATCGTCGAGCTCGGCGCGACGGCTTGCGTTACGCTCGTGCCCGAGACCGCAGAGAGCGAGTCGCTGTCCTCGCAGACTGTGTTCCTGCGACCTCGCCGCCTTCTCTCGCGACCGTCCGCGTTCTCGGCCAGGGCGCCGTTGCTTCCTCGTCGCGCGTTCAACTGTCCGACTGTGGCGATCTGGCACATACGCGGATTGTTGCACGCGCAGACCAGGGGTAGGATCGACGAGTTTGGGTTCGGCGAGAGCATCAGATCGTGCTGCTCGTGACGAATCGTTATCTCGGCGTTCTTCTCGATGGCGGTGCTCGTTACGATGTAGAGATGAAGCGTTCCCTTCTCGATG
The DNA here is from genome assembly GCA_958510785.1 of Exephanes ischioxanthus. NCBI lineage: Eukaryota > Metazoa > Arthropoda > Insecta > Hymenoptera > Ichneumonidae > Exephanes > Exephanes ischioxanthus. Next base: position 3,025,549 of record OY294018.1, on the reverse strand, counting down.
CAGTGCTTCACCTCGGCGTTCGGCTTGCAGCTGCGGCGGACGAAGCGCGCGTCGTTGCCGTACGTTCGGGTGTCGACGCACACCTCGGTGCCGTCGCGCGGCAGACGGTAGAAAAATACGAAGGGACCGGGACGCTGGGCGTGCTGACGACCCTGCGGATGCGACGGCCTGTGCTGCGTGCTCAGCATGTACTTTCCTCGTAGCTCGAGCACCGGCGTACTCGGTGGAAGATACATCGTCGCTACCAGGTACTGCGGACAGGAAGAAATTTAACAAAATTAAATCAGTGATGGAGATTTTTTGTTTCGAAGGGAATAGAGGAGAACATCGAAGAGGACATCGAAGAACATTTCTCGTGTCCGTTCTGCCTCGCTGTGACCCTGATGAAAGTTTGGACAACTATTTATGCAGATATTAACTTTTCATTTCAATGGAAAAAAATAATACGTTTTGTGTCTTCAATATTTGTTACCGTCGTAAAAAAAAAAATCTCATGTACGTTTTGCATCGCTCTGCCTCTGACGAGAGTTCAGAGAAATATTTCTACAGATGTTAACTTTTCATTTCAATGGAAAGATAAGTGAGAATAAAAAATAACACTTTTTGTCTGAAATATTTGTTACCGGCGTTAAAAAAAATCTCATGTCCGTTTTGCACCGCTCTGCCTCTGACGAGAGTTCAGAGAAATATTTCTACAGATGTTAACTTTTCATTTCAATGGAAAGATAAATGTGAATAAAAAATAACACTTTTTGTCTGAAATATTTGTTACCGGCGTTAAAAAAAATCTCATGTCCGTTTTGCACCGCTCTGCCTCTGACGAGAGTTCAGAGAAATATTTCTACAGATGTTAACTTTTCATTTCAATGGAAAGATAAGTGAGAATAAAAAATAACACTTTTTGTCTGAAATACTTGTTACCGGCGTTAAAAAAAATCTCATGTCCGTTTTGCACCGCTCTGCCTCTGACGAGAGTTCAGAGAAATAGTTCTGCAATTAATTTTTCATTGTAATGTAAAATAAAAATAAAGCAAAAATAAAAAGCAAGTAACACGTTTCGTCTTAAATATTTGTTGCCGCCGTAACAGAACAAAAAACATCAAAAATCGTCCGAAGAAAACGACTTACCCTCAGATTGTTGCTGTGAACATTGAGCCTGCACTTTCCGGTAGCGGCGACGTTCATATTTCCCTGTCTCAGATCGCTGTGCGTCCCGTTTACCTTTATGCTCGATATTCTCGCTCTCAGTTCGGGACTGTAGTGATTCGTGACGGCCTCCTCGTATCTCTCGATCCACTGTCTTAGCGGTGCCATGTTCGAGCCCCAAGCATCCTGAGTCTCCTCTTCCCGATCGTCCAGGCTCATTCTTCTCTTGGCTTTTCGCTTGCCGGGGCCTCGCTTCGCCGTTTCCTTCTTTCGCACCGCGCTCGTCTGACGCGGATGCTGCTCGCGTCTCTGCCTCTTCGCGACGTTGTTGTTGTTGTTGTTGTTGTTATTGTTGCTATTGTTGTTGTTTAATCTTCGTAACTGCGGAGGAGGATCGGATTTCCTTCGAGCCACTTGTTGCGGCTGTTGTTGTTGTTGTTGTTGTTGCTGTTGTTGTTGCTGTTGTTGTTGCTGCGCTTGCTGTGGCTGTTGCTGTTGTTGTTGCGGCTGCTGCTGTTGTTGCTGTTGCTGTGGCTGTTGCTGCTGCTGCTGTTGTTGTTGTTGTTGTTGCGCTTGCTGCTGTTGTTGTTGCTGCTGCTGTTGCTGCACCTGCGCCTGTTGCTGCACCTGTACCTGTTGTTGCTGCTGCTGAATCGTGCGCTTCTTCGTTGCAGCGTTGACACCGACGTCCGTGTCCGCGGAACTCGTCGACGACGTCTCCGACGACGTGTCCGAGTTCAGAAGCTCCTCGCGCTTTCGCATCTGCAACGCTCGGGCCCGCTGCCGATCGACCCGACGTGGCCGACAAATCTCGCAGAGATACTCGTCCGGAATGTTTGAGCGATCTATGCCCATGCAGTCGACATGCTGCCACACACTGCGTCGAGAGAATAAGAAAAATCAGTAAAATTTTGTGTCGCGGCGATTTTTGGGAAACGAACTCGTGGTAGAAAATATTGCATCCATCTTTTTACTCACAGGCAGCGATCGCAGCAAATCATGTATCCGTCGTCGTGCTCGAAGTCGCTGAAAATAAATAATAACAATGGGTCAGGATTTTTTGTTCATTCATTTATTGTTAAAACGATTTAGATTTATTTAACACGAAAAATATCACGATTTATTTAGTACAAAAAAGATTACGATTTATTTAATACGAAAAAAAATCACGATTTATTCAGTACAAAAAAGATTACGATTTATTTAATACGAAAAAAAATCACGATTTATTCAGTACAAAAAAGATTACGGTTTATTTAATACGAAAAAAAATCACGATTTATTTAGTACAAAAAAGATTACGACTTATTTATTGCAAAAAAGATTACGATTTTTTTATTGGCGAAAAGTGTAATAACGAATGGTGAAGTAAACTTACCATATGCATCGGGTAATGCTGTCCTCGTCGTCACCCTCGCCTTCCGGCGCTGTTTCCGTTTCCTCACCCTCGGGCTCGGCTTCTCGTCCCGCCTCGCTGCTGATGGCACTCGCCGCGTCGTCGGCCGCGTTGCTCGCGCTCACAACTTCGAAAGTTAACAATCAAGACACATTGAACATTTTTTTAAAAATTATAAAATTTATTGAACGAATATTTCAGTCGAACGAGGGACGCGAAAATGCCGAAGCTGGACGAGCGAGATCAAGCTTACCTTGGCTGTAAATAAAAGGATGCTGAAGTGTGACGGTCGACGCACCGGCCCCGTTGACCGGTTGCTGCTTCGGATGCGGAGGCGGCGATGCCGGAGGCGGTGTTCTCGGAGGCGGTGCACCGTAGTTGTGGTCTTGGAGGACAAACTGGAGACACTACAATTAGACGAGGGATTTGCTTCAAACCATGCAAAATCACACGGTCGCGAGAGCGGTCAGCGCTCGCGACAATTTATCAAGATAATCGATGAACCATCGAGAATCCCAAAATAGGGGTTGCGAATTTTTTTTTTTCAACAATGCACGACCACTCCCAAAATACGAATGTGCCAATTTGAAGAGTGAAGATTAAATGGGCTTGTGAAGTAAACAAACGAGTGTTCTCGCTGTGGGAGTTCAGGAAAAAAAAAAAAAAGTTCGAAGAGTAAAAATCCTCATCTTATCCGTCCCAATCAACGAAATTACCTCGTAAGGTAGCGGCATTCTTCGCACGGGTGATTGAGGCCTTTGAGACTGCGACTCTTCCTCCTTGGATGTATGAGAATCGTTTTCAATCCTGCATTAAAAAAAAATCCATTAATACAAAAATCGCAAAAAAATTAATAAAGAAAAATTCCATTACATCAAGACACAAAAGTTTCGTCAGTTGTTCTGGAGTTTTTGTGGTGTAAAAAAAAGCTTACTTGGCCTCCATATCGCGTCGCGTTTCCGCGGTCGTGACGGGCAGCATAGTTTTGATCTGACCAGGCTGGCTCCTCGGCTGTTGCGCGTACTGCGGTGTCATGATCAATTGTTTCTGCTGTATGCTCTGCTGCTGTATCTTGACCGGTTGACTCTTGTGAGCGAGCATGTTCGACGCGCCGGGCGTCTGCTGTGGCATCAGAGTCCTTATGCTCGGTTTGTGAGCGCCCTGCTGATTGGCCGGTTGGCTCTTAAGAGCGCTCATGTTCGTGTTCAACGACGTCTTTATACCGGTCACCTTCTGTTGCGCGCTGTTTCGCTGTAACGCAGGTTTCTGTGCGGGAATAGTTTTTATGCATCCCGGTTGTTTCTGGGGCATCGGCGGACAAGCGGCGACGGAGTTCGTTTGATGATGTTGCTGTTGACCTTGGAAAAAATTCACCTGCTGCTGTTGCTGAGGAGATTGAATCTGCTGATTGGCCTGAATGATCTTGACGGGCTGGGCGTTGCCGGCGCGATTCGTCGGGCTCTGTACGATCCCCTGAGGATTCGCTTGTTTCACGACGTTCGTCGCTTTCTGCTGTTTGACGCCTGCGGAGTGAATAACCTGCGGCTGAATCTTCGTGGTTCCGACCCTCATCACCATTCCCTGTTGCTGCTGGCTCTGCTGTTGAGTCTGCTGAATCAGCTGAACTTTCCCGCCGACGATGGTGTGCGATCTCTGATTTCCCATTATCCCCGGTACAGTTCCAATTTTCTGTTGACCTCCGGCGATGACGCCGAGCGGAGCTCCCCTCTGCACCGGCATCGTCTGAGACTTCTGCAAAGTCGGCATCGCGCCCTGAGCTCTCGACTGTTGACCGATCGCCCCTCCGCCCCCGACGATTTTCTGGACCGGCTGTTGATTCTGCACGGTCACCTGATGAATCTGCTGGTTGTTCTTCTGCACTCCGGCGGTCGCCGGAGCGATCAGGGGTTTCTGTACGTTGTTCGCAACAGTCGCGTGCTGCTGCTGATGTCTCGGGGCGGCGAGCGTCTTCTGAGGCATAACAGGCAGCTTGTGCTGCATCACTTGAGCCTGATTGATCTGCTGTACCTGTGGCTGTGCCTGATGAGACTTGCTGTTCGCATTGTTTCCGGCGTTTCCGACGATCTTCTGACTGGCGAATCCCTGCTGCTGCTGCGCCTGACTCGATCCCTTTACAGCGGCGTTATGTCCGACGGTTTTCTGGACTACAGGCTGCTGAACCCGCTGCATACTCGCGTTGTTCAACACCTGATTTATCGTTATCTGCTGCGTCTGACATTGGCCGACGCTCGTCAGAGAGGCCTGCGGCTGTTGCTGGTTCTTCGGCATCGATTGAATCCTCGAGACCGGCGTTCTGTGCACCTGACTGTTCATGCTCGCAATGGTTTTGACCTTCTGAAAATTTACCGTCTGCTGGCTCAGGCTACCGGTCACCGGTACGCCTGGCGCCTTAACCTGTATCCTGTGGATATTCTGCAGATTGCCGATCGCGTTTATCGGTTTTATTCCCGCCAGGCTGTTGACCATGTGCTGCACAGGAAGCTGCAATTTCTGGTGTATCGGCGAGTGAGGAACGGCGGTCAGGGTCGCCATCGGTGTCTGCTGTTGGCTCTGTTTGTTCGTCTCGTGCGTCGTCGACGGTGTCTTCGCCGGTTGGTTGGAATTCTGCGTGGAAACCGCCGCCGCCTGTGCCTGAGGGAGACCCGATGTGGCGACGCTGTTCGCGGTCATCGCTGCCTTTATCGTCGGATGAGGAAGATTCGCCGGTGTCATGGCGGTCGCTGGATTCGACAGTGTGGCGATGTTCGCCGTGACGCTGCTGCTTGCTTGTAGGCTCGGCGTGGAGTTTTGCTGATGCAGATTACTCGTCGACAGTGGCAATTTCTGCGACACGACTCGAGTGGTGAGCGCCTGGGTCGTGCTGGTCTGCGAGCCGACGATCCTCGGTGGGTCCCTGCCGGCGGCTCTGCCGACCGGATAGACGACCGTGGCTTGCTGGCCGAGCTTCGACGGACCGCACACCGCGCTGCTCGTCGCTGTCACTACGACGGTGTTTTTCGTTACTTGCGATGAGGCCAGCAAGCGCGGCTGCTGGCCGTTGTTACCCGGATAGACGGCCGGTGTCTTCGCGGACAAGCCCGTCAAGCTCGGTGGTTGACTCGACGCGTCACGTACAGTCTGGTGAACCGACGATGTCGACGACGACGACGATGACGATGACGGCGAGAACGACGACAGCGACGAACAATCCGTCGTCGAGATCGATCTGACGCCGCCGCTGCTCGTTCCTATTACATTCTTATCGCGCTCCTCGACGTTCTCCAGTTGCAGAACGAAACTCATCGTTGTCGTTTCGGGCTTGGCGACGACGTAGTCGATACTGTTGTTGCATACGACGACGAGACCGTCGCTCGGTACGGAGGCATCGCTGATTTTTTCTGCCAACGAGGATGACGGTACCAGGACGGCTATTCCCGTAGGGGCCGCGCTCGACGCGGACGCGGTTCCAACCTGTGGTCCGGGTACCGTGGATTTCTTCTCCTCGGACACACCGCCGCCCGGTCCATCGGCCCCCGTTATCTTTATCACCGACGGGGTCGACGTCTTGAATGCCTTGACGGTAACGGTTCGATGATTAATTTCAACGTTTCAATCCGCCCGGGGGAACACTCGAGGGTGAGGGCTCCCTGCGAAACTTGCTATCCCTCAACGGCGGCACGCGCTCCAGCGATGCCGAGGGTAATCCGCTCCAGTTATTTGAGAACTTTCGACCATAGACTGGAAACAGAAAAAAAACGAGGATAATTAGTCATCGGTTCAGTGGTTTTGTTTACAGGTTTCGTTATCGCTAAATTATTTTTCTTTTTCGGGTTTGGGTTTAGGTCTGGGTTTGGGTCTGGGTTTAGGTCTGGGTTTGGGTCTGGGTTTAGGTCTGGGTTCAGGTCTGGGTTCAGGTCTGGGTTCTGGTCTGGGTTTAGGTCTGGGTTCAGGTCTGGGTTCAGGTCTGGGTTCTGGTCTGGGTTTAGGTCTGGGTTTAGGTCTGGGTTTAGGTCTGGGTTTAGGTCTGGGTTTAGGTCTGGGTTTAGGTCTGGGTTTAGGTCTGGGTTTAGGTCTGGGTTTAGGTCTGGGTTTAGGTCTGGGTTTAGGTCTGGGTTTAGGTCTGGGTTTAGGTCTGGGTTTAGGTCTGGGTTTAGGTCTGGGTTTAGGTCTGGGTTTAGGTCTGGGTTTAGGTCTGGGTTCAGGTCTGGGTTCAGGTCTGGGTTCAGGTCTGGGTTCAGGTCTGGGTTTAGGTCTGGGTTTAGGTCTGGGTTTAGGTCTGGGTTTAGGTCTGGGTTTAGGTCTGGGTTTAGGTCTGGGTTTAGGTTTGGGTTTGGGTTTAGGTTTGGGTTAGGCATAGAGCAAATTGATATCCATCCATCCATGGTAAAAGTAATTATCGTTCCGCACCTCGTTTACTTTCCAAGTTACTTCTCGACAGAAAGATTGGCCTCGCAAGCTGTTTTTTTTCATTTGTTCTTGCTTCAAGCCGAACCTACGAGCGAGTTGCGATATTCGAGAGTGGACAGGAGAGGAAAAGGCGGAAGAGCTTACACGAGTCCGTATACCAACGAATCGCTCGAGGGAATCGACTGCCATAGAGAACCGCTTTCACGGAGAGTTCGAGAACTCTGTGTACACACGGTGGTAGCTCGTCGGAGTTACGGCTTATCAATGCGTCGCGTTCCGAATAATTCTCGCGGAATTGCGTTGAAAAACAATTCGGCGAGCATTTCGTTCGACGTTGAATCGCAATAGAGGGACATTTTTTAGGGTTTTTCGTCGGACCAAGTCGGACGATAACATCCGGCTGACGAAGAGCAATGTCGTCGTGGCTTCGCACCGTCGCCTCGGCGGTCCCGACGAGGAAAGGGCTTCGCACCGGCTGGACCAATAACATCGTTCCCGCACGCAAACGGGCAAACAGTCGCGCTAATACGAGATTTCTCCACGACTCCGTGAAACTTCCGAGAAACGGATAAATCTCCGTGGTCCGGAGAGGCTCGCGTGTCGGGGCAGTCGGAAATTCGCCGCAGCCTTGGGACGAATATAAACCTCAGACGGGCGTTGAGAGGCCCACCGACGAGACACTCGTCCGACTCGGGCGCTCGGATGATACGTCGAGATGCCATCTCGATGTCGATAAGGAGACATCGAGGAGTTAATGAAAATTTGGTTTAATTTTTTTTTTTTTTTTTTTTTTTTTTTTATTGAGATTCGAAAATCGATCGAGGATTTCCGAAAGACACTCCTTACTTTTTGCTGCCTTTCTCTCGTACGAGATACAGAGAGCGGTCGAATAGGAATAATAATTCTCTCCCACCAAGGCCTCCCGAGGCTCGTGTTTCTGCATAACAACTTCATTGTCTTTGTTGCTCGAGGACATACTTTGTGAAGTTCATCCGGGAAAAAAACGCTCGTTAATCGGAGCTCGTCGCAAATTGCTCGACCTCGTGGCTCCAGAAATGGATACTTTTTTTTTGTTTCGAATGGAAAAAAACAATCTGAAACTCGAAGGTCGATACTTTCTTGTAGGAATTGTATTTTTTTTTTTTTTTTTATAAATCGATCGACACTTTTGTGATCGAAAATATTCGATTGATTTTGATTTTTCAATCTTAGCATCCGAGTTTAAAGAGAAATTTCTCGTGGAATTATTGTTCTCTCTTCAAGAAGCCTCGTATCGTCAAATTTATCGAAAAATGTTCTTTATTAAAATAAAAAAGAATAGAAATAAATTATGAAATATTTTCAAAAAACATTCGGTTGACAAAAGTGGAAAAATATGTCACACGAGCGTTGAAGGACAAGTATTCAAATGGGCGAGGAAGTTAGTCGTGACCCGCGAAAAGAGATATCGTGTATCAACGACTGTCACGATCGAAAATGCTCGGGAAGTATATATTTTGAAAAAACTTAATTTCTTAACTTTTCCACCGAAATTTGAAGAGAAATTTCTCGCGAAATTAATTTCTCTTTTTTAAGATGCCTCCTATCGTTGATAAGATTTTTAAAAAAATCCCTTATTAAAATTAAAAAAATAGAAATAAATGATGAAATATTTTCAAAAAACATTCGTTTGACGGAAGTGGAAAAATATGTCACACGAGCGTTCAAGGATAAGTATGTAAATGGGCGAGGAAGTTCGTCGTAACCCGCGAAAAGAGATATCGTTTCTCAACGACTATTACGATCGAAAATGTTCGGAAAATATATATTTTGAAAAAACTTAATTTTTTAAAACTTTTCCACCTAAATTTGAAGAGAAATTTCTCGCGAAATTAATAACTCTTCATTATGATACTCCTATCGTTGATCAGATTTTAAAAAACTTCCTATATTAAATTTAAAAAAATAGAAGTGAATGATGAAATATAAAAATAAAAAAATTCGTTTGACGGAAGTAGAAAAATATAGCACACGAGCATTAAAGGATAAGTATGTAAATGAACGAGGAAGTTGGTCGTAACCGGCGGAAAGAGATATATATCATCGTTTATCAACGACTGTTACGATCGAAAATGTTCGGAAAATATATATTTTGAAAAAACTTATTGTTTTAACTTTTCTACCGAAATTGATAGAGAAATTTCTCACGAAATTAATTTCACTTTTTTTAAGATGCCTCGTATCGTTGTTCACATTTATAAAAAATGTCCTTTATTAAAATTAAAAAAAATAGAAATAAATGATGAAATATTTTCAACAAAAATTCGTTTGATGGAAGTGGAAAAATATGGCACACGAGCATTGAAGGATAAGTATGTAAATGAACGAGGAAGTTGGTCGTAACCGGCGGAAAGAGATATATATCATCGTTTATCAACGACTGTTACGATCGAAAATGTTCGGAAAATATATATTTTCAAAAAACTTATTGTTTTAACTTTTCTACCGAAATTGATAGAGAAATTTCTCACGAAATTAATTTCACTTTTTTTAAGATGCCTCCTATTGTTGTTCACATTTATAAAAAATGTCCTTTATAAAAATAAATAAAAATAAATAAAAATAAATAAAAATAAATAAAAATAAATAAAAATAAATAAAAATAAATAAAAATAAATAAAAATAAATAAAAATAAATAAAAATAAATAAAAATAAATAAAAATAAATAAATAAAAATAAATGATGAAATATTTTCAACAAAAATTCGTTTGACGGAAGTGGAAGAATATGGCACACGAGAGTTAAAGGATAAGTATGTAAATGGACGAGGAAGTTTGTCGTAACCGGCGGAAAGAGATATCATCGTTTGTCATCGACGTTATAATTGAGGCGTAACGCGGCTTCCGGTCATTAAGGCCGAGCGAAAAAGAGCTCGGTGTACGCGAGTGTACGCAGAACGCGCGAGGTAAGCCGCGGGGTCCGTCCCGCACCTTGGCAGTGATTTCAATTTCCCAAAAAAGGGGAAATCAACGCCGCAGACCGAGGGAGGCTCGACTCGGAAATCCGTTGGCCGAGGTTATGACACGGACGATCGGGTGCATTATTAATACACAACCGGTGGACGAACTCGGCTGATGTAATTTCGCAAATGCGCGGCAATCGTACCGCCGGCCAAGAGGCTGGCGCGCGACTCAAATACGCTTCGCTGGGACACGAAACTATAGTGAGTCATTCCCATACATATATATATATATATATATATATATATATATATATATATATATATATATATATATATATACTGGAGTGGTTATAAACAAAAGATAAAAATAAATAAAAAATGTGAAAATAAAGTAAGAATTTCATAACCGAGTGAAGAATTTCACAACCGATTTTCTAACGTAGTCTCATTCGAAACGCTTTGCCTAAAATTGCAACTGCACGGTTAAAAAAGAATGTTAAATTATGAATTTATTTAAATTAATTATGTTAATGAAAATTGATGAATTAGAACGCGGAAAAAATTCGCTTTAACGTTGTATATTTTCAGATGAAAAAAATAACCGACGCCCTAACGTAGTTACATTCGAAACGCTGTGTCTAAAACTGCAACTGCAAGGTTACCAAAAATTCTTTAAATTGGAAAGTAAAAAAAAAAAAAAAATTTGAATAGTATTAAGTTAATGAAGTTAAATTGTTATGAATATTTATAAATTGGGATACGAAAAAAATGAATGTTTGAAGTTGTATGTTTTCGGATGAAAATAAACATGTATATATGTATATGTATATTATTCACAGAGCCGATAAGTGAGAAACTTCGGTGCAGTGGAGTGCGGATAGAGTGGCCCGAGTGGCATCCGGGGGTCTTCTCGTGCCCGGATCTATCTCTACCCAGTCGGTTGAGCAGACCAGCTCCAACGACAATCACCGACGATTCTGTGCAGTCTGCACACGCATATATACATATATATTTAAACACATATATACATATATATTTAAACACATATATGCACATATATATATATAAACACATTTATGTACATATATATACATAAACACATATATGCACATATATATATATAAACACATTTATGTACATATATATATATAAACACATATATGTACATACATATATATAAACACATATATGTACATATATGTATACATAAACACATATATGTACATATATGTATACATGAACACATATATGTACATATATATAGTAGCGTCGTTGGCAGGATAGTATGGACGACAAAGTGGGCAACGCTCGTGCGCGGGACACACACACACGTACAGAGAGAACATACAAGCTCTCGCACACCCGTGTCCCCTCCGCTTGCCCGATGCCGGTTCCGTTGGCAGCAATGGGATCTGCTGCAGCGGCGACCTACTTGGCGTACCTCGACCCTCGTACATTGATTCGATGCGCGAAACCCGAATTACATATTCCCCAAACGAATTCGATAGGTTTTCGACAATTGAGCCTAAAATCAACAACTAAAAACATAAAAAAATTCACTTGTAAATCTTATTTACGGACTCGGCGCAACGGTACCGTGGATATTCGTTACATGTTATTTTGTCCGTTCAAACGTTTATTATTGTTTATTTTTTATTTTATTTTTTCCTCGCTGGGAAAGTTTTATTCCGAATCAGATATTCCCAAAACGAATTCTAAAATTCTAAAACCACCTAACACTGGAGCTTAAAAACGAAAATAAAAATTCCCCTTTAAATTTTATTTATCGATTGTCAGCAACGGAACCGAAAATATTCGTAAAATGTTATTTTGTACCTTCAAATGTTTATTATTATTATTGTTATTGATATTTTTTTTTCCTCGGAGCGAAATTTTTGTTCCAAGTCGGATGCTCGGTAGTTGCATCTGGAAATTCCTCGAGCTGTCGGAGGAGAGCCCGGTGAAATATCTCGGGACCTTGTGTCGTGTCTCGCCAATAACCGGTATCCGGTTCTCTCTGCGCTCTATACGCTCGATTTTTATTTTTTATTTTGTTCTCTTTTTTTTTTTACACTCGCAGTTTCTCGCTTGGCGAAACGGAGTGCAGGGGGTTGAGACGGGGAGAGGCGAAGAGCGCGGAAGGAGGTATATTGGCGTGCAGTGGGTGAGGACTGCGAAGATCATCCGTTCTAGCCATACGGGGGGTTTCTGCAATACCTCGCGGCTTTTACCTCAGCCTCGTGCGCGAAATTGACGCGCGTGTGCGCGCATGCGTGATGCGTGTGTGTGGAGCGAACAACGAGCGTTGAGACATACATCGACGGCTCAGAGCCAAAAGGGCGTAATTACCGTGCTAAAGTATCCGAGTCACGCCCTTTTCATGCTCAGCCCTCGATCTTATGTTTTTATATACATATGCATGGGGCATTTCACGTCAAATCAGCCTAGCTTTTAGTACGATATTGTCACCGACCCGTAAGGGTCTCGGGATTTTTTTTTTCAGATTTTTGCACACCGACAGTGCAATTTTTTAATCCTCGAATAACCAATTCCGAAAAGGCCGTTTCAAAAAATCTGATAATTCAGACTGTTTGTATGATTTAAGATACGACTTTTAAGCACGAGCCGACAATGGGATCTCAATATTTACTATTTTATTATAATATTTTTCCAATGATATCAATCGTACTCGGGTCTTCCGGTGTTTTATAAACTTCGGAAAAATAAAAATCCATTGATATTTGAAAAAGTTGTAACCGATTACAATAATAAATATTGAGAACGCATTAATTTAAATTGATTTTAATTAATTTAATTTAATTTTAAATTATAGAATCGGTTTGAATTTTTTCAGATTTTTAAAAAAGACATATTCGGATTCGCTTTTTCGAGGATTAAAAAATTTCACCGATGGTAAAAAAAATCGTAAAAAAATTTCAAGACACCTGTGGGTCGGTAAAAACGTCATACTAAAAAATCAACAAAATCGTGTGAGGGACACCGGCTGCTGATTTGACGTGGAATTCCCTATATATATATACATATATATATTTTCATATATATAGGAAAGAACTACTGAAGCGAAGGCGAAACCCCTCGTCGTTTATCCGAGCGAGCTACCACCGCGATAGGGGGGCATCGGACTATAGTAAGAGACTCCAGAAATCGTGAACTACTCTGCACGCCATATTACGACCACCCTGGCTTCATCGTTTTCTTGTTATTATTCTGCGCAACGACGGCCGACAATCGAAAGGACGCTGTGAACGCGTTTCGGCGTTGGAGTTGGGCCCTTTTGATTTTCAGCGGATCGATGTTTCTCTGGGAGTATAAATATTCGAGCGAAGCTTTTATTACCGAGCACCGACCATGAAACGAAGTAAAGAGAACACATCCGCGGGGCATAACGCCCGGCGCGTTCTCTCACGACATAGTACATGAAACTCTACAGGCCATAAGCCAGGCTTCGGCGACTTTACGACCGCGGCCTATTGTTTTCGAACTTGGAAAGTTTTTAGAGCCGGAGTCGCCGGCCGCCGATCGGAAAATAACGTTTCAGAAGTTGTACCGACCTTGAGACTGTCGAGACTGTCTTCAGATAATATTAGATCGGCGGAATTTTTATTTAAAACATTTTATACTGTATTTTTGTTTTTTTTTTTTAGATTTAATGATCATGTATCGTTGGTCGTCGATCCGCGGCCGAAACGAATTTTCTTTCGGCGTTCGTGTGAGAATACCGCGGTCGGTAACGAAAACTGTGATGGATTTTTTTTTTATGGTCATATCGAAATTCTCCCATGAAGCTCTCCTCCATCTTTACCTAAAAGTTTAATTCGATCACAGGTTATCCCCGCCGTTGAAAAAAAAAATCAATTGCAGATTTCGTTACCGACCGAGTCCGCGGAGAGTTTGAAGCAGCGGAATTTTTATAAAAAAAAAATTGTCCAACTTTTCTTTTTTGGGAGTGGAAGGTTTCGTTTGTCGTCGATTTACCTGTGTGCAGAATTTGCGGCCGAAACGAATTTTTTTTCGGCGATCGTGTAAGAATATCGCCGTCGGTAATGAAAACTGTAATCTTTTTTTTTATGTTTCCAAGCATTCACCACCATAATCAATAGCTCACATAAAACTCCCTCCATCTTCGCGTAACATTTTAAATTCCATCGCAGAATTATCCTCGCCGCTGAAAGAAATCGATTACAGATTTCGTTACCGACCGAGCGGAGGACGTCGTCTCGACGCCCGCGGACTCAACGCAGACATTACAACGAGCAAAAGTATTATCGAGACAGAGTTCCTCGTGAATCGCAACGAAATGCAAGCCGTCGACGAGGCAACGAGGGGGATAATTGGTGTGCGAGCCGGCGACGCGCACGTTCAATTATTCGAAGAATATAGAGTCGCCGAAAGGTCGGGGGGTCAGGAGACATCGGATCGCGGGCACAGCCGAGCCGCTCGGCGAGAAAGAGGCTTGAAAATAATTCTACGAACGAGGCATCGAAAGGCTCCGGTGTACTTCGACTGACGCCGAGCGTTATATTGCACAGTGCTATTTCCTTTCTCGTCGGTTCTTACAACGGGCAAAGTAATGTTTCTGCCGAGAGAACGCTCTCCCGAGAGGTCCCCCCGAAGTGCTCGACGAGTGCATCGAGGAGAACACGGGCCAGGGATTAATCAGACGGGAATGCGAGCGCTCACGTAGAAAGATGAAAGTATCGGGCACGAGTGTACCGCTCGGGCGTTACACCGAGCCACCGGTGATACTTTCTTATATAGGCGAGGCTCTCTCCCCTTCGAGCCACACAAAGAAACACTAAAACGGCTCGTACAAAAGAACGGCTCTCGCTCCGCGAGGGGACCTGTTTTGATTCAAATCAATTTCGCTACAGCTGTCCCAACAGCCAGCGTGAACCAACGATCTATCAATTAAAAAAAAAAGAAAAAATCGTTTAAAAAGCTATCATTCCAATATAAAAATTTGGACGATTTTTTTTTAATTTATCCGATCGCGGACCTAAAAGAAATATTTATCTACAGGTATGTCGATAAGCGTATGGAGAGTAAGATTGAGTGAAAAAATATCCTCGAAGGGGGATTAAAAAGAACAAATAAAAATGTTCTCGTCAGCAAAAGCTCGGCGAGACCTTTTTCGACTCAAATCAATTTGGCCACAGCTGTCCCAACAGCCAACTTAGACCAACGATCTATCAATTGAAAAACGAATAAAAGAAAAAATCGTTTTAAAAAAACGTTATCATTGCGATATAACTTGGACGATTTTTTTCTGATTATACAATCGCGGCCAGAAATGAAATATTTCTTCACTGGCATGTCAATAAACATGCGAAGAGTAAAGACCGATTGAAGAAATGTGGTCAAAGAGGGCTACAGAAGAATAAATGTAAAAGTGTTTCTCGTCAGTAAAATGAATTTCTTTGAACATAGCGAGTACGACTGTAACAGCCGTGTAAGGACGAGATCGCATCCCGCGCTCGTCGGACGTTCGATCTTCGTGGCGAGGAGCCGGCGCGAAGTAGCAAAAGGGGGAGAAGGAACGCCGACGAGAAGAGTACAACAGGCGGAGGAGAGCGGGGTGAAGACGACGCTAGCGCTGCCGGGCCATTGTGCGCGGTTCGCCATTTCATCCAAGGTTACTCCGGCACGGCACGTTCGAGCGGGCACACGCGCATGCGCACTCGGGGACGGTTGGACATCGTTCCTCCTGCGGCCAACAGTCGAACACACTGGGCCCGCTGTGTTTGTTGCACCGGAGGACTATCTCGGTTAGGATTTTTCTGCAGCGTTACAGAAAGTTTCTCTTTCTCCCTCGCCGCGGCCTGTTTAAACGCTCCCGGCCGGGCGGACCGGGAGGAAGAGGAACAAACGAGAGACGAACCCGACTCTCGTGTCCCCGCTAAGCTCGTTCGACCATTGACGCACCGCGGAATCTCCGGTGCACGCGCCGACGACACGGAGACCGAATACAGCCGCGGCTCAATTGCAAACGGTCTCTCCAGTCACCGCAGCCCGTGGAAAATTATTACGATGATGATGACAATAATAATAATAGTAAGAACGAGAAGGCCTCTCACGCGGGGTACTCGAAGTCCGCTCGAGATGGCGATACTCGAGAAAGATGTTGGGCATCTTTTTTTTTTTTTTTACTGTCATTCATTCTTCGATGGCTCTCGATGTCACGATTATTGCTCCTTCGGCCGAGCGTAAGCTTCCCACGTTTTCGATAGAGGAGAATCGGAGACTTTGCATACATTCACCGAGCTGCAAGTTGGCGACCGGGAACGAATATTAGTTACGACTATGAGAACAGTTTTTGCATCGTAAATACTATTTTCTTATTTACGACTTCTTTTTTTTTCGTTAATACAAGATAGGATTCGATTACAAAGAAAAGAAATCACGACGTTGCTACGCATGATCAATCGTGAGAGACTTCCAAACCAATTTTGGATAATTTTTGCTACCGAAAAAAAAATGCAAATACTTATTTTTTTTTTGCCTGAAGTGCGTGGACCAACTGTCCCTTTATAAGTAAATAAAAATGATCCTTCATAATCCCTTAAATTATTCTTTATACTTTTATAATTATTCTATATAATTTTTAAAAAATGCTGCCGCGTTAAATTGGGCATACATTAATATGTATGCCCTACGTCGCTGCAAATTTTTTTTTTTTTTAACCTTGTCGATTTATCAAGGCGCAAATTGCGTCGAAAATTCCGTTTCGCCTCAACGCCTCGTCGATGCGCTGTTCAATGCAGATAAATCTATAAATTAAATTGTCACTGTAAACGGATCTGTTAATCGAGGAAGAGGTAACGACGCCATAGACGGGAGGTCACGTGACGGGCAAACATCTGGTGATCGTTACTCCGTTGCAGCCAAAGCTCCCGGGTCGGGGCAAAAACGCGCTCCTACATTCTCTCTCTATCTGGCTAATCTCGCTGGAGCGCGAGTTCGTGAAGCCAATAAAGATTACGCGCCGGTGGATAGCCATTGCACGGATGTAAGCCGCGGTTTAATCGCCCTCGGCCGGGGAGTCTTCCAGCATAGAGCGGCTCTGTGTGCTCTGCAGCATACCGCGGAGAATATTTTTTTCGTTTATTATCATTATTATTATTATATCTGTTTTCATACTATTTTTATTTGACTCGCTAACTGTGGGCGAATTTAATGAGATATTGCATACGATGTATGTGCACGAGAATGCGGGGATTATTAAAAATGCAATGTCCTCGAGAGGAATTGAAGTTTTGTTATTTAACGACAGAGCCGAGGAGACAAGCCCGTCGGCGGTTGCTACCCTATGCGGCGAAACCAGATAATGTGCACCGACGTGCGCGCGCTGCACGGGGCAAACACCGACCCTTGGACAAAAAGGGCTGTTCTTCCCCCTCCCTGGAATCGGACTTTATCTACGTCGCTGGAACATTCTCACTCTCTCTACTTGCGTCATCGATATCTAATGAAATAATATATTTTTATTTTTTTCAAATTCCGGCTTTGACAAAATTATGACATTGAAAAAGGGCTGTTCTTCCCCCTCCCTGGAATCGGACTTTATCTACTTCGCTGGAGCATTCTCACTCTCTCTCCTTGCTTCGTCAAGATTTCATGAATTTTTTTTTTTTTTATTACCGAATTTGAGAAAATTAAGACATCAAAAAAAGGGCTGTTCTTTCCCCTCCCTAGAATCGGGCTTTATCTACTTCGCTAAAGCGTTCTCACTCTCTTTCCTTGCCCTGATGAGATTTCATGAAATCATTTTTTTTATTTTTTTTTTATTCCGACTTGGACAAAATAACAATTCTGGAAAAAGCGCTGTTCTTTGGCTGTATTTGCTTAGCTAGAGTAATTATTTGTGTACTTCTTTTTCTTGCCTCGACGAGATCCCACAAAGTAAAAAAAATTAACGAAACTACGATTCATGGACCCTTTTGGACTCAAAGCGATCACCGAAAAAATATACGTCGATATTCGAACATTTTTATGGCAATGACTTCAGAGAGGTCGGATGTGGATTTTTCTTCGACGTATTATCGCAGCGTCGCTGAGGAAACCTATCCAAACGCTAGAGCGGTGCTATTATTAGACGGTACTTGTTCGGTTGCCACCCCCGAATACTACCTACCTACTTGGCTCTACCGTACTCTCGAATATTCGACTAGCGGCCGACACGAGACCCCACCTGGCGCACACAGCGAGCGGAGAATAGGGCGAGGCACGGGACACATTTCTATCGACCCTCTCGATTATCATAAATTTCAGTCAATGAAAATGTATCGTTTTTTCGTACCTACCAATCTTCGCATAATCTTTTATTTTTTATTATTTTTATTTTTATTTAATATATCGTTCATATTAAAATGCAACAAATTTCAATCGCGCCCTTTGGATTGTTTTAATTTTTAGTTAATGAAAATGTATCTTTGCATAAACGCCTTATTTATAATTTTTATATTTTTATTTTTATTCATTATATCGTTTATATTAAATCGCAACTCCGTAAATACAAAATATTTAAAAAAAACAGTAATTTTATGACTTTTGTTTATCTATAGTTAGGCTAGACACGTTCGTTTTACAAAAGTTCGACGCACACATTCGTACATAATGCATCTACACATGTATTTTTTTCCGGTTAGAATAAGGCGAGGCATGAGACGAATTTCCCCTTCGAATTATTTTAATTTTCAGTTAACGAATATCTACATTTTTTACACCTACCAATCATTGCACGTTTAATTTACTTTTTATTTTTACTTAATATATCCTTTATATCAAATTGCAAACGTCTAAATAAAAAAATATATAAAAAGAAAAGAACAATCATTTCTTGATGAATTTGCCACGGACGCGTCGGGGTCTGCAGACCTTTGTTCATCCGCACATCGCTCGGCTAGACGCCTTCGTTTTACAAAATCGACACACACATACAGACACACACATCTATACATGTCATATATATTTTTTTTTTGCGAATAGCGACAGATCCCATCGAACAGGAGCAGCAACGGCGGCAGCAAGAGCAGCGGCAGAGCCTTGTCCCCCTTTCGTTCCCCCCCTGGTCCGTGAAAGCTTCCTCGGCTGCGGTCGATACGATTTCACCTAGGTACAGGTACACACTGACGAATATACCAGACCAACCGGCACTTCGCTGTAAAGCCAGCTTGCCGTTGATACCGACGACCCTTCTCCCCTCCCCTCCCCGCCCCCCCCCTCGTTCCATGACCGTCCGCATACGCTCGTCGGTAAACTACGCTGCAGCAGCTACGAGGCCACCAGCGAACGACGACGTTCGAGCCTCGAATCTCCATTATTCTCCGATACCTCGGGTTATTGCGTTATCGTATTCCGTGCGTGCTACTGCGAGCCGAGGGGGAAGAGAGGGGGGGGGGGGGGTATATCGAACTCTGCACACGTAGGCGGTGGGTGGTAGCCTATATATACGATTACAGTATTTAATCGACTGGCAAGAAGCTCGATTACATGGGGCATTCCGTGTTTCCTACACCCCCGGGCGTGTTAGGGTAGGTCAGGCAACGCACGTACCGCTGTACACGATACCACTCGATAATACGAACCGCGAATAAAACCGGTGAATATCACGGGAGGATATAAATACGATGGAAAAATGTAGTCTGCAGTTTAATGGAAAATAACGTTAACTGAAAGTAAAGTTCATACCAAGTTGCATTTTGATTTTTATCGGTGGATGAAACTTTAGTCGCTTGTGTGTTCAATTTGTACTCATTTTTGACACACTAGTTTTAGGTGAATATCGATTTCTTTATTACTTTGTAATGAGGGTAAAAATGCATGGTATGGGAGGATATAAATACGATGGAAAAATGTAGTCTGCAGTTTAATGGAAAATAACGTTAACTGAAAGTAAAGTTCATACCAAGTTGTATTTTGGTTTTTATCGGTGGATGAAACTTTAGTCGCTTGTGAGTTCAATTTGTACTCATTTTTGACACACTAGTTTTAGGTAAATATTGATTTTTTTATAACTTTGTAATGAGGGTAAAAATGCATGGTGAAAGAGTTAAATTTTTTTTGCCGTTCGAAACGCCTTTTTTTGGTTTTGGTATTTGTGATAACGGTATCGAGCACATTTTGTTACCTAATGATAAAACGATAGTAAAAAACGAAAGTAGAAAAAAAAAATATTATCTCGTCTGGCAGCTGGCTGTGTAAATGGACGACAAACACCGACAGGATGAAGACTAACGCGGAGGAGCAGCGATGCATGTGTTTTCCTCCGTGTTCGGGGATGGGGTCGTTGTACTTGGCGTATACGCACACAGTACACTTTGCTCTGCGGTTGCCGTTCGCGACGATGGGTCACGGGATAGCCGTGAGGAGAAGAGAGGTCGGCACCGATTGTTAAGCCGGCGTATTTTCTACTTCCGGAAAATTTTTCTCGCTCGCCGACTACCATGTTACATGTGTACAAACGCATATAAATACCTTTAAAATTTACCGGAAAAAATACCGATTTATTATTTTTATTATTATTTAAAAAATTTATTCTGCAGCGGACCGAAACACGAGGTCGCTTATCGTGTTACATGTGCACGTATAACGATCTTTAAAATCTTCCGGAAAAAATACAAATTTTTTGTTTTTATTTATTTTTTAAATCCTTCTTTAAGTTTTATTCTGCAGCGGACTGACACGCGGGGGGTTTTCGGTCCGGAAACGATGTATCGTATGATTGAGCGGATCCGGTGAGCGGAGAAACGCCAACAGCTGCTCGGGGGCTCAACGGGTGGTGGAAGCGGTCAAGCCCCAAGAAGCGTTTACACGGTCAATACGCGGTGGCGAACAGTCGTTCCCCGAGAATGTATTACAAAACTCGCGAGGGGGGTTTCTCGAAGATAAACCGTTTCGTAATTGACTGCACGTTACTCACGGCATTGCCAGTTTATCTAAGATTTTTTGTTTCCTTTCTTATTTTTTACTTCCTCTGTTCATCGCTCTTCGCCCCGAATGCGCTTCGAGTCATTATCGAACCTTATCTTATCTACCTCGATCGTGTTATGTACTCTTATCTTCGTGATCGATAGTTTTTCCTATCAGCCTGTAACCGCGTGAATTATTGTTCAATGAGTAACGACCTGCGATGCACGCCTTCGCTTCCGCGAGAAAAAAAAAATGAAACCTTATCGGATTTCATGAGATACAAAGAAATAAATAAAAGAAAAGTTTTTATGGTC
Organism: Exephanes ischioxanthus; assembly: GCA_958510785.1. Classification (NCBI taxonomy): domain Eukaryota; kingdom Metazoa; phylum Arthropoda; class Insecta; order Hymenoptera; family Ichneumonidae; genus Exephanes; species Exephanes ischioxanthus. The sequence goes on along the minus strand of OY294018.1, from coordinate 3,004,415 downwards.
CTCACGTTTTAAGACCATAATAAAGACCACTTTTAAGTCCATAATAAAAACTATCATAAAGGTCATCTGAAAGACCATAATGTATGGTGTGAATTACATTTGAAAAAAATGAATATATGTTTCGCAACTTTGATAGTTGATTTTTCATTGAACCACCCATTGTAACGTAAAGCCCCTTGCCGGCGTTCGTGTAAAATCGATGGATTTGCAAACGGCGGAGAGCTCGCGGTTCAAAACGATCGCGCGCTGTCGTAGGGCGCCCGAGGGGCGAGGCAACGGCCATGCGGGCTATTTATTTAGCGGGCATTGGCGGCGGCATCGTCGTCGTCAGCGCGCCGGGTCGGGGGGGGGGGGAGACTACGGGAGAAAATAGGAAAACGATGCCGCGGCAGAGGCGAATGGGCTACGCGGGTGCACAGCCGTGAGGAACCGCGGAGTTGAGCAGAAAAAAAAGAATTGAAAGAAAACAAGAAAAAAGGAGAAAGACATATAGAAGAGTAAAGAGCGCGGGGACAGGGTTGCAGGAGAGCAGTGTTTGCAACCGCGGGGTCCGAGGGGCAGAGAGGGGGGTTTGTTGAACGACGAGGAAGAAGAGAGATGGCGGGGGCGATGGCGGAACCGGGATGGACGGGGCAGGGGACGCAGACCGAACCGGCAAGATGGACGCCGTTGCCGCGGCGAGCGCCGCCTGGAAGATTTTTTTTTGTTCTATTCCCGCCTTGAGCGTGAAATAAATTTTCCATCGGCTCCCTCTCGCTCGTCCCGGCCGACTCTTCTATTTGCTCGAGAATGTTTTTATTATTGTTATTATTTTAGTTTTTGTTCTATCTCCCAATGCAGAGTCGCGGTATAATGTAATGCGGGAAGAGTCGAGGATTAGCTGTTTATCGAGAGACGAGACGGATCAAACTATGCCCGAAACGTTCGTGGAAAGCGACGAGGGAGACGGCGCGGAGAGGCCTCCGGGCAAACGTCACATTGTTCCGGATGCAGTGACTCGATTTCTCGGCTCTCTCGTGAATTATTCAAATAGCTTCATCGCAAGCAAACGCAATTACGGTTCGGAGCCTCGCTGTACCGACGGCGTTGCGGGCTTCGCCGAACCCGAGCATATGTTTTATGTCGCGTGTACGGGGAGTTACTATGCCGCTCGCTGCGCTTCTCTATGCTGTTTGTTTGAAACTTTTTGCTTACGATAGCCACGCTTTTTTGTACCTCAGACTCTCCTCGAGAGACGACGCAAGTTAGATCCGTCGTTCGACGACTTCGACACCGACCACTCGGCACTCGGCGAAAGAAGCAGTAAAGATTGATGCTTCTTTTATTTTTGAGATTGCACTCCGTCGTGCGAGAAGAGATATTTTTTCTTCACCTTTGTGCCATTGAAAGAGGACTCGGATGGATCTGCGAAGATCCTTGGATGATTGCGTCTCGAGTATTCGTTGTGCTACGTCAAGAGTTTTTCTTTGCTCGGCACGGTGATAGATTTTTAGAAGCTCGGCAAAGTTTCCAGTAAAGCGGAGGAGAATCTTGCTCTCTTGCGATGTGTTCCTGAAAACTAAAGTTGGATTACGAAGCCTGAACGAGCCTCCTCGGTTCCACACTTCCTCGAGCATTTCCACTGCGCAGAAACTCCTTGGTTCTCTTCACCCTGCTTTGAACGTGAGGAAATTTGACCATTGATGATCAAAGTTTCCATCTTTCTTCGGGTTTTTGGTTTACAGTTTCTTTGCCTTGCTTTGAAGTCAATGAAACGTACCCATTGATGGTCAATTTCCCATTGTTCTTTGGGTTTTCTTTGGTTTCTTCGACTTGCTTCAAATTCAAAATTGGCCCATCGATCGTCAAATTTCCCATATTTCTACGGGTTTCTTCGCCTCGCTTCCAACTCGAAGAAATTAAACCATCGATGGTCAAACTTCCCATCTTTCTACAGGTTTCTTCGCCTTGCTTTCAACTTGACGAAATTAAACCATTGATGGTCAAACTTCCCAACTTTCTTTGGGTTTCTTTGCCTCGCTTTAAACTCAAGAAAATTTGACGATCGATGGTCTAATTGTTCGTTCGGTTATCAGTCCGCCTGATAGCATGGCCCGACCTGTCCGGTATCTCGTAAACCGACTTTGAGTCAGCGGATAACAAGTAATCGTCGCTTCCGATGTTTTCGGAGCTCGAGTCTGGCGGAACAGAATTTTGTTCGAAGAAGTGCCGATGGATGGGCAATGTACAGAAGGACTCTCGCTGCACGCTGACATTGGCTCGTCTCACTGAGATAATAGTGGCAATATTTTTTTCTTTTCTCTTTTTCCTTCGATCGATCGTAGGAAACACCGTTCGTTTTTGTTTTCGACGAATCGTCGTCGAATAAATTTGCATCTTGAATAACAGTGTGTCAATCGTTGTTTCACCGAGGCCCGTAAGTTGCGCGCGTATACAATGTGGTTGACCTGCCCTCACACACAGACGACGACGACGACACACGATTTTCCCACAGCCCATTGCTGCCACCATACGGAACGAGAAAAACTTCGAATATCGGGAGTTTGTTGCAAACACTGTTTGTTTATAAATTATAAAATGTAAATAAAACATTGTTAACGGAGCCGAGACGATATCAGCAACTGTCGACGTGCAAAGAGAGAGAGGGGCAGGCACTCGGAGACCGTTGGATCTCCGTTGTAGGGTTACTTGGTTAGGTGTCCCGAAAAAGAAAAGAAAAGAAAAAAAAAAATTGCGATAGTTCAAACGATGAGGAGGAGAAACGTCGAAGGAATTGTTGTTGACCAGTTGTTGCGAGACGTTAATTAATCGTTGACCGATCAATAAACTCGACGATAGATAGCTTAGATCGTAGTTTGGACGTCACAAAATGTTGAGCACCTACGGGGTGGCCGACGTAGACTCTGACGATTTAAGGTTGTTTTCGTGTTTTCATTTTGATTCGCAGGCACGATCGGCTCCGTTCCACGATCGGACGTCCGTTAACCGTTGAAAATGTTAAACAATTTGTATCTTACCTTAATGTGACAGGAATACAGAAGCTCACTTCAAACTTGGATGTAAACACAATCATTTTTCGTGTTAAACGACACCAGGGCAGCTTGATCTTCGAACTCTATGACACTCGTTACATCGCGTACAACGTTTACAAGCCGTTCTAGGTTTTATCACGTTATTGTATACCGCAATAAACACAAGAATTCGCGATCTCCCCGGAAAACATCCATCGAAAACTAAAGATGGCAGCCATTCTTCTGTACAAAACAAAGGTTCACGTCCACGGACTCCCAAGCAACGAAGCCTCGAACCAGTCGACTTCCGGCGCTGACGTCCGCGCGGGAGATTCGAAACGACGAGCGCCGAGTTTGCCTCGGGCGCGACGTTGAATTCGACGCCGCAATAGGAAAGACAATGATTACTAGTCACAGCTTCCGATCCGAAATAGCACGGCTGTTCTCTTCCCTTGACGAGCAATTAATCTCGTTTGGGATTTTCACATTTGATACACAAGAGCGCCCGCAGCTGGCGCAAGATCGTCTAAAATGTTCGGACGTTCGCGAGCACTCTCTCTTGGAGATTTCTGGAAAGTAATCGTATCGCGACAGATTTCAGAGTGTTCGAAGCGCAGCTCGTTTCGCGGAGAGCTTTGGTAAATTTGTTTGTTATTGCACACGGCATGATTGAGTTTGTCCAAAATAGTTGGAATGTCTTTTGGTTCGGATAGTCGATCGCCGTAACGATTTTATGGAATATATTTACAAACATCTATTAAATGCAATTCTTCGACGATCGATCCGATGTTTTTAATCGTCTGACAATGCTCGAGACAACGTTGGCAATACCTATCGGCGGTGCGAATGGCAACTTCGCACCGTATTGAAACTTCTCTATCGGCTCGGCTCTCTGTTGTGTTGTCGCAAAGGTTATTGATTTGTAGATAAGTAGTACCGGGCATACTGGGGCATACTGTAACACAACTACACCATCCTGTAGACCTATTCTGAACCGTAAATGTGCAGCACTCGTAAACGCCATTGATAAGATATTGCCAGGGGGAAAAAAAAAAAAATTAAACACGAACGACAGGTAGTTGGACTCCTTGTTTGTTTGACATATCTCGAGTGTGTTTCGATGTTGTTATTAGCGGTAGCGGTAGGATCGTCATGTGCGTTTCGAGCGAAAGCAAAACAATAGACACAGCTGGGAATGTTGCCGGATAACAACGTAAAAAAAAAAAAAAAAAATTACAATAGACCGGAAATCCTTGAATCCCCGCCGAGCTATACGCGCAGTCGATCATAATCGCGTAGAAATAAAATGCGAGTGGGCCATCCAAAGCCCATACAGTAATAATTTTCACGAATAATTCACGAATGAAGTCTCTAATTTTCAATTGTCCTTGCAGGAATAAAAAAAACAATACGAATTTACGTTAAAGATCACAGAGATGGCTGATGCAGATCCTCATCTCAAGAGGCTCTTGCTCCCTGCCGAGGAAACTATATTCGAACAGTTGCTCAGATTCGGATTATACATCGGAGCAGCTTTCCAAGCTGCATGCTTGTTCGCTATTGTGACTTATCAATCCGGACCCTCGGATGGGGTCGCAATGCTAAAAGTAAGCTGCATACTAGAGTCTCTGTACCTGACGACAATCGTCTCACAACAGTAGCTGAAAAGATTGTAAAGTTCATGGAATAACGTTGTAATAGTTGACGAAGGCTGTGACCAATAAGAAAATTTTTCTTTAACGCCACAGCTTTTGAACGGTCTAATTTGGGAATTCTGTTTTTCATCTAAGAGATTTAATTTTATTTTTCGACCCTGGTCGGAGTTCTCTTCAGAAAGATGCTTATTTCATCAGCGATGAAATTATCAATGGATGGAAATCAATATATTTTTGATATATAGTACTTGGACTATAACTTACAGTTACCTAACATCTTTTTTATTTCTTATAATATGATATGAAATGTCTTTTTTTTTTAAATATCATGATTGCCAATGTTTATTTCTAGGACGACCCAAGCGACGTGGAATGCTCAGAGAATAGCCCGCAGGTAACTCCGAGGAGGCCCCACCGGCCCAGGAAGCAAGAGAAGAAGAAGAGACGATGAGACCATGGTCCCTAATCGATATAACCGTACACATTCCATTGAACATTCGTATTATTTATTCACCCATTTACCTGTTCTAAGTGTAATATTCTAATATATGCGTAAAAAAAGAAAAAATTAATAAAGTTAAGAATCACAATAAACGAGTTCGAAAAAATCCCAAAGTTTCGATCGATCGGAATGAATTTAGTTCCCGCTTAATTGTCGCCACCTGCGCTCGTGTTTACGTTTCGTCCTGTACATCGTGTACCGTTCGCGGTCTCTCCATCGATGGAAAACATGATTGAGATGTGAAATAAATTTTTACCGATTCTGCCGAGGATTTTCATGGATTTCAAAGGACGAGTCGAGACCCACAAGGGTACAGGCAGCGAAACTGAAATGCCGGAAGCAATGGACTCGCTGACGCCCGAAGAACTAACGACGGAGGTTAGGAAATTCATTCATGACTCCGTGAGGAAACCTAATCGCACCGATGTAGCCGAGGTCACGAGAGGAGCCCTCGTTCTCCTGAAACACTTGCCAGGCTCGAGGGAGGCCGTTCTCGAGTACATATGCAAAATTTTCTTCTTCGCTTGCAATCGTCAGATGCGAAACATGGAGGTAAACGACGAGTCCCACAAGCACCTAGCGTAACAGTAGGTTTTTTGAAAAATTCGAACGACCAGGAATGTCTACATCGAGGAATTTTTTTCACAGGTCCATCCGGGAGCTCCCATTCAGGAGGACCCTGTAATGGACATCACGATACCCCATGTTCATGCCACGCTAATTAAAATCGTCGATGAGAACCCTGAGGCTTGGGCACCGCTCGTTGCCTCCTGGTCTTTGGATCTTTTAGGTAATAATAATGATAGTTAAGAAAAAATGCAGTTCTGCTTGAACATTGGATGGTGGACATTATTTTCTTTTTTCCCGGATGGAACAATAATTTTTTCTGACTAAAGTTCAAACTGAAAGCGTCAATACAATTAGCCGATCATCGAAGCTCCCAATTTGATTGGTACAAAGAAATGTTATACTGGCAATTCTACATAATTCCCATATAATCACTGTATAAAAATTTCTATGTACCGGCACTGGAAGTTTTTATGCACAAACATTAATGTATAGTATGGTGAAAACTTTACACACTTTACTTTTAATTATTTACTTTAATTTTACTGTACAAGTCTGTTAATTTTTTACCACAATTGTACATGAAATTTAAGTACCAGTTTTTGCATAACAAATTTCCGTCTGGTGTATGAAATTTACAATTCTTTTAAACAGTGTGGTGGAAAAAAATGTTCTCACTTTTCCCTAATGGAACAATAATTCTTTCTGATAAAAAATCAAATTAGAAGCGTCGATGCGATTAGCCAATCATCGAAGCTCCAAATTCGATTGGCACAATAAATGTAATCCTATAATTTTTTTTCCCCTATTCCGCAGGCAAGCTCTCGTGCAGTTTCGCGAAGCGCGGAAATCTGTCGAACGAGGCTCAGATAAACGACTATCTTCGTCACTGGTTGATGTTCAGAGCGGCGCGAATACTGGTCGATCTTTCGGCCCATTGCGTTCGGTGCCTTCCGGAATCGGCGGCGGAATCCTGCATGAACGCGCTCACCGAATCCATATCGTCGTACAATCCCTACTTCGACTGGGTGGTTGCCCACGTGGGAAGTTGTTTTCCAAGCATGGTCATAACGAGACTGCTGAACTGGGGCCTAAAAGATTTCTGTGTCACGGGCATACAGAAACCCGAGCACAATCAAGTGTTGAATTCGGTGGTCGGAATACTCGGGCACCTGGCCGGTAGTCACTTCTACGAGATAAGAACAGCCCTGCTGAAGCTATTCAAGGCGAGTGACGAGCCACGATCCCTATATATTTTCACACCTCGCGAAATAAAATTTCGTACGACACTCGTGCGAAAAACGTTTTCTTAACTCGTGTGATTGCAATACTCGCTTCCGGCGCGTGCTGCAAACTCACACTCGTCAGGGAAAGTTTTCTCGCACAACTGTCGTAATGTTCTATTTTTTCCTAACGCATGCACGGGCATTCGCTTTCGCGTTCCAGTTAAGTGAGCGCAGTAAGGCACTTTCTCACATCGCGTGCGAGAAAAATACTGCCCACGCCTACAAACACAATATCGTCTTTTTTCTCGCACTAGTGCGAGAAAGCGCCTTTCTGCGCACACATCCTAAAAACGACAAACTTGAATTTCCGAGGGGCAGAAACGGGAGTCCTGACTCCCTTTTTACACCTTTTCCATACAAATAACTATTGCCTACCACCTTTATCGTCAAACATTTGCTAACAGTCTCGTTTCCCCAACAGTGGAGCCTGGACGAGAATCTCGAGGACGACGCTGTGACAAGAAAGCAAAAAATCGCCACCGTACCGTTTCTCCTAAAATTAGCATCTGTGTCCCAAATCCTGCTCAAAGCCATAACGACCGTCGTCCTGCAGACTCGTGAGTTAAAACTCGAACGACCGCTCGAGCGAACAAAGTGTCGAATATGCTTCTGAATAACATCTTTACATTGCAGTTTTTCCAGTTCGTCCGGACGTGATACCGCGACTGGCGCTCTTCGCTTCGGACTGGTGCAAGTACTTCGACAACAAGGCCGACATACTGATCGACCTGACGGTCCATCTGGCGCTGGCCTGCGAGCAGGGAGCCTCCCAGATAATAAGCATCCTCCTCGACACTTGTCTCAACACGAGCAACGTCGGTTATCACGGGGTGAACGCTGCCCTTTCGGTGAAGAACGTTTGTCGCGAGATCCTCGAGATGATACTGCAGGAGATAGATCTGCTGATGAGGATGAAGGGACCGCACTCGACGGGCATAGCGCTGCTCACTTCGATAAAGCAGGATCTCGATCTCGTCGTGCCGTTGCTTCTGGACGCCAATCCTCTTCGCGTGCAGACGTCCGTCAGACTGCTGTCCCTCCTGGGAGCCCAAAATTCAACTGTCGTCATATCGGCCGGAGCTTTCGCGCTCAGAAACGCCAAGACTGACTACCATCTGGCCGCTCTCGTCAGACTCGTTTCCGAAAACGTCGTCGTGTTTCCGGCGATAAAACCCGAGGCGGAGAATCCCATGTCCGGCCACGGGTATCTGACACAAGCGCTCGAGCAGGCTCTGAGAGACATTCAGTACACGAGCACGGCGAGGGACACCGAGGCTCGGCAACTCTTCAGGAATCTCGGCACGATGCTCAGATGGGAAAACTCAAAGAGAGCTGCCGTGCTCTCGTCGAAACTTGTGTCTCGAGCCGTAATGCTTAATTTGCAACAGATATCCGGGCTTCTCATGAAAACCGAAGATTTTGAGTTGGCAAACGACATAGCGGAGACCCTCGATCTGCTGAGCACGGCGGAGAAGTGCCCGCAGCCGCACAGCGTACAGCTGACCCTTAAACTCACGAGAGCCATCATTCGATACTTCTTCGTGTGCATTAGGGAAGAAGGTACGTCATTTTTTTTTTATTTCTTAAGGTAGAATGAGCGTATAGATCGACACCACGTGAGATTCAGAGAGAATTGAAGGAGAATTGCGAACACTACTCGATGAGATAAAAATGTTGAAAATATTGATTTTGCATAATAATAATTGCAAAATGTTATTAACAAATGAATGAAAAAAATCGTTCAACAAATCACCCGGAAACATAACTTTTTTTTATGGAAATGATTTATTAACTTTTCTGAATACGTATGAATTTTTTTAGAATTTTGTCTAATGTTCGAAAATTGCGACTTTTGAACACAGCTTAAAAATGTAACAAAAACGGAATTTTCAAACATAAGACAACATTTAAAAAAAAAAAAGTTAACAGATCATTGTCATTAAAAAAAGTTGTGTTTTCGGGTGATTTGTTGCACTTTTTTTTTTTCATTAATTTATTAATGACATTATGAAATGATTATTATGCAAAATCATTCATTTCAACTTCTTCCATATGCTTCATTTTTTCAGATTTTTATCCCATCGAGAAGTGTTCGCAATTCTGTCTCGATTCTCTCTGAATCTTACGTGATGTTAGCCTGTACGCTCAAACGACCGGAACTTACATCAAACGATGTTTCTCATTGGGTTATTCTTATTATTGTACATTTTTTTTTTCAGACGTTCACAAAAAAGAGCGCGGTGTGAAGAGAGTCACGAGACTGTTGTCCATGCTCTCGTGCCGTTCTTCGAGCGCCCGGGTTCTGGCCCTTCGCGAACTACTCAGCAACAGCATCTTCAACGAGCCGGCCAAGTACTTCGGTGCGAAAATGAGCCACGAACAGAAGATCGAGAACACTCTTCTGCTCAGTCAGAACCACAAGCAGGGCACGAGCGCCATGCTAGCGCAGAAGCACTCTTCGGTCTTTCACGCCGGCGTCATAGGTCAGGGACCGAGAAAACCGCAGCCGGAAAATACTTTCGACAAGGAGACCATCGCTCACAACAGCGTTCTCCTGATGGACGCTATAAAAGTACGACAAATAATGATTTCCTCATTCCATTCATGTCCTCTTCAACAAAAATCCATGGAAACACGTCCTGTGTTTCCATGGAGCCGCAATCATAGACTTCGAATCAGTCAATCAAAAGAACAGGCTGGACCTGCAAATGTTCACATGAAATTTAATTCAATTAATACGATGCGGATTTTAGCAAGAGACGCGGTAGCGTCTCGACGTCAAGTACTTGAAAGTTTTTAAGCGAAAGCGAAACCCCATCAAGTATAGGGTAAACCAGCCAATGAATGAACAGGACGAATGAGTGGACACTTTCCATGAGAGCACGTGCATTAAAAAGTCTATTCACTGGCTTTTTCGGCTGCTCAACTGTCCGTTCATTGGCCGGTTTATTTATTACCGTACTTACGCCAATAGACCGGAAGAGGATTCTTGGTTCTCGATTTTCTCGGAAACGAACCATCGGATCGGAATTCCGGCGATACTTTTTCAGTATAATTTGAACACAAGCTTTCCAACGCGACTAGTTGCAATCGTAACTGTTCAATGGATGCTAAGGTGCACGCACTCCCTCACGATGTCCGAAAATATTATAAAAGTGTCCTGTGATGTGATGTGATAAATTGTTACACTTCCTTTTTCTACATTTTAATAATAATAACAATGATAATTTTCTTTTACGAAAAAAAAATGTATACAAATTCTTGACTGGAGCGTTGTTTTTGTTTCAGGCTTGCTGCAGCAACGAAGATCCGGGCCAGTACCCCATCAACCTCGACGCAATGACGATGGTCAGTCTGCTTCTTGTCGAACTGGTCTCACCCGACGTTATGTACAATGGATTACCCTGGCCCGACGAGGAATTCACCAAAGTCACCGTTGAACGAGATCTGCAGATAAGACGAACTTTCAGAGACGTTCCCGTTCTCTGGACTCTCCTCGAACTCACGGCGAGACACAGGCCGGCCCTGGCTTACTGTTCGGTTCTCCTGAGAGCCATCGCCGCGACGGTCATGGCCAATTGGAATACCTCGGACGGTATGCTGCTCGCCAACGTTATGGCTCTCGGACAATTGCTGCCTCCACCGCTGGTCTGCCTGCGCGACGTTCTGCCTATTCTCAATCCGAACCAGGTTCGATTTATGGTTTTTTTTTTTTTTTACAATTATGAAATTGAATCGATTTAAAGTTACAGAGGTGAATTGTATATTTTGCTTCCTCGTAGAGGAAGTGTTGTTTCGGTGAAAAAAAAGTGTTCGAGATCTTCTTTTTGTAAATTATGAAATTGAATGGATTTAAATTTATAGACGTATGATATATTTTGCTTCCTCATAGAGGAAGTTTTCTTTTGGTGAAAAAAAAGTGTTCGAGATTTTCTTTTTGTAAATTATGAAGTTGAATCGATTTAAAATTACAAAGGTGAATTGTATATTTTGCTTCCTCATGGAGGAAGTTTTCTTTTGGTTAAAAAAAAGTGTTCGAGATTTTCTTTTTGTAAATTATGAAGTTGAATCGATTTAAAATTACAGAGGTGAATTGTATATTTTGCTTCCTCATGGAGGAAGTTTTCTTTTGGTGAAAAAAAAGTGTTCGAGATTTTCTTTTTGTAAATTATGAAGTTGAATCGATTTAAAATTATAGATACGTATGATATATTTTGCTTCCTCATAGAGGAAGTTTTCTTTTGGTGAAAAAAAGTGTTCGAGATTTTCTTTTTGTAAATTATGAAGTTGAATCGATTTAAAATTACAGAGGTGAACTGTATATTTTGCTTCCTCATAGAGGAAGTTTTCTTTTGGTGAAAAAAGTGTTCGAGATTTTCTTTTTGTAAATTATGAAGTTGAATCGATTTAAAATTACAGAGGTGAATTGTATATTTTGCTTCCTCATAGAGGAAGTTTTCTGTTGGTTAAAAAAAAGTGTTCGAGATTTTCTTTTTGTAAATAATGAAGTTGAATCGATTTAAAATTACAGAGGCGAATGACATATTTTGCTTCCTTATAGAGGAAGTTTTCTTTTGGTGAGAAAAAAATGTTGACTTTTTTTTTTAGATCAATACCGTAATGAGAGAATGCATCTGGGCGTACATGCACGAGAACGTACCTTCGCCGGCTCTGTTCACTCTGACGGAAGGAGCGAATATAGCCTGGCGGGACACAGACACATCGACGCCGAACATCCGGTTCACCGACACCCTGCGACTCCTCCTGCTAGCCAACATCAACAAGTCCGGTCCTCTGTACGCGACGCTCTTCTACAACGAGCACAAATGACGATCGAACGCCATCGACGACAGATCCGGATCGCTCACCGTGACGATCGTGTAAATATTAGCGACAATATTTTTTTTTTTTTTTTTTCATATTTTACGGATAAGTGAAACTTGTATATAATCGAACTTACGATGTTGGGTGATGGACACATAAACGAGAGTGGTCTTGTGTTTTTATAAAAGAACATTGTTTCTCCCTAGATACAAGAGACAAAAAAATAAATTTACTTTGTATTATCGTTTTTTTTTTGTTTTTTCTTTTTTCTTTATATAATAATACAGGAATGATGATACCTATATGATGATGAGGCGTTACACTGTTCGAGGATCGGTCGCTTTATACACGAAAATTTATACCCTAGGTGAGAGCGCACCTAGTCCTCCTTCGAAACGACGATTTTACCATCGGTGAGCAATGTTTGAGTTTTTATTTTTTTATACAAATTTGCGAGGGGCACGTGTCTCCGCGGCTCTAGCGACTCACACGCGAGTCGAGTCCGCGATCTTCAGACTCATGGATTTTCCTTGCTTTTATCGGGCGTTTTAATTTATTTTTTTCATTTTTTTTTTTTTCATACTCTATTTACACTGCACGGTTGGCGTCGATCGACAAAATTTGCACCACTCTCTCTCGGGAAGACTTGCCTCTTTTGCCTCTCGACTTCAAACAACGAAAAAAAAAGAAACTCCCGCGAATAGCCCGGAGCTCTCTCAAGTCACACCCATGAAGAAAAAGAAACGAGTATCGCGCATAGCCCGGAGATTTTGCGAGTTGTACCCATGGAGAGAAAAAAGAAAAAGCCTCGAGTTTTACCCTGCCGAAGAGCGGGCAGCACGTTAATTTGCATCGCGGGTTTTACAGTTTGAGTTTCATTTCGTTTTTACAGTAGATTTTTTAATTGTACTTTATGTAATCCGTAAAAAACGTTTAGACGTAGGTAGTAATAAAAAAAAAAAAACTATGTAGCACGATGAATGATCGTTGCTCGTGCGGCTTTCATTGCCGAGTCGTGAAATTCTTCTTTTTTTTTTGTATTTAAAAAAAAATCCGTACGAAATGACTGGATCGGAGTATCATTGGAGCAACGATTAGCGGTAACTTATCATTTATCTCGGTTCACCTCGCGAATCTCGGGTATTATGTGTTGTGTATTATGCATCGGATAGCATCCAAAGGTCCGGTTCCGAATGCGTATAGAATTGGTTTTTGTTTTCTTTCTCTTTCGTGCTTATCAGCTCGAGCGGAAAACGCGAAAGTTCATTCGTCGAGTATTTCGAGGACTCCCGAGATAATTCGGGTTACTCTTGCGTCTGTTCGCTGCCGAAAGATAGCCCGGGCCCGAGTAACAAGGTATTATCATCCTCAGTTGCATTATCGCGCGGTATCGAAGAGCCTCTTGCTTCACTTTCCCGTAAACGACCGTCGTCCGGTCTTGTCTCAACGGAGTTTTACACAGCGTGTGTACGTCTGAGTGTCTCTCTGTATGCATGTATGTGTGTGTGTGTATTGTGTGTTTACGTGTTCGTGTGTTTCGGCCGTAAACGACTTACTTCGTCTCGTTTACAATAAATTATTATTATTCAGTTCTTGAGAATAAAAAAAAAAAAAAATTAATTCACTTTTCGAGTCTATTCAGGGGGTGGGATAATTATGAGCTTAGAATAGTAACGTGCTCATGCCACCCATTTCACTCTGCTCCTTCACGAATATCTCGAAGTACTGATAGATTATCGTCACAGCGAGGAGTATACCGGTGCCCGAGCCGATAGCCCCGAGGAAATCGGCCAGCACGGAGAGAGCGCCTATGCACAGACCGCCGAACGCCGCGGCGGTCGGAATGTAACGGTTCAATTCGTGAATCATCGAGTTGTCCCGGTGCCCTCTCATCACCATCTGCTGCTCCTTCAGCTGCTTTGCGACCTTAAAAAAAATAGACCGAAATTATGCAAATTTTTGTGTTTCACTTTTCTTCGAGAAAATAAATTTATAAACACTTTTCTTATAATTTCGAATTATTTTTTATATTTTTTATATTTGCTATATATTTTATTATTTTTGTGACTTACGTCCTTGGCGGAGCTGCCGGAAACCTCGATCCAGGTCTTGGAGAAGAAGGCGCAAGAGCCGAGCATGAAGAGTATGTAGAGAAGCGCGTGAACGGGATCCTGAAGTATGTGTCCGACGGACTCCGGTGGCGACAGGTAGTAGCACAGACCACCGACCGGGTAAGACCTGGCCGGGCCGCCGCCGCCCACGTCGGACCAGACACCGAGCAAGTTAACGATCAAATTTCCTTGGAACTTCACCGCCAGCATTTGCGATATTACGTAGAGATTGGAGACGAGGGCGGACTGAAGGATAATAGGAATGTTGCTCGTGTAGAACAACTTGATCGGATAGCTGCTGTACTGGCCGCGGTACCTTGCCGACTTTATCGGTAGGTCGACGCGGAAGCCCTGCGAAAAAAAAAAACGAAAATAAATGCTTAAATTCGATTAAATTAAATACAAAATTCGGTTAAATTGAATACAAAATTCGATTCAATTGAATAAAAAATTCGATTAAATTGAATACAAAATTCGGTTAAATTGAATACAAAATTCAATTGAATTGAATAAAAAATTCGATTAACTTGAATAAAAAATTCGATTAACTTGAATAAAAAATTCGATTAACTTGAATAAAAAATTCGATTCAATTGAATAAAAAATTCGATTCAATTGAATAAAAAATTCGATTCAATTGAATAAAAAATTCGAATAAAGTGAATAAAAAATTCGATTTTAACGGAGTCGGTCGATCGATCGCTTACCTGGAAGTATATCACTATAGCAAAGACCAAAATCGTCGCTAGGAGGTTCATGAGATTCGGAAGATTCTGACGATAGAAGGCCTCCCGGAGACCGCGAACCTTGTCCTGTCTCGTGGCGAGAAGATGGAAGAGCGCTATCACGGCACCCTCGAACTCCGTGCCTCGTCCCGTGTTCACCGTCGCCGGTGAGAACGCCTTCCAGACTATGGTCTCGCAGATGTTAGTCGCTATGAACAGCGATATACCGCTGCCGAGACCGTAACCCTTCTGCAGGAGCTCGTCGAGCAGCAGAACTATCAGACCGGCGACGAAGAGCTGGATGATGATCAGAAGACAAACTCCCGCTCCGATCTCAGCCGGGTCGCCGTACATTCCGGTCATGACGTACACGATCGCTTGGCCGACCGTTATTACCATACCGAACACTAAAAAAAAATTGTCAAATGAATTAAATGAAAATTCTGATCGATGAGGATAATTTATAGGACAAGCGAATTTTTCGCGTGCTAAGATTCGAGTTTGTTAACGCGATAAAAAATTACACATTAAAATAAAGATAAAAATTAAAAGCATTAAAATAAGAGTAAAAAATAAGAACATTTAAATGTTTAAGAAATAATATTATGGTCATTGATTAGTTATCTGTGTGATAAAAATCTTACATTTTTGTGCTCCATTGAACAGGGCTCTGTCCTTGGGAGTGTCGCCGACTTCGATGATCTTTGCTCCGGCGAGAAGCTGCATTATAAGGCCCGAAGTGACGATCGGCGATATACCCAATTCCATGAGGGTACCTCTGTTCGAGGCGAGAATGACACGAATCCAGTAGAACGGATCTGCGCTGTCCGAAGACATTATACCGAAAAGTGGAATCTGCAATCCAACATATGGGACATAAGAGATCATTCTCCCGGATCCAAAACTGCGCTCTGAGCGCATCCCAAGATAACGTAAAATAAAATAGATGACTCACCTGGCAGCATACCAGGAAGATGAACAGAGTTATGGCTGTCCATAGTACCTTTTCCCTAAATTGGATCTACAAAAAAAAAAAAAAAATGGTTAAATATATACATATAAATTTTTTTTTTAGCAATTGATAACAAAATATCCACTGGTGAGTCGTCGTTCTCTCGAGCGGCGAACGGCAAAATTAGCGGCGCAACGATGCGAAAATACGGCGTACCAGTGACGGAAGTTACGGTTCCGAAAATAGTGTAAAAAATCCAACTCACTTTGCGCTGTGGCTTCGCTATTTCCGGGAGTATGCCGCAGAAGGGCTTTATCACCTCGAGAAACTTAACTGAAAAAAGATGAATGAAATCGTGAGATCTGTGAATCGAGTGATTCCGATTTCGTCGGAAATATCGGTAAGGTGTAAGTGGCCGGAGGTAGCAATATGCCGCGGTGGCCACCGTGGCTGGGCGAGAGCTTAGGGGTTACGGATGGACGCAGTTTTGTGGCGTTTGGGGTGACGAGCGAAATATTATTTTCTCTCAGAATTATATCAGAAATTGTTCGCGATACTCACTCCCCATGATGAATTAGTGTATTTCTCGGTCGACGTTTCACTGATGCCGCTCGAACGGTCTTCGCACTGTTCAGGGGGGGAAAAAAAACGTCAACGGCGATGAACTCGGGCACTGGCGCGGTTACGGTCGTCGGGAGAGTGCGTGCCGAAGTGATAATCCCGTGGTAAGCGGTGGGCTGCCGAGCGCTCGGCTGGCAAATGTGGCCAGCAAATCGTGGCTCCTCTCACCGACACGTATCAATACGACGCTGTCACGTGACCCGATGATGTTGGCCGACGAGCACGCCGGCGACGGCGTTGTAACCCTTTACGCGTATTTTACCGTTACGTCGCGAGAGGTCGCGCTCTACCGGTGCGCGAGGAGAGGCAGATCGAGCGCGCATGCGCATTGCGAGCATCGGCGAGCGCGGCGCTTTTCGAAACGGCCCCGACGCGAATATAATTAATCAATTGGTCAAAATAAAATAGGACCGTTAAGGTAGTACTTGCGGACTGTCTGACCCCACGTAAGTTCGCAGAGAATTGAGAGACGAATTGCGAACACTTCTCGATGGCATGAAAATCTGAAAAAAATAAATCATACGGAATCAGAACAAATCCCCCGGCAATTTTTTTTTAAATGAAAACAATTTGTTAATTTTTCTGAACACGCATGAATTTGTTCAGAATTTCGGGTCATTTTTGAAAATTGCACTTTTAGTTAATAAAAAAAACGTAACTTTCAAAAATTACACAAAATTCTGAAAAAATTCATACGTATTCAAAATCATTAACAAATTCTTTTCATATGAAGAAAAAGTTATGTTGCCGGGGGACTTTTTGAACAATTTTTTTAAAATTCATTTGTTAATAACATTTTGGAATTATTATTATGCGAAATCAATCTTTTCAGCATCTTCCATATGCTTGATTTTTTTCGGATTTTTATCCTATCGAGAGGTGTTCAAAATTCTCTCTGAACTCATGTGAGGTCGAACAACCTTAAATATTACCTGTACGGATAGATGTTCGAAGAATAAATGCGGGAGCAAAAAAAATCGCATAATGGAGCGAAAAATCGCCCAATAAAATCTCCGTCCTGCCGATTTTTTTTCGATATCAGAGGACACTTTTTGTCACTTGCGAACAACGAACGGATGAACTTGCTCAGGACGTGGCTCGCCGAACTCGCGATTGAGGTTGATGGAAAAATTACAACGAAGGTTTGCCGGTCCAGAGACGCGCTGTACTTAGCTGGCTGAATTACGAAATAACGCTATTCGAAAGCGCCTTCGCAGCGTTCTCGTTAGCCGCAGCTAATGAGTTTCCTCATTTACGAGAAAACACTCTGCGCTCGCGACAAAAAAAAAAAAATCCTTGCACTACTTTTGCTTTGTTTGTAGTACGTTATCTTTAAAAACGCGCGTAGTTTCGGGTTGTTTGGAATATTCATTTTGCTCGCGCTTGTAGCGCTTTTTTTTTCTTATCGTCCAGGAAGCACTCGGTGCTTCCTGAAAATAATGTATAGATTATTTTGCTCATCGGTTTTACCGCGAAACATAAAAACATAGAAAAACACATCACCGCGGGGAAGATTTATTGCCGATAAACTTGACCCGATAAAATTCGAATCTAGCGTTTGTGATCGGCAAGTGAAGGCCTAAGATTGATTATACCGACTATGACTGGTCTTGACACGTGAAATTAACAATTTTACTTTAGACCGTGGAGAGGGAAGCTCGGTCGCTACCGACTGCAAATTATTTTCGAATCTTTAACGCTCCATTGGCAAAGGAGTGAACAGCCGATCGTTGCCGAAGTTACCACAGACCGCGTATATAAAGAGAGAATAACCCGTTACATTCTTTACTCGATATTTTTCCATCCGACGCGAAGTAACTTAGCCTCGACGACGTTCTTTTTTTTTTTATTTTTGGCGGTTCTTTCATCGTCACTTTGACTACGGAGCCGAAATAGAGACTAACATGAAGAATCTACGATCTCTCGGATTTATCGTCGGGCTGCAAATATTTTTCGCTGCTTGCTCAAGGTAAGTGAAAGCTCGAATCGAACCGGCGATCCATCGGAGTATCTCAAGAGCAGGCGACGGAAACGTTCACCAGTTTTTTCTGTATTTACCTTTGATGACTTTTTTACCCGTTGTAGCAATCGGAGTACAAGATTTTTTTTTTAAGTTTGGTCATTTAAAACAGAAAAATTCGTTCCCGTGTTCCACAATTTGTTATCTTGATTTTACTATTTTTTTTTGCTTCCGCATAGAGGAAGCTTTGTTTCGGTGAAAAAAAAATCAGGAATTTAATGAAGAAGTGTTCGGAATGTTCGAAAAATTTTATGTCACTTTGAATTTTTTGAAATTTATGAAAAATTAGTTTTTTTTAGACGCAATTTTCCGTATTAAATGTTCATCTGTGAATAAAATTAAATTAAGTAAGTGGTCGATTCGTGATCGGTGTGAAAAATAGAATAAATGTAGTCCCGGAGCGGCGGTTAAAGAAAAAATTTTTTGGGGAATTTTATAAGCGATGTTGCGTAAATGAGTGATTTTGAAATCATCTATCATGACATATGAAAGTGTTGAAAAAGCTAGATAAAGTCGTATAATTTGGATTTCATGAGTAAAAATCTAATGCGCCAAAAAAAAAGGCTGCGACGCATAATTGCATGCATTTTTGCATGCATTTTTGCATGCAAAGTGAATCGCGACGTTGGTGTATTTTCTCACGCTGAACCTTATCGGCCCGCCGTTTTGCATAAAAGACAAACATAACGTTGACGTTGAAAAAAGTTAAAAATTGAAGTTCCCACATAGTTTCCTCATAAAAGTTGAAAATCGAAATTTTCATGTCGCTTCCTCACAAAAGTTAAACATTTCAATTTTCATGTTGATTTCTTATAATCTTCCTTTACTCGGAAGCCAAAAATACAGAAAATGCTTTCATGAAAATTTTGATGTTCAACTTTTTTACGATTACTTAACTAAAGAAATTTTTTAATTAAGATAACGAATCGCAGACGTTTGTGGACAAAATTTTTTTTGTTAAATGCTCGAACTTTTTGTTTTCACCGTGCACGCAGTAAAAAAAGGTTTGTATGAATTGCACGAAAAATTATGTTGATTATTGAATATCCCTGTGACAATTGAACTCGTTACAAGACGTCGATACTGATTCTCCAGGCAAATATCTCGATCTCATCGCTAGAAACAAATCGCAGAAAATTTTTTTATCGACGTTTTTAAATCCCGACACTTTTACCCGCGCGCCAGGTAGAGTGTTTGCTCAGCACTTTTTGCGGGATTCCGTTATCCATATCGACAGCGAGAAAAACCATTGATATCGAGTCCAGCCTACACCGCCCGACGTTATCGCGTTTTATCGTCAACTGCAAAAAAAAAAAAAAAAAATAATTAAAAAAAAATATATTTCCCTATATATCTGAATCGGCCGAACGTCGCGGCGTTCAATCGTTCCCTTAGTCTCGTGCGACGTGTGTACACCAGACCGACTCAGTGTCACCGAAGTCGCGTCGACGTTCAGATCGTCCCTCGTGTGGGATATCAAAAATTATATTCACAAGCTCGCAAGCAGAAACCCGGAAACTCGAGACGATTAAAAAAAAAAAAAAAAAAAATCGGGCGCCGACAGTGCGGTGAATCCGATCGACGAGAGATAATAACAAATCCTCCACTATCTTCACGAATAGTTTGTCCGAGCCGGCCTGTTCAATCGTCACCATTGAGCAATGTAAATATCGTATGGTTTCTCATTTCACAATTCGATTTATTTTAGCTGCGAGATACCAGCAGGGGAGAGCGCTCGCGCATCCGGCGCCAGTGCGCAGGCGCAGTAGATCACGCGAAAACGTTTTACTCCAATAATTGTTTTCGCGGAATCTAAATAAATACTTGAGATAAATTCTCGAGACTGTCGAAATTGACACTGAAGGCTGAACGCTGATGTTGTGTCCGATACCGAGCGTCAAGTATGTTTCAATAAACTGTTCAAACATAACAAGAAAATAAAAAATTAATAAAGAATTAATATATATATAATAAAATATAAATTGAAATTAATTAAGTCATTGCCTTTTTTATTTTTCCTTTTTTGTATAAGATCCACCGCTGTGGAAACGCTTTACGCCAATAATTGTTTTCGCGTAAATAACTAAATACTTGAGATAAAATCTCGAGATTGTCGAAACTGACACCGAAGGCTGAAAGCTGATTTTGTGTCCGATACCGAGCATCAAGTCTTTTTCAATAATCTGTCCAAACATAAAAAGAAAAAAAAAGAATATAAATAAAATATAAATATTAAATATTAAATATTAAATATTAAATATTAAATATTAAATATTAAATATGAAATATTAAATATTAAATATTAAATATTAAATATTAAATATTAAATATTAAATATTAAATATTAAATATTAAATATTAAATATTAAATATTAAATATTAAATATTAAATATTAAATATTAAATATTAAATATTAAATATTAAATATTATTATATAAATATTATTATTAGATAAATATTTATATAATTTAAAAAAAAAATTGAAATTAAGTCATTGCATTTTTTATTTTTCCTTTTTTTTTTTATAAGGTCCACGGCGGCGGAAACTTGTTCGGCTAAGGGAGTTTGCATCAAGGCGATAACCCATCCGCTCACGATTTCCGAAGGTCCCCACTGGGATATCGCTAACCAGCGGCTGTACTTCGTCGATATTATTGATCAAACCCTGTGGTGTTGGAATTCTACAACAGAGGAGCTTACGAATGCTTATATAAGTGAGGAATTACACACACAATTAATGCCTCGATCGATTGTCAGTTCGATCGATCTTGATTGATCGTCAGTGTGCCCGTTCGTCCTCAGAGAATGGAATGCTTGGCGTTGCGATCCCAGTGGCTGGGAAGGAAAACACCTTCGTCGGCGGTGCCGGCGTTGATTTCGTCGAGATCGCTTGGGATCCAACGACGAATTCTTCCGATCCCAAAATCAAAGTTTTGGCCACCGTTGACTCCGATCGAGACGGCACGAGATTCAACGATGGAAAGATCGATCCCAAGGGACGATTCTGGGGTGGTACGTTTTTTTCACAAAAGTCTATAGTGTTGGGATACGCAATTTTTTAATGCATTTTTGTTCGTAATGTTATTATTATTATTATTATTTTTTGTATTTGAAGATGATAGTTTTTAAGTGTTTAATAGATAGAGCTTAAACGGTGAATTTTCTTCTCCCACAAACAAGTTGATTCCATTTTTTGAATGGCCAAAACTCTTTTAAAAATCTACTTGGTGAATTCGTAGAGCAACGTTTGACGAACGAAAAGAACCATGGTTCATTCAAATTGGGTGAAAAATAAGGATTCTTCTTTGAAAAAACTTAACGGAAATGTATCGTCATGAAAATTTGAATTTATCAGTTTACGTGCGTGCAAAAACATCGTTATTAATAGTTTCGATGCACTATTGGGTATCGAAACATTTGTTTTTGTTTTGGATAAACAATTGTGAAAATGTTGCACTCGTTTGACTAGCATTCCGTGCAGTACCCAAGTAGCAAAAAGTCATCCGAATGGGATACATAAGTCCGCCCGAATGGTAACTACAAGCTATCCTACGTCCAAAAGTTAACTTTTAGACATGGGATAACTTATAGTTACCATTCGGGTGGACTTATGTATCCCATTCGGATGACTTTTTCGTACCAGATGTCTTTTTGCTACTTGGGTACTGCACTCAATGCCAGTCAAACGAGTGCAACATTTTCACAATTGTTTATCCAAAACAAAAATAAATGTTTCGATACCCAATAGTGCATCGAAACTATTAATAACGATGTTTTTGCACGCACGTGAACTGATAAATTCAAATTTTCATGACAATACATTTCCGTTAAGTTTTTACAAGGAAGAATCCTTATTTTTCACCCAATTTTAACTATATGCTTGCGCTGAGTAACCTTACCTAATGGTAACCATAAGCTATCCTACGTCCAAAAGTTAACTTTTAGACATGGGATAACTTATAGTTACCATTCGGGTGGACTTATGTATCCCATTCGGATGACTTTTTCGTACCAGATGTCTTTTTGCTACTTGGGTAGCTACTGACCCACCAATGCAGTGAAATTGATTATAACTTTCACAAGCTTGCGGTACTTTGAGTAATTAGAGGTGGGAACACTTCCCCAATCAATCCCAGGATGTGCAATTGTCTCAAAACCAAAGTTAACGTCATGGGATTCGATACTTCTAATGAAATGGTGGTTTCCACAAAATAACAGCCATGCACATTGTCTCCGATGATCTAATGAGTAATGAATAACTTTAGTATAAACTGGGAAATCTTCCCTGAAACCAAAAAACATTATGGGATTGAAAGTAACGATGTTAAGGTAGTCGTAGCGGACAGCCTGAGCCCACATGAGTTCAGAGAGAATTGAGAGAGAATTGCGAACACTTCTCGATGGGACAAAAATTCGAAAAAAATCAAGCAAATGGAAGGTGCTGAAAAGATTGATTTTACATAATAATAACTCCAAAATATTATTAACAAATGCATTAAAAAAAAAAATTGTTCAACAAATTCCCCGGCAACTTAACTTTTTGTTCATATAAAAACAATTTGTTAATCTTTTTGAATACGTATGAATTTTTTCAGAATTTTATCTAATTTTTGAAAATCACGTTTTTTTTATTAACTAAAAACGCAATTTTCAAAAATTAGACAAAATTCTGAAAAAATGCATACGTATTCAAAAAGATTAACTTATTGTTTTCATATGAACAAAAAGTTAAGTTGCCGGAAGATTTGTTGAACAATTTTTTTTTCATCCATTTGTTAATAACATTTTGGAATTATTATTATGCAAAATCAATCTTTTCAGTACCTTCCATATGGTTGATTTTTTTCAGATTTTTATCTCATCGCGAAGTATTCGCAATTCCACTCTCAATTCTCTCTGAACTCACGTGGGCTCAGGCTGTCCGCAAGGACTACCTTAAATTTATCCAGCCACTGCACCAACCGAGCTCTTCGAATTTCACTGTTGGTTTATTTGCTCGTCCTTATCGAGCCTCGCCCCACTTACAGGGCAATTACGAAATAATTCCCACATTTGGGACAGCTGTTTCATCGTCAAATCGTTGAATCTCTCGATCGAAAGGTACGATGGCCAAGGACGAGACGCCCGACCAAGGTTCGCTCTATCGCATCGGCACGGACATGGTACCGAACCCGATACTGAGAAACGCAACGATCAGCAACGGTTTGACTTGGAGCCACGACAACAGGACCTTCTACTACATCGACTCGCCGACGAAGCAGGTCCACGTTTACGACTACGACGAAGACACCGGTGAAATTTGTGAGTGATTTTTCAACCGTCGAACATAATCTCTCCGTCACCCGAATTGACCTGAAAAATGAGAGGAAAAAAAAAAATCACATTTTAGCGAACATGCGCGTTTTGTTCGACTTCGTGAAGAACAACATACCCGGTGTACCCGACGGTATGACGATCGATTACGTTGGAAACCTTTGGGTCGCCTGCTACAATGGCCATCGGGTAAATACACGAGAGGATAATACGATTGCTGAATTCGTCGTAAGACCATTATAAATATTCCTCTCGTGGTATTTTTTTTATTTTTTTTTTTAGGTGCTCTGTGTGGATCCGTTGTCAGGAAAGCTGGTGAGAACCATAATGATGCCAGTGCGGGACGTGACCAGCGTTGCATTCGGTGGACCGAATCTCGACACTCTTTACGTGACGACGGCGAGAAAAGACCTCAGTGCAAAAGACCTCGAGTCCCAGCCTCAGGCCGGTTCGGTGTTCGCTGTGACGGGCCTCGGCATTAACGGCAGTCCGATGCTCGCTTACAGGATGTGAGACGTCTTTCGTTCTGCGACGCGGCGTCTGCAAACAAATTAAATAAAATAATAAAAACACGATACCAATCCTAGAGATGCCTTAATGAATACTGTGTACCAATGATAAATATCTGTTGTTAGCAAAATTTAAAATAAAAATGTAAAAGCAAGTACATTATATTCAGAGGCTAATTACAGGATGTGAGACGTCTTTCGTTCTGCGACGCGGCGTCTGCAAACAAATTAAATAAAATAATAAAAACACGATACCAATCCTAGAGATGCCTTAATGAATACTGTGTAGCAATGATAAATATCTGTTGTTAGCAAAATTTTAAATAAAAATGTAAAAGCAAGTACATTATATTCAGAGGCTAATTCTATCTGAAATATCATTTATCACATTCGGGTTAATTCGCGTGTCGACTTGCTGTCTTTTCATCGAACCGACACCGCCCCGAGGCGATGACTGCGAACAAAAAAATAATAAAAACACGATACCAATTATAGAAATACCGGCACGGTGTTCTTAGGGGGCTTGGGCCCCAGAACACGAAATAAACGAATCTTTCTGTCTGTCTATCCAGCTTCACGAATAATTTATACCAATGATACATATCGGTTATTAGCTCAAGCAAAAAAATAAAAATATGAAAGCAAATAAATTATATTCAGAGGCTAATCTTATCTCAAAAATCATTTATCCAATTCGCGTTAATTCGCGTGTTCACTCGCTGTGTTTTCACCGAACGGTACCG
Organism: Exephanes ischioxanthus; assembly: GCA_958510785.1. Lineage (NCBI taxonomy): Eukaryota > Metazoa > Arthropoda > Insecta > Hymenoptera > Ichneumonidae > Exephanes > Exephanes ischioxanthus. Next base: position 2,979,575 of record OY294018.1, on the reverse strand, counting down.
CCCCGTAGCGATGTCTGAATAAAAAACACGATACCAATTCTAGAGATACCTTAACGAATAATGTGTACCATTGATAAATACCTGTTAGTAGCTCAATTAAAAAAAAGTGTGAGCAAATAAATTACATTCAGAGGCTAATTTTATCTGAAATAGCATTTATTCAATTCGCGTTAATTCGCGTGTCCACTTGCTGTGTTTGCACCGAACGACACATTGTTAATCAGATATTTAGTCGACCTGTTTGCGCGGTAAACGAAGAATTTACAGCTTTCATTATCGCAGTGAGAGTAATAAATCGGGTAAACCGAATTGCAGTTGTAATTGATGGCTCGATAAGACACAAAATGTTATTTGCATGCGCGAGATAAGGATATTTCTATTCTTTCGCGCGCTCATCAATCTCGCGGTGGAGATAGCGATGAAACGCGGAAGAATCGCTGTTAAAGTTAGTTAACTGTTAAGTATTCGACGGTGCGTGCCAAACAGTTCCGCGAATTTACGTGCCGAAGATAACGAGCAGTCGATTATTCGTCGGTGAAAAAAATATCGCTAATCGAAATAGGAACATTCGCGTGTACACATAATTAGTACGAAACTGTAGATTTCTCGTATCCCTGATAACGATTTCTATTCATAAATCTTTGTTTTTTTTTCACCGGAAATTTAGAACAAGTCACACTGCGCGGGCTTGTGCGCTCGAAGCAACGAAAGCAACTCTTTCGATCGATCAAGCAACGTAGAAATTGTATCGTAGGATTGCGTAACTGTTGATCGAATTTCGCGAAATCTTGATTTTTTTTTTAATCAAAATTTTCGGGGCCAAAGGTTAACCGAAAATGGTCGTGAAGATATACAAAAAATCCGGAATCGCGATCACATTTTGCATCACCTCGATACTCGCATTGTGAGGAAAAAGCTACAACGTTGAATCACGTTAATTTTTTTTGTTACCGATAAAAGTTTGATTTTTAATTAAATTTTTTTTATTTTTTTTACGATTTTCCCCGCAGGCTTATTTATTTCTATCTTATACGAGCCAAGTCTCGTCCGACGACGAGTTCGACTTTAAAGAGGCCCGGCAAATTAATAATAGACACGGATGCCGGTGGAGACGACGCGGGAGCGATCCTTCTGGCTCTCGAGGCCGAGAAACATGCGAGGAAAAATGGTTTCGAAGTTATAGCGATCACGTGTGTTTACGGAAACACAAATTTGACGAACGTCGAGTCGAACGTGAGGAAGATATTGAGCGTCGCGAACAGGGTCGATGTGAGTGTTAGGGATCCGTCGGTTCGATTTTTGTGCGCGGTTTACATCGAGCAGTGGTCTCGTGCCATTCACAGATTCCCGTATATTCCGGTGCTCAAAAGCCGCTTGTAAAAAATCACACGAAAGGCGCTGCCTACGGTGAGGACGGATTGGGCGATTTCGACTTCGAAGGGAAAATCCTCGGCGAGATCGATAGATCCAAGCACGCCAGTCTTCGTTTGATCGAACTTGCGCGAGAGCACAAAGGTTTTAAATTATTACAAACAGAAAAAGCGTGTAAAGTGATTTGCACAATTACTTCCCCATATTTTACGGTTTTGCTCATAACTTCCTCTATGATAATTCCGTTGTGCCATTTTGGCTTCCTCATAGAGGAAGCTATAATTAAAATACAATAAAAAAGTTTTAACGCATTTTTTAATCTAATCTCCAGCGCTAATTACGAAACTATAACTCATTTTACTCTTTGCGTGATGTTTGATTCAGAAACTCCTGTCAAAAAAATTTGAAAAAAATTCCAAATTTTGAAAAACCCATAAAATTTAAACGGTTGGATCAATTTTTGCGAAATTGAATACGAAGCATTGTACAGTGTTAGTCAATTTAAGCTCAATACCTCAATATTTACTCAAATTAGACAATTTTTAGTGATTTTTCAAAAAAATCAAAATTCGATAAAATCTGATCCCTTAGGTAGATTTAGGCCAAATTCAATACCAAAGGTCTTTGTTCATAGTATTGTATTTATATGTATTTTTAGGACGATAGCTCAAAATTTACGAAAGTTAGAGCTACCAGACTTTTTAAAAAATTTAGAATTCGCGTAAAATCTCGAAACGGACCTCAATCTTCATGAAAAATATATCGAAGGAAGAGACGTGACCACTCTACTAGTGTACAAAATTCCAACCGGCTATCTCAAGCCGTTTCCGAGTTATAGTCGTTCTAAGCGATGCACGCTGTCACACACCCACACACACACATACACACATATACATCCGGACGCCAGCTAAAACTCACATTTCTCGACATTTTCGATCATATCTAGTACGCTGACATTAAAATCGCGAAAAAAAATTTTTTCATGAAAACATAGCTTCCTCTATGAGAAAGTAAAAAAATTAACTAAAATTGAATGATTAAGGGAATACGTCACAGATCGCCATTTCTTAATGGTGGGGGGTGATGGGGGGCATTTTGCTAGCAATGGTTGAGGCCCAGGTATCTATTCATATAGAGGTTCGAAGCTCCTTCAACTGGTAATATCTTCAAAAATATATGGCGTCACCTCGATTTCATTTTTTTAACGCGTCTTAATAATGTTGTAATGTTATTTACGAAAAAGAATTCTAATGCAGTAGTCTGGACATATATATTTTTTTAAAAAGAATGTTGCTTTTCACGCAATTTTAAGTTCATGTATCTCGGAATCCATGTGGGGGAAAAATTATAAGAAATAAAAAAAAAAAAACCTTATTCATTGCTTTATAACACTTGTTATTTTTAGTTCCAAAAGTAGAAAAGTCGTTGTGTGACGTATTCCTTTAAGGTTGTACTTGCGGACAGCCTGACCCCACGTGAGTTCAGAGAGAATTGAGAGAGGAATTGCGAACACTTTTCGATGGGATAAAAACCTGAAAAAAAATCAACCATATGAAAGGTACTGAAATATTGATTTTGCATCATAATAATTCCAAAATGTCATTAACAAATTAACGAAAAAAAATGTCCCAACAAATCACCCGGCAACCTAACTTTTTTTTCATGAAAACGATTTGTTAACTTTTCTCAATACGTATGAATTTTTTCAGAATTTCGTGTAATTTCTGAAAATTGCGTTTTTAGTTATTAAAAAAACGCAATTTAAAAAAATTACAGAAAATTCTGAAAAAATTCATGCGTATTCAAAAAGATTAACAAATTGTTTTTATATGAACAAAAAGTTAAGTTTCCGGGGGATTTGTTGAACATTTTGTTTTTCATTTATTTGTTAATAACATTTTCGAATTATAAGTATGCAAAATCAATCTTTACAGCATCTTCCATACGCTTGATTTTTTTTCAGATTTTTATCCCATCGCGAAGTGTTCACAAGTGTTTAAAATTCAGAATTTTGTGTAATTTAAAAAAATTACACAAAATTCTGAAAAAATTCATACGTATTCAAAAAGATTAACAAATTGTTTTTATATGAACAAAAAGTTAAGTTTTCGGGGGATTGGTTGAACATTTTGTTTTTCATTTATTTGTTAACAACATTTTGGAATTATAAGTATGCAAAATCAATCTTTACAGCATCTTTCATACGCTTGATTTTTTTTCAGATTTTTTTCCCATCGCGAAGTGTTCACAAGTGTTTAAAATTCAGAATTTTGTGTAATTTAAAAAAATTACCCAAAATTCTGAAAAAATTCATACGTATTCAAAAAGATTAACAAATTGTTTTTATATGAACAAAAAGTTAAGTTTCCGGGGGATTTGTTGAACATTTTGTTTTTCATTTATTTGTTAATAACATTTTTGAATTATAAGTTTGCAATATCAATCTTTACAGCATCTTCCATACGCTTGATTTTTTTTCAGATTTTTATCCCATCGCGAAGTGTTCACAAGTGTTTAAAATTCAGAATTTTGTGTAATTTAAAAAAATTACACAAAATTCTGAAAAAATTCATACGTATTCAAAAAGATTAACAAATTGTTTTTATATGAACAAAAAGTTAAGTTTTCGGGGGATTGGTTGAACATTTTGTTTTTCATTTATTTGTTAACAACATTTTGGAATTATAAGTATGCAAAATCAATCTTTACAGCATCTTTCATACGCTTGATTTTTTTTCAGATTTTTTTTCAGATTTTTATCCCATCGCGAAGTGTTCTCTCTTTTAATTCTGTCTGAACTCACGTGAGGTCGAACTCTGCGCTGGTACTGCCTTATAAAGTCTTGGTACAATTTTTTTCCAGGAAATATCAGCGTCGTCGCGCTCGGCCCGCTGACCAACGTCGCACTCGCGATCACCCTGGATCCGGACTTCGTTTACAACGTGGAAAGTTTCTACGTTACGGGATCCAGAGTTGACGGAGTGGAGAGCGACGAAGCGGTCGCGGAGTTCAATTTTTATCAAGACCCGCACAGCACCTTTGTTGTTTTTAACTTCACGAGGGGACTTCCGGTTGTCTCGTTGCCGTGGAAGACCGCTCGCTCGGCTGCGATTTCGAAGGCAAGGACAATCTTCCGTTTTAATTGACCTCAGTCTGACGTCCGAATCTCTGCCAACAGAAATGGCGGGCCGACGTCCTCGGCGCGATGGACTCGAGGCCGATTAAATTTCTCAATAAGATCGAGGCCGGAAGTCCCGAAGAGCCGACGTGGAGAGCAGCCGATATGATGATAACCGCGTCGATTCTGTGGCCGGATTTGATAACGCAATCTCGACTGACGAACGTGAGTCCCGTCTACGATGGAACTGCCCGAGGCTCCGTCTCAGTCGATCGCTCGGATGAACCTGGAAAAATTAAAAACGCTATAATTATCGAGGCTTTCGATGTCGAGGGATTCAAGAAACTTTTGCTCGACACTTTCTCGTGAGCGAGGCCCGAAATTAGTAATGCCGTTGATGTACTCACGTTTAAGTCCTCGTTATTATAATCGGAGAAGAGCGAAATATTTACTTGTGTAGAATAATGAAAAGGCAATGGTAATATTGATTGATTAATTTAATTTTTTTTTTTTCTTAACCTTCTGTCTTCTGTCGACGATCTGACCTTTCCTTATTGAGCGATCGACACCTTCGCTGCGGTATTTTTTCCGAGTGCGAATAACGCTGAAAGCGCTGAGACACTGAGAGCGTTTCCGGGGTAATTGCCGGGCGTATTGGATTTCTGCATAGCTCCCGGCATCTCGAGAGTCGCGGATTTCGTTTCACTCGGGACTTCTCCGAACGGCGGTCGAACACTTGTAAGGCTTACGCGTGTGCCGAGTTTGATTCGAGGTTGACGGGGCTCCGAGGCTGCGAAGTTTGTGACCTACAAAATTTGTAGACGAAAAAAGATTAATAAATCGTAAAGTTATATCGACGATTTGAAGTAACAAGGATTTTACAGTCAATAAATGGTATCTTCTGAATTTCCATGGGAAGCGACTGCCGACAGAGCGCCCGAACATGCCGAGAGAATTGTTCTCGCTACTGGTGCCGCAGATTTTTTCATATATTCTATTCTGACAATATTTTTACGAAATAGCGTTTAGTGAAAAATTCAATTTTCATCGCTATTTTCACAAAACTGCACTTGGTGAAAAATTCAATTTTCAGCGCTATTTTCACGAAAACTGCACTTGGTGAAAAATTCAATTTTCATCGCTATTTTCACAAAACTGCACTAAGTGAAAAATGCAATTTTAAAAAACTACATTTAGTGAAATTGTATTTGCAATTTTCACAAAATCGTATTTTGTGAGAAATGCAATTTTCACAAAATTGTATTTTGTGAAATTTTCATTTTCATTTTCATTCAATTTTCATTGCAATTCTCGTAAGTTTAATACGCGAATCGACTCACCTTGTCGTCGTCGTCGGGCGTTTTGCGCGATTAAACGCACAGCTCTGTTCGCATTCAGCTGTCGTCGGTACCTCCGAGAATTTGCATCGAGAGTGTAACACATCGGGACATGTGCGAGGCGAAGCTACCCGGTCGACCGATTTCCTCGATCGGATTTCTCCATACAGCCTGCAATAAAAATATACAAGTGATTATATTTTTTAAAAGCTCTTTTTAATTACAAAAAAAAAAAATGTATACATGTTCTTTCCTATCCCAAGTTGAAGTAATCATCTGTAAAACCGACATGAGTGTAACCGTTTATAAAATAATTGTCCACGTGTTAAAACCGCACGTGCAAGAACAAAAAATGATATGAAACTTATTTTTAATAGTCGAAAAAAAAAAAACACATTGAAATTTGACCACGAGGTGCACTCGAATGTGTCGACTTTTTGTTGTAAAAAATTACCCATTCGTATTTTTTCGGACCGATACATAATGCAAACATAGCTGATTAATCAAATATGTTACATTTCAGCGCGATCTTGCGAACATTGATGTTCCGATATCTCGTTGTTTTTCGTTATCTCGAAGGGAGTAAATTGTCCGTGTAGATTTGGAGAAACGACGAGCTCGTGGCTCGTTATTTGAACTACGATTTGGCCCGGATAGAACAAATATCGTGAAATCTAGTAAGACGAGTACAAAAGAGTCGCGGTCATTAGGACGGGAGCATTCTGCCGCTCAGAAACCCTCACAGTGGACGCGACATCCATTTCTGACGAAGTTCTCGTATGTAAGTAAACTACATTATTTCGTCGATTAATGTTATCGTTATAAAGACAATAATATTATGGCGAGTTTTCCTTATCCGGTTCGCACTGAACACGTGCTTCGCGAAAAATGTTCCATTCGGATGTCCGACAGAAAAAATGAAAATCGAATTTGACGTTAGTTGCAATTTTTACCGATTTTTTTTTCAGCTTGCAGGTAAACCGGAAGTAACGAAGATGTACGGAAGATCATGCTTCGCGACCGGATTCTTCCTGATCTTAATATATGCGAGGTGAGAGGCAATATTAAGCACACTGTAAAAGGGACGCGTCGATCGCGATGGTCTTTGTAATTTTTTTTTTTTTTGCTAATGAAACACTAAAATATGCTCTCGAATTAGTTCGGCTTTGAAAAATCCCGGAAAAATTATACTAGACGTGGACGCTGGTGGGGATGACGCGGCGGCGATTCTTCTCGCCCTGGCACTCGAGGAAAAGATGAAGAACGACGGTTTCGAGATTATCGCTATAACTTGCACGTACGGTAACACAGCGCTGACGAATGTCGAGCAGAATGTAATGAAGACATTGACAATCGCTAACAGGACCGACGTGAGTGTTAATTATTTAATTGCTCCAATTTCTTTTTTTCTATGCACAGAGCATGCGAGAACTTTGTGAAATCCACAGATACCCGTTTACACCGGTGTGAGTAAGCCACTGATGAAAAATTTTACGCTCGATTATTATTTCGGCGCGGACGGACTGGGCGATATAGATTGGGGCGAGGAGATCGCCGGAAGTATCGATCGAACGAAACCCGCCAGCGTCGCTCTAGTCGATCTGGCCCGTGCCCATGCAGGTATTTGCAAGATTATCAGGGACAACAAAAAACCCCTTACAAATCGAAAATCGCATTAAAGATAGAAAATCTTCTTAAAATTCGAAAAAGCCTCTTAAAAAATCAAAAATCCTTTTAAAACCCGAAAATACCTTCAAGAATCGAAAATCCGCTTAAAATTCTAAAATCCTCTTAAAAATAAAAAAATCCCCATAAAAATCGAAAATCGCATTAAAAATAGAAAATCTTCTTAAAATTCGAAAGAGCCTCTTAAAAAATCAAAAATCCTTTTAAAACCCGAAAATGCCTTTAAGAATCGAAAATCCGTCTAAAATTCTAAAATCCTCTTAAAAAAAAAAATCCCCATAAAAATCGAAAATCGCTTAAAAATCGAAAGTCTTAAAAATTGTGAATAACAAGGCGTGCAGCGTCGCTCTAGTCGATCTGGCCCGTGCCCATGCAGGTATTTGCAAGATTATCAGGGACAACAAAAAACCCCTTACAAATCGAAAATCGCATTAAAAATAGAGAATCTTCTTAAAATTCGAAAAAGCCTCTTAAAAAATCAAAAATCCTTTTTAAGCCCGAAAATGCCTTTAAGAATCGAAAACCGCTTAAAAATCGAAAATCTTAAAAATTGTGAATAACAAGGCGTGCAGCGTCGCTCTAGTCGGTCTGGCCCGTGCCCATGCAGGTATTTGCAAGATTATCAGGGACAACAAAAAACCCCTTGCAAATCGAAAATCGCATTAAAAATAGAAAATCTTCTTAAAATTCGAAAAAGCCTCTTAAAAAATCAAAAATCCTTTTAAAACCCGAAAATGCCTTCAAGAATCGAAAAACCGCCTAAAATTCTAAAATCCTCTTAAAAATAAATAAATCCCCACAAAAATCGAAAACCGCTAAAAAATCGAAAATCTTAAAAATTGTGAATAACAAGGCGTACCTCGTCTTGCGCTTATTTTCCAGGAAACATCAGCGTGATGGCCCTCGGTCCTCTGACCAACATCGCGATCGCCATAGCCCTGGATCTCAGCTTCGTCGACAACGTCGAGCGACTGTACGTAATGGGAGCGAGCGTTCCGGAATTGGGAAAGTCACCGCGGCACGAGGAGTTCAATTTTTCTCAAGATCCGGCGAGCAACTATATAGTATTGACGAGCATGAGAGGACTTCCGGTCATCTTACTGCCATGGGAGACTTGTATCGCTCCTCGAATTCCAATGGTAAAAAAAAAAGAACGTCCGTTTCCTACAACAAATGATCGTCTCTAAAATCCTCGATTTCTCTCTTGTCTTCAACAAGGAATGGCGCAAAAACGTTCTCGGAGCCGTGGACTCGAGGATAATTAAATTTCTCAACAAAGTTGAGCACAGACATTTCCCACGTCCCAGATGGGAATTGCCGGATTTGATTCTAGTCGCGATAGCACTGCAACCGGAATTGATAACGCGTTCTCTGCTGACGAACGTCACCCCGCTGGTCGAGGGACCGGCTCGAGGCTCCGTCGAGGTCGATTTTCACGGCAGATCTAAAAGGAATAAAAACGTCATAATTGTCGGGGCTTTCGATGTAGAAGGCTTCAAGCAGATGTTGCTCGATGCTTACGCGTAGAAAAAAATTAATTAAATAAATTAAATTCCACAGGAAGTGGCGTCACAGTGAGATTTTTTACGAGTCAGAAATGCGATTTTCAAACGGGAAAGCAACGTATTTTCGTGGAAATCTCAAAAAATCTAAATTCCACGACCAAAGATGTAAAGTCATGGAAGTGTGCTATTGCTCGGAGATGTGATAAAGCGGCGGATACCGGATGTTGAGAAGGAATGTTGACTGAGAGTTTAAGTTTAAGTTTCTGTTTAAGGAAATTATTGTATTAGCATGTAAGAAGTGGAGAGGCGGGGTGTGTAAAAGGCGAAAGCCATACAGTGGAAATAAAATTCTATTCTATTCTAAATTCCACGATAGATAGCAAGGGCGCGAGGCGCGATCGCCATCGACAACCTGCTAATAGATAAAGAATTTACTGATATTGAATAACGTTTGTTGATTTACCACGAAAAGTGAGTCCGCAATAGTTCTCAGACTCGCAAATCCCGAGCGACCAGTCTCAGCATTTTGCGATGTTCTCGGCTACTCCGTTGTCGAAATAATATTGGCAAAACTGACATATTGGCACAGCTGATCGACTCTTGGTGCTCGGCAGAGCGCAGCTCGCTCTGTTCCACTCCAGCGAAACAAAACGCGATACATTTTTCCACTTCGGCCTCGGCGAGATTCTCCCTCTGTGTACAAACGAAACATGAATGAATAAAAAAAAAATCGGAAAATCTACCATCGATCAGCGATCGATAATATTTTCTTACCTTCCTGTTTGGCCTCGAGGGTCGGTTTTTTTCTTATGTTATTCCTAGTGTTCCCGTCGCTCGTCACCTCGACCTTCGACGATGTCGCCCAAATCTTTGATCCATCCTCTCAGACCTTTCGACGATTTATTTTTTTCTGCAAAAAACCGCGTGTCGAATTGCCGAACACAAACGAGAGTTCTACAACTCAAAAGACGAGAGTTGCTGATCATGAAATATCGTTTATTGAGAGCTTTCAATGAGCTTATCGTGAAAAAAGTTGTAAATAAATTATAGTATGTAGAAATAATGTTCAGTCGTTGCCGCGTTGATCACGCAGGCTACACGCCCGCGTGTGCACTCACCCACCCACCCACCCACACACACACACACACACACACACACACACACGCACGCACATATACATATATATATATACCACCGATATTTTAATAGCTCAACGCTAAAACTGAAATGGTTTTATCACAATGTGTCCCCTTCGGAATAATATTTCGTGGATTATCGAGGCCGGTGTCTTGGGTCGGGAATTCTCCGGACCTGGGATCGAGCGAACAATCGCCGTGGGTCGTTGGAAACTTCTCAATCACCCGCAGTTATCTCGACGCTCTCCTTCGGAACTCCTCAATCGCCCAGAGTTATTTACCCAACTCCGTAAGGCAGTCCTTGCGAATAGTCTTCACTTCGCATAAGTTTCAAAGGAAGGAGAGGGAATTACGAACGTTTATGGATGGTACAAAAATCTGAAAAAAATCACGCATATTAAAGGTGTTCAAAAAATTAATTCTGCATAATAATAATTCGAAAATATTATTAAAAAATTGATGAAAAATAAAATTGTTCAACAAATCTCCCGGAAACTTAACTTTTTTTTTATGAAACTGATTCGTTCACTTCTCTGAATACGTACAAATTTTTTCAGATTTTAAAATTCACTTTGCATTTTTTTTTATATGGGAAAAATGTGTGGAAAGTTACAAAATTGAAAGTGAATTTAAAAATCTGAAAAAATTCATACGTATTCAGAAAAATGAACGAATCATTTTCTTTTAAAAAAAAAAAGTTAGTTTTCCGAGAACAATTCCGTTGCGCAATTTTATTTTTCATTAATTTGTTTGTAACATTATGGACATATTATTTTGCAAAATTAATATTTTCAGCACCTTCAATACATTTGATTTTTTTCAGATTTTTATACCATCGAGAAGTCTTTGCAATTCCCTCTCAGTTCTCTGAAACTTGTGCGAAGTGAACACTGTTCGCAAGGACTACGTTAAGGTAGTCCTAGTGGACAGCCTGAGCCCACATGAGTTCAGAGAGAATTGAGAGAGAATTGCGAACACTTCTCGATGGGATAAAAATTCGAAAAAAATCAAGCATATGGAAGGTGCTGAAAATATTGATTTTACATAATAATAACTCCAAAATATTATTAACAAATGCATAAAAAAAAAATTGTTCAAAAAATTCCCCGGCAACTTAACTTTTTGTTCATATAAAAACAATTTGTTAATCTTTTTGAATACGTATGAATTTTTTCAGAATTTTATCTAATTTTTGAAAATCACGTTTTTTTATTAACTAAAAACGCAATTTTCAAAAATTAGACAAAATTCTGAAAAAATTCATACGTATTCAAAAAGATTAACTTATTGTTTTTATATGAACAAAAAGTTAAGTTGCCGAAAGATTTGTTGAACAATTTTTTTTTCATTCATTTGTTAATAACATTTTGGAATTATTATTATGCAAAATCAATCTTTTCGGTACCTTCCATATGGTTGATTTTTTTCAGATTTTTATCTCATCGCGAAGTATTCGCAATTCCACTCTCAATTCGCTCTGAACTCACGTGGGCTCAGGCTGTCCGCAAGGACTACCTTAATCGGCCAGAGTTATTATCTCGACGATCGCCCTCGGAACTCCTCAATCGTCCAAAGTTATCTCGACGATTTCCCTCGGAACTCCTCAATCGTCCAGATTTATCGGACGATTGAGTTGTATCCAGAGTTATCATTTCGACGCTCTCCTTCCGGACTCCTCAACCATCCAAGGTTATTATCTCATGAAGATATCCGCGCGGCACGAAATTTCGTCGCCAGCAAGTCTCCGTCAACGCACCGCGCGAGGAAAAAAAAATTGTTCACTTGTAGAATTTTATTCTCCAAGTGAACTTCCCCGAGCGAAGTTCGCCCAATGCAAAAACACAGCCGTTCTAACCTGACGAAATTTAGTCTCACGAGGCTCTCTTCTTCGTAATATTATCTGACCGCTCTAAGCACTCCTCAATCGTCGAGAGTTATTATCTCGACGCTCTCCTTGGCGTGTTTGTTGTCCTGTTTCTTGGAGGCATTGCCGCTCGTCTTGGCCCTCTGCAGTTCGTACACCGACATGCATTCGGAATTCGTGGTTCTGACGTTGTCGGCGAGTTTCTGGGGTGGCACGACGCTGAGCGAGACGGGCATGTTCTTCGAGTATTCTCCCTGGCCGGTTTTCCCATGGCTCTTCTGTTGGGGTATAATCTCTAAGTGCGAGTGCTGCTGAAGCTGCGAGAGCATCGACAGAGTCTCGGCCGTGTTCGACGACGGTATCGGACTCTGCATGGCCGGCATCTCGAGTGTCGCCGATTTCCCTTTGCCGGAAGTCTTTCTGAACGGCGGATGCTTCGGCGGCGGCGGTGGTTTCTGAACAGACTGACCGACGGCGCTGACGGAAATTCCGCTAAGCTCCGGCGGAATGAACGGCGTCTGTCCGATGGATCCGCCGGACGACATCGTGCTCAGGAGGCTCTGAAGATTGTTAGTCATCTGCGGTATTGTGACTTTGGGCACTTTCTGCTTCTTCGTCGTGGCGCTGCTCTGCGTCTTCGGTGGCTGCGGCTGCTGAGCCATCTTCTTGGAGAGGAGCTTGTGCTGAAGGGACGTTCCACCGCCTCCGCCCCGTGAGGGCGGCATGCCCATCGAGATCGTCGGCTTTATGCTCAGCGCCGATCCCTGGAGAGCCGTGTGGGCGGCCTGCGGCATGCTTCCGGTGTTCGAGCCGGGGTTTCCGCCGCTCAGAGACGAGTGCGAGACCGAGGAATTGTGAGCCGGCTGAGGATCGGTGAGCGACTTCGAGACTCGTATCTGCGGCGCGGACATTTGCTTCGGTGGTGCGGTTTTCGTTTGCTGGACGACCGACGGCTTCAGCAGCGACACCTGCGTCGCAGTCGGATGGCTCGACGGCTTGGCGCTCGGTTGCTGCATCGGCATGGACTTCGATATGTGCGCCGACATCGGCTCGACGTGGGACGCAGCGTGCTTCGACGCTTTGCTCTTGTGCTGCTGCAGAGACGAGCCCACGGGCGTTATCGATATGCTCGGCGCCTCTTTCGTGCTCGATGTCGTAGTCGTAGTTTTCGTTACCGACTGATGGTACATCGGCGGCGCTCGCGTCGTCGACGACGCGGCGTTGCTCATGTTGAGCAACTGCTGCACCGTCAAGCTCCCGAGGTTTCCCATCGGGCCCCCGATACCTCCGTGGCTCCCCGGGCCGGAAACTCCACCGGCCATCCCTGAACTCGTCGGACTCGAGGTCGGCACGCTGCTCGTCCCGGTGCTCGTCATACTCGTCGGTACACCGCCGTAACCCGCTGACGCTAAGTTTGATATAGACGAGAGATTATTCTGATACTGTCTTATTATGTCCTGATAACCCATTTGATTGAGATAATTGACGGCGGTGAGAGACTCGAGCATATTTCCGCTGAGTCCTGCTGCCAGTAACGCGGCTGATAACATACTTGGATCCATCAGGGGATTCATGAAGTAGGGATTCATCAGAGGACGATTGGCGCCGGCGACGCCGAGATAATTGCCGAAGGCTTGGCTCTTCGGATTGAACTGTCCACCGAGAGCGCCGCTCTGCTGCATCGCCTGGAGATACTTGTTCACGTTGGGCGGGCGACCGCGCGGACGGCCCGTCGATGTCGAAGTCTTGTAGGGCTTGCGCGGGTGCTGCGTCTGCGGCGAGGTCGGCAGACTCTGAGGCTGCGACGTTGTGACCTGTGAAGATTAAAAAAACAGGAAATTGTGATTAAAAAAAAAGTTCTGGTTTTTCGGGAAATTCAAAAAATTCAAAGTTGACATCGAATTTAAACGCTTCGATCGATTCTCCCCGAATTCAATAGGGATCGTCGGGCGATCGGATTCTATCTCTGTACAACTTTCTGCTGAGATAGCTCAAAAAAGATTGAAGCTTGAGGGCGCAGATACATTTGTGAAAAAAATAAAATTAGCGTACAAAAAAAAGAAATTGAAAATTTGTAAATAAAATTTTGAAGCAACTATTAATATTAAGAAACTATCAACCACACCTGCTTTGTGGGAATTTTTAGCTTCATCGGTCGAGGCATTCTCGAGTTATGGCGTTTTGAATTTTACGCGTGTGATCGTATCCGGAAATTTTTTATAAATATGATTTTTCAATGTTTTCGAACATTCTGAACACGTTTTCATTAAAATCCCGAAAAAAAAATTTTCACCATAACAAAGCTTCCTCGACGAGGAAACAAAAAATTACAATTCGATGAAAATTCGACAGAAAGTTAGAATTGCGTCGACGAGTCGAGCTCGCGAGGATTATTGCGGGTTCGTTGCTCACCGGACTCGATGAAGTCGCCGGCGTCGTCGCGATGCTCGTCGTCGGAACGGAATTCGAAGCCGCGATCTTGCTGGCCAACAGCGTCTGATGGCAATACTTCAGAGCTACTTCCAGCACATTTCCTTCGACGTTCTGCGAAACGAAAAAAAAAAAATAGAATTCAATATTTTTAGGAAAAAGAAAAATGGAGTCAAAAATAAATTTGTTTTTGACTGACCTTCACACCGGTGTACGCTTTGTAAGTATCGATGAGAACACCGCCGAAAACTTGAATCGTCGGCTCCTTTCCTTGGAAGGTTTTCTGAACTTCCCGATAGATCTTGTAGACGTCGAGCAACACATTCTTCCGTGGATCCGCTCGGAAGTTGTGGGTACTCTCGGCGCTCACGGGCGCAGCGGGCATGTTCTGAATTCGCGTGCGGAGCGACTGCAGGCAGAGCGTTTGCGCCTGCTGTGAGAGCTGCTCTCGCTCCGAGTCTCTCAGATATTTTCTGTCAATTGTAAAAACAAAATTCAATTGATGAAAAATGCAATTTTTAAATCAAGCGAAAATGCAATTTTTAAATCAAGCAAAAATGCAATTTTTAAATTAAGCAAAAATGCCATTTTTAAATTAAGAAAAAATGCCATTTTTAAACTGACCAAAAATGCCATTTTTAAATTAAGCAAAAATGTAATTTTTAAATTAAGCAAAAATGCCATTTTTAAATTAAGCAAAAATGCCATATTTAAATTAAGCAAAAATGCCATTTTTAAATTAAGCAAAAATGCCATTTTTAAATTAAGCAAAAATGCCATTTTTAAATTAAGCAAAAATGCCATTTTTAAATTAAGCAAAAATGCCATTTTTAAATTAAGCAAAAATGCCATTTTTAAATTAAGCAAAAATGCCATTTTTAAATTAAGCAAAAATGCCATTTTTAAATTAAGCAAAAATGCCATTTTTAAATTAAGCAAAAATGCCATTTTTAAATTAAGCAAAAGTTAAATTTTTATATTAAGCAAAAATGCAATTTTTAAATTAAGCAAAAATGCCATTTTTAAATTAAGCAATAATGCCATTTTTAAATTAAGCGATATGCAATTTTTTTTTATTAAGCAAAAATGTAATTTTTTAAATTAAGCAAAAATGTAATTTTTTTTTAAATTAAACAAAAATGCTACTATTTAAATTAAGCAAAAATGCAATTTTTTAAATTAATATTTCTGTCAGATTGGAAACTCGATTTGCTCACTTGTCGGCGTCGGGTATCTTGCGCAATTGAACGCAGAGCTCCATCAGCATCCAGCTGTCATCTGTCTCCTTGAGAATCTGCATTAGGAGTGTAACGCATCGGGACATGTGCGAGGCGAAGCTGCCCGGTCGGTCGATCTCCTCTATCGGATTTCTCCAGACACCCTGCAACATCGAAAACGAAGGTAATTGATCAGTTATACCAAATGTACAGACATCGTGCGCCATTGAATTTATTTATTCATTCTTCATTATCTAGAGAACGAACAACATGCGATATAGAGGCAGGTTTGAATTTTCATTTGTTACCAAGATAACGACTGTCGTCGGAATTCCGTTGACCGAGCATAGTAAAAAGCTGTAGAAGTGAAACTGGTGTGGAAGCAAAAAGTTCGTACATTTTACAACGTCTTATTGTCCACAAACGTTCACATTTTTTATATGTTAGTTTTCCGAACGCATCATCCGGCTCTAGTTTGATAAACAAAACTACAAACTAAAATTGGCAATGACGCGGGAAAAAAGGACAGATTTTGTATATTCAAATTTGAAGAAATGATTCTGTTACTTCCGTGACAACATTATTTTTACGAAACTTCGTGTTCCGATTTTACGAAATAATTTGTTGCTGTGAGTCATCGCTCGAGACCCCCCAAAAGAAGACGTAATATTGATTCGCCGCGAAATTGTGCATCGCAGGCGAATTAAGTGCATATTTTATCGTTAACGCGATTAACCCTTTAGAAGTCACACCGTCCGAAACGGGACTAACGCCTAAGAGTGGGGATGGAGGTGTGACTTGTAAACGGTTACGCGTGTCGTTTGTTATTTTCTTTTTTTATTTAATTTGTATATACGCTTTTTCTATTTGTATTTATTCTTCGTTATCGCACTAAGACACGTGATATTGAGGCAGGTCTAAATTTTCGTATTATCTCGAAGATAACGATAATCCTCTAATTCCCGTTGATCGAGTACAAAAGACTGCGTACCATCGCGTACGAGATCAATCAGTCGCCGGAAGACCCCCGGACAGAATGTCATATTAATTTGTCGCAAGTTTGCGCGTCGCAGGTGAGTTAAGTGCACACTCAATCGTCGACACGATTGAGAATAGCATGAAGAGTTCTCCTTATCTGATTCCCACTGAGTACGCGCGACAAATGTGTCTGCAATTCGGACGTGCATATTCGACGGTGATGTCACGATAGCTATCATCGAACAATTAAGTGACAGTCCTTACGATTATATAAGAAAACCGTGAGTACGTCGAAGTCTTTTGCTTTTCAGTGCTAAATTAGATCCGAAATGGCGAAGATGCACGGAAGATCATGGCTCGCGATTGCACTTTTTCTGATCGCTATATCAGCCAGGTAAGCAGCGATATTAGGCCGAAAATATAAAAATAAACAACAAAGATTAAAATTAAAACTAACTTTTTGTCTTTTTTTTTAACGAATGTTCGCGCCTAAATGGTTTTTTTTCTCTAATTTAGTTCGTCTTTGAAAACGCCTGGAAAAATTATAATAGACACTGATGCCGGTGGAGACGACGCGGCCGCGATTCTCCTTGCCCTAGCCGCTGAGGAAAAGATGAAAAACCAGGGTTTCGAAGTTATCGCTATAACTTGCACGTACGGTAACACTCTGGTGGCGAACGTCGAGCAGAATGTACTGAAAATATTAACCGTCGCTAACAGGAGCGACGTGAGTACTTTGGTCGAAAATTTATTCCTTTAATTATTATTATTATTATTATTATCATTTATTTTATTATTATTATTATTATTATTATCATTTATTTTATTATTATTATTATTATTATTATTATCATTTATTTTATTATTATTATTATTATTATTATCATTTATTTTATTATTATTATTATTATTTTAGTGAGCATACGAGTGGGGTTTTGTTAAATTCGCAGATGCCCGTTTACGCCGGGGTGCACAGGCCGTTGTTGAGAAATTTCACAACGGACTACTATTTCGGTGAGGACGGAATGGGCGATGTAGATTTCGACGAGGAGATCACGGGAAAGATCGATAGATCGAAATACGCCAGCGTTGCACTGGTCGATCTAGCACGAGAGCACGCGGGTATTCAGAAAGTTTGCCCCTCAAAACTTAAGGAAAGCCGAAAGTGAGATTCAGTGAGAATTTGAACACTTCGTAATGATATAAAAATCTGAAAAAATCCACGGTATTAAAGGTGCCAAGAACATTAATTTTCCATAATGATAATGTGAAACAGTTATTAACAAGTTTCTAAAAAAAAAAAATTGTTCGACAAATAATCAGCAAATCTTTTTGTCTCTTTTCAAATGTACTCGTTGATTTTCTAGAAGCCACACGGATTCCTTCGGAAATTTCTTACATTTTTGAATTTTTTAAACGCCAAAACTACGGAACTCTTGGCGCAATCGCCTCGAAATTTTTTGTGTGTACTGTGGAATCGGGACTACATCGATTTTTGAAATTCTCGAACAAAAATTATTTTTGAATATAAGAAAATTCTGAAAAAATTGGATATGAATTCTAAAAAAAATCAAGGAATTTTCCTGATAAAAAAATAATAATTTGCTGATAACCTTTCGGCATTAATATTATGCAAAATCAAAGGACCAGACATCATTGTCACGGCTGATTTATTTCAGATTTTTGGTATACCGTGAAGTACTGAAATTTTTATCGAATTAAACTTTTGGTTGAAAATCCTTGATGACCCGAAAAATATCTGCACGAGACTAAATTTCCTCAAGTCATAACTGTTTTGCATCGCACAAACTTCGCTTGGAGAAGTTCACTTGGAAAATAAAATTCTACGAATTGACTATTTTTTTATTTTTTTTGCGTCTTAAAGAGACTTGCTAAGGATGATATTTAGTGTCACGTAGATATAACTTCAGGGTCATGAAATTTATCAGAGGCAGTGCGAAACTTGTCTTGGGCTAATTTTTCAGGCAATATCAGCGTCATGGCCCTCGGCCCGATGACAAACATCGCGATCGCGATATCGCTGGATCCCAACTTCGTCAACAACGTCGAAAGATTCTACGTAATGGGCTCGAGCATTCCGGAATCGGAAAACTCATCCCGCCACAAGGAGTTCAATTTCGCTCAAGATCCACCGAGCAACTTTATCGTACTGAACGGCACTAGAGGACTTCCGGCTATCTTATTGCCCTGGGAAACCAGCCAAGGAACTAAAATTTCGACGGTAAAAAAGAACCTATTTGCAATAATAAATTATCGTTTCTTGCACGTCCTTGGCTTAAATATATATATATATATATATTATATATATGTTTTTTTTTCAATAGCACTGGCGCAGAAACGTTCTCGGAGCTATAGACTCGAGGGCCATTAAATTTCTCAATAAAGTCGAGGCCAGTCACCTCACGAAGCCTGCATGGAAAATAGCAGATATGCTCGTAAGTGCGGTGACTCTGTGGCCGGAACTGATAACTCGCTCATTACTGACGAACGTCACGCCCGTGTTCGAGGGTGCCGCGCAGGGCTCCGTCGAGGTCGATTATGCCAATCGAACCGGCAAGACCAAAAACGTTATCGTCGTCCAGGCTCTGAACGTTCCAGCCCTCAAAAAGATATTTCTGGAAGTTTTCGCATAGAAAAAAAAGAATAACACTTTCTTAATAAACAATAAAATGTTAGTATGTTCTGTGCGGAAATATGCGACCTGAAGGCAATAGCAGTGAAAAACATGCGATCTTTCGGGAAAAAAAAAATTGCTTTTTTGAAATTGGAAAACTTGTAACTTTTTTGAAATTAGAATGTAGCCTTACAATATTTTCGCCAATTTTTTTATTTTCAAAATTTGTTTATAAAATGTATTTGTTAATGAAATCCGTTTGAATTTGAAAACAATGGCGGTGGTTGTTATTTGATATCTCAAAATAAAAAAAAATGGCCGTTGAAAAAATAATAGGAAAAAAAAAATTCTTTTTTCAAGAACGTAGTAACAACGTAAACAAGATACTGACATTGAAGAAGTTTGTTGATTTCCGATCGGCGAACAGTCCCTGAAACGTAAGTCCGGAATAGTTCTGGCACTTGTAAGTCCCGAGCAGCAAGTCTCGGCACTTCGCGTTGTCCTTGGCCGCTCGGTTGTTGAAGTAATAGTGGCACAGCCGATAGATAGATTTGTAGTGCTCGGGAAAGCGTAGAACGCACTGTTCCAATCCGGCCAAGCAGTAAGCGATCAATTTTCCCACGTCGGCCTCGCTCAGATATTCCTCTGTGTACAAAATCGAATAATAAACGAATTAAAAAAATAAATAAAAATTACTTCCTCATATTTTACGATTTTGCTCATAACTTCCTCTACGATAATTCCGTTGTGCCATTTTGGCTTCCTCATGGAGGAAGCTATAATTAAAACACAGTAAAAAAAGTTTTAAGGCAATTTTAAATCTAATCTTCAGCGCTGATTACGAAACTATAACTCATTTTACTCTTTGCGTGATGTTTGATTCAGAAACTACTGTCAAAAAAATTTGAAAACTTCAAAATTTTCAAAATCCCATAAAATAAACGGTTGGATCAATTTTTTCCAAATTTAATACGAAACATTGTACACTGTTAGTCCATTTCTGTGCCAAATTTAAGCTCGATACCTCCATATTTACTCAAATTAGAGCATTTTTAGTAATTCTTCAAAAAAATCAAAATTCGATAAAATCTGATCCCTTAGGTAGATTTCGGCCAAATTCAATACCAAAGGTCTTTGATAAAAATACTATATACGTGTACAGTTTTATGACAATGGCTCAAAATTTGCGAAAGTTAGAACTACCACAGACTTTTTTCAAAAATTCCAAATTCGTGTAAAATTTCGAAACGAGCCTCATGAAAATTATATCGAAGGAAGAGACGTGACCACTCTATTAGTGTACAAAATTTCAACCCGCTATCTAAAGCCGTTTCCGAGTTACAGTCATTCTAAGCGGCGCACGCACGCACGCACGCACGCACGCACGCACGCACGCACGCACGCACGCACGCACGCACGCACGCACGCACGCACATACATCCGGACGCCAGCTAAAAATCACATTTCTCGACGTTTTCGACTATTTCTAGTACGCTGACATTAAAATCTCGA
The DNA here is from genome assembly GCA_958510785.1 of Exephanes ischioxanthus. Taxonomy (NCBI): domain Eukaryota; kingdom Metazoa; phylum Arthropoda; class Insecta; order Hymenoptera; family Ichneumonidae; genus Exephanes; species Exephanes ischioxanthus. The sequence continues at coordinate 2,958,786 of OY294018.1, read as the reverse complement.
AATTTTTTTTTTTCAAGAATCCGATTGCTCTACGAGGAAGCAAAATAATCGACGAAAGCCGATAACGATATATTATCGTTCGTGATCGATAATATTTTCTTATCCATCTCGCCGGCCTCGGGAATCGATTTTTTTCTCATAATAAGTAAATACCAAATAAATAATAAGATAAAGAATCATAAAAAAAAAAAAAATAATCGTCCAAAGCCGATAACGAACTATCGTTCGTGATCGACGATATTGATCTTACCCTTCTCGCTGGCCTCGGGTATCGATTTTTTCTTGTCGGTCTCGCTCTCGGCGGATTCGCTGTCGCTGTCGCTCGAGCTGTCGCTCTCGGAGCTGTCGTCGCTGCTGCTCGACTCATCGCTGCTGCTCGAGCTCGAGTTGTTAGTCTCCGTCGTCGTCGTTGTCTGCGTCGTCGTGTTGCTCTCCTGCGAGCCCCTCCGGCTCAGCGTCACCTCGTCCTTCACCGTGTTCACCTGACTCTTCTTCTTGTCGGCGTTCTTCTCCTTGGACTCCTTGTCGCTTTTACCGGCGCAACATCTGCCGGTCTCGACCGACTGAACGTCCTCGTTCTGCAGCCACTTGCCATCCGACTTCCGCGTCTCCTCCTCGTCCGGCAGCGAGTGCTGAGCCTCGTTGCTCATCTCCATCGCGCGCTTCATCAGCGCGTCCATTAGATCCTGAACATTCTCACCTTTCCCCTCAGGACTCGCACATCTCGACAATTTCTGTTCCGCGTAACTACTCACCCTCTCGTCGACAAAATTTCTCACACGATCTTTCTTTCTTCCGTCCTCCTTGTTAGTCAATCTCTGAGCTTTCTCGCTCTCGTCGCTCGACAGTATCGTCACCTCGTCGCCGGAACTGTCGCGCTGAGCTACAATCTCGCACACATTCGTGATAAGATCGTCGACGATACCAACGACGTCTTGCATAAGCTGCAAGTGCGATACGCTTCCTAATTTTATTCTTTTACCGGTATCGTCCTGATGCTGCGCTTCGGCGTGACGCTTTCGAGACTCGCTCTTCGTCGACTTTGCGGTTTCCGTCTTGTCCGGCGGCGGTATCTCCTCGACGCTGTTCAAACGACGCTCCTGATTGGTTCTGCTCTTCGGAAGTTCCGTCGCGACTATGTCGCCGTAGAGAGCCTCCGGATATCCGTTGTTGTCCGTGCGCCTTCCGCCGTTGAGCTTCGACTCGTACTGCATGAACGGACTGCTCGCGCAATCCGTCAGGTGGCTCATGAAGACACGACCCAGAGATTTCGTCAAGGGCTTGCCCTCGTGCTGCTCGAGGTACTTGAGGATACAGGCGTGAATCCTGTAGTGAACCTCGAGAGCCTCCACGGACAGATAGTGGGGATTCTTGTGCTGGAGACGGCGAGGGTAGTGGGCGCTGTTCTTGTGAAGCCAATCGCTAGCCTGCGTAAATAATTTTATTTTTTATTTTTATTTTTTATCGATTAGGTTGTTGGATGGCAAATGGATTTTTTTTTTCTAAACTATAGATTAAATATTAATAGATGGGGTAGAAACAGGCATGAGACTAAATATAATGAGACTGTAAAGTGAGAATGAAAGAGATATGATGAGACTAAATTAATTTCATCGAGTTATAAGGCTTGTGTTTTGCAGCGCACAAACTTTGCTCGGGGAAGTTCACTTGGAGAATAAAATTGTGGAAGTGAACAATTTTTTTTTTTCCTGAAGCCGTGCACTGATGGAAAATTGACAAAAATGAATGGGTGAGCCGATGGGACTCACCTTGGCGTAGTGGTCGAGATAAACCGGCGGATCATTGTTCTTCTTCTCGGCGATTTTCGCGAGCATGTAGTGATAGAGCCATCTCTCGTCGTGGACGTTCGAGTGATCGTCGATGTTCGTCAGGAACATACGATTAGCGGATATGAAACAATTGACAGCGATCTCGAGGGTGTCCTCCTTGCGGGTCTCCAGTGCGGCGAATCTCTCCATGCTCAGGGTGTCGGTTTCCTGCTTCAGCAAACGGGAGCAGAAGGAGTGGACGGTGTAGGCGAACGTCCCGTACTCTATCCATATAACGCTCTGAGCTGGAACAAGCTCGACCGCACGCTGGTAGCAGCATTGAGCTATCTTCGCGTCGAATAGAAGCTTCTTCGTGTCGCTGGAATGAAACAAAATTAAACATAAATTTTAAAGAAATCAAGTCAACAAGAACGCTAAAAAGGGATGGGAGTATAAAAAGAAAATGTAACGAGGCAAAAACGACCGAAACAGTGCCACACGATCATAGATCCAAACGGCTGATTAAAACAATAACGCTTTCGTTTAAGGTAGTCCTAGCGGACAGCCTGAGCCCACATGAGTTCAGAGAGAATTGAGAGAGAATTGCGAACACTTCTCGTTAGGATAAAAATTCGAAAAAAATCAAGCATATGGAAGGTGCTGAAAAGATTGATTTTACATAATAATAACTCCAAAATATTATTAACAAATGCATTAAAAAAAAATTGTTCAACAAATTCCCCGGCAACTTAACTTTTTGTTCATATAAAAACAATTTGTTAATCTTTTTGAATACGTATGAATTTTTTCAGAATTTTATCTAATTTTTGAAAATCACGTTTTTTTATTAACTAAAAACGCAATTTTCAAAAATTAGACAAAATTCTGAAAAAATTCATACGTATTCAAAAACATTAACTTATTGTTTTTATATGAACAAAAAGTTAAGTTGCCGGAAGATTTGTTGAACAATTTTTTTTCATTCATTTGTTAATAACATTTTGGAATTATTATTATGCAAAATCAATCTTTTCAGTACCTTCCATATGGTTGATTTTTTTCAGATTTTTATCTCATCGCGAAGTATTCGCAATTCCACTCTCAATTCGCTCTGAACTCACGTGGGCACAGGCTGTCCGCAAGGACTACCTTAAATAAATAATACGAGATAAAAAAAAAATTACACATACATTTTTAAGAAATTAAGCCAACAAGAACTCAAGAAAGATCAGAGGGTATAAAGAAATATATAACGAAGCAAAAACAACCTAAACAGTAGTGCGCGATCGTAGAACCAAATGGCTGATAAAAACAACACTTTCGGTTAAATAAATAACTTATTACACTCGGTGCGAAAATGTCAGTTTTCTGCACGCTCGCGTACACAAAACCCCCATTTTTACACCTAGTGAAGTAAAATTTGGTACGGCACGCGTGCGAAAAACTTTTTCTGAACTTGCCTCGGCTCGTGCTGCAAAGTCACACTCGTCAGAACAAGTTTCATCGCACTAGTATCGTAAATTACTGTTAAGAAGTTAACGAAAAGTCGATACAAAATGTCAGATACATTAGTCGCGACCCGAAAGAGAGGATAAACTCACGGCAGTGGTTTGCAGCTGGTCAGAGCCGTGCCGAATTCGGTGCTCGTCACCATAGCGAGTGTGGCCCAGCTGTTGAACGCCTCCGGATGAAGGCAAATATCCATAAGAAAGTACGACGTAGAGTTCGAGTACTGATTGTACTTGAACAGATAATCGCCGAGGAGTGCATAAACGGACGATACTTGGTAGGGCAGTGGTTTCTTGACGGTCGGCATTTTCTCGCGATCGCCGACGATGTACGACGTAACCTCGTCGATCTTGGTGCTCGGATCGTGTTCCTCGGGTACGAGAGAAATGACTTTTTTGAAGAGGCTGTGAGTGTCGGCGTTGATGGAGGCAGCGCGAGGTGTGTCGTACTCGGGAAGTACATCAGGCCTGTAGAAGTCGAACAGCAGCTGAGCGCCCTCCCAGGTCAGCTCGATCTGAGGCACTCGATGATCCTCCAGGTATTTAGGTTTGGTCTTCTTCTCCTTGCTCGGATGACCGTAGAGGCAGTAGAATATCTGCTCGAGATACCTGCCGAGTTTGTCGCGCACCTGCGCGAACTGGGGCGTTCGAAGACGCGGAATGACAAGCTTCATCGTGAATATGAGGAGCTTGGCCTCGTTGATGCAGCACCAAGAGTGCCTTCCGAGGAACTCGTGAGCGGTGAGGAGAATCATAATGGACGTCGGTATGTCTTCATCCTCGTCGTCGGATTCGAAGTTCTGCTCCTTGGTCTTGGTCGACAGCGACTTGGCTCTGCCCTTGTCCTCCTCGTACTGCAGAATGTAGTGAAGAATGATCCAGGGCAGAACGGTCTCGAGTGGCATCTCCACGGCCGTTTCGGTCACGTCCAACTGGTGGCAGACCATCTGCACGAGATTCTGGACGAGCCGAGCGAGCCTGGACTCCGGCAGATACCTCACGACGAATGTGCTGACTTCGTTGACACAGGCGTCGATCTTCTCGAGACACTTGAGCACACTCGCCGACCACTTTCTCTGCTCGCTCTCCTCGCCGGCGTTCAGGTAATTCTGCCAGGCCTCGTTCAGGCAAGCCTCCGCCCAGACGTAGCACTCCTCGTACTGCTCGAGCCTCCAGAGACTGTCCAGCAGCATCGCAAGCTGGTCTATCCGGTCGGTTATGACCTTGATGTGAGGCACGAGCTTCTGTCTCTGCCTCGCGAATTTGAAAGTGTCCTGGAGGGTTGCGGCAAGCTCGGCGTATTTCTTCTCGTCGTACAGTCGCTGAACCTCGCCTAATTTTTGTCCCCGGCGTATTGCGGTGAGCATCTTCTGGATCACCGGAATGTTTATCCTCGAGTTGTACTTGCAGTTCGGTAACTTGACGGATGGCAGTGGCGATCGGTGACGCTGAAACTCCTCCATGTGGCTGAGCAGGAGTTCGAGAGTCTCGATGACGATGTCCGTGTCGCCCTGGCAGTGAAATATGTTCGCCTTGAGCCACAGCACGCGCAGAAGATAGACCATGTTCTCGTCGTTGAAGAGGTCGTCGCGCACACTGGCGAAGATTATGTGACCGAGTTCCTCGGACGGCATTCCCGTGCCGAGTCTGTCGAGGTTCGAGGTTGGAAGGACGTCGGGCTTGTTGTCCATCCAACGATCGGTGTGAAGCTCACCGAAGAGCAGAGTCATCTCGGCGTCGTGCTTGAGAATACCGTGATCGTCGTCCTCCTCGCCGAACGGCGACGGATGAGGAATGTGCTCCCTCGTGTGCAAGTAAGCCTGGAGGTAAACCTCGCCCATCTCCTTCGGCCACTCGTGATTCCACTTGGTGCTCATGAATTCGGTGAATTTCGCTATTATTATCATGAGGTTGCTCTTGCAGCTGTGTTCGTTTATGAAATCCTCGACCTCGGTTTTCTCGATGTCGGTGTCGAAGTACTTCGGCTGCTCGCTCGTGTCCGGACTGCTCGGTTTCGAGCTCTCGGTGCTCTTGCTTTCCTCGGTGAGGTTGCAAATGTTCTCGCGATTGGCGAACAACTGGTAGAGATCCATCGTGTCCATCGAGTCGTCGATGTTCTTGAAGGGATCGTCCTTGGTCAGCTTCACGCCGTCCGGAAGAAGCGTGCTGGGGAACATTCTTCTGAGGGTCTCCTCGAGCTGCACGTCGTCCCTCTCGGCTTCCCTTCTGTTCGAGCCACGCACCCTCGCCGACCTCCTCATGCTGCTGCTGCTCCAGGCCCACTGCTGCAGAAAGCACAGAGAGCTTCGTCGACGCTTCTTCACCTTCTGTCCCTCCTCCTTGCCACCCTCCGAACGCTCGTTCGACTTCTCCTCCCCCTTAAAGGACTTGTCGTTCGACTTTTCGTTCAGCTTCTCCGAACCCTTCTCCGAACCGCCCTGACTCGATTTCTCGGGATTCTCCTCGTTCGATTTTTCGCAGTTGGCTCCCTCGGTCGGTAACTTATCGACCGGCGAGATAACCTCGTCCTCGTCGCCGACGATCATGGCCTCCGGAAAGTCGGGAGGTTCGTCCAAGTTCTTTTCCTGCTCGTCGGTGTTCTTGTCAGAGCGAAGAGACTCCGAGTTTGGAATTTTGAAGGGATCCTCGTCCTCGATTATCTGAATGTCGCTCGAGCCCGACTTGACGTCGTCCTCCATCTCGGACTTCATCTCCGCCTCGTAGTCCGCCGTCGGTACTCGCTGATCGTCCGAATTCTCCAGAATATCCATGTCCTCGATGTCCGTCTCGGGCTTCATCTCGACGTCGAGGTTGTCCATGTCCAGATCGATCTTTCCGACGCTGCCGTGTTCTGAGTTCTCGATCGCAGGGTCTTCCGTCTCGTCGGCGTTGTCATTTTCCTCATCGGCAAACGAGACTCTCGATTCTTCCTCGGCCAGCTTCTGATAATCCAGCGCCACTCTGCTCACGAAGTTGTGCGAATTTTCGGTCATCCACTTGTGCATGCTTACGAGACTCTCGCCGAGCTCGAGCCACGTGGACTTGCTCAACGGCCTGTTCAGCGACAATACCGGAAGAGGCTTCTTTTCGAACTCGTACTTGCAAGCCTCGGCCCATTTTCTGGAAATTTCCCTGGCCTCGGCGAGCAGCTTTTCGCCGAGCATCCTGTCGTATTCCGTGTCCGGAGGTGGATCCGATGCCCAGTCGACGTTGTAGAGCTTGTAGCTCTCCTCGAAGTACGGAACGTCCTTGAATATTTTTTCTCTGAAGGCGAGGCCCTTCACGTAGCTGGGGTCGCGTTCGAGGGCCATCGAAACGAAGAGCAGGCAGTTCATGTAGTCCGGCACTGCGTACAGAGCGGATATTATGTTGTCCAGGCAGGGCCAGTGATTCGGATTGCGCTTGAGGCCTTGTTTGAACGACGAACAGGCCAGTTCAAGATTTGACGTCGTCATCGCCAGACAGCCCATCCGGTACCACAGCGTGACATCCGTGTCGTCCAGATTCGCAGCCTCCCAGTAATTGTCTATCGCCTCTTCGTATTTCTCCAGAGACGCCTGTATCGCTCCGATATTCTTGTAGCACGAATACTTCAGGGACAACATCGGACGCGACCTCCCGTCTGGAACCTCAGACTTTTCCACCTGATCGAGCAGCTCTGTGTCCAGGAGGTCGCGGAATATCGACAGAGCTTCCTGCACATTGCCGCGCTTCATCAGCTCCAGCGCTCTGTTGTACTCCGTCAGAGCTATTTGCTCCTATGACCAGAAGTCATAAAAAAAAAAAATTAGAATCAAAGTATTGTAAAGTATTGTGAATTTAATGTTTGTAAAATAGTTTGTACCTAATCAATTAATAATAATAATAAATTAAATGAAAATTTGGAGCGTGTAATAATTTGAAAGTATGGAGAATCACTCCATCAACCCTGCGATATTTGTGCCGGAACAACTAAGATACGTAAAAAACATACGGGTGATATCCGCGTACAAGCTTTAAAGCTTCTGCGGACAGAAAATTCAATATATGTAAAATAGTTTGTATCTAATCAATTAATAATAAATTAAATGAAATTAAATGAAATCAATGAAATTTCTTTTACGGCGGAAATTGCAGGTTATCGATAAAAGGTTTAGGTATTGAAGGTTTTGGTGTTTCATCTTTGTCCATCGCTCTGTTGCACTATGTCAGAGCTATTCGCTCCTGCGACCAGAAATCATCGTGAAGAATTTTAGAAACCAAGTATTGAAATGGTAAAAGAAAAGAAGAAAAATATTTGTCGAAATATCGTTTAAGCCGGAAATTGCAGGTTATGCATCGTAGGGGGGAAAAAAATGTCGCTAATCGAAAGAAGTTTCGTTACCTGGGCCTCCTTCGAGATCGTTTGGACATCCTCGTCATCGGTCTCGGGCCGAGCTCGCGGAGCCTCGTTCAATGCCGATATTTTCATCATTTTCTTAGCTTTTTTTTTGTATTTTTTTTTTTCTACTTTATGCACGAATGTTCGTCTCGCAGACACGACATCTCGACGACTGCGTCAAAGAGATCGCGCTTTGCCGCTACGGCGAATTTGGTGGGAGATGTTGGGGTTGTCTACTCGGAGGACGGTGAACTGAAAAGAGGAATTCAATTCTCGAGTTGACGCGGTGTTCCGCGATGGTAATTTAGGAATCTGTAATTTTCCGATCGAACGAGAACTAACATTATAGTTTTTTTTCATATAAAAAATTGTATCAACATAATGAATCGATGTACCTGTGACTTTAATCACTTCCTATTTTACTTTACTAACAAACGTAAGTCTCGCAGACTGATTCGCACGCTGAACGGTGAACTGGAAAAAGGAATTAAATTCTCGAGTTGACGCGGTATTTCGTGATGGTAATTCGTAATGTAATCAATTAATAAATCAATGTACCTGCGTTATTAATCCTTTGGCCGGTTTGTCGAAGCATCCTCTTACTTGCACGTTAACTGCGAGCATTGTTTCTCATTCCTCGAACATTTCATGCGATATTTTTTTCCGAAATTCTATACAGAGAAAAAGTTTAATTGAGACGCAGGGCCATAGCGAAAAATCGCGTTCGGGCAGCTGCTAGTAAAGTGACTCTACGAGAAGTGGGAGGCTTGTAAACAATATTTTTAATTGTTACGAAACATCTGTTGAAATAAATATTTTTAACCCTCGAACTTTCTCATAGAATCTCTCTTCCAGGTCTCACCGCGTGGAGGTCGCTGCCCGACGAGACCCGGAGTATAGAGCATGTATACTATTTCGGAAAGTTAGAAGTTGAAAGAAGCCTACAAGAGAGACGCTAAAAAAAATGTTTACCAACCATGCGCAAAAACCAAGTGAGTGCGTAATCAAATACAAACGACAAATGAGTGCGCAATAAAATAAAAACGAAAAGTGTGTGCGTAAAAAACAAAAAGATAAGTGAGTGCGCAATAAAATAAAAACGACAAGTGAGTGTGCAATAAAATAAAAACGATAAGTGAGTGCGTAATAAAACAAAAACGATAAGTGCGTGCGTAATAAAATAAAAATTAACAGCAATGCAGCTACAAAACGCATTCAAGAAGCAGTGCACATTAGTTGGGACGAAATTTAAAAAAAAAGCCAAGCAATCGAAACATAAAGCGAAAGATGATACAGGCTTTATACTCAATTTTCTTTTTTTAACTAAAAAGAAAAAATTAAAAAATATCCACTGAATTCTGTAACAGACAAAGGCATGATTAGAGGACAAACACAAACACAAATCCCTCGATGAATCGTCCTTCTGTGAACATACAACATACGATTAATAGCCTGAAAAGAGAAAGCTTTAATTAGACACAAAAAAATCAATCATCCCACGGCGACCTGCAACAGAAAAAACCCGACGAGGTTGATCCGTATAAACGAGACGGATCATGTCGCCCGTACGACTCAATAATTTACGCGAATTTTGTTTTATTGGTCAATGCGGCCTGTCAGTGCCCACGTGACAGGCGGCAACGTCGGTTTAATCACTCGCGAGGTTTGGGGACGAAGCTAAATTTTTTCTCACGTAAAAAGACTCGACTGTTACTCGCGAAGTTATCGTGAGATAACCATTCATTTTTTTTTCAACGAAGCAAAAACAAAGAGGGTGTCACACGGTTGTGACCTTGGCGCGTGCATAGTGACAACGTGGGAATATTGCCTAACCGTGGGCATCTAATCTCGAAAAGATACACATCCATCCTTCGAGAATAAATGGAGCCACTTATTGCTCGTACTTATATCTCCGACCTATCGCCGGAGGAGCAATAGAGCAGCTGCTTTGAGCGTGCTTTCTCCCACGACGACCTGTACATTATTGCTTAAAGATTCTCTGTTAACTAATCAATTTTAAACAAAATAGGAAATGAGTGAGAGTTGACTTTGATTAATCCAGTTGACCTCTATTCCCGAAGTCAACCTTCGTACGTCAAGCTCGACTCTCAATCAACAAAAGAGAATATTTAAGCAATGTTTGGAAAATTCGCACAAGTCCAGGCAGAAGGCCACGGATGCGTTCAAGTTGTCAATCAATCCAATTAGGATTGACGACGATCTACTACATTCATTTCAGTTACGAGGTGCATTTGCGCAGCTGAACTGCACAAACACAACTCGAGCTGGAATGAATAGTTCGATCGAGGGACTTACGAAAGACAACAAATCTTACAAATGTACTCGGAACCAGAAAAGCATGGACCAGTTCTGACAAGAACCGGGCATGTTTCGCTGAGCCCTGCCTTCCTACTTACACAGTAAAACAAGCCTCATACACACTCGGAAAACTATGACTCTACGTTACTTAGAACTAGAAAAAAAAAATCCTGCCTATCCACCTATATTTAAGGGGGGAAAAAATGCAAAAAAAAGTTTCCGCGTTAAAACACATCATGCAGCAAGAGGCCGGCCTCAATTTGCCTCTCGTCACTCCACGATTCTCTCGTCACTCTGCCGGGGTGCAATATCCTACTCTAGAGGCAACCCCCCGGGGGGCGCCCGACACCCAAGCGTCATCGAGACTCAACCATTCATAATTCATTTGTTACTTGTACTATCTCGCCGATCCACTCGATCTCTGTGACCTTCGCAAGAGCTGCCTCGCGAGCGCCACAGAGATGCAAGTGGCGACGGAACTGAAGTACCGATGGCCGTGCAATCCAACGATGAAACTGAAATGCCTATCAAACGGGTTAGTCGAATTAAGAACCGATCTACAGACTCTACACCCTGACGATCTATCAATGACTCTACGAGCTGACGAGCTCATCAAAGCTAAACGCGTGCACACTGTCTTGTGCATACCCTCGTCTAAAAAAAACGCGTCTATAGCGCGTAAAATATCATTATTAAAATCGCGGGATAATTTTTTTCAATTGCCGCTCATATTAGTCATGAAGTAGAATAGAATTAGAATTTATTTATTTGTTTTAGGTATATATCTTTTACAAATTTGCTAATTGGCTTAGCCTTTAACAGCATTAGACATATCATGAAGTAGAACAATATTTCTCCTAGAACGATAAAGCCATCCTCGGAGCTTCTAGGCAAAGTGAAGCTTTGCCGAGAATACAGCATCATCACACAGTCGAAAGGTCAAATACAATATAAAAAAAAAAGAGACGAGGGCAAAGTCAGTGCGCCGTAGGCTCTAGAAAATAAAAGAAAAAATACCCCTTATAGCAGACGGATACCTCTATTGAATTCAACCCCGTTTCCTACAGTTCTAATTGAACGCAACGGAACAAGATTCTACTCCACTTTCTTTCAGTGTCAACAGATCCAAGTGGAGTCATGTATCGATGCTAAATGAGCTGACTTTCCCCGATCGCGTCTTGGAAAATTTACAAATGCGTTTCTCCAAAGTGGAGTCGCCCGCTGTAAGAGCTGAATGTCCTTGGCATTTTGGTGATCATCTAAAAGCGTGTATCCCTCGTAAATTGATACGAAGACTATCCGTATAATTTACTCGAGAATCTACGCCGAAACAAGACCACCGCGCCGCGCGAAGCTCTTCTCGAATACAAAATCTAATTTGTGGTATCAACCAAACAACGAATTTAAAGAACGATAAGACAAGTACTCGATATACGTACATTTTTTTGTGAAAAAGAACGAAACGAGAAGAGCACCCTATTGAGCTAAATACATTCACATAAATAAAAAAGAAACACATTTTAGACCAATCGCGACTCGAAACCTTGTCTCGGGACGTTGTCTCGAGATTCGAAATCGACTCGCGGTCACTTTGCACGGCCTGATAAGAACACATTACAACCGGAACCCCGTGCCGTTTCGGACCTTTCATCCTACGACATGACGGGGTCCGGAGGAAAAAATATTTCTACGATACCCATTCGCTAGTGCAGATCCATCGATGCGAATCCATCGTCGCGAGCTTTTCGATGATATTTTATCCTTAAAACGACTTAAGCTCGATCGTTGCGTGCTATTCGACCGTATTTTATCCCTGAAGCGCCTTGTGGAGCTCGATCGTTCCGAGCTTTTTGACGTAAAGTTCATCACTACACTACACTACACCTCACTAGCTGAAGTCGAGCACGTGATTTGGATAGAAGTTGGATCTTGGCGTCAGGATAGACAGGATTTTCTAAAGACAGATTCATATTTCTGTTCTCGTTTCGATCCGTTTACTCATCCATCCTTCCTTCCTTCTTTCGTTCTTATTGATAATAGAAATACTGCTGCAACCCATCGCGTGTGGGAAGCAACAGTGTTTTTGCTCACGTGGACCATATTGACGGTCCGCACCATCTGTAACAAAAAGAAAACATAAAAATGCTCCAAAAAAGATTTGTCGTCTTCTTGATCCTAATCATGGCCTATGGAAAAACTCTGAGAAAGTTTCTGTGAACATAAAAAAGACCGCATTAAAAGCTGAAAAAAGAAAGTTTTGATTGGAACAAAAAAAAGTCATTAACAGCTGAAAAGAGAAAGTTTTAATGCAATCATATTGACGGTCTGCTCCGTCTGTAACAAAAAGAAAACATAAAAACGCTCCAAAAAATAGTTGTCGTCTTCTTGATCCTGATCATGACCTATGGAAAAACTCTGAGAAATTTTCTGCGAACATAAAAAAACAGCATTAAAAGCTGAAAAGAGAAGGCTTCGATTAGTGCAAAAAAATCAGGTATCCCACGACGACCTGCAACAGAAAAAAACCGACCAGGTTGATCCATATAAACGAGACGGATCATGTCGCCCGCACGACTTAATAATTTACGCGAATTTTGTTTTATTGGTCAATGCGGCCTGTCAGTGCCCACGTGACAGGCGGCAACGTCGGTTTAATCACTCGCGAGGTTTGGGGACGAAGCTAAATTTTTTCTCACGTAAAAAGACTCGACTGTTAATCGCGAAGTTATCGTGAGATAACCATTCATTTTTTTTTCAACGAAGCAAAAACAAAGAGGGTGTCACACGGTTGTGACCTTGGCGCGTGCATAGTGACAACGTGGGAATATTGCCTAACCGTGGGCATCTAATCTCGAAAAGATACACATCCATCCTTCGAGAATAAATGGAGCCACTTATTGCTCGTACTTATATCTCCGACCTATCGCCGGAGGAGCAATAGAGCAGCTGCTTTGAGCGTGCTTTCTCCCACGACGACCTGTACATTATTGCTTAAAGATTCTCTGTTAACTAATCAATTTGAAACAAAATAGGAAATGAGTGAGAGTTGACTTTGATTAATCCAGTTGACCTCTATTCCCGAAGTCAACCTTCGTACGTCAAGCTCGACTCTCAATCAACAAAAGAGAATATTTAAGCAATGTTTGGAAAATTCGCACAAGTCCAGGCAGAAGGCCACGGATGCGTTTAAATTGTCAATCGATCCAATTAGGATTGACGACGATCTACTACATTCATTTCAGTTACGAGGTGCATTTGCGCAGCTGAACTGCACAAACACAACTCGAGCTGGAATGAATAGTTCGATCGAGGGACTTACGAAAGACAACAAATCTTACAAATGTACTCGGAACCAGAAAAGCATGGACCAGTTCTGACAAGAACCGGGCATGTTTCGCTGAGCCCTGCCTTCCTACTTACACAATAAAACAAGCCTCATACACACTCGGTAAACTATGACTCTACGTTACTTAGAACTAGAAAAAAAAAAATCCTGCCTATCCACCTATATTTAAGGGGGGAAAAAATGCAAAAAAAGTTTCCGCGTTAAAACACATCATGCAGCAAGAGGCCGGCCTCAATTTGCCTCTCGTCACTCCACGATTCTCTCGTCACTCTGCCGGGGTGCAATGTCCTACTCTAGAGGCAACCTCCCGGGGGGCGCCCGACACCCCAGCGTCATCGAGACTCAATCATTCATAATTCATTTGTTACTTGTACTACCTCGCCGATCCACTCGATCTCCGTGACCTTCGCAAGAGCTGCCTCGCGAGCGCCACAGAGATGCAAGTGGCGACGGAACTGAAGTACCGATGGCCGTGCAATCCAACGATGAAACTGAAATGCCTATCAAACGGATTAATTGAGAATCGAAACGGTCTACGACTCGACGCCCTATCTAGCTAACGAAAAAAAAAAACCCCAAGAGTTACGCGAATACACACTGACCATCTCGAGAATAATTTTCCGGCAGATAAATCCATTTATCTCGAATAACGTGAGTCTACATTCGCGTGACTCTGAATGAATTATATACAATAGAATCAAAGCCGCTCATATTTTTTTATGATATCATACTTTTCTCCTAGAAGAGAGAAGCCCTCCTCGGAGCTTCCAAGCAAAGTGAAGCTTTGCCAAGAATATTATAGGCAGAAGCCCGAGGAAATAAAGAATATTGCGCGTACAAAATGATCCGAAGATCATGAAAAGAACGAGTTTTCCGAATCAACGAGAAAAAAGTGAGAATTGCGTCAGTGTGCCGATGGATCTGAAAAAAAAAAATGAAGATACCCATGATAAACAGCGGTGACTCGACTATATACGTGTGTCCCCATTACTGCATACCTACGATAAACGCACGCGGAGCAAACCTCTACTTTACTTTTTTATTATAAAAAAAAAAAAAAAAAATTTAAATGATCTCCAAATTCAGAGTCATGTAATCGAGCTATATGAGCTTACATCATCGATCGCGAATTGCAAGTTTTTAACGCGATGCTCCAGAGCGAAGTCGCCTGCCGGAAGGGCCGAAATGTCCCTGATGTGCCGTTGGGTCCAAGCGTGTTTTCCCTGTGAATTAATATAAATCCATTTATACAACTCACACGAGAGTGCACGCTTCGACCCAACGACCGCACCACGCGAAAAGCCCTTCTCGCCGCTTTAGATTTATATTAATTAATAATCTATCATAAAAATAAAATACACATTTATTTAGATTTGCTTGTCTCGATTATAGAGACTAAAAACAAAAATAAAAATTCAAGTTAAATTTTTGTAAATACTTTTTTTTATTATACATCACTTTAATAGATAAGGAAAAAAAAGTTTCGTCTACTTCAATTTACTTCAACTTTTAATCGAAAAAAAAAAAAACCTAAAAATGTTGACTTTAATTGAAAAAAAAATATCGGGCGAGAAGAGCAAACCCTGTCCAGCTAAACATGCACATATGTATGTTTGAAAGAAACAAGTGTAAGGCCACTCGCGAGTCGACTCTGCCTCGAGACGTTGAGAAAACTCGCGGTCACTATGCACGGCCTGGGAGGTTAAAAAAAATACAACCGGACGCCGTGCCGCTTCGGACCTTTCGTCCTACGGCATGATGGCGTCCGGAGGTAAAATAACACAACGATACCCCACGCTCCGTCGGCGATCCACCGCTGGAAACTATCGATGACTCTGTGACCTTGAGACGCCTCAAGGTCGTGCGACTCGTTCTTACGCCGCTCAGCTGACCCCTTTGCTGCTTCCGACTATAGCGAAGTTTCTCAGCTACTTCGCTGTTAATATTCCATCGTCGATCGGTTCTTCGATCCCACTTGCAGGCGAGCACACACTGATTCGTTGCCTCGTTCGTATAAAAAACACCCAGTCCGTATTTAGTCGACATCCACAAGTAAATAAAAATAAAAAAAATGTTAAGTAATTGAATAAATCGATAAGTAAATAAAAATAAAAGAAAATAAATGACGAAAAAATGCTAAAGAAAGCATGAATATTCGAACGAGAGAGTTCGTGATGGAGAGGCGTGTGTTTGGCCGGCGGAGAGCGTTTCGCTGTTACTTCTACATGTGCGACGAGACTCTACTTTTTACAAGACGTATTCGTCGTCGATTATCAAAAAATTACGTCGAAAATAATGAAATAATAAATACGGTCCGTCTTCCCGGCCTTTGATAAAGTTTGTCGCGATAAATCAGCTCTGTTGTAGACCGGAATATCGCGAGATTGGGCGGGAGGGTCGAATTCAATGCGGGCAACTCGGCAGGGCACGGAGACAAAGGACTTTGAGACTGCGCGTACTGCGCATGCTCCACGCGAGTTCGGACCGGCCGCCCAACGGTTTTACCCCCTCCCCCGACGTCGCCACTTTTTTGCCCGCTTCGACTTGTCCGAACTTAACGAATTACTCGACCGAACAAAAAACGCGAAAATTTGTCGAGAATTCTTACCTTGTTTTCAGGATCATTTTTTTTTACGGACGATGAAAAATACGAATGCTCGGTGAAACTTTTTTGTTTCAAGTGCACGATGAATTTCGCTGTTTGGAGATGCGCGGGCAATTATATAAATGATTTGCACCGCGGACTTATTCGATCGCGATTATCAACAACAAAAAACTTGGAATATCGCGAAGTGATCGATACGGAACGTTCACCCGGGTTTTCATCGAGTTTGCCTTGATAAATGAGGCGTGTTGTAGACCGGAATATTGTGAGTTTACGCGGGACGCTCGAATTTGACGCGAACTGCTCGGCAAGGCAGGGAGACAAAGGACATTACGACGCTGAACGTCCAACCGCGAACATTCGGGATGGCGCATACTGCGCATGCGTCCCCCGGTTCAGGCCAGCAGTGCCAACGGTTTTACCCCCCCCCCCCCCCCCCCCCCCTCCGCGCCGGTTACTTTTTATCACGAGTTTTTACTCGTTTCGACTTGCCTGAAATTCTCAAACTTTTCGACCGAACAAAAACCACGAAACGTTTTCGAGAACGCTCGAAAACGTTGACCTTGTTTTCAAGATCATATTTTTTACAGACGATAGAAAATACGAATGCTCCGCGAAACTTTTTTTTTATTTCGCGATGAATTTTACAACGCGTTTGGACGCGCGTGGGCGATGACACGAATTATCAACGCGATAATCAACCAAAAACATCGAAAACCGCGAAATAATTGATACCGAACCTTCTCCCAAGTTTTATTCAAGTTTGCCTCAATAAACGCGCCGTTTTGTAGACCGGAATATCGCGGGACGCTCGAACTCGACACGGATGGCTCGGCACGGCACGGAAAAAGAACGTTGCGATCCTGTACGTCCTCTCTCGAAACTTCAAGATGGCGAAAGCCGTGGATGCTCCCCCCCCCCCCCCCCCCCCCCGAAACCGGGATGGCAGTGTCAACGGTTTTATCCCCCCCTCCCGCCGCCCGACCGGTCGTTGTTTATCGCCATTTTTTACTTGCTTCGACTTGTCCGAAATTCACAAATTTCTCGGCCAAACGAAAAACGCGAAACTTTCTCGAAAATGCTCACCTTGTTTTCAGGATTATTTTTTTACGAATGATAGAAAATGCGAATGTTCGTTGATACTTTTTTTCGGGACTGCGCGGTGAATTTCGCCGCTTGGACGATGTACGGAGGCGCGTAGGCGATGACACAAACGAATCGCACCGCGAAGTTATTCAATTGCGATTATCAAGAATGAAAACATCAAAAAACGCGAAATAATCGACACGGAACGTTGTCCCGGTGTTCGTACCCAAGTTTGTCTCGATAGATCAGCTGCGTTGTAGACCGGAATATCGCGAGATTACGCGGGACGATCGAACTCGACGCGGACTGCTTGGCACGCCACGGCGAAAGGACGTTACGACGCTGTACGCCCTCCCGCGTGCCCCCCGCGAAATCGGGACGGCAAAGCCAACGGTTTTTACCCCTCCACCCCCTCACGCTGTTTATCGCCACTTGTTTGCTCGCTTCGACTTGGCCGAAATTCACGGACTTCTCGACCGAGCGAATACATCAAGCTTTTTCGAAATGCTGGCCTTGACAATTGAAAATACGACTGCTCATCGGAACTTTATTTTCAGACGATACCAAGACGATATCTCGATAATCACGCTGCATGCTTGCCGCGAAATCGGGACAACAGAGCCAACATTTTTTTAACCCTCCCCCCTCCCTTCACTCCACATGCGACGTCGGAACGGAAGAGCCAACGGTTTTTACCCCTCCCCCAACCTCCTCCGCCCCTCCATCCCTCACGCTGTTTATCGCCATTTGTTTACCCGCTTCGACTTGTATCAAATTGACGAATTTCTCGGCCTAGCTAAAAACATTAAACTTTTTTGAGAATGCTCGCCTTGTTTTCAGGTTCACTTTTTTTTACGGACAATCGGAAATACCAATGCTCGTTGGAACTTTATTTTCAGACGATACCGAGATTATAGTTCGATAATCATGAATTGCACAACGATGCACTTGTCGTTTTCGCGAACGAAAGAGTGCGGTTTTTTTATAGCATTGTTTCCTTAACTTCATGTGCTTAGTGCATTGTTCAATCGTCCGTTAGAGGCAAAAGGCAAATACAAGCTATTCGATCTGATTTGTGGCGTAAATAATCTGCAAAACACGGGATTTCTCGAGCATCGAGAAAAAGGGAGGGAAACGGTTGGGTCCTCGTTTCGCGACGCTCGTAAGGCTTTACACGTTCGCATAAGTTTTACGAGTACGTTGTCCGTCAGTGTAGATATACTGACTGAGCTCCGTTGGCATATTCAACGAAATCTGTCCAGTCGTTCTTTCGAACCCCCGTCCAGCCCCGTCCGTCACTACAATTCTTGTTGGAGTGCTCAGCGAGCGTGCGGCCAGTGTCGAAGCTTCGCATGCACTGTGATCTCCATCCGGCAGCTTGCGTCGAAACTTCGCGTCCAATGTGATCTTCATCCGGCGGCCATCTTGGATCTCTCCCCTCCACCACGGGCGATCGGACCCGAGACGCCATGACAATTCGTTAAACCAACCCGCGCATTTAGCCCGTACGACGCATGCGCGTCTAATTAGCAACATCAATAATGCATTTCCCAATTTTTTTTTTTTTTCAGGAATCTCTATAATTGCGGAGGGAGATAATAGAGTACTGATATCGACTGAGCAACAATCACGGCAATTTTGTGTATATGTCTTATATTTTATTATTATTTCTTGTTTTTTGTTTAATATTTTTTTATAGCCATATTACAATTTGTTAAGTCTGCAATCGCAATATTTCATCTCCGACGTAACGCGTAGTGCACGCGAACGTGTGTTTCGCATGCTCGTAATCTCGATTTACGACCGATGATTAAATTATCTAAACAATGTAGATGAAATAATCTCACAAGCGCATGCGCGTCCAATTAGCAATATCAATAATGCAATGATTTCTCAATTTGTTTGATCAAACTTTTTGGATTTTTTGTTTCAGGAATTTCTGTAATTGCACAGAGAGATAATACAACGTTGATACCGACGGAGCAATAATATCACATCGATTTTGTGTAAATGTATGTATTTTTTATTATTTTTTTTACAGCAATATTACAATTCTTTGAGTCTATAATCGCAATACTTAATCTCCCGTATAACGCGCAGCACACGCGAGCGTCTGTTTCGTTCGCTCGCAAGATCGATTCACGATCGATGCTCGAATTATCTCAACAATGTGGATGACATAATCTCACAAGCTCGAGCTCGCCGTATTGTTTCTATCACTGACGCACCCGAGCTACCGCATACAGCGTAACAAAAGTGAGAGCGATCAACCTTTGACATCGACTTTATCTTCCGTCCACACGGCCTCGACGTCGCGTTGACGGCAGAAACCGTGCAGATGCACACTCGAGCGAGTGCACGTCGGTACGGAAATAGTGCTCGGCTTCGCATATAAATTCTAATGGGTCGTTGATCTCCCACGTCGCGCGTAAAATTCGTTGAATTGCGTGAGTGCGAAAAAAAAAAAGAAAGTAAATCGTCGCTCGTAGTTTTTCGCGTTATGAGATAACGAGATCGCGGGCGGTCACAGGCATTCGTGCGATCGTGGAAACGCACAATGATGAAATATATCATCATCTGTTCAACGAGAAAAGCTAGTGACCATGCCCGCACTTTGGAGTGAGTCAGAAATTTTTGGAGCGTTAAATTAATAAAAAAAAAAAAAAAAATTACAATTAAAAAAGATCGCTGCAGATTGAACTGTAAAATAAATAAGTCTTGAAAACGACTGTTTTATAAAATGTTGATTATTAGACTCTAATACCAGTGTCATTCACACATTTTTGTTTGTTATTGTTTTTTTTTACAAGTATACAAAAACATTGGAACAATTATTCGGTGTAGCTGCACGATGGATGACGAGTTACTGTTATTCGAAATAAAAAACAAAACAAAAAAAATACTGTCGATTATTTTCCGTTTCCGTTATCGACAGTTTGATTTTTGACGTTCGTTATGAACAAACTTAATGATTGATTCTTTCGACTTTCTATTGGCACATTTGCATGTAAAGCTTGCTACGGACCTCAATGTTTTTTTTTTTTTGTCAAATTAATTTTTTTTTCAATTTTCAATTGTTGGGCTGATCGACACTGTTCTCATCGACAAACCGTGTAGCTCAACGCAAATCGATGCACGAATCCCACGACTCGTTTGCTTTTCGTTTCAGGTGGCAGGTTGACCAAGGAGATTCAGTCCGGTTTTAGTCAGACGTCCCTGTCTTCTGTAATCATAAATAGTCAAAATATAACGAGCTATCATTTTCCCGGATACGGTGCGCGACCCGCTCATTGGATCGGCAATGGTAAGAATTTAATTTTTTTTTTTTGTACCGCGATGTTTTTTCTTTTCTTTTTTTATCCGAGAATTTAACGCAATGCAATTATCGTTCTAGATATATTTTAACAAAAGTTATATTGAATGGTTCGTAGAAGCCGAAATGCAGCGAAATTATTCAGCCGTATGGTTGTTGCTACCGGTCGGCTCGATATTCATAACGGCACTAGTCGTTCTCCTCATGGTAATAAAAACTTCACGAATTTCGACCTCTAAAAGCTCGATCGAAGATTCGCGATCGTTACGATTTTTGCTGATTTTATTTTTTTCCTCAGGTGATGTTCAACAGATGCCCACAAATGATCGCGGCAGTCGTCACAGGAATTCTCGGCATTATAATCGTCTGCATTATTCTAATGTCGCTCGATCACAAACTCGTTTACTCCTGACGCACGAAGACTCATCCTAGACGTTAATCCGCGGACGCTAATTATAGTCTAGCCGTAAGAGAATTAATTTTTTTTCGATAACTCACTGTCGACTATCATCGCTGTTCGAACTTTGTATCGAATCATGTCGTCGGACACGCGGACAACAGTTTCCAAGTAGTTGTCCAAGCTTCTCTTCAGTTGCTCGTGATACTGCAATAAAGCGACGAAAAGTTATTAAAAAATATAAAAATATAAAAATAAAAGATGCACATTTTTCTTTCGTTATTTTTTAATCTCTCACGTACTTCGATGTAAATGTGATCTTCCTTGCTGGCATGCTCCAGCTCGAGCAACAATAATTCCAGTGTGTTGTAAGGCAACCAGACTTCCGGCGCGGTTGCGACCAGGGGAGTCTTCAGACCGAAGTATTCCTTGCCCTCGCCCATTACCGCGTTTATGTAATCCACCGCGAGATCCGCAGCTTCCAGGATACGGCCCGTATTCAGTATGAGCCGAAGAAGCTCGGCGGGATTGCGTTTCTGTACATTTTGCAAAAAAAAAAAAAAAAAAATTATTGAAATCTTCAATCGCTTCCTCATAAAAGTTAAAAATTAAAATTTTTACATCGCTTCCCCATAATGTTTCTTTATTCGCGAAGTTTCTTCCACGAGAAAGCATTTTCTGTATTTGTTGCCTTCCTCACAGACGAAGTTTCGCAGATGCAGGAACATTGTGGAAAAGCAATATGAACATTTCAATCGTCAACATTTATAAGGAAGTGATATGAAAATGTTAGTTTTCAACTTTCATGAGGAACCGATATGAAAATTTCGATTTTCAATTTTTTTCACGTTAACATCTTGCTTGGCTTTTATGCAAAACGAGTGGTCGATTCGGGTTCAGAGCGCAAAAATACATGCGCTCCTGAATTTTTTTTTTTTTTTGTACTCTCGATTTTTATTCAAGAAATCCGAATGAAATCAAAATATTCGAATAAAATTGTAAGTATTACCTTGTAAGAGGAAGATAACCATTCTGGCAGGAAAGCTCCATGATGGAGCAACTTTCTCGCTACGCCTTTGTGAAGTTCGCTGCTGTCGTCCTTCTCGTGCGACAAGGTCAGCCGTTCCAGCAGCCTCCAACTTATGTTCGCGACGTTGGTGCCGCATCCGCTGATATCTACGGATTTTCGTAATGCACAAGACAATGAGCCTCCCGATAAAAAATTCAGTTCAGACTAAAAAAATGATGTCTTACCAAAAACGTCGTTCTGTATGAGCCAGTCCCACGCGTTCCGATCTTCGTGCTGACTGAGCCTCAAGCTGTGGGAGGCCAAATTTTCGAGCACGGGACTCTTCGGCACGTTGAACCGATCGCACAGGTGAAGAGCGGTAGTGTAAAGTCCGACGCTCGAAAGAATAGCTATGAGTTCCGAGGGATCGGCCTGAGCGATCGTGTGAAGCTCGGAATTGAGCTTCGACAATTTCAGCCTCGCGTCGACCAGGTAATACTCTTTCTTTATATCGTTCAACTCGAGAACCTCGACCTGCTTTCTCACTTTGTAATGAAGAACCTCCCTGCCGTCAATGCCCCTCTTCGTCTTTGGATTCATTTCGTCCGGATAATTCTGATCGACAACGGGTCGAACGATCCACTTGTACTTTTCGTTTACGAGATTGAGAGAATTTATGCAGGCCAACAGACACTGAGCTTGCCGAGCGATTATCGGGGCCGAGTGCGACTCCTGACTCAGCCGCATTGCCTGTTCGTACATCACCGAGGCGGCTGAAACAAATTATAAAAATAATCATTATAACAACAATCATTATAACATTATAACAACAAATTATAAAAATCACCATGCGGAATGTTATCCTTCGGTACGAGTAGAGAACTCGGGCATCATCAACTACTCTCATGCAGTCATGCAGATTCGTCCCAAACCCATCTTTCTTAAAGCTATATCAGAGACGATCATGTGCTATTTGTTACTTTTTGGTTATTTTCTTGTTATAAAAACTATTCTTGTTATAAAAAACGTGTACAAAACTATGTAAAAGGGGATGGTCCCCGTAAATATATAAATAAACAAATTAATAAATAAATAATAAATAATAAATAATAAATAAATAAATAAATAAATAAATTACGAGCGCGACAATAAAACAAAATTAATTAAACGATCATTTTTTTTTTTTACCTTTTCTCATATTTCCCTTGTTTATGTGAAAGCTGTACAAGAAATTGTAATAATTGTTCTCCATCAGATCGACGCTTCGGGCCCTTCCCACGACGATCCTTTCGAGGTCCTCGTACATATCAACGTATGGGAACGACACGAGATCGACGAGTTTCTTTCGTTCGAAGAGCGTCACGACGAGCTGACGAAGACAGTCGGCTCGTCTCGCGGCGTCGGGATTGGAATTCAGGCAGTGATAAGCCTCGGTGTGATGTCCGAGGTTGAGGTGTTGAGTGAATACTATGGAATGAAGCGTCGGCAAGTTTGGATCGTCCGAAGTCGCGACCGATATCGCCGTCTCGGCAAGCTCGATGACACAGTCGGCTGCATTGTGTTGCTCGAAGAGTTCGATGACTTTCAAGTAATATTGAACGAGGGCGTGACTCTCGGACGTCGCGCTGGACTCGAGCAGCACCTCGTCGAGAAACGTATCCATCAGAACGCCATTCGAGGCGCGCAAGAAATGATCGCAGGCTTTCCGCGTTTCGCCCATCTCCAGGAGAGCGACGGCGAGAATGAATTTCCTCGAGGCGCTGTTCCACTCGCACCAGGTGCGCAGCAGTCTGACGTACTCCTGTACAAGAAGGAATTGGCAACTCGCGAGTAACCACTCGGGAAATATGAAGTTTCCTGATATCGGCCAAACGAGCTGTGCGATCAACGTCACGTGGGTGAGCATTCCGTAGTGCCAGGGAGTCAGGGCGCTCGGATCTATGTCGGTAGCGTGAGCTATCAACGTGTGAGCGTGCTTCGACCCACCGCTCTGGACGAACAACTCGAGGAGCGACAACGATCTCTGCTGCCGGTGGCCCAGCGTCGCTCTCGAGTCCGCTAGCTTCAGTGACGAGAGTCTCTGCACGCTCGTTTCCCTGTGAACATTCGTAAATAAAATAAATCAAATGAATCAAATAAATCAAATAAATCAAATAAATCAAATAAATCAAATAAATCAAATAAATCAAATAAATCAAATAAATCAAATAAATCAAATAAATCAAATAAATCAAATAAATCAAATAAATCAAATAAATCAAATAAATCAAATAAATCAAATTCGGGGATAAAACTTACAGCAGAGCTTGAGGAGGTGTGCACGTCGCCGTCGACTCGCATATCCACATGACGACGTAGTAAGCTTGTGTGAGAAGAACGGTTCTCGGTGCGAGGGACGACTTTATGGAATGAAGGACGCGCGAGTCGAAGACTTCCGGTCGCGAGAGTACGATCTGCTGGAGTATCAGAAGATCCCGACAGATCGAGAATCTCAGGAGTGTTATCTGGGCGACGCTCTCCGACACCGTTGATATTCCCAATTGGCTGCCGAACAGGTGGCTCACGCTGTGAAGTAATTTCGTTGACTCCGCATCTACCTCGAGCTTCATTTTGTTCGGCTGACCGAGATCGTAGGTCAGAGCCTCGAGCAGCATCGCCATTGCGCTCGCGGGATCCTTGACGTTCTCCAGTTTGTGGTGCAGCTCCATTTGGAAGTCGAAATCGGAAAGCTGAGGAAAAATATTTGATAGATGAAAAATATGAACGATGCATCGCCGTTTGTAATAAAACTTAACGGTTGTTCTGGCTCGCGAGATCACGACCATTGACACTCACGTACGCTCACCTAGAATGTAATAAATCCCATTCCATGAGCTAAAATTCGACCACTAGAAAATTTATTTCATTCTGTGGACTAAATTTTCGAATGGTTTAATTTTAGATCAATGAATAGAATTTATTCCACACTATGGGCTGGATTTTCTAATGGCTGAATTTTACTTCGAGGAAAAGAATTTATTCCATTCCATGGGCGAAATTTCCGAATGGCAGAATTTTAGCTCAAGGGAAAAAAAATTATTTAATTCTATGGGATAAATTTTCTAAGGGTTCGTCAGAGTGTGTAAGAGTGTCCAGTGGTCTTGTGCTTTATCGAGTGGTTTTTGATCGACAACTCACGGGATCGTCCGGTTCCATAGCGAGCCTCGAGAACAAATCCTCGACGATGATATCGGGACTTCGCAGATGATACAGTTCCCTCTCGATCCCGGTTTTAACTTCCTCGGAAAGGTGTTCCTCGAGCATCACAAGAGCCGACATCAGAGATATGAGATCCTGGCAGGTGTCTTCGTCTTGCGACAGAACTGGAGTAGTTTGGAATCTCGAGGCGTACGACTTCTCGTTCGAGAGCATAAGGTGCTCGAGAGCTTCCATAGGACGTAGCAGAGAGAACGACGATTTTTTCAAGAGCGCGACACCGTAAACATTCGGCAGCAGAAGAAGTCCAACGGGACGAGTCCCGTTCGCGTGATACTGAATAACGCAGGAGTAAAATTTCGACCAGCAACGATTGGCGATCTCCAGGTAGTCCTCGTCCATCATCTCGTAGTCCATAACTTCGGCCTGGATCTCAGCCTCGACGGCCATGCAGACGCGCTCCTTGAGCACCGCGGGCGAAAGCGTCATGTCGGCAATGAGATTCGACCTTCGATAAATGCTCAGAGCCCTTGTTATATCGGCGAGAGAAAATTGTCCGGGATGAAAGATGTAGTTTATGTATGCTTGACGAGGATCCGTGCCCGGATCGCTGACTATGTAGTCTCTGTCGGGCGGCTGCTCCAGCACCGCCGTCTCCCATTCGGAATTCACTTGAGCCCCGTTCAGAGGAAGCTGCGCGTGAGTCACCGCTACCGTGTCCATGTCGGTCGTTCGCCAAACGGCCCAGAGTCGTGTGGGAGTGAATGCGAAGTCGACGAGATGTTGCTGCAAATAATTGTATTGACAATTTTTGTGGCAAACGATTATGGTATGGAATTTTTGTTTACACTTTGATATAAAAATGTCGATAATTCGTTCGACTTTGTACTCACGTCGGGGGCGAACAGCGTACACGTTCTCACGAATTTAAAGAGACCGGCGTCTTGCACCGGCTTGAGAATACTGAATTCGCATCCCGAGCCGAACTTTAAGTAAGAACCGAGATAAAGCTCGTTGTCGGAACCGAGCACTTTTCTCAGCATGTGTCCGTGAGCTCCCTGAGAAGCGACCCGGTTGTCGATCGCGACGTCGGCAACCGCTACGCACTGGGCCTTGTTGCAGGACCACATACGCACGTTGCCTTCTCGGCACAGAGCGAACAAGTACGTGTCGCTGCCGCAAGTATGTATGACCAAGGACATCGCGACCTGGCCCTCGGAACTTCGACCACGAAAAGCCGTCGCTATGCCGCTCAGGAATCGTGGCATTATGGAATCCTGCTTCAACTCGCTCGTGTGGACGAGACCCGTTATCGTGTCCAGACGCAGAACGAGAATCGTTCCAGAGTTGTACGCGAGGGCGAAGAGAGCCTCCTCGTGAGGCAACGTCAGCCATGACGCCGCGGCGTGCGGCACTGGCGAATCTGAAAAAACAAAACATTCTTTAATCGGAACATTGCAAGAGGAGAAAAAAAATTCGTATGCATGAATTATAAAAAATCATAGATCGATTAAGCTTTAATTCGAAAAGCAAAAAATTTATATATATAATAAATACAATACAACATAAAATACAATATCGCAGGTCTCTGCGAAACAATTTTAGAAAGGCTTATTTTCTCAAATTAATAGTAGCTTTGCAAACTTACTGGTTGTTCCGGCACTGGCGATCACGTGAAAGGTATGAGGATCACGGGCGGTCTGTACGGACGCCTCGCCGAGAATGGACTGTACGCTGAGATCAGGATGGGATCCCACCTGATGCTCCGTTTTGTGCAATTTGTCAGGATGCGGAAAAGTCAGTTTGTGCACGCTGGAGACCGTTACGACGAGTATCACGACGGAATTCATAGTTTCGTGAATGGATATGCCGTCCAATATCGGCGTATCGGTGAATTTGTATCTGACCCGGCAATTCGCGAGATTAACGTCCAAACTGTGTTCTACAAGTTCCAAAACGTCGTGGCATATCCGCCAGTAGATGAAGCGATTGCGCGTGAAGTGTTTGGAGCAGTCCTTGTACGAATAACCGCCCGCCCTCTCTGGCACTTTTATATCTTGCAACGTACTCTGGCTTCCACCTGCGAAATAAAATTTCAATCGTCAAAATTATCGCCGACGATTATTGATTATTTCAATTTAATTTAATAATTTAAAAAAAACGAAAAATGGTAGGTTGCGATTTTAAGGTTAGGACATCACGCTCTGGAAAAGAAATTGAATTTTATGAAACGACGAAAACTACGATCGAGCGGATGTGAGTCGAATTCATTCGTGACCGGTTAATGAATCGATGATAATGCATTTGTGACATTTTCGACGACAGTTGGACGAAAAAGCCGGAGCTCGAGTGACGAGGAGGTTAGGAACGAAGTATGCTCACCGGTATTCAATGTTATTTCCTTCCATTTCTCGGGGAGTGTCTGGTCGGGAACGACTTCGCGATATCCGAGTGAAAATTCTAACATCGTACGCACTAGTGTCTGTTGACTCGAGGACGCGCTTATCGTATCTTTTTTGTTGTTTTAATTATAAAACTTTGAATTCGAAGACACAACCGTTGTACATTTTGAGCGGGTCGCTGTTGCCGCACGGCTGCCAACGCGAGGCTGCGAGAGTCGGGAGTAGAAAAAAAAACGCCGTGCTTCAGTATCGCTGACGTTACTTTTGCATAAAAATTCAAATGACGCAAAGCTCACGTAACTTGTTGTATTTCTCCGAACGCCACTCAAACTTAGCGTTACTTTAAGTTTTCCGTGAAAGTAACGCTGATATTTTTATAAACCTCCTCGTTAAGCGGAATCTGCGTTAGTTTCCTAATTTTACAAAAGTAACGCTTCTGCAACTAGGAACGCTTGGAACGTTTTAAAGAGCTTAGAAACGTTTTTAAAACGCTTAAAAATACTTAGAAACGCTTAAAAATTCCCCGAGACGATTAGAAACGCTTTAAAATGCTTAGAAACGTTTGGATTTTTGGAAAAACTTCTTACGAGTTCCTGCCCTGTCGAGACGGGCGACCGCAATTTTGCGGTAATTCAACCGATAAAAAAACGATAAGAAAACGTCCAAAAAATAACTGCCAAAAACCGCAAATCGACCGAACGCAGCGCTGCGAAGCGGCGCCGTATGCGTCATTTTCACGACGTCTTTGAGGGGTTGTGGTCGTTTTACACATTGCGACCGCAAAATTATCGCTATTATAAGCTTTCGAAAAGTTCCAGAGCGGGCGTTTTTCTTATTATGATTGTATTATGACTGTAGTAAGCTTACAGTTGATAAATCTTACTTATTATGACTGTAGTAAGCTTACAGTTGATAAATCAGTATAAGGAGCATTCTGGTACAGTTGTTTCGACGTTTTGGAACATTCTGAACATATTTTCATTAAAATCTCGGAATTTTTTTTTTTTACCGAAACAAAACTTCCTCTACGACTGCGGTTCTTAACTTGGGGTCCATGGACCCCCAAAATACACGGGGGACCCCCCGTGCAAAAGCTAACTTTTAGGCATAGGATAGGATAGCTCTTCTCGTATCAGAGAACGAGCGTGCGCCAACGCGAGGCTGCGGCGCGACTATAGCGCGAACGTTGTGGAACTCCGAGATCGTGGGTAGGCCGGAAGTCGAGCGAGCAGGGACCTAACTCCTCGACATCGCCGTCTCGATATGTGCGCTTTATCCGAGGAATTGTGTAGCTCGTATCGGTGGCTGTTACAGTCATCAATCCTCGTTTCTAACACCAGTTGTTCGATGTCTGGCTAATGTCGGCGGACAGCCCTCTTCGTCGGGGCTTCTACGACCGCAGGATTTCTGAACACATCCTATTTCTGTAAAAGTTCCGAAATAATAGCCACCTACGAGATTCCGTGGGTCAATCCGTACCGACCCACAATGTTTGCCAGTTATTGTTAGAGGACGATAAACGTCGTCCGGAATAGTTCGAGGTTCGTACACATAATCGTTCGACCAATTTTATTCGTCCCAACCAACATTCTCGCCTCTACCCGTCGCATTTGAATGCCCTCGTTTTATACCGTGTAGCTCGCACGTTCGCGAACTATCTTGCAATCATCCTCGATATTATCGGTTCAAGATTGTACGTGGTATTTTTATTATTTTTTTAAATCGGAGGACTCTTCGATCCTTTCGTCGGCGGTGCGCGCTCGACGATAACAATCTCTTATCAGCGCGAGTGATATTTTCTCGGGAACTTTTCCGCGTACAAACGTCATGGGTGACTTGTCATTCGAGTGTGGGGAACTGGTGATTCAGCGACGGGGGCGCGACACGACGAAATTACTTATTTCGATCGGAAATTAAATTAATATTTATCGAATTTCATAATAATAAACAAATTCAATTACAAAAAGCATTGTACAGGGTGGATATTTTTTCTCATGCAACATTGGTTCGATGCTTCTCCATATAAAACTTAAGTCTTGTATTTTTGAGCGAAGCTATGCATATTATTTTGCTGAATTTTTGGAGCACACGTTTCATTGTAGATATCGGTGGCGTAACAGTTTTCCATCTCCGGCGTAACCAGGGGAAGACAATTTTGAAGTCTCTACCTTTTTCTTGCGCTACATCAGTTCAATGCTTCTCCGGATGAAACTTTAGTCTTGTCTTCGCGATTAGAGCTATGTATACTTTTTTTTTTGCTGCATTTTTTAAACACTCACTTTGTAACTCTTCATCTCCAGCGTAACCATTGGCACACAAATTTTCATTTCTTCTAGATTTTTCTTGCGCTACATTGGGTCAACGTTTCTCCAGTTAAAACTCTAGTACTGTATTCTCGATCGGAGCTATGCATACTTCTTTGTGCTGAATTTTTGGAGCACCCGTAATGTTATACATCTCAGAGGAGAAACACTTCTTCATCTGAAGTACAAACACTGGCACACAATTTTGCATTATTTCTAGTTTTTTCATGACATTCCGTTGAGCTTCGCTGCAGTCGGTTATGCCAGCGTCTTTGCCGCTGACCAGGAAAAACCCAAAAATCTTGGGAATGTCCGGGAATTGAAAATTGAGGAAATAGGGAAAAAAAGTTATTGATCTCTTAAGGATAATGAACAGCTAAATGGGGAAAGAAGAAACAAAATTTTGTGCATGTACAGGCACTAAAAACTAAAAAAAAAATGTGTTTTTTAAAA
The DNA here is from genome assembly GCA_958510785.1 of Exephanes ischioxanthus. Classification (NCBI taxonomy): domain Eukaryota; kingdom Metazoa; phylum Arthropoda; class Insecta; order Hymenoptera; family Ichneumonidae; genus Exephanes; species Exephanes ischioxanthus. The sequence goes on along the minus strand of OY294018.1, from coordinate 2,928,721 downwards.
ATATTAATATAAATATTATTTTCTATTGCTATTCAATAGATTTTGAAGATATGTTTTCATCACAAAGTAAATCATTCTTTCCGGGAAAGTCAGAGAAAACTTGTTATTGGATAACGCCGGTCAAAGTTGATAGAAGATATGTGTTGTATATAGAACAACCCCCTTTAAGATGACTTATCTATCTGTTACCTTTTTCGGGTCGTTTACCAACGCGAATGTCCGGACTGATAAAGGAAACGAAGCTTGAATCAACTAAAGATTCGAACAGAGGCGTTCGAATAAATATTTTGTTGATACAGCTAAAATCATACATCTTTTGATCAACAGTATCAAAAATTTCAACAATTCAACAACTTTCAGTTGTTAAACAATTTTTTTGTTCGTTTCACAAAACTATTTTCGAGTCATTAAAATATTTCGTTCGACCAACTAGATATTTATTTGAACCTCCCGAATCTTTAGTTGTTTCTACCGTTTTTTTTTTAAATCAGTGCCGCATCGTCGAGAGTTGAAAAAATGTAACAATTAAAATTACGCAATTGCAGAAGGAGCTTAACTGGAGCCTTTGGAGATGTTGGAGGTGGGTCTGAGGGTCGTGCGCGGCCACGACTGGAAATGGAACGACCAGGACGGCGGCGAGGGTCACGCGGGGACGGTCGTGGAAATCGGAAAGCCTCCACCGCCGTTCGGAAACGGAGCGGCCGCGCCGAATCCGGCCGACAAGACGCCCGACAAGACTGTAATAGTTCAGTGGGACCACGGCTCCAGGAGCAACTACAGGATAGGCTACCAGGGTTACTACGACTTGCTCGTATTCGACAACGCCACGGCTGGCGTGCAGCACAGCAACATAGTTTGCGACGGGTGCAAGAGGTACGGCATCGTCGGCGTGCGATGGAAGTGCGCTCAGTGCTCCGACTACGATCTCTGTACGCAGTGTTACATGGGAGACGTTCACGACTTGACGCACACTTTTCAGAGGTTTCAAACCGCGAATGCGGTTGGGTAAGAACGTTTCATCAATTTTTCATTCAGTGTTATCGGATCGATGAGGAATTAACCGATTTTTTTTTTTTGTATTTATTTCCAGAGTTCAGTTGACGTCGCGGGAAGGATGCACGAAAATCCCGCTGAAAGGAATATTTATAGGAGCTAAGGTAGTGCGCGGGCCAGACTGGGAATGGGGCAATCAGGACGGAGGGGCTGGTAACGAAAATTTATGAAAAAACTTCTTTTCTGCTTCCTCAGGGAGAAAGCTATTTTCGTAAAAAAAAAAAATGGAGTTTTTAATGTCGCAAACGTCGAGAACTGCGATTTTTACCTGGCATCCGGATGTGTATGTATGTGGCAGATTTGCATAGTTTGAAAGGGTTGTAACCCGGAAACAGTTTGAGACAGCGAGTTGAAATGGTACACTAGTAGTGATCACGTCTCTTCGTTCAGTGCAATTTTCATGAAGATTAAGGCCCGATTGCAGATAATACGCGATATTGAATTTTTTTATGATTCTCTGGGTTAACTCGCGTAAATTTTGAGCTATTGTCTTAAGACTGCGTACAAATATAATGATTTGATCAAAGACCTTCGGCATTGCATTTGGTCAAAATCTATCCAAGCGGTCAGATTTTATGGATTGATTTTTTTTTTTTGAAAAATTGCTAAAAACAATATAATTCGAGCAAAAAGTGAGGTATCGAGTCCAAATGTAGCATGAGAATGAAGTAACACTGTACAATATATTGTATAAAATTTGACGAAAATTGATCTAATTGTTTAAATTTTATGAGACTGACAGTCTCGAATTTTCCGGAAAATTTGTATTTTTCGTCCGACTCGAGTTTATGCACCAAATGTTGCTCCAAGAGTAAAATAATTTAGAGTTTCTTCGTCAGTAGGGCAAAAATACGTAGAACATACCCTCAAAACAAATCCGACAAATGAAACAGTCAAAATAAATTTTGACTGTTTCATTTTTATGCGATGTAGAATTTTTTTATGTCGTGAAAAAGATGCATATTAATCTGCGCACCATTCCCCATTTATTACATTTCTTTTTGTTTGCGATCCGTCAAGGAATTTATAAATATTTTTTTCCGTTCTTATCGTAGTGAAAACTGGCAGAGTGATGGATATTCGTGGCTGGGACAACGAGAGCAGCAGATCAGTGGCGACGGTGACGTGGTCGTCGGGCAGCACGAACGTTTATCGTCTCGGTTACAAGGGCTGCGTAGATCTCTGTTACATAGAGGAGGCGACCGCGGGTACATACTACAAGGAACACTTGCCGGTTCTCGGTCAGATGGTGATGACCGTCGCCGAGAGCGACGGTCAGGTCGGAGGCTCGACGTCGCAGTGCGGCATCGTGTCGAGCACCACCTCGAGCCCTTGTCACTTGACGTTCAGCGTCGGCGACAAGGTCAAAGTATTGCGGGACGTGGAGAGCCTCAAGGAGATGCAGGCCGGACACGGCGGATGGAATCCCCGAATGGTCGAGTACATAGGAAAGATCGGCACGGTCCATCGCGTCACCGACAAAGGGGACATCAGGGTCCAGTACGAGGGATGCAACAACCGATGGACCTTTCATCCCCGCGCACTGACGAAAGTAACGAGCAAGGAAAATTTCGCCCTCGGCGATCTCGTCAGCGTCAAGACCGACGCCGGTGCGGTGAAGAACTATCAGCAGGGACACGGCGAATGGACCGACGTGATGAAGAGCGTGAGTAGTGGGGCGATTCGTCAACTCCAAAAATTTGCTCATCCAATAATTATTTTTCAATAATTAGATTTGTCTATATTTTAATGTGATAGATTTTTTATATGGAATTATTAATTCTACATAAATATATTTTCTTTGACTGGGAACATTTTTATTGACGGATATAAGAGAGTATTTACACTTTCGTGAATCTTACAGGCTCTCGGAAAGACCGGCAAGGTAATAAAGATCTATCCGGACGGAGATCTGCGCGTGACTCTGGACGGTCATACGTGGACCTTCAATCCTCTGAGCGTGACCCGCATCACCTCGGGCAGCGATGCCGGCGGTGCGCCGGCTTCGACGACGGAGTCCAGCCGCGGAAGTACATCGGGTAAAGAAAATTTGCGAGCGGTGCTCAAAAATATCTCCCTTCGAATTACGAATCGATGTGTAAAGGGATTTGATTATCGGTCACAGGAGGTTCGTCTTTTCCGTTCGAACGTGCGGCCAGAGAGATGGAGAAGTTGATGAGAGATACCGCGAGAGGCGAAGCTCGAGTTTCAGCGCTGCGCGAGTATCTTCGAAAATACTCGGGGAACGTGGACGCGAGACCGAGCAGTTTGTGCGGTGGAAAGAAGACTTGTCTGCAGGTCGCCGCTCACCAGGGTCATCGAGAGCTGTGCGTCGTTCTGCTGGACGGAGGAGCGTCCCTTCGAGCGGTCGACGAGGACGGCGATCCTCCACTGCACTACGCAGCTTTCGGGTTCGTCTTTCGTAATTTTTTATATTCGGCTCTCTTGCGTAGAAACTTCCTTTCGAATCTCCGTAGTTTTCAACTCCGTAGTTTTTATTACTATATCTTTACTCTATCTGTAACTGCTCTATCGGGTCATTTTGCTACTGCGATTGCATACACTGCGAAAAGATTCGTATGAAATTTAATGTGCAGGACTAAAAGTTTTTATGCAAAAACTGGTGTATTAAATTTCATGTGCGATTGTGATGAGAAATTAATATTCAGTGTATCAAAAACATTTGAAATACTGTATTCTAAATAATTTACTTTAATTCAATTGAAAAGGTATATTAATTTTTCATCACAATTACAATGCTTCGCTACGTATTTCTAATGTTCAGCTTGTATCGCACCGTTCCTTATCGGATTTATTCCACGAGCCAATGAAAAATCGATCTATCTATCTATCTATTTACAGAAATCAACCGGAAGTGATGGAGCTCCTGCTCTCCCGGGGCGCGCCAATCGACGCCGTGAACAACGGCCGTTGCAGTGCTCTTCACGTCGCCGTCAACAAGCAGCACGCTGGCTGCGTGCGAGTTCTTTTGCGGCACGGTTGCGACGTCAATCTCCAGGACTCGTACGGCGACACGGCTCTTCACGACGCTATAGGAAAAGATGCCCTCGACATAATAGACGCTCTCTGCACCTGCGACAGAGTACACTTCACCCTGCGTAACAAGCGGGGTTTCAATGTTCTTCATCACGCGGCGCTGAAGGGAAACGCTCAGTAAGTTCGAACGAGTGAAACTGCAGTGAAATTTTCGTCTCGTCGACACGGGACACGGATTATAAAAATTATGAGAAGCGGAATGCTTATTAGCGCGAATAGGAAATGGTAATTGTTAGGTGACTGTCGATACGCCCGTTCACATCAAAGTCCCGAAAAAGACTGTCGGTAAAATGTACGATCGCTGCGAAGCGAAACGTTCGCTCGTCGGTCGAACGTTCCGCTGTTCGAGCGGCTCGAAATTCCTCTCACCGATCGATAAGTCGTCATCCTATCGGGCATAATTTATAATTTATAATTTATAATTTATAATTTATAATTTATAATTTATAATTTATAATTTATAATTTATAATTTATAATTTATAATTTATAATTTATAATTTATAATTTATAATTTATAATTTATAATTTATAATTTATAATTTATAATTTATAATTTATAATTTATAATTTATAATTTATAATTTATAATTTATAATTTATAATTTATAATTTATAATTTATAATTTATAATTTATAATTTATAATTTATAATTTATAATTTATAATTTATAATTTATAATTTATAATTTATAATTTATAATTTATAATTTATAATTTATAATTTATAATTTATAATTTATAATTTATAATTTATAATTTATAATTTATCATTTATCATTTATCATTTATCATTTATCATTTATCATTTATCATTTATCATTTATGGGGTGGGTCCAACTACAACGGCGAGATGGAAACCCATTGCATTAACAAAGATTGCCCAACATAATCAAATCAATAGTCCATACAACATAACGTTGAGAAACCCACACCTGCGAGGACACAGGGCCAAACTAGAGAAGTCAGTTTCATGAAAAACCCATGCAAACGCTTCTCGTCTAACAGGATAGTCGACGCATCGAATGCGTCACCATCAACGGTCGTTGAGGCTGAAACAGTGAACCAGTTTAAAAACAAACTCGACTCTCATATCTCCACATCATATCGGATATATATTGTTTGAAGCAGATTACATAAGTCCATATTTCCTTTCTGTAATTATGAATAATAATAATAATTTCTCAGTGCGACGGAGCGGCTCGTGACTCGATGTCGGCAGCTGATAGATGTTAAGAAGGAAGACGGTTTCGCGGCTCTGCATCTCGCGGCGTTGAACGGGCACTGTGAGGTGGCTGCGCTGCTGCTATCTGAAACCGGGGGAGGAGCCCGAGTCGATCTGCGGAACAATCGTCGCCAGACACCGTTGCATCTCGCGGTGTCGCAGGGACACTGGACCCTCGTCGAATTGCTGCTGAAGCACAACGCGGACATAGCGAGCACGGACGAGGAGGGCGACACGGTTTTGCACATAGCCATCGCGAAGAGCAGACACCAGCCGGCGACGGTTCCGACGGCGGAGAGCAGCACGGACTCGCCTCTGATTCACGCGGTTAGATATTACGAATGATTTTCAATCGATATCGACTTTCGCGATTTAATAAATTCATCATTTATTAATCTTTTAAATTATTTCCTGCAGATTTGGCAAGAACTCTCGAGGCAGGAAGCGCCAACGGAATTGGCCCTGGCCTGCTTTATCGTGAGCGTCGACACGAGCGGTCTTCTGCTCGAGCATCGAAACTCCAAAGGCAACACGGCCATCGAGCTCCTTCAGCCCGAACAACAGACCGCCGGCGTCGCCGATCTCATAAGATCCTTCCGAAACCGAGGACGGCGGAGCAACGTGGTCGAAGCGGAAGCGGCCGAGGATGCGGAATCGTCCGCTGGTACGGTCGCACCTCCTGTCCTCGACATCGAAAGGACAGCTTCCGAGACGCAGGTGATCGTTAACGAAGCCTCGACGGAGCGGTCTCGAGGCGCCGGCGATGCGGACACGTGCCAGGAGTGTTCCGGATCCATGTCGAGGAGTCTCGAGGAAACGAACAACGATCCGAGCGGCAGCGTCTTTGCTTCCGGTGACACGTGCCAATGCGGCGGTCGGACGAAGCCCCAAGCTCTGGGAGGTGGGACGAATTACAGCTTTTTTTTTGTTGGAATTTAGAAACTAACTTAATTTATTTCTTTGATTTTCCGCGGCTCCGAAACGGTCTAATTTCGGAATCCTCTTCTTTTTTGGTTTTTAATTAAGAGACTCAATTATGCCTCGAGCCTGGTCGGGGCCTCTTCGGAATGATGTTTATTTTGTCTACAGTTAAATTAAAAAACGGATACATGTCAATATATTTCTAGCTTATATTATTAAGGTAGTCCTTGCGGACAGCCTGAGCCCACGTGAGTTCAGAGCGAATTGAAAGTGGAATTGCGAATACTTCGCGATGAGATAAAAATCTGAAAAAATCAACCATATGGAAGGTACTGAAAAGATTGATTTTGCATAATAATAATTCCAAAATGTTATTAACAAATGAATGAAAAAAAAATTGTTGAACAAATCTTCCAGCAACTTAACTTTTTTTTCATATAAAAACAATAAGTTAATCTTTTTGAATACGTATGAATTTTTTCAGAATTTTGTCTAATTTTTGAAAATTGCGTTTTTAGTTAATAAAAAAACGTGATTTTCAAAAATTAGATAAAATTCTGAAAAAATTCATACGTATTCAAAAAGATTAACAAATTGTTTTTATATGAACAAAAAGTTAAGTTGCCGGAGAATTTGTTGAACAATTTTTTTTTTTTATGCATTTGTTAATAATATTTTGGAGTTATTATTATGTAAAATCAATCTTTTCAGCACCTTCCATATGCTTGATTTTTTTTTGAATTTTTATCCCATCGAGAAGTGTTCGCAATTCTCTCTCAATTCTCTCTGAACTCATGTGGGCTCAGCCTGTCCGCTAGAACTACCGTAAGCTATGTTCTATCATTCATATTTTTTCTTAAATTACCTGTTTCTTTTTGAAAAAATGTGAATGATAAAACATCGCTTAAGTAATAGAAGTTAGAAATATATTGACATGTATCCGTTTTTAATTTTAACTATAGAGAAAATAAACGCCATTCTGAAGAGGGCCTTAAAAACCATCAAGGAGAGGATTCCGAAATTAGACCGTTGCGAAGCCCAGCAAATCAAATAAATAAATTTTCTCATCGATCACAACGTTCGACAACTATGATCTAACTTAATATTTTCTCGTTTGTCCTATTGTATCGATCGCAGGAAACATCGCGATCGACGAGGCCACGTCGACGAGTAGAATCGAAAGCCCGAAGAGGCAAAGCTCGACCGAAGAGCCGGAGGACAAGGGAATCGAGAAGAAGGACCGCGAACGCGAGAGAGAGAAGGACAAAGACTTGGAGAGGCTGCGCTATCTCGAGACCAGGATAGCCGATCTCGAGGAGGCGAATATGTGCAGCATATGCATGGAGAGACGGAGAAACGTTGCATTTCTTTGCGGTCACGGTGCGTGCGACTATTGCGCATCGCCGCTTAAAACTTGTCACATGTGTCGAAAGACGATTACCAAAAAGATCAATCTTTACTAGGATACAGAACGGAACGGAGGTAAGAGAGTGGAATTTCAAAGGGCCGCGCGGGGTTTTATCTTCCCATTTCCATTAAGCTCCCCCGACCTTGCCGATCAACATTCTCCTCTCTCTCTCGATCTCTCTCTATCGCTATGTCTAACTATCAATCTCTCCCTCGATTATGCAATATTTACAATTGTACACTAAAAAAAAAAACTGCCAAAACAAGAGAACCGATAATAACGATTATTATACAATTTTACATTTAATAATAGTTCTCGCAAAGCCAACGGACCGGTGTGATCGATTTAAAACAGATAAACGACAAAAAAAAAAAATATACTAAAAAAATAAATCCAGTCTCGAATCATTGTATGTACAGCGACGTGTGCCATAACGCGATCTATCGGGAGGTTGCGAATTCAGCAAACTCCGTTTTCTTTTATTCTCTTCTTTTCGTCTCTTTGCGATATCTCTCTGTCCCCTCGCTGCCGCACCTTTCCGATAAATCCCGTTGATTATTACGATACGTTAACTTTATTATGTGTATATAATAATGATATTTGTACTCGAGTCATTTATAATCGAGTCGTGTTTGTAACTTCTACTTTCCATTGTACGTGGCGTTTTTTTTTTTTTTATGAAACTTCGCGATAAAGTTGTTTTTTTAAGTTCCTTGTACGAGCGTAGCAGTTTTTTTTTTCTTCGAAGTCTAGTTAAATATCATGAAATTATGTGCTCTCTTTCTCTTTCTCTATGTTTCCTTTGATTCTTCGACATGACAACGTCTCTTTTCCTTCGTAATATCTGTATGTAAAGTATACTATAGTATTATACTTATTATTCATCGATTAATTATCTTATGGAGTCATTGGGACGACGAGTCAGAGCCCGCTTTGGCGGTCCCTCGTGATGATTTTGCAGCCGGACGCGACCAAGCGGGCAACCGATAATACACAAAAAAAAACCCAATATTTCGTGAATCTCGGTGCTTCGCTTCGGTTCAGGGTACGTAAGCCGGCGAACTGAATTCCAAAAAAAAAGTACGCGTAGCATTTAAGTATACATCGATCGTCGCGACAAGTGCCCTCCTGATTGCGATGCGAAATTTGTCAGCGAACATTTTTTTTTTTGGGTATTGTCGATTTGAACTTTTTTTCTACGTACCGAAATCCAAGCCCGTTGAGGTGAGCCGCAAGGGTACTCGTAACAAGCCGCCACCGTTAATTAGGATTAATGACGATGAAAAAAAAAATATATATATAGAAAAACGTCGTAGGAGAAATTTGTAACGTCGATAAGTTTTTACGATTGTACGTCATCTAGAGAATAATTTAAATAAACAAGTTTCCAACTATTCATAAAGATCCGCATTTCGTATTTTTTTTTTCTTCTACGAAAAATACAGTTCGATGAGAGAAAGAGTGAGATGTGAAACGTAAAATTTCGAACTTGGCAAGCAATCTTATTTATTTTGGTACTCGATAGGTTCGATAATCGTATGATACAATATTGAGCCAGTTTGCAAAACTGTAATAATAGGTAATGCTAATAATAATGACAATAGTAATAATAATAATAATAATAATAATAATAATAATAATAATTTTTCTAGATAACCTAAGGCAGTATACTATAGGGGTGATACAGGATTCAATATAGTGCCTAGTAAATCTTAACGAATTTCGGCGTCGAGTCCATATGCAGTATGGTCTTTCTAAAGTTCTACCTACTAGGATCACCCATACGTATGCACTTACTTTTCATTATTTTTTATTTTTTGTTTTTGTTTTTTTTTTGTTTTTTGTTTCTTGTTTTGTGTATTTTTCTTATTTCATCTTAAACCTCGGATAACGGATACTAAAGGACAATGGTATTTCTTTTTCATTCGCTCTCGCGATCGGGCGAGGGTTTGTGAAGCGTTCGCGAACAAGCGACGCGTCTAATAAAGATCGGAGGCAAATTCGATTATCTTGTAGAAAAATCGAATGCGTTGTCTCGCGCGAGATATGCCACCGTAGTATTTGTTTTATTTTTTAAATTTTTTTTTGCGCGGTTCGCTCTTCTCTTCACGGTTCACGTTATCGAGAGGCTCTCGCTAAACGCCAATTTTCACTCATTCTAAATGTAAACTTAATTTGCATTGCGATTTCCGAGAGGGTGGGGGTGGAGACAATAATTTTTGTCCCGTGAGACGATCGCGTAATCAGCTAGAGCTGCGTGACTCAAAACTTCCTCCCCATTCCCCCTCGTCACATATAATTCTTTCCCTAAGCGACGGTAAAACGTCGCAGGTATTTTCTTTTTCTCACCAATTTAATCTATTTCACAAATAACGTAAAAACGAGCGCGCGTTAACCGCGGCGTTTCCCGATCGACCGCACTAAACGACGTTTATTGTCAGGCAGGTCGTAGGCAGCGGGCACAAATCATTGCACATTGGTACGCGCGGTTTTTTCACAGATTCGCGCCAGTCTCTCATTTTTTTTTTTTTTTTTTTTTATCTTACATACTAAAATTACAATTTTTTTCCTCTGTTTCCTCTCACATCGACAACTCCCGACGACGAAGCCTGACTGCAACATGAAACTCCTTAACTTCATCGATACATAACTACACGCCCATATCGGAGCCCGAGAACAAAAATCGCGCACTCGTCGGCCCCTCTGTTAATTTTTTTTCTCTCTTTCCTCTCGCGTATTCAATTTAATCGACCATGAATTACATTTATTGTCTGCTAGATCGGATAGAGCCGGTCGGTATGTTCGTCGTCAGTTAGTGTTTGCCGGACCGATTGATCGATGGGATCGTCGAGAATTTATCTCGGCGACGACGACGACGACAGGGGGAGAGCGATGTGGTTTTCGAATCTAATTTTCACCGTTGTCGACGGCGCGGATATTCAACATCCCGGACCGATTCTTCAAGCTACGACCGGCTCGGGACTGCACGGCTGTAATTCCGGCTCGTTCTGCGATTCCGTCGAGTTTCCGCCGGCCGCGCCGCTCGACGCGGAGGTCGAGGTGTTCGGGTCGTGACTCGAGCTCGGATCCGGCGTCAGGGCTGCCCACTGGGTCGTGTAAGGTGCGGCGCGGGCTTGACGTCTCGCTTTCCTCTTCGCTCGGCGCTGCTCCATCACCAAACGGAGCCTCCTCATCTTTCCCTTCGTCGCCTCGTTCTCCTTCGAAAGCTCCTCTGCGAAAAAGATTCAACGAAAACAAAATTAAACTTTACACTTTTATACTGCGAGGATTTCAAGCGATTGTATTTTTTTTTTATCCCATCAAGTGCCATGGTTATTAGCGACGGGACGTACTATTTTTGCCTTTAGTGCAGTGGTTCGTAACCTTGGGGGTCTCCCCGTGTATTTTGGGGGTCCATGGACCCCAAGTTAAGAACCGCTGCTTCAGTGGGAATCGTGCCACTTCGGGGGTTATTCAGTATGCGCGAACGTTAAGGTAGTCCTTGCGGACAGCCTGAGCCCATGTGAGTTCAGAGCGAATTGAGAGTGGAATTGCGAATACTTCGCGATGAGATAAAAATCTGAAAAAAATCAACCATATGGAAGGTACTGAAAAGATTGATTTTGCATAATAATAATTCCAAAATGTTATTAACAAATGAATGAAAAAAAAATTGTTCAACAAATCTTCCGGCAACTTAACTTTTTGTTCATATAAAAACAATAAGTTAATCTTTTTGAATACGTATGAATTTTTTCAGAATTTTGTCTAATTTTTGAAAATTGTGTTTTTAGTTAATAAAAAAACGTGATTTTCAAAAATTAGATAAAATTCTGAAAAAATTCATACGTATTCAAAAAGATTAACAAATTGTTTTTATATGAACAAAAAGTTAAGTTGCCGGGGAATTTGTTGAACAATTTTTTTTAATGCATTTGTTAATAATATTTTGGAGTTATTATTATGTAAAATCAATCTTTTCAGCACCTTCCATATGCTTGATTTTTTTCGAATTTTTATCCCATCGAGAAGTGTTCGCAATTCTCTCTTAATTCTCTCTGAACTCATGTGGGCTCAGGCTGTCCGCTAGGACTACCTTAATACCTTACTAGCATACGATTGTACTAGAATAAGATTGGGTCCGAAAAAGAGGTCGAATGTCAACATTTTTTTTTAAGCTGGTGTTAAAAGGACAACGTGTGGTTTTTACCCACCGTTATAGTACAAGGTGTTATGAAAGTGGAGTTTTTTTTTTAAATTGAAAAATATCAATTAACAAAATCGGTGCGTTGGTCTAGTGGTTAGCGTGCTCGCCTCTAAACGAGAGCACCGGTAGGTCGAGGGTTAGATTCCCGGTGCCGTCGTTTCGTCGAGAAATAAAAATATGGGCGGGACATTGCTGCAGATATATGCTTGAGGCGCACCCGTACTTGCCCGTGTGTGCCACAAGTATATAGCTGTAGTCCATGTTTACATTCTCGGCGAAACTGGACGTAGCTCCGGTGCCGTGAAGCGAATCTGAGACCGACTGTATTGGTGTAGGTTTTCTGCAGTTTCCCTATGCCCTTAGTTGTAAGACTGAGGCGAATGCGATACAAGGGGGAAGTCGGCTGCAGCCGCAAAAATCGGGGGACTGGCTCGGTGCGTAAGGACAAAAAAAAACAGAAATGGACATAAAATAAGAGAGAACTTAGTAATTACGCAAAAAAAATGAATTAACAACGGACTGATGAACAATTAACAGTTAACAAATAACAATTAACAACGGACATCGTGTCTCGAAATCGATTCGTCCGATTGAGTTGAAATTTGGACAAATTCTTCATTATAACATTTTCTATCCAATGAGCGGATGATTTAAAAAAATGTCCATTTATTTGTTAACAAACGATTTCGTTTCGTCAAAAAACTACCATAATCGTTTGTTATTAACAAACAAACATTTTTAAAAATCATCCGGTCATTAAATTGAAAATTTTATAATCAAGGATCTGTCAAAATTTCAACTCACCGGACGAGTAGATTTTGAGATACGATGTTAGCCGTTAATTGTTAATAAGTGCATTGTTAATTGATATTTTTCAATAAAAGAAACTCAATCCTCATAACATCTTGTAATAATTGTGCGTAAAAAACCCGAGCTTGTACTTCTAATACCCGCGTAAAATAAAAAATTGAAACTCGACCTGTTCTTTGGACCAAATCCTTATGCTAGTGTCTTAAGGTAGTCCTAGCGGACAGCCTGAGCCCATATGAGTTCAGAGAGAATTGAGAGAGAATTGCGAACACTTCTCGATGGGATAAAAATTCGAAAAAAATCAAGCATATGGAAGGTGCTGAAAAGATTGATTTTACATAATAATAACTCCAAAATATTATTAACAAATGCATTAAAAAAAAATTGTTCAACAAATTCCCCGGCAACTTAACTTTTTGTTCATATAAAAACAATTTGTTAATCTTTTTCAATACGTATGAATTTTTTCAGAATTTTATCTAATTTTTGAAAATCACGTTTTTTTATTGACTAAAAACGCAATTTTCAAAAATTAGACAAAATTCTGAAAAAATTCATACGTATTCAAAAAGATTAACTTATTGTTTTCATATGAACAAAAAGTTAAGTTGCCGGAAGATTTGTTGAACAATTTTTTTTTCATTCATTTGTTAATAACATTTTGGAATTATTATTATGCAAAATCAATCTTTTCAGTACCTTCCATATGGTTGATTTTTTTCAGATTTTTATCTCATCGCGAAGTATTCGCAATTCCACTCTCAATTCGCTCTGAACTCACGTGGGCTCGGGCTGTCCGCGAGGACTACCTTAACTGTACTTTTTTGTATGTCGTCAACAGTCGGTCTTCTAGGTTCGCTTCTCGGCGCTGGATCTGCGTCACGTCGATTGCTGGCTCTAAACATCGGGCGTCTACTGGCAAGTATCTACGTTCGCGCGATGCCGGGAGCTTCGTCGCGCCACAATATTTCTCCACCAACAAGACTACGCCACCGGAATTCGAACCAGAGACCTTCCGATACTTGGTTCTCGAGGCTGACACTCCAGCCGCGAGACCAAAGTGAACGGTCGATTGAAGTTAACTTCCGAAATCAGTCAACACCGATTTTCCCAGCCGACCAAAAAAAAAAAAAACGCGTACCATCGTTGTAAGATCCACCGGAATTTCCGTTGGCTCCTCCGTTGGCCGAGGAATTATCGGAGGACGCAGCGATAGCGGATGAGCTCTGCTGACGTCCGCCGCTGTGTCTGTGATGATGCCTGTAGTGTCCGGTGGCGGCTGCGGGCGTGGCGCACAGTAGATCATTCAGAATGTGTATGATCGTGCTGATGTCGCGTTTCGGCCTTCCGTGACGATCCTGCAGCGCAGGATTGAGGGTGCCGCTGAAAGTTCCGGAGTACACGCCCTTTCCATGATGATGCATGCTCTCGATTATGGCTCCCTGTCTGCGTCTCGCGTGTTCCTAAAAATAGCAAAAAAAAAAAAAAGAAAGAAAAACCATTAATAAATCTCACAGACTTCGACTTCCGGTTTCCAAGACCGAAAAATAAAAATCGTACACGCGATTATTAGATAAATAAATGACACAGGGGAACTGGCTTCGGTAAATGTATACCTCGGCGAGGTCGACCCGCGAGGTGAGTACCTCAGAGGATAGCTGTTTGAGTTTCTGCGTGAGGTTTCGGGATGCCTCGGCGAGTGCTCTCGTGTCGAGGGTGGCGGAGACTTTGCTCGAGTTGCCGAGTCCGACGATCGAACCGTTGGGGCTCTGAGGACCGGCGATGCCGTCGGCGATGTTCGTCGGGTCCTGCTGGCTGGAGGTCTGCTGCTGCGAGTGGTGATGGTGATTGTGATGATGACCGTTGCAGACGTCCTTCTTCGGCGATGTGCAGGAGGCGGGTATGCTCGTGGTCGTTGGTGAGGTTTCCTCCTGCATGGGCACCGGGCTCGTTGAGGTAGGTGAGTTGGCTTGCTGCTGAGCGGACTCTGCGCCCGAGGAGGTCTGCGACGACGACGTCGAGGACGACGCGGAGGAGGAGGAGGACGATCCGCTCGCGAGGTTCTTGTTTCTCGAGTGATGGTGGTGATGGTGATGATGATGGTGATAATGGTGCCGATGATGCTGACGAGGAAATATGTAGGGGACGCCGGCGACCTTGTTGCGGTAGTTGACTCTGACGGGATTGCTCTGAAGGACGGTGGAGGTCGCTGCTGCGGATGAGGTGGACGACGACGATGATGAGGAGGAGGATGTGTCGGTTGACGCCGTCGAGGACGACGTCTGGAGGCCGGCGGGGGGTCTGTAGAATGGCGGCCGGATGAGACGCGACGTCGAGACGGGAGTGTACGAGGTCGAGGTTGGGGAGGTCTGTGAGGTCGGCGAGCTGGGCGAGGTAGGTGCCGATCGTTCGCTCGTGTTGCAGGAATTCGTCGTAGTCGTGGCGGTGGACACGCTGCCGGCGTTGCCGGTGCTGCCGTTGCAGCCCGCTGCGGCCTGGAAAGCGGAGGCGAGACGGCTTATCAGCGAGGAGGTTCGGGCTGCTCTGGCGTTGAGAATGGCCGATCTCCTCGGCGAGGACGATCTCAGCGTAGCCGAGGCCGACGAGGAAACTGCGGAGGTTGCCGCGTTTCCGGGACTCGACGGACATCCCGATGTTGTTTGCATCGTCGTTGTTCCCGTGCTGGTCGACGATGACGAGGAATTGCTGCCGCTGGATGAGTTGAGGCTGTGGGAGGCCGAACCGACGGTCAGACCGTCGACGGTCGCCGATGCTCCGGATTGCGTAATATTGCTGCTCGTGTTGCTGCTGCTGGTGGTGCTGCTCGTCGGCGATGCTGGCGTCACCGTCGACAGCTGCAGCTGTATTAACATCATCTGATCGCCTAGTCGCATCGTCAGGTTGAGCGGCGCTTTGCCCGATAGGAAGTCGTTAACCTGCGAGTCGTTGAGACTCTCCAGGGCCTGCATGACACTCTGCTCGGGACGTTGGCCCTGAAAAATATGAGAAAGACAAAGACTGGTGTTAGTTATATATAACGATGCAAACACGAGATGTATTCATATACGAATTAATTGTTATTAATTAGCGATGGTGTTGTTGATGTTATTGATGAGCAATAGGGGAGACCGGGGCAAAATGGCACAGCGGGGCAAAACTCAATCTTCCAATAATTTTTGGATGCCCCATTTTGTCCCAACGATACATCTGGATTTTCAAAGCCGTTTTGCCCCACTCACCACCATTGCCACCATCCAAAAGTTATTGGAAAATTGCGTTTTGTCTCATTATCCCGTTTTGCCCCGGTGTGCCATTTTGCCCCGCTCTCCCCTAGTGTTACTGTTATAAATTGAGAATTACATTACTAATGATAATAATTAACAATGGCGTCGCTAACGTTAGTAACTAAGAATGGTGTTGTTAATGTTATTAATTAAGAATGATGTTGTTAATGTTATTAATAAACGCTTGACAAGTTAACAATTATTTATTAATTATCAACTTGTTGCACATATATTTTTGTAAATATTGCTTCCTCGTAAAGGAAGCTTTGTTCTTAATATATCTATATATATATATTTTCATTTGTTTTCGTGCGAACGAAGAAATACGTAGAAGCATACATCAATAATGTCTACAGTTTATGCAGACAACCGACGGATAAAGACGGGCTACGCAGCAAAATAAAAAACAACGTTTCACCGATGCGAAATATTCCTTATCTTCGGTACTTAGGCTTTGCTTGAGATAGGAGAAAAGAAAAGACCCTCAAGGCTGACAAGTGATAAGGAAAACGAGCTTTGTATGTAAACAGATTGAATTCTTGTGACTAAATCTTTATTATTATTATTATTTTAAAAAATAAAAATAAAAAAAGCAGATAATATTTCACACTCGGGTAGGTAACGGTTGTGCCGAAAGTGCGAGGACGAAATTTTTATTATTATTATTATTATTAAAAAAAAAAATAAAAAAGCAGATAATATTTCACACTCGGGTCGGTAACGGTTGTGCCGAAAGTGCGAGGACGAGCTTGGAAGTGAAAAATGTCGTGGTACTCCTAAAAAATTTTCACTTCCAAGCTCCGTACTTGAAAAACTCGGAAACGTTTGACGGGAAAGCCCCAAAGATGATGCTAATCGATGAGCCCATACTAAGAGAGATCGGGAGTCGGGAGAAGACCTGCAGAGGATAGTAGGAAACCTCGCTGCGGACATCGCGAAGCTCTCTGCGTGCCCTCGCTGTGGCATAGCTTGGGGGCATCCCTGGCTCGCGTTCTACACTAGCGGACACCGAGCGCTCTCGAAACACCCAACACCTAACGGACTTCCTTCGGAGACCTGAAAAGTCTTCGCCGTGCTCGAGCTTCCAGCTCGAACTTCTATGTTCGCTGTGTAATTCGATTTGAATAATTTTCTACGATTTTTTTTTCCCTTACCGCGTATCAATTTAATTAATTCGAACGAGAATATTGTACGGCAGATTGAATGAAAAACAAAAATTACCGACGAACGATAACATTTTATTAAACTCGAAGCGGAGCTCACGTGCGTGGAAATATTGCCGGATCAGCCAACTCCATGGATTTCTTTATCGTCCTTTATTGGAAGCTTGAATTTATCACGAGAATGCAGCGGTTACAGATAAAACGTGAGAGAGAACTCTGATAAAGCTATAAATCGATTCCTTTCCAAAAATTTCTGAAGAAAAATATTGCCAATTGAGAAATATGTTCAAGCCTGTCGAGGTACGAAAAGTTGTAACTCTGCCGAAAGCCACGACTGCAACGCCACGGTATTCCTGTCGAATGAATGGAAGCTTCCCGCATGCAGTTTCGCCCGTTGACTTCCCTCTCCGTGTCCCGCTTGTGAAAATATTCCGGATCCGCCAATTCAACGTATCTCTTTATCGTCCTTTATTGGAAGCTTAACTTTATCACAAAAATGCTGTTACAGAAAAAAACTTGAGAGAGAACTTTTTTTTATTCATTTATTATTATTTAACATCGCATCAACTGCTATGGGTTTTAGCGACGGGACCTTCTGGTTTTCCTTTAGTGGGAACCGTACCACTTTGGGGGTTACTCAATGTGAATGAACGTTAACTGTACTTTTGGATGACAGTAACGGTCGGTCTTCTAGGTTAGCTTCACGGAGCCAGAGCTACGTCACATCGATTACTGGCTGTAAACACTGAAACTCTTCTGACATATATATCGGCTATCGCACGATAGATGCCAGGCGCTACGTCGCGTCACAATATTTTTTTATCGTTCATTGTTTTTTTTTTTTTTTTTTGTAAGATTTTTTTTAGTCGTTTTTCCTGCCAGCAAGACTACGGCACCGGAATTCGAACCCGAGACCTCCCGATACTTTGTTCTCGAGGCTATTACTCTAATCACAATACCAAAGCGATCGGTGAGAGAGAAAACTCTGATAAAGTTATAAATCGGTTAATTTCCAAAAACTACTGAACGAAAACACTGCGCTATTCAACATAATCGAGGCACGAAAGGTCCTACTCGGCTAAAACCCGCGACCGCAGCGCCACGGTATTCGTGTCGAACGAATGGAAACTTCGTTCTCAAGGGGAAGTGAAACAGCTGTGCGTGCGAAAGAGACAGTTACTATTTTCAAAATAACTTTATTCAATGGTGCTAATTTTTTTGAGAAAAAAATTAATTCGGTCCCGATGCGAAATTACCGTGAGCGTCCGGCTCGAATTAACTTTTTCCTAAAAAAAAATTAGCACCCTTGAGGAACTTTCATTACAGTTTTCATTACCAACCGCGATATTTCACTTCCCCTTAAGAGCATGTGAAACACTATGGAGTGCGAGAGGGATAGCGTCAGTGGCGCTCTCGGCGGAGCGAGAGAGACAGGCTGAGAATGTGTTTCACATGTTCTTAAAGTCGACGCTTCGGCAGTCGCTCGCCACAGTGCCCGATGTGTGCCCGTGCGACAACGTCCTTCCGTTCGTACGCGCGAAAACTACACGAAGATCCGGAGAGAAGAGAGAAGCGAAACAGGGCCGAACACCGAGGTGAAGCGGTTAGCGTAAGACACGCTGCGGAACGAGAAAGGTATACATGGAGACGGAGCGGAGGACGAAGGAACGGCGTGTAGGTGCCGGTCGGAGTCGGCGGTCGAGGCGAGGCCAGACGCGGCCGGGCCAGAGGGCAAGGGAGAACGGGTGAACGAGATGCAAGCACGGGAACGCGGGGCAGAACACTCGGGGAGCGAAACAGGGTAGAGAGCATCGGCGCATCGCATGCAGAGCGGAGAGAGGCCTATGGACGTCGGGATTCTCTCCTTTCCCTCCCACGTTATCTCGATCTGAGGCTTGCCTTCGTGAAACATCGTAGGACATATATATATACATACATATATATATATATATGTATATGTATAGATATGCAGTACACAAAGCGGCAGGTTCACGCTGCGTGTGCGCACAGCACGGATACCCGGGGGGAGAGGAAGCGAGACGAATGTTGGAGAGACGGATCGAGAGCGAAGAGAGGAAGGGTCCAGTTACCGCGCGAGGGAAAGAGACGCTAGGCTGACGGTGAGGGGCGCGAGAGGGGGGAGGGGGGCTCCGGAGTCAGGCGAAACTAGGGACGATGCGCCGAACGGGGAAGAGTTTGGACCCCTGGCGTGTAAAACACGTCCACCGGCTCTCGCGAGGAGGAAGAGGACGGGCATTAGCGTTTCCTCGAGAGGCGAATGGCGGAGAGCCCGGTTATCCCAGCAGCTCATTCCAACAGCATCGACTCGGGCCACGGCGACGTTGAGCATCGGGGATGTGTATCTCCGGCTCGCTCACGCTCTCTCCGTTCCTCGTCCTGCCAAGGGTAACTGTAGTACCCGCTGGGAGCACCGAATTCAGTAGCGCCCCCGTCGCGCCGATTCGGACTCCGGCGGAGACGGATGTACATGCGAGATCGAACGTTCGAGGATTGTTCGACCTGAATGCGATGCAGGTAAGTGTATTTTGCGTTATTTAAGAGATTTGTAAAGAGTTAATGGTTTTATGGTGACGGGATTCGATTTCGGATCGGGTTGGTCGTTTGCGAATAAGATCGAAAGCAAATATTGCGAATAAGTTCATTTGTAAGCGCGCATGCGCGGACGTTCCGTTTTTGGTCACGCGATTTAAGGTTATGTTATGGTTCGATACAATGGTTTGTAAATGGTCGACGGTACAATATTTATTTCGCTGTTGTCTGCGTTGATCCGAAGGGAAAGAAGAATACGATAGGGTGTACTCGATGCAGTTGCAAAGCCGCTTTATCCGCCGTGCCGTTGCGGGGCGACAAGGAATTCGAAAAAGCACGATACAGGAATAAAGAGTCCGATTAAAAGTTGGAATGGTTAAAGTTTGTTACGACCGGAGCTTTAGGCTCGTGCGACAGCCAATCAGAGATCACTGACTACGATGTAAATAACGATATTTTGTGTTATCTGTTACAGGTTTTATCGTACAAGGATTCGATTTCGAACGAGTCGGACAATTGTACGACGTACAATTGTGTCAACGTGCGCATGCGCGGACGTTGCGTTTTCGTCACGCCATTTAAGGCTAAGTTTCGTTTAGATACAGCAGTTTGTAAATGCTCAACAGTCATTTTTTTATTTCGCTGCTGGCATGCTCAGTGGAGTTGCAAAATCGCTTTATCGTGCCATTGCAGGGCGACGAGAAAAAAAAATCATGATAAAGGGCTAACGCCTCTACCAATAAAAAAAATTGAATTGAGCGTTTTCGGCACGATTAAAGTTCGTTATGAACGGAGGTTCAGCCTCGAGCGACAGCCAATCCGCGATCATTTCGATACATCCCGGGTCATTGATCTTTAGATAAGAGAAACCCCTATATATATGCATACATACACATATATATGGTGCTTATTCAGGCCTCGATGCCGAGAGATTGTGCCGCGTTAGTGTCACGGTAACGTTGCCGTATTATCGGAGAGCAGCAGCTGCAGGGCGTTCCCAAACTACTTAACGCGAGAACCTCCACAGCTTGCTATAGTCTTGCTCTCCTCGACTCCCGATAGCCCGATGACGCGTAAAACAATTCCACGGTTTCGGCGTCACGTGACTTCTCGTATCTCAGAAATTTCGAGAGCAAAAAAAAAAACCTCGTGCATAAACATATTTTTCTTCCAACCGATGAACCGATCGGATTTTTAAAAAAATGGAAGAAAAATAGCTACCATTTGTTTATTTTTCGTTACAGATTTGTTGATTGCGTTTTATTTTCGTCCCGTTTGTCGAGAGAAGGCGCGCGGGGGCGTGGCGCCGGATGGACTCGTCGTTGTCGTCTACGTAGGTCGACGATGAAAGAGAACTGCGGAGTGGAAAACCGGCGGGCATAACGCGGGGGTGGCGAGTATATATGCGCGGTCGAGGAGTATTATTATTCGACTCCGCGGCTACGACGGATCTGACGTATTAATAAAGCGGAGGAGTCGCTCGGAGAAAAAAGTATAAAGAGTAAAAGTGTTTGCGCACGAGTATTTACGCTCTCTCGTTTCTAACGCTCTTGTTTTATTTATTTTCTCAATTTCTTCATTATTTTTTGTTTCTGTCACTGGGGCCGTCGAGAACGCAGCGTGTGTACTCGTTCTCGGGAGATACACAACGCCTCTCTCGACTCCAACGTCCCAAAGTCCTCTGCGTATATATATATGTATAGGAGTGTGCGTTAAAAACACATTTCTCTTAGTCCCTCTCTGAGATAAGCCTCGGACGCTGTTCGAGCCTCCTCCGCTCGGCGCTGACTTTTCGGGTTCCGCCTCTTATTCGAGTGCATGACGTACGCACTCGTACCGAACACGTGACTCACCCGAGATAGAGAGAAAGGCCGAAGAAAGAAATATAGATATAAACGGGGCGAGGGTTATACGGTACTTTGCTGGGAATTTCGATAGCGGGAATATCTTTCGTCATTGCTGCAATTACCGGCTCGATGATTCTTTCCATACCGGTGGAACCGCGAACGAACCTTCCGAGTAAGAGAAAAAAAAAAAATTCCATCCGATCGACTTTTGTTCTCCTCCGCGGTGAGGAGCAAAGATCATAGGGCGGGAAATTGCGATGGAAATAGAAGAATAAAAATCATAATATTTTATGAACGACCGGTAAATTCACAAAATTTCGTCGACGATGGAGGATTAAATGAAAATCGTGAATTGGATCATGAAATTATGTACATAGTCAAGAATTGTAATAATAATTTTGAAAAATTTCATCCGATCGACTTATGTTTCGCTCCCCGATAACGCGCAAAGATTTTTACGCGGTAAATTGCACAGGAAATAGAGAATATTAATCTAAATATTTTATTAACGACCGGTAAATCCATAAAACTTTGCCGGCAATGCAATATTAATTGAATGAAAAATCTTTAATTGTATCACGACAGTCTATACACCGTCCAAAAATTTAAAATAATAAATTCTCCATAGATTTCTCGCAGCGAAAAAAATGAGTATAAACCAAAATATTTTATCAAAGACCGGTGAACCCACGAGCCTTCCGCGGCAATGCAAGTTCGAGCGAAAAATCGTCAATCGTACCACATTTCATACAACGCCCAGAATTGAAAAAACATAACAATATTTAAAAAAAATGTTTCCTCTCCATAGATTTCTCGCAGCAAAAAAAGAATATAAACCAAAATATTTTATCGGATACCAATGAATCCACGAATCTTCTTCTGCGCTGCAAGATTGAGCGAAAAATCGTCAATCTTACCACATTTCATACAACGCCCAGAATTGAAAAAACATAACAATAAAAATAAAAATAAATGTTTCCTCTCCATAGATTTCTCGCAGCAAAAAAAAAGCATATAAACCAAAATATTTTATCGGATACCAATGAATCCACGAATCTTCTTCTGCGCTGCAAGATCGAGCGAAAAATCGTCAATCGTACCACATTTCATACAACGCCCAGAATTGAAAAAACATAATAATAAAAATTTAAAAAAATGTTTCCTCTCCATAGATTTCTCGCAGCAAAAAAAAGCATATAAACCAAAATATTTTATCGGATACCAATGAATCCACGAATCTTCTTCTGCGCTGCAAGATCGAGCGAAAAATCGTCAATCGTACCACATTTCATACAACGCCCAGAATTGAAAAAACATAATAATAAAAATAAAAATAAATGTTTCCTCTCCATAGATTTCTCGCAGCAAAAAAAAAAGCATATAAACCAAAATATTTTATCGGATACCAATGAATCCACGAATCTTCTTCTGCGCTACAAGATCGAGCGAAAAATCGTCAATCGTACCACATTTCATACAACGCCCAGAATTGAAAAAACATAATAATAAAAATAAAAATAAACGTTCCCTCTCCATAGATTTCTCGCAGCAAAAAAAAAAGCATATAAACCAAAATATTTTATCGGATACCAATGAATCCACGAATCTTCTTCTGCGCTGCACGATCGAATGAAAAATCGTCAATTGTATCACGAAAAAAAAAAATAATAATAATAATAATAAAGAAATATTTTCTCCACAGATTTCTCGTAGTGGAATGCTCTCGTCGGAGTTCGCCCTCGTCCTTTCGGTCCGCGGATGTTTTAAAATTGATCACGGACGACTGTGGGCCGGCGGGCGGGAGGGTGTGCTCTTTCTCTCTTCGGAGAGAGAGAGAGAGAGTCGAGGTACCATCGTCGACGAGGCACGACGGCCCACGTCCAGCGTTCTCCCCTCCGACAGTCAATAGCCGGGCGGTAGGAAGGCGGACGGTCGAGCGAGCGTAATGCGAACAGGCCGAGAGGGGCCCGAGAGAGTCACGGGCGCAGCGGAGAGACCAGCAGCAGCACGTTGCGTCGCCGCCCCGGTCCATTGCCGCCGTGCCTGTGCAAGCGATAAGGACCTCGGCCGCCCGCCGACGGGCAAAGTCGCCGTGGCGACGTTGCCAGAGCGAAACTCTCTCGCTCTCACGTGCTCGCTCTGCAACTCTCACCGAGTAAAACACGACCCGAGCGAGGGAGACTCTGAATTTCGGTACCGTGCGCACGGACCGAGCTGCGAAGCGGCTACCAGTGATTAACCCACGAGAGGTTAAGGGAAGGCTAAACGCGCACGAGTGCGAGAGGGACGGAGTTAAAATGTTGAATCCATTTTTCTCCGAAACAATTCTATAAAATGAAAAACTCAGCGCGCCCTACAATTTTTCGTTCGTTTCATAAAAGCGTTTCGGAGAAAAATGGATTCAAAATGTCTTGAGGATTTGTTGATCTTTAGCCCCACCTTAAGGTAAAGGCTGAAGACGTGTGAGTGCGAGAGAAACAGAGTTGAAGTTTTGTATAGTTTTTTTTTCTCCGAAACAGTTCTGTAAAATGAAAAACGCGGCGCGCCCTGCAGTTTGTTTTTTTATTTCATGAAACCGATTCGGAGAAAAATGGATTCAAAATATCTTTACTTTAAGGTGAAAGATGCCAATGCTCGGACCGTCGAGAGCATCGCAAGATTCCAGCAGTTTTTAATCGGTCGAGAACAAATTTTTTGTGGAAATAAAAATAACTAAACCCGATGTCAATCTGATAGTTTCTAGTTTCCAAAACACATCGATTAAGGTAGTCCTTGCGGACAGCCTGAGCCCACGTGAGTTCAGAGCGAATTGAGAGTGGAATTGCGAATACTTCGCGATGAGATAAAAATCTGAAAAAAATCAACCATATGGAAGGTACTGAAAAGATTGATTTTGCATAATAATAATTCCAAAATGTTATTAACAAATTAATGAAAAAAAAATTGTTCAACAAATCTTCCGGCAACTTAACTTTTTGTTCATATAAAAACAATAAGTTAATCTTCTTGAATACGTATGAATTTTTTCAGAATTTTGTCTAATTTTTGAAAATTGCGTTTTTAGTTAATAAAAAAGCGTGATTTTAAAAAATTAGATAAAATTCTGAAAAAATTCATACGTATTCAAAAAGATTAACAAATTGTTTTTATATGAACAAAAAGTTAGGTTGCCGGGGAATTTGTTGAACAATTTTTTTTTATGCATTTGTTAATAATATTTTGGAGTTATTATTATGTAAAATCAATCTTTTCAGCACCTTCCATATGCTTGATTTTTTTCGAATTTTTATCCCATCGAGAAGTGTTCGCAATTCTCTCTCAATTCTCTCTGAACTCATGTGGGCTCAGGCTGTCCGCTAGGACTACCTTACACTGATAAAAAAGTTCAGTTGAATCAACTAAGATTCGGGCAGGGACGTTCAAATAAATATTTAGTTGGTCGAACAAAATATTTGAATGACTCGAAAATATTTTTGTGAAATCACCCAAAAAATTGTTGAACTAACCAATTTTTTGGCTGTACCAACAAAATATTTAGTTGAACGTCCCTGCCCGAATTTTAGTTGATTGAACCGTATTTTTTTATCAGTGTAATTACACAAAGATAATTTTTTTTTAATTACCAAAGAAAATAACAAAAGAGTTCAAACGTAGCAGTCTACGTATGCGGTTTTTCGGCACGTCCCTATATTCGGACAATCGCAGATTTCGAGAATTCAACTAGTTCATATTAACCCTTTGCGTGCCACCTTCTTTCGCTCAGTTCTCAATTTCTTGAACTAATTTCTTGAGATGAAAAACCGAGGTCTTGCTTTCATAGTGTCAAAATGTATGGCTCGAAGGGTTAACTAAAAGAATTTCTTTGCCACTTATCAATCAGATCGATGAAAAAGTTATATTCACGCGAAACAACATTGAAGATAAGCTACGCAGAAAGCTGACTAGCCTAACTTCTTCGAAATATCCGATTATTGGGTCGCGCATCTATAAACGCTTCTACGAATTTCCGGACCTTCCATCTTTAACAAGATGCAACAATAGACAATAATTTGGGCTTAAACCTTGCATAAGTTATTTCTGTCCATTAAATAATTCTTGTAAATACGATTGCAGGTCTCAGATTGGGTTCCTAATACTTTAATTCGAAATAAATTAAATCCTCATAGGAGTTTCTAACGATTGGGACGTGTCCGAGCATTCGTACTGTTATCTTATATCTATGCAGGGTCAAACGCTGTGCGACGTAGAGGAGAGCGGGGCAAAATGGGACAGTGGGGCAAAACCGGACAGTGAGGGCAAAATTCAATTTTCCAATAATTTTTGGATGCCCCATTTTGTCCCAAGGATACAACCGCATGTTCAACACCGTTTTGCCCCACGGACCACCATCGGTATCATGATAATGCGTTTTGTCTCATTATCCCGTTTTGCCCCGCTGTCCCATTTTGCCCCGCTCTCCCCTACACGCGGGCGTAATACTGCAACAATGCAGTCTGCATCGTGCGTGCGAATTGCCGATGAAAAATAGGGGGACGGTGGCAAAACACTCGTAGGCACGCCTCGAGATTTCCCATGCGACCGTTGCTATCCCCAGAACTCCTCCCTCCCTCCCCTAACCTTACCGGTGACCGCCCGGCCATGATGGCCTGGAGGAGAGTTTTCGGCTGAGGCTTAGACGAACTTGGGCAAACTGCTGCACCGTGTATAGACCGACGCAGAAACTACTTTCTACGAGTCGACAGGAATTCGGTGAAACGAGGGGGAAATTGAGGACTGGATCGTCGGCGATCGAGATGGAGAAATTATGATTTTTCTTTTCCTTTTTTATTACTTTTTTTTTTGTCGGAAAGATGTGGAGGAAAGAGAGTCCGATACGAATCACAGCTGACTGCGGCCACTGCAGGCTTCTCTGCGCTTCGAATAATGATATTGTAGTAATTATAGAATTTTTAAAAAATATTCTGTTAATTAATTTGTTAATATTTTGTTAGAAAGGAGTCTAAAATTCCCCATTTGTGCCTTTGAACGTCGCAAATGTTTGATTCTATAAGCGAATGGACATTGTACCGATTAAAAACGAAACGATTAATCGTTGAAGGCCGGGAAAGCTCGACCCGGGTTTGCTGTCCGATATCTCTCGACGCTCGCTCGTAGTCATTGTGCTCATTTTGTTTGTTTGTATATTTCGTTAATTTTATTTTTTTGCTAGCGACGTTATTGTCTGAAAGGTGAAGGAGTCTCGAATTCCCGATTTCTGCCCTTGAACGTCTCAAATATTTCATTTCATAAGCGAATGGACATTGTACCGATTAAAAAGGAATCCGTTAATTTTCGAAGGCCGGAAGAGCTCGGCCCGAGTTTGCTGTCGGATACCTCACGATGCTCGGTGCAAAACGGTTTCAACTGACACGATCGTTTATCGGACGATTGTGAAAGAGTGTACAAACAAAGAGCTGGATACCGAGGGTTGGCCGAGACAACAAAGTTCTCCAGATCGAGATAAGAGAAACCGAGCGTTATCGCTCTCGGAACAGACTCAATGGGCGGATACGTATTCTCGCGTATCGGACGCGTACACGCGTGACGACGCGATGACGAGTATCAACGCCGGCTTCGTCGAATGCGACATTGTTCTCCCCGCTATCATAGAGTACAGCGAAACGGAAAAAGTAGTCGGTAAAAAGACAAAACGAAAAAAAAATGTAAGGTAAAAGACCCAGTTTATGACACATCTACGCAGCTCTCTCACCTTAAGCATGTAAAGTCATAGGGATAAAGAAGGAGGACCAAGTGTTGCAGTTCGTGACCCCCGAACGCGCGCTACCCATTGGCTGCATATCGAATGGTGGGGGGAGCCGACTATGCTTTAGGTATCCCTGTCAGAAACTGGGACAGTGACACAAACTGGGCCGTGTACCTTAGTTCATTTTTTTTTTATTAAAGAAACTTAAGGAATTGCAAGTAAGGTAAAAGGCCCAGTTTACGACACTTCTACGCAACTCTCTCACTTTAAGCGTGTAAAATCATAGAGATAAAGAAGGAGGACCAAGTGTCGCAGTTTGTGACCCCCGAACGCGCGCTACCCATTGGCTGCATATCGAATGGTGGGGGGAGCCGACTATGCTAAAGGTATCCCTGTCACAAACTGGGACACTGTCACAAACTGGGCCGTTTACCTTAGTTATTTTTTTTTATTAAAGCAACTTAAGAAATTGCAAGTAAGGTAAAAGGCCCAGTTTACGACACTTCTATACAGCTCTCTCACTTTAAGCGTGTAAAGTCATAGGGATAAAGAAGGAGGACCAAGTGTCGTAGTTTGTGACGCCCGAACGCGCGCTACCCATTGGCTGCATATCGAATGGTGGGGGGCGTCGACTATACTAGAGATACCCCTGTCACAAACTGGGACAGCGACACAAACTGGGCCATGTACCTTAGTTCATTTTTTTATTAAAGAAACTTAAGAAATTGCAAGTAAGGTAAACGGCCCAGTTTATGACACTTCTACGCAGCTCTCTCACCTTAAGCATGTAAAGTCATAGGGATAAAGAAGGAGGACCAAGTGTTGCAGTTTGTGACCCCCGAACGCGCGCTACCCATTGGCTGCATATCGAATGGTGGGGGGAGCCGACTATGCTAAAGGTATCCCTGTCACAAACTGGGACAGGGACACAAAGTGGGCCGTTTACCTTAGTTCATTTTTTTATTAAAGAAACTTAAGAAATTGCAAGGTAAAAGGCCCAGTTTATGACACTTCTATACAGCTCTCTCACTTTAAGCGTGTAAAATCATAGAGATAAACAAGGAGGACCAAGTATCGCAGTTTGTGACCCCTGAACGCGCGCTACCCATTGGCTGCATAACGAATGGTGGGGGAAGCCGACTATACTAGAGATACCCGTGTTACAAACTGGGACACTGTCACAAACTGGGCCGTTTACCTTAGTAAT